>CM070068.1:4427500-5162500 GCA_036320875.1 Cotoneaster glaucophyllus
ATGGTACGTACGAACCGACCAAATAACCAAGTCCTCATAGTCTTAATCATGTTGAAGGAAAAGCCCCAATTATTGCCTACATGTCTGATTCAATTTGTCTTTTGTTTGCTTCCAAAGTCTCCCAATATGTTTTTCGGTGTGTCGTGAGCATGATATCATGTGGATTAATTGAAGGAGAATTCCCAACATATACTTTTCTGCGTTTACAATATACGCACTATTTTACACGTCATTAGAACCCCTCATTTCCCTATACTTGTCATTTATTTTCATTGCAAATTATATTTTGTGCTACTTTATACTAAGAAAATGAGATAGAGTCTGAACGTGAAATGCAATAGTTTGGCTGATTACCTATCCTATAGGATAAGGGTTTTGCTGTCCATGGACCAACAGTGTATTTCCTCTCAGTAAACCTCCTGTGCTCCAGCCTACGGATGATCCTACCGAGCAAGCTCATGTAATACTAGTTTCATGCTTAATCTACACAAGGGAGATATGCAACAAATTTAGGAGCTGATTAAATAACCAATAAAAATAACTGAGCATATATTATTATTTACACAAGAGGTTTTTTTTTTCTTTGGCTTTTGTCTCAAGATTTGTAAAATATCTGGTCTGGCGGTCATACTAGTAGATCCAACCAAAATCTTAGAATCTTTTGTTGTTTTCTTTTGGCAATGTTTTTTCTATCTCATCTAGTTTGGGTTAATGGTGGATATGTCTTTTATTGTTTGGTTTCTTGTATGACTAAACTTATCAAGAATATAAGTCAAACATATTAAGCTTATGAACCACAAATCATACAAGTATCAACTACAATTCGATACACACAAGAATCAAACTGAATTGTAGAAGCAATCTAGAAGAAGTCATAGAAGACGTCAAAATAGTGCAGTTTACCTTGCAGGGACTGACGATGATGAACCACCAATCATCTATAGCAAACTTTCTCCTCTCTTACAAAATTTAATGCTTGCACTAATAATAGGTCTTAGTCCAAAATCAAGCGTGCATTTCAATCCTATAAGGTCTTGAACAATTCAAAGCCTTTTTCTATTAGACTTCTATGCACCAATTTGAATCCAAATAATCGACTATAACATATATTCTCATACTCATATTCTAACATGCCTTGCTTTGATTAATGCGAGGTTGTTGTGGATTACTTTAGGGAGTGGTGAAGTTGTCAGTGGTGTTGGCTAGTCTGGCATTATATTTTGTGCTACTTTATACTAAGAAAATGAGATAGAGTCTGAACGTGAAATGCAATAGTTTGGCTGATTACCTATCCTATAGGATAAGGGTTTTGCTGTCCATGGACCAACAGTGTATTTCCTCTCAGTAAACCTCCTGTGCTCCAGCCTACGGATGATCCTACCGAGCAAGCTCATGTAATACTAGTTTCATGCTTAATCTACACAAGGGAGATATGCAACAAATTTAGGAGCTGATTAAATAACCAATAAAAATAACTGAGCATATATTATTATTTACACAAGAGGTTTTTTTTTTTTCTTTGGCTTTTGTCTCAAGATTTGTAAAATATCTGGTCTGGCGGTCATACTAGTAGATCCAACCAAAATCTTAGAATCTTTTGTTGTTTTCTTTTGGCAATGTTTTTTCTATCTCATCTAGTTTGGGTTAATGGTGGATATGTCTTTTATTGTTTGGTTTCTTGTATGACTAAACTTATCAAGAATATAAGTCAAACATATTAAGCTTATGAACCACAAATCATACAAGTATCAACTACAATTCGATACACACAAGAATCAAACTGAATTGTAGAAGCAATCTAGAAGAAGTCATAGAAGACGTCAAAATAGTGCAGTTTACCTTGCAGGGACTGACGATGATGAACCACCAATCATCTATAGCAAACTTTCTCCTCTCTTACAAAATTTAATGCTTGCACTAATAATAGGTCTTAGTCCAAAATCAAGCGTGCATTTCAATCCTATAAGGTCTTGAACAATTCAAAGCCTTTTTCTATTAGACTTCTATGCACCAATTTGAATCCAAATAATCGACTATAACATATATTCTCATACTCATATTCTAACATGCCTTGCTTTGATTAATGCGAGGTTGTTGTGGATTACTTTAGGGAGTGGTGAAGTTGTCAGTGGTGTTGGCTAGTCTGGCATTATATTTTGTGCTACTTTATACTAAGAAAATGAGATAGAGTCTGAACGTGAAATGCAATAGTTTGGCTGATTACCTATCCTATAGGATAAGGGTTTTGCTGTCCATGGACCAACAGTGTATTTCCTCTCAGTAAACCTCCTGTGCTCCAGCCTACGGATGATCCTACCGAGCAAGCTCATGTAATACTAGTTTCATGCTTAATCTACACAAGGGAGATATGCAACAAATTTAGGAGCTGATTAAATAACCAATAAAAATAACTGAGCATATATTATTATTTACACAAGAGGTTTTTTTTTTTTCTTTGGCTTTTGTCTCAAGATTTGTAAAATATCTGGTCTGGCGGTCATACTAGTAGATCCAACCAAAATCTTAGAATCTTTTGTTGTTTTCTTTTGGCAATGTTTTTTCTATCTCATCTAGTTTGGGTTAATGGTGGATATGTCTTTTATTGTTTGGTTTCTTGTATGACTAAACTTATCAAGAATATAAGTCAAACATATTAAGCTTATGAACCACAAATCATACAAGTATCAACTACAATTCGATACACACAAGAATCAAACTGAATTGTAGAAGCAATCTAGAAGAAGTCATAGAAGACGTCAAAATAGTGCAGTTTACCTTGCAGGGACTGACGATGATGAACCACCAATCATCTATAGCAAACTTTCTCCTCTCTTACAAAATTTAATGCTTGCACTAATAATAGGTCTTAGTCCAAAATCAAGCGTGCATTTCAATCCTATAAGGTCTTGAACAATTCAAAGCCTTTTTCTATTAGACTTCTATGCACCAATTTGAATCCAAATAATCGACTATAACATATATTCTCATACTCATATTCTAACATGCCTTGCTTTGATTAATGCGAGGTTGTTGTGGATTACTTTAGGGAGTGGTGAAGTTGTCAGTGGTGTTGGCTAGTCTGGCATTATATTTTGTGCTACTTTATACTAAGAAAATGAGATAGAGTCTGAACGTGAAATGCAATAGTTTGGCTGATTACCTATCCTATAGGATAAGGGTTTTGCTGTCCATGGACCAACAGTGTATTTCCTCTCAGTAAACCTCCTGTGCTCCAGCCTACGGATGATCCTACCGAGCAAGCTCATGTAATACTAGTTTCATGCTTAATCTACACAAGGGAGATATGCAACAAATTTAGGAGCTGATTAAATAACCAATAAAAATAACTGAGCATATATTATTATTTACACAAGAGGTTTTTTTTTTTTCTTTGGCTTTTGTCTCAAGATTTGTAAAATATCTGGTCTGGCGGTCATACTAGTAGATCCAACCAAAATCTTAGAATCTTTTGTTGTTTTCTTTTGGCAATGTTTTTTCTATCTCATCTAGTTTGGGTTAATGGTGGATATGTCTTTTATTGTTTGGTTTCTTGTATGACTAAACTTATCAAGAATATAAGTCAAACATATTAAGCTTATGAACCACAAATCATACAAGTATCAACTACAATTCGATACACACAAGAATCAAACTGAATTGTAGAAGCAATCTAGAAGAAGTCATAGAAGACGTCAAAATAGTGCAGTTTACCTTGCAGGGACTGACGATGATGAACCACCAATCATCTATAGCAAACTTTCTCCTCTCTTACAAAATTTAATGCTTGCACTAATAATAGGTCTTAGTCCAAAATCAAGCGTGCATTTCAATCCTATAAGGTCTTGAACAATTCAAAGCCTTTTTCTATTAGACTTCTATGCACCAATTTGAATCCAAATAATCGACTATAACATATATTCTCATACTCATATTCTAACATGCCTTGCTTTGATTAATGCGAGGTTGTTGTGGATTACTTTAGGGAGTGGTGAAGTTGTCAGTGGTGTTGGCTAGTCTGGCATTATATTTTGTGCTACTTTATACTAAGAAAATGAGATAGAGTCTGAACGTGAAATGCAATAGTTTGGCTGATTACCTATCCTATAGGATAAGGGTTTTGCTGTCCATGGACCAACAGTGTATTTCCTCTCAGTAAACCTCCTGTGCTCCAGCCTACGGATGATCCTACCGAGCAAGCTCATGTAATACTAGTTTCATGCTTAATCTACACAAGGGAGATATGCAACAAATTTAGGAGCTGATTAAATAACCAATAAAAATAACTGAGCATATATTATTATTTACACAAGAGGTTTTTTTTTTTTCTTTGGCTTTTGTCTCAAGATTTGTAAAATATCTGGTCTGGCGGTCATACTAGTAGATCCAACCAAAATCTTAGAATCTTTTGTTGTTTTCTTTTGGCAATGTTTTTTCTATCTCATCTAGTTTGGGTTAATGGTGGATATGTCTTTTATTGTTTGGTTTCTTGTATGACTAAACTTATCAAGAATATAAGTCAAACATATTAAGCTTATGAACCACAAATCATACAAGTATCAACTACAATTCGATACACACAAGAATCAAACTGAATTGTAGAAGCAATCTAGAAGAAGTCATAGAAGACGTCAAAATAGTGCAGTTTACCTTGCAGGGACTGACGATGATGAACCACCAATCATCTATAGCAAACTTTCTCCTCTCTTACAAAATTTAATGCTTGCACTAATAATAGGTCTTAGTCCAAAATCAAGCGTGCATTTCAATCCTATAAGGTCTTGAACAATTCAAAGCCTTTTTCTATTAGACTTCTATGCACCAATTTGAATCCAAATAATCGACTATAACATATATTCTCATACTCATATTCTAACATGCCTTGCTTTGATTAATGCGAGGTTGTTCTTTAGGGAGTGGTGAAGTTGTCAGTGGTGTTGGCTAGTCTGGCATTATATTTTGTGCTACTTTATACTAAGAAAATGAGATAGAGTCTGAACGTTGCTCCAGCCTACAGATGATCCCACCGAGCAAGCTCATGCAATACTAATTTCATGCTTAATCTACTCAAGGGAGATATGCAACAAATTTAGGAGCTGATTAAATAACCAATAAAAATAACTGAGCATATATTATTATTTACACAAGAGGTTTTTTTTTTTTCTTTGGTCTCTCAAGATTTATAAAATATCTGGTCTGGAGGTCATACTAGTAGATCCAACCAAAATCTTAGAATTCTTTGTTGTTTCCTTTTGGCAATGTTTTTTCTATCTCATATGGTTTGGGTTAATGGTGGATATGTCTTTTATTGTTTGGTTTCTTGTATGACTAAACTTATCAAGAATATAAGTCAAACATATTAAGCTTATGAACCACAAATCATACAAGTATCAACTACAATTCGATACACACAAGAATCAAACTGAATTGTAGAAGCAATCTAGAAGAAGTCATAGAAGACGTCAAAATAGTGCAGTTTACCTTGCAGGGACTGACGATGATGAACCACCAATCATCTATAGCAAACTTTTTCCTCTCTTACAAAATTTAATGTTTGCACTAATAATAGATCTTAGTCCAAAATCAAGCGTGCATTTCAATCCTATAAGGTCTTGAACAATTCAAAGCCTTTTTCTATTAGACTTCTATGCACCAATTTGAATCCAAATAATCGACTATAACATATATTCTCATACTCATATTCTAACATGCCTTGCTTTGATTAATGCGAGGTTGTTGTGGATTTCTTTAGGGAGTGGTGAAGTTGTCAGTGGTGTTGGCTAGTCTGGCATTATATTTTGTGCTACTTATACTAAGAAAATGAGATAGAGTCTGAACGTGAAATGCAATAGTTTGGCTGATTACCTATCCTATAGGATAAGGGTTTTGCTGTCCATGGACCAACAGTCTATTTCCTCTCAGTAAACCTCCTGTGCTCCAGCCTACAGATGATCCCACCGAGCAAGCTCATGTAATACTAATTTCATGCTTAATCTACTCAAGGGAGATATGCAACAAATTTAGTAGCTGATTAAATAACCAATAAAAATAACTGAGCATATATTATTATTTACACAAGAGGTTTTTTTTTTTTTTTTTCTTTGGCTTTTGTCTCAAGATTTGTAAAATATCTGGTCTGGCGGTCATACTAGTAGATCCAACCAAAATCTTAGAATCTTTTGTTGTTTCCTTTTGGCAATGTTTTTTCTATCTCATCTAGTTTGGGTTAATGGTGGATATGTCTTTTACTGTTTGGTTTCTTGTATGACTAAACTTATCAAGAATATAAGTCAAACAGATTAAGCTTATGAACCACAAATCATACAAGTATCAACTACAATTCGATACACACAAGAATCAAACTGAATTGTAGAAGCAACTCCCCCTTGAGTGTGTAAATACTCAAGTAAATGGCGCATCAGGTCTTCAGTGATGATGTAAGTACAGTTGGTGAAGTCGCATGCACAATGAGCAAATGCAAGTCTCAAATCAAAGGAAGAATGCATAAAAAGTAAAACTCACAAAACCTCGCTATGGTAAAACCTAAGGTGGGAGAAAAACTCATAGACTAAGGAGAAAAGTGAGACGTCTATTAGACGCAAGTAGTAGAGCTCTCAAGAGTATGATCAACCCAGGATGGGTGCCTCGTTAAAACCTAGTTAGGTAGCAAAAACCCAGTGGAAAAAATGCTACTAATTGTAGGAAAAAAAAGTACATTAAGATCAAGTGAGTATACTTCTGGATGCTCCCCCTGAGTTTGACATAACTTCCAAAATGAGAACTACAAGCATTGCATATGATAGTTAGGCATACCAATTCCTCGGACAAGCTTCTGGAAGGTTGGCTTCGGCAGTGACGTCGCGTAGAGGTCGGCAAGGTTGTCTGGGATTGGCTTGCATGACTTCAATCTCCTGATGCTTTGCTAATGTAGATGTACACACAATATGTCTTGGCTTTGACTTCGTTGATGTATCATGGCTTGGTCGGGTTGATACATGCGGCATAATCTTCATGGATCGTCGCTGGGACTCAACGATGGATGAAAACACAGCAAGTACTTCGAATATGCTCAACAAGAACTTATAACCATGTCTCACGTGTGGTGTAGTGAAGTGAGGTGAGTCTTGGAACGATTCAAAGATTTTGCAACTAAGGTCATATCATGGACCTCCAAGATATTGTGATATCCCTTAATGGTAAAGACATAACCATTTGAGGATTTTGCCTTGTGCGGGTTTGATAAGTAACCTGCGTCAGCATAACAACAAGGCAAGCATCATTTCGAGGATCAGGGGGTTGAATCCGCTCGAGATGCGTTGGGATTTGATTTGCCCAAATTCGTAGTACCTCCAGGGAACGTCTTTAATACCAAATCAGTGGTTGCATGTAGGCGCGGTGCTGCATCTTTACCAAGATCAACAGCGAAGGAGATGTCCTGTCTAAATACAATGAGCTAAGTACAAGGTAGCACAAAGTTGAACTTTAGATATGGAATTTTAGATTCCATAACCTCTTCAAGAGTCTTATTTGCATATAACGTATGGACGATCAAAGGTATACTCAAAGGTAAAACATCAGAACAATGCTTCAACTTCAGGTCAAGGCATAAACGAGTTTTCCCAAGATCCTTCATCTCAAATTCCATCTTCAGGTGCGAGGCAGTTTTCTCAAGCTCTTCCGGAGTCTTAATGAGATTCGTGTCAACGAAATAAACTGTAACTCTAGCAATTTGAAATAAGACTTCATAGTTTAGCATGCAAGGGGCATTCATTCATATCCCTGACTGATCAAATAATCACGTAGACGGGTATACCACATCCGTCGAATTTTTCAATCCATAAGTAAACGCTTCAAAATGACTTAAAAGGGTGTTCCGTGGTTTGGAACTATTTGAACCAGTCCATGTAATTCTTCGGGAACTTACATGTAAATCTTCGTATATATATCCCCATGGAGAAAACACTAACCACATTTCATAATGATGCTATCAATCACAAGATGTTTTGAGAGAAACTTTGCGCCATAAGGCGTGCATCATATTGCACTGTTTCATTCATCTCATAATGCTTCATTTCCTACTTGTAACACAATAGGGTTACCTTGGGCAGTGTAGGAACGACATGTCCGATACACACTTTGGTAAGGAATTTGACCTGGATTGTAATTTCAGTTGTTCAATTAGTTCTACGTTGTCATTTAATCAACGGAACACGGTTCGATGTCGTCGCTTTTCATTTATGTCGGTAACTACCATATAAGTGAAAACATCATTGATGATAATCTCATTTCAATTCCATTTAGCTCACCCAAATTAGTATACTGGACCAAGAACTTCAAGTCTTGGGAGTAATCCGGATTAATCTCATGAGATGGAAATTATTTGAGACATCGATCGAGTTTAGATTCATTGTTGTGTCGTGTCTTCCTCTTCCAGGGAAGTGAGTCTTACGAACAGAATGATCTGTCGTGCTCTAGGCCAAGACAGGTTGATTGGCTATCCGTCGGTGTACCAGATCGTCTAACAGGGGCATCCAAACCGTCCAACAGGGGCGGCACAACCTCCAGGGATGTTGACTCGACGTCTGTTAAGTACGTCTATCCTTGCAGGCATGTTTGCCGCTGGTATATGATCTCGTCACTTTAGCTAGATCAAATGAATGCGTCTGGAGCAACATTCTGAAATCTAGAATTCATCGCACTTGCTTATCACACTTGTACGGTATGGGGATCAAGATGAGACATAGTGGGCAACGTCCACGTAAATTCGCACCGTTCTACAGGAAGTTGACATTCTTATCTCCCCCTAACGGCGGGAATACTGTCTCATTAAAGTGACAACCCGTAAATGAACGGTAAAGAGATCGCATGCAAGGGCTCGAAGAGAGCTAGTGTGAAGGAGAATCATGATCGACAAAAGATACACATCCTTCTTTGATGACCCATGGTGGAACGTTGCGGCGGCGCAACTTGGCACATGGAATGCACACCCAAATGCGTAAATACAAAAATAGTCAGGTTTGTAACCAATAACCAACTGTAACGTCATATAGGTTGGGTGGCAATGATCCTCAAGGCGGACCAACATAACTGCGTACAAGGATTGCATAGCCCTAGGCAGAAACTGAAAACTTGGTACGTGTACCAAAATTCGGGCGATCATTTAAATTGCGCTTTATGATCGCTAGGTGAGGCTATTTGGGGTGAACATGAGAATTCGATGTTCAATTAGAAACCCAAAACAAGATGCAATACTTTATCGAAAACTGTCGATATAAACTTTCTGACATTATCCAGTCTCCCAAACCTTAAGGGATAAGTAGGATGGCGAACCATTAATCGGCCAAGAGGTTTAGCAGTAATGTGTGTGGACAAACATGTGACCTAGTTTGTCGATTCATCAACCAAAACCATAAGTCTTTATATGGTCCGCATTTTGGTTGGATTAGTCCACATATATTCCCTTGAATCCACTATGAAAAGAGAGTCGTTTTGTATCTTTGCAAGGGATGCTTTAGAAAATCAAATTTCACAAACGAGAAGACTTTGGCAATTGTGCTTGTAGGCACAAGATCCTTACGACGGGTAAGGAGATGCGTCGTTGCATCGTTAGTCGACCTAAGTGTCCCAAAAGGTCGTGCCAAAGCAAGTAAAATGCTCAATCACCAGGCTCCAAGCCGGCCACATATGGTGTATTCCCAGTTGGGAAACAGCCAATTGGCCCCAAATCAAAGCTTTAGGCTCATTTTTGGAGGTGGTGCAAAGATTTTTCACTCTATTTTCTTCAGTGGTTTCATTTATGATCATTGTCATCTCGAATATCCTTAAAAACTCAACGTCGGGGAGAATTTAAGGTCCCTTAAATGGTGATGCAGTACCATTCATACAACGAGGAGCGTGCCATTGCTCTTAATCAGGTTGGATAGACCTGAAGTCGTTGTTAGAGATGTGATTTAGGTGGAAATTTAGTGTGCGTAGTACGCATTCATCCAGACGACTAACTTTCCCACATTCCTACCTAATCACGTGTTTAATTGAATCTGTCACATGTAGTAAGAAACATGATTCAATTAACTCATATTTGATGACAATATCAATAAGATTATCCATAAGTAAAACATACACCAAACTTGAATCCAAGAACATGGAAAAATGTTCACAAAGTAAATGGTCTACTAAGGGGATTTGGCCAACAAGGCCATCCATGTCAAAATTCTGCTCTTCCAACGATGTTTGGTAGAGCAAAATTAGTCTCACATATTGACTACGAGAATGGTACTCCTTAACAACATTGGTAGGGGCACGAACATGTGCATAACCAATGATCTATTCCATCGAGACGGAAGTAGATTCTGCAGGGTTAAGGTTCGGGAATATTATCCCTTATTCTT
Organism: Cotoneaster glaucophyllus; assembly: GCA_036320875.1. Taxonomy (NCBI): domain Eukaryota; kingdom Viridiplantae; phylum Streptophyta; class Magnoliopsida; order Rosales; family Rosaceae; genus Cotoneaster; species Cotoneaster glaucophyllus. The sequence goes on from CM070068.1 coordinate 4,437,886, forward strand.
GAAATTTTAGGTCTTAGGTGCCAAGGATCATGCTTCGGGCATGATGCCACACCTTGGCAGACCTTGATTCTACCATATATTGTAAAAACAAACTTGAATTGGATTGTTAGAGAGACAGACCCAAACTTGGGTTCAGTAGGTTTTGACCGAACTGGGTTGAGCCATTCGGTAGACTCCAGCCGAACCGAGTCTATACCGTTCTCTCATGTTTGTGGTAGTAATCAGATCCTAGAATTTGGTAAACTTCCGTTTTCTACACTGCTGCTTCAAAGGCGAGTTAGAAACATAGAAGGACGATAAAAGTATTCTCTAGTCAAAACTCGATCGGATTTATAAACTTCAGAATTGTACTCATTCATGGATATAATCATGGTGTGCTTCATGCAATGTCTTTCATGATTAGACGGTCCGTAGAAGCGAGCCAAAGAGCCATGAAATCCTCGATCATGAGGTATTTCCATTTGTAATGCTTCGGGCATAAGTCTTCAAATGAAGGTCATGGCGGAGGCTTATTAAGCTCTTCCTTGCCATTGTTGGCTTCAATGGTTTCTCAGCTACTTAATAGTCAATGACAGATTCACGTCTTGTACCCCACATAAAGTGGTTTCGAATAGAAACGTCCAAATCAGGAAAATCGAACTTGTGACTGTTCGACAATCCACTGAATTAGACGGAACACGATTGTGATTTGGTGTTGTAGGAATGAATCATCCATAAGCATGAAAGTTAGAACATTCGAGTTCTAAGACATGATTTTCATGAAAAACGTCGGGATTTTATGGGTGTATTGTTTTATGAAAACTTTGGGATTCAAAGGCACTAAATTTGAAACTACAGGTTCAATTTAGTTTTATGAACGTTTAGTTCATAAAAGAGAGGTTCCTGCAAGAACACAGAATGCAATATGCTGATTTAAGTGCAGTGGATTTGAGTTTCTTCAGGAACTCAAGTGTGAGTGCTTAGGGACTACGAAAGTGAGTCAACGGTTCAAAGAAAAGAAATAAATTATTGAATCGTTAATGTCCAAAAGTGAGCTTCAGGCCAATAATTTTGGATTTCTTGTCAAATTAATGGACTGCTGGTCACCTTTAATTAATTCAATAGATCGGGACCATTCGGGGTCGATCGTGGAAGCAAAAAATAATGACATTTGGATCATATGATTGGCTTTGGTAGGCCACACGGGGCAGCCCAATCAGCTTGTGCAAGCTACAGGCTTGCAATAGGAAAGTGGGTCGTGTGAGGCTGCTGCAGGCAACCCACAACCTGCAAAACAAGCTCTGCAGGCTTGCTGCAGTCACGGGCTAAGAAGGAAAAAAAAAAAAGTCTAGCGTGCTGCAATCAGCAGAACGGGCTGAGGGAAAAGGACGGGCCGAACAACAGAAAGCTGCTGGAGGCGGGCCAGTCAGCTGCTGGCTGATGGGAGGCAGGCCGAGATCTGTAAGGAGGGAAGCCCAGCAAGTAGGCTTTAGGGTTTTGTGCACAACAATGCCCAAAAAGGGGGGGGGGGGGGGGGGGGTCCTGTGCTTGTGGCAGAGTGTCTTGGCTTGGCTTCAGGCCAGCTAGGCACTGCTGGGCTCACTGCTTCGGCGCGGCTAAAAAATTTTTCCTTTTTTTTTCTTTTCAGATTTCTAGGGTTTTCAGAACCCAAAAAAAAAATCATGCTTCTATTTTATTTCGATTCTTGACTCACAAATTCCACATAGCATAATTGCATAATGCATGAAACAAATATATGAACATATACAATATATATATATCGGAAGGAAAATATAAACATAGGGGGGTTCATGCATCATGGGGAATGTTTTCATGCTTCAAGGTCGTTTCAAATATCTTACTTTAATTTAAGCGGTCCTGATTGGCAAAAAACTACAAAACCTTTGAATTTGTAGAAGATCCTTCTCGGAAAGCCGGAATTGCATCTCCAATGCATTGTATCACGTTCAACATATAAAAATTAAATTGAATCAATAGCATGTAGATCAATTCAAAATAATAAATTAATCATAAAAAGAATGATTAAAACATAATACTCCCCTGATTGAAGATCAAACTCTTTTTAGCGCAGCGCCAAGAGCGTGCTGATAACGTGTTGTAGGCATAATTTACTGAAAAATTATGGAGGCCATAGAGAGAGAAGGGGTGCGGCACATAGAGAGAAGAAGAGAGATATGGAATTGTGGATGTGTTCTATTCCACCCATTGTGTCTTTATTTATAGTAGTAGGGAAGGTTAATTCTTTACCCTTTAGGATTACAACATTTAATTGGTAATCTACTCCTAATAGGAATATAAGAGATATTCCAAGATATACTAGGATGTACACAATCACATTCCTAATCTAATAGGACTGCAACAGCTATTGCATTTTATAATAAATTTTTTAGTAATTAAACTTTAAAATTATAATTTATTTTTCTTAACGGGTCAAAACGGGTTACCAACGTGTTACCCGCGTATATACCCGTTAAGAACCCGTTATTAACGGGTTCTTAACGGGTCACCCGATAATAACCTGATTAGCTATCGTGTTGACCCGAAACCCGTTATTTTCGTATCGTTTTCGTGTTGTGTAAGAAACTGCCGGGTCTAGTGGAGACCAAAGCACATGACGAATAATGTGAACCTTACGAGGGATGAGTTGAATACTTAAAGAATAAATGATACGATCATCTAAACCTTTTTCTTTTTGGTCAGAAGATTTAATTGACATTCAGAGATGATGTAGAGAAACTGGGTGATCCTCGAAACTAAACTTTGAGTCCTTTCTAAATAGTAGTAACGATAAAAAAATCCCACAAAAATGAAGATGAAAATGGTAAATAGAAAAACTAGTTCTGAGACAAATAACAATCCACATATGTTGAATATTTTCTTAAACACTGGGTTAAATTTCTACGACAACGCACTTGTCTCTTTTATTTACAAAAGAGATTGAAGAAAAATGTGATTCTATTAACAGTGTAATAGGGCATTTTTATGTTTGTATCCAATGAACAGTCGTTATAAGTAGTACTTTTTCTAGTAGTGACCAAGGCTCCAATTCCTTCATGATTCCAAAGCACCATTTAACAGTGGAAGCAACAACTCAAACAACTCATGTTCAATACTCTGATGCAGAACCTACCATATTGACCTCAGAACAATCAAATTAACATATAGTGAGACCACTGAACTCACATATAGCATATTGCGAGATGACAAAAACTCAACTAAAGCGAGACTGTAAAACACAGATAATTCATATTGAATATTGTAATTGTTACAAACACAAACTTATTGAAAATGTCCGCCAGTCTACTCCACCTCTATAATGTTGGACTATCCAACAGCTCCTACAACTTCACCACTCCCTAAAGAAATCCACAACAACTTCGAGTTAATCAAAGCAAGGTGTGCATGTAAGAATGTGAGTATGAGTATAAGAATGTATGTTATAGCCGACTATTTGGATTCAAATTGGTGCAAAGAAGTTTATTAGGAAAAGGTTTTGAATTGTTCAAGACATAGGATTGAAACATGCTTTCCATCCTAGTTTTTGCAATCATAGGTTTGATCATGTAGAATCTGACCCATTTTATCATTGAGCGAAATTGTTGGACAAGAATTTATTGTCAGCGTTCCACTTGGATTCTAATAAAAGAGTGGATTTAACGTGTATATATATATATATATATATATATATATATATAGTAGGCCTCTGCTCACACAAATCGCACGCTTGATTTTGGACAAGACCTATTATTAGTGCAAGCATTAAGATTTTGTAAGAGAGGAGAAATTTTGGTATAGAAGATTGGTGGCTTCATCATCTACTGACGTCTCTGCAAGGAAAAATGGACTGTTTGATGTCTTCTATAACTTTTTCTTGATTGCTTCTACATGTCAGTTTGGTTCTTTGTGTATTGAGTTGTAATTTTGATACTTGTATGATACGTGATTCATAAGCTTAACCTCTTGACTTATATTGAGTTGTAATTTTGATGTCTTCTATAACTTTATATTGACTGCTTCTACATGTCAGTTTGGTTCTTTGTGTATTGAGCTGTAATTTTGAGACTTGTATGATACTTGATTCATAAGCATAACCTGTTGACTTATAATTTTGATACTTGTATGATACGTGAAATTGACCCACACCATCAAGATGATCCCTGAATTTGAAAATTGATCAATGTAATCCCTGAAAATGTATCGCAAATCAATGTGGTCATTCCGTCACAATTTGTTAAAAATTCTGTTAAGTGCTAGCACATAAATGGGCCCCACAAGATTTACGGGTTTTTACTACAAATGTTCCCTGATATTGACCCACACCATCAAGATGGTCCATGAAATTGAAAATCTATCAATGTAGTCTCTGAAAATAGGTGTCACAAATCAATATAGTCATTCCGCTACAATTATGTAATTTCTTTTTATTATGTGCTGATATGAGTTTAATAATTTAATAATTAATTAAAAAAGTTTTCTAACTACTTTTTAGCACGATAGAATTTTTTTTTTCTTACAGTAGAGCCTACTCTGAAGAGAGCTTCCTTCCATAAATTCTCAAAGACATAAAGCTTAACCAAGGTCGAAGAGGGGTTTTGGAAATAATTTTCAACCATCAGTAGAAGCGCCTCGGTTAGAATCTATTTCCAATGATTACATTGATTGATTTTTAATTTCAGGGACCATCTTAATAGTAATAATCAATTTCAAGGATTATTTACGATAAAAATCCTATTTTTATAAGTTTGGTCATATACGGCGACCAAAAGAACAGACTTATCCATGAATGAACCCATATTTTTATTAGTCTAGTCATATAAGGCAACCAAAAGAACAGACTTATCCATGAATGAACCCAAACCACATAAGGTAGAGAAAACAGAACATTGCCTAAAGGTGACAACAGAAGATTCCAAGATTCTGGTTGCCAGACCAGATGTTTACAAATCCATGAGACTTTGAAAACGCGGAAAAGTTATAGGGACGTCCTCCTTCAATTAGTCCATGGAATCATGGATCACGACAAACGCCGAATTATATATCGGAGACTTTGGAAGCAAACAAAACACAAAATGAATCATACTTGTATTCCTTCAACCACCCTCGTATTTGCAGGCCGCCTCCAACTATTCGGATTCACACTCGGTCAGTCTTGTGATATACATAATTATATAAACTGTGGTCATAAATCATTTCCATATTGAGATTAGTACTAATCGGATTAGTTGTGTTTGTTATGGCCGCCAAGTACGTACCTATTTTTACGTATACTTAATTAGCTATCATATTTTTTTAGAAAAACTAATGAAAAGTCCAAAAAAACTTCCATTTTAATGAAAAATCATTTTTAAAGGTATAGTGAATAGTATCAGGTAAATGTAAAAATGTGGTTTTTCGTTAAAAGTGAACAGTACCAGGAGTGTTTCGTTAAAACTTCCTTTTTTTTTTATATAACAAACGATGTTGTCTACAAAGGAAAGAGTGTGGGCTTAGTCTCACAATGGGTTAGCAATAATGTGGTTCAAATTCGTCTTTGGCGAGAATCGAACCTAAGATCTTTCACTTATAAGTAAAGATGAATATCACTAGACCGTAGTACTAATTGACAATTAACTATCATATTAATACATAAAAAAAGACAATAAAAATTAAAAACGAAAAAGCTATCAAACAAAGTTTAAATTTATATATTGTATTTGAATTCTTACGAGGTGAGTTTTCAAGACAAACACGTGGACAATACAAATTGGGTGACATGGAGCACATGTCGCCGTTAAGCTTCACACGTGGAACCTGTATTTGATATATACCATGAAGAAAGTTGAGGGTTCACCATAAAATTAATTGGTAATATGGAGAGTAGCCCAACATTTTATAAGTCCTTAGAATGATTTTTATTTTACCGATGTAAAACTCTTTTACCTTCACATCCTCACAGTTTCTACACGTCTCCCGGCTTCATTACGTTATACCTTGTGCTCGCACAGAATAATCTGTTACCACGTTGAAAAGTCCATAAGTCTGCCAGGTACCCTTAGCCCTTGGGCATCAATAAATTTCTGTTACATGCGTATTACATTAAGTAGGTTAACTAATTAGGAAGTATTTAGAACTGTAGTAGTGTGCTTGACCAGTAAGCACGAAGAACCAGTGCAGATTTTCATTAATAAACATGATTAATGTGCCTCTGTCATGCTCTCGGGTGGATCCGGTAGTTTCTGACACGATATAAAAACGACACGAAAATAAAGAGTTTCGAGTCAACACAATAACTAATCGGGTCATTATCGGGTGACCCGTTAAGAACCCGTTAATAGCAGGTTCTTAACGGGTATACACGGGGGTAACACGTAGGTGGCCCGTTTCGACCAGTTAAGAAAAAAATTATTTTGATAATTTTAAAGTTTAATTACTAAAAGATTTATTATAAAATACAATAGCCATATTAATATATACAATATATTATATATTAAATATATAGTTTTGTATTATTATTCTATATAAGTTAACAAAAAAAAAAAGTTTTTGTCATTATTTATTTTTATTAAGAGAGTTCCTTATTATCATTATTAGGATAAATTTTACTTAACATGTTGTTGTCCAAAATTAAAATAAATTAGTATAGTATTTGTAGACAAGAACTAAGAAGACATACATACAAGTATGAAAAATGTGAAAAAATATATAAACACTCATGATTCATTATTATTCATCCACGAGTATATAATGGTTGCCCTTACATTATCGTTTAGATTTTTAAAAACCTCCAAACCCTCATGAATAATGTTTTTTATATGAGGGCAAAATTAATAATAATGATTGCAGAAGTGTAAAAAAAATGTAAAAAAAAAAATATACAATCGCTCATAGTGACAGGCTTTACAACTTTCATGAAGAGGTCAGCTTCGAAATCCAACACTATAATCTATAAACCTTAAATTTATATTTAACCGTCGATTGTCATTTACGCTTTATTTTTCTTAGTGAATTTCATTTTTTAAATTTTCTTTTTTTTTGAAAACATGATCATCTGGCGGATGTAAGAAGATGAACGGTTCAGATCTTTGATATCAAATTTCGATATTTACGGTTAATTGAAATATGAGTCAATGTCATATAGTTTGTAGAAACTTTATAAACATCAAGCAATATTTTCACTAACCGTAAACACACAGAATATAATATTAACGATCTAAACCGTTCATCTTCATGCATCTTCTAATAGATCATGTTTTCAAAAAAGAAAATCCGAAAAAACAAAATTTGATGAGAACAATGAAGCGTAAATGTAAACAACAATCAATAGTTAAATTTTGATCCATGATTTATATGATTATAGTGACGAATTTCGAAGTTAAGCTCTTCATAAAAGTTGTAAAGTTTGTCATTACGAGCGTTTATATATTTTTTACACTTCTACATTAATTAAAAAACTATTAAAGATTTTACTTAAATAACAGCCGTACGATAAATGAGAATAAATATGTACTGTTGAATTCTATTTCACTTATATTATTAGAACTTTTTTGGACGAAAAACCCTTCTCTATTCCAATATCTTCCAATTTTACCATTTGATCAATTTAGGTAAGTGAAAATATACTTAAAAGAAAAATGTGTTTTTATGTTTTAGATGTGACAATATGGTATGTATATATTTATTTATTATTATATTTTTCATTTGATTATTTATTAGTTTAAAATATATTTTCCTTAACGGGTAATGGGTCGAGTCATATTACCTGTTAATATTATCGGGTCGATTTCGGGTCTTATCATTTTATCCGTTTATTTTAACAGGTGTTACACGACACGACCCGTTAAGATATCGGGTATGACACGATAACGATACGAACATAGAAATCACGACACGAATGCCAGGTCTACTCTCGGGTACAATAATACTGTATGGATAGAGTATACTGACAAACTTATTCTCAGTTGAATAGAATTTGGATCCTCTTCGGATCTCAAGGATCAATGCACAAAGACCGTTTATCAAAGACCATGTGGCTACAATGAAATTCTTTTTACGTAAAACGAGGCTACTTTACTTTTAAAAATATAAAAAGCATTTAATTGTGGTCGTACGATCTTTGATGAACGGTTTTTGTACATTGATCATCGGGATCTCCAGTGAGGGATCCGGAAAGGATCCAAATCCAGCCGAATAAACACCACACACACGTTTTCCAAAAAAAAAAACACCACACACGTACACAAAACTGACATATGCCAGCGAGAGAAGATAATGACATGATCGGTCGAATCTCTAAATTAATGTGGGACAGCGCTTCCTACATGTAACAGTCATGAACTTAAAAACTTGGAAGGAAATAAGGAAGGTAAAAAAAAAAAGAAAAAAAAAGAACCAGAATTTAGAATTAAATATTTTTTTTGAATAATCGATATTTTCTGTATTAAAAGGAGGGAAGGTTGGGCTTCGCCTTACAATAAACTAGCAATAATATGGTACAAATTCGTCTTTAGCGAGAATCGAACCTAAGACCTCTCATTTACAAGTGAAGATGAATACTACCAGACCGTAGTACTAAGTAATACTAAACTTTTTTTAATTGTGAAAACTTTCCGTGTTTTAAACTTATGTTACAATATGTCTAATAATTTAGTAATACTCTATCTTAGATTCATAAAATTTAACCCCGTCGCTAGCTCGTGGATTAATTAGTTATACTGATTCAGATGGTGTGATAGGAAAGTTTAGGATACTTACCTTGTAAAGATGGATTAAAAATCAAAAATACAATAGTCACGAAATGGTAGAGAGATTAAATTTTTAAATCAAATTTGTAAACCAAATGGTGTCACCAATATGAAACAAACATGTTAATCGACACTTAGTTAATAAACTAATCATCTATTACCACATCATTTGGTTTACAAATTTAGTTTAAATTTTTTAGTCTTTTTAGCATTACCCGAATTATAATGTTTCCGTTGAGTAGTGCTATTGTGGACAGAATCCAATACGGGAATGGCCAACGTGAACCATGCACCAATGGGTGGACTTCAACTGACACTGTGTCAACTGACAGTAATATCTGTGGCAATTGTCTCGAAACTTCGTCCGATAACAAATGTGGACTATGGAAATTTGTATGCGTATGCTTATGCTTGTAGCTCTCTATAAATACCATAGAAATTTTATGCTTGATCTGCAAGACATAACAAAAGAAAAAAAACAAGTCTAGTACCTAAGTACCTGTGAGTGTGTGAGTACCCAAGTACCTGCGAGTGTGAGTATCTAAAAACATAATATTGCATGGATTCTCAAGAAACTTTGGTTAAGAATCTTGTTATGAAAGTCAAACAAGAATTGTTTTCACCCGATGTTGATCTTGTTTCTCTTGCTCCTCCTTCTCCTTATGACATTGCGTGGCTGTCGATGATTCCGAATCCTCATCGAGGATCAGATGAACCCTTGTTCAAGGGATGCTTGGATTGGGTTCTACAACACCAAACCACAAGAGGCTTTTGGGGAGATGATGACCATGTTCCAACCCTAGAGTCCCTCACTTCAACTCTTGCTTGCATTGTTGCACTTGCCACATGGGATGTTGGCCATGATGTCACTCAGAAAGGTAAGTAAAAAGAAAATAGTTGATCAAATTTCGCAAACCTTGAAATATTTTAATATCGAAAGGATAATGCTAGAGAAAACCAAATTTTTAAATCAAAATTAATTTGCAAAACAAATGATGTGTCACTAATAGAAAATAATCATGTTAATTGACACTTAATTAATAATCCATCATTAACAATCATATCATTTGGTTTACACGATTTGATTTAAAAATTTGTTCTCTCTAGCGTTACCCACATCGAAAATACCCGTTTATGCAGTTGAAATAATTGGTTATTGCAAATTTTTCTTATGTTTATTGTTTAGGGCTGGCATTCATCCATGCAAGTACAGAGAAGCTACTGGAAGAGCAAAACAATTCCTTTCCCGAGTGGTTTGTGATTGTTTTCCCAGCAATGGTGGAACTTGCAGAGACCAAAGGACTGCATGTTCATTTTTCTCATTGTTCAACAGCGCTGGTAGAACAAGTCTTTCAAAAGAGATCAAAAATATTCCAAATGCATAGGTATATATAGTTTTTAGTTTTTATATTTTATTTAGAAATAAAGAGAAAATACAAGAAATGAAGAAAATTGAGGTTCTATCATAAAACCAATTGGCAATATAGGGAGTAGCACAACCTCTTATAAGCCTTTGCAAGGTTTCTCATTTCACCAACATGAGACTCTTTTACCTTCACATTCTCACAGAAAGAACTTAGGGATGAATAAGGATTTAGGATTGATGGCGGGTAGAATATGGAAGAAATACACATTAAATAATAGACAACATGAAAACTAAAAACTAAAAACAATATTATCATGGATTTTCTTTTTTAGTTTTGGTTTTCCTTTTCTGTTGCATTACATGTGCATTTCTCCCTCCTCCCTCCTCCCACTCTATTGCACTTTCTTTCCATATCTAGTAAGAAAAAACTAGAAAGGAGAAATTAGGTTCTCATCCTTCCTTTTGCTACTCCATTGATTAAAATCCTATTCATTTTTAATTTTTGATCAAAGTCCTTGGTATTAATAACATCATTAATTATTTCAATAATAATTTTTTCTTCTTCTAAATATATTCATTTAATGTTAAAAATGTTACAATTAGTATATTTATATTTATGACTAAATTTTTTATCATATATTTTTAGTTTTAGTTTGTACCCATTTTTAATTTGTACTAATTTTCTTTTCGATTTTAATTTTTACGCATATATTAATTTCTTTTTGTGCCTATATTTTTTAAAGTTTATTTGTATTTGTACCCATATATTTTTTTTATATGTACTTTTTTTTTGCTAAATGTACCCATGCTAATTATATGTACCCATTCATGTAAAACATTTTAATCTTAAAACGTACTCATTCTTAAATATACCAATTTGTTATATATAAAATGTACCATTTTTTTTTATATAAAATCTATTCAATTTTTTTCTAATCCATTTTTAAACTTATATGGGTACATTCTTTTTTCTTTGATTTTAAAATGTATCCATGTCAAGTTTAATCGAAGAAATTTACTAATGTTATTAAACCTAATATCTTTTTTTTTTTTTTGTGATTTTGAAGAATGTACCCATGTTTTGATACAATAATTTTTTTGGTTAATTTTGATGAATGTACCCATGTTTATATATTTATATATATACACACAACACACACAATAGTATATTTATATTTTAATATTTTTAATCCCACAAATTATGATTTTTTATTTAAAATCTCATTTATATAAACAAATAAATTTTAATTTTTAATTTAAAAAATATAGTAACGTACATAGAAATAAATTATCACATTCATTTCAAGGACCTCGATCAAAAATTAAAAACCAACAAGGTTTTAATCAAAGAATATTCATAGCTAAGGACCGCATCCAAAGTGTCCCAACTAAAAAACTGGAAAATGAAATATTTATCAAACCAAACCCTAAAATATTTAATCTAGTTTTTGTTGGGGCAGGTTGGTGCAAAGTAGTGATCAGCAACAGTATTGTTCACTAGAACTCATGCAATACCTGGAAGCTTTGCCTGAAGCATATGATATTAACCTCAATGAGACTCTACTACTATGCAAAAGTGAGGAAGATGGGCTGTTAATCCAATACCCATCAGCTATTGCATATGCTTTTATGAGGACAGGGCGTAAGGAATTTTTGTCCAAATTGAATTCTATTGTCCGAAGATGTGGGTTCTCAGGTACGTAGGACATGCATGTGCAATTCAACTCCATCTATTGTCCAAAATTGAATTCTCGTGGCCAAAAATCCCAATAAAGTTTGTTTTTGTTTTGTGTTTTTTTTTTCTTCCTATGATGTGATTGTTGGTCTACGATGCGTAGTCTGCTGTCACCTATACAAATATCATACATGATAATTATATATATTATCCTATATGCTTATACACTTTGTATGTACGAATATTTTTTTTGTTTGTTTTCACTATGAAAACGAGAGAAGGAGACGTGGAAGTGAGAGAAGAGGTTTTTGTTTTTGGTTTTTATTTTTTAATATTAGATATGTTAAAATTAAATGTAGGTGTGGTTTTAATAGAAAACAACAAAATTTAGTCTTGTGAAATTGTATTATTATCAATTTTTTTGTGATATTGTATTATTATCAATTTTTTTGTGATAGAAGACTAAATAGTCATTTCACTATATTTTTAATTGACAAAAAAAATTATATTAATAGGTAATTTAGATAAACCTTTTGAAATACTTAAAATTTCTCTTCTCCAATAAAGATTAAAAAAAACAATTTAACATTAAAAAGGGTAGAATAGTAATTTACCTTATATGGTGATAAGAACCTACGTTTTTGGTGGTTTCATTATTAGTTTGCTTCGTGGTGGTGCGGTGCCTCCTCTCCGCTGCTCTCAGAATTGCAATTGTCACTATCTTTTCCTCTTTTCTGTATTCTGCCCTCTTTTCCGCATTGACCACATGGACGGTCAAGGACAAAAGAAATTTCTGGAAGGAGATATGATTCTGGATTTTGAGGGAGGAGAGAAAACATCGACGCCGTGGTCGCGTCCGCAATTGTGAAAATGGATGGGCAACTGTTAAAATTCGAATACCTATATAGCCACACGATCTATATCAACGGTCAATATAAATTGGTTTGTAGGATCCGAAAACATAGGTCCGGAGAAAATTGGAGTCCGCACTGAGGTGGTGGGTGAGAGCAAGTCCACCCCTAAAAATATGTATTAGCACCCAGCTTATTTAATCCACTCAGTGAACCGTAATAGACCCCAATGAACAGTAATAGGTCAAATGCATCTCCACACCTAACAAAAAATAGCCTAGTCAATTTTATTAAAATATTATTATTAATTATTATAAAATAATAAAAAATAATAATTTTATTTTATAAAATGAGAAGAGAGCCTAGTTTCCTCCGCTGAGATAAACGCACCCCCTCACCCCCATCTCTCTCCAATTTCTTCCATCAAAACCTATAAAAGAACATCTTTCCCGATTTCAATTTCTCAACTTCTCATTTTCTTTCCCGATTATTGTCGAAACCCTAGATTATTGAAAGCTCAGAAATTGTGGGCAAAGGAGGTTATGCAGATTTTATTGAGGACGATCATAGACCAATTGCCTGGAACCTAGAAGAAAATTTAAAGAATTAAACTTTGATTTGATTTATTTCTTTACCGGCGGGAGGTTGAAGGTTGTAGGAAGAGCTGCCGTTGGTGGCATCGACAACGTGGATCTGGTTGCGGTGACTGAGTTTGGGTGCTTGGTGGTGAACGCCCCCACGGCCAGCACCGTTGCGACTGCCGAGCATAGGATTGCTCACGTCAGATGGCCCAGCTTTTGGGTCTGTCGATTCTAGACCGGTCTCTTGCCTGGCTTGGACTGGGTGCCAGCATATTAGGTTGGGGTGGAGTGGTTTGGTTGGGGGCCAGCTTTTTTTGGGTGCTGAGTGTCGGCAATCCACTCCTGGTGGAACTGCTCTGAAGGAAGGGGAAGACCGAGGTGGAGGCAAGAGAGAGGTTTTGTTAATGTTTTTCTTGATTCAATCAATTTTTGTTTATTTTATTTTATTAATATTTATTTTTAAAAGACTTTTTTGTTTTTAAGTAATTAATAATGAGGGCAAAGTTGTTTTTAAGAAAATATTTTAAGGTGATGTCAGCCTTAAATGAGTTATGTAAATGTTTCAGATAGTGTTAGTGTAATGTTTCAAATGTGAGATTTTTGTGAAAACACGATAAACAAAAAAAATGGTGTTTTTGGTATACAATTTACCCAAAAAAATGTTACTAAATTACAAATTAACTGCGCAAGTGTTTTATAGTTTAGTTAATTAAGAGCATTCGTCATTGCTCTCAAAGTATCATGTTTGATTCCTCGCCCCCTCCCCGCACGGGGAATCCGCACCTCGGGCGGCCCGCGCCCAAACACCACCCCCGGGGTGCATGTATTTTATATGTAATGTAAATTATCCTTTGTAAAACAAATTGACAAATTAACCACATCAACTCAGAGTAAGACGATTCTGGTATATGTGTACAGTTCCTGCGATCTACCCCATGGATGAAGACCTTCTAAGGGTTTGTCTTGTTAATCGGATTGAGAGGCTGGGACTGGCAGAGCATTTCATGATGGAGATAACAAGTATGCTGGGACAACTTTACAGGTGATGACCAAATATTCATCATTAAACAATGGAGAAATTAGGTTCACATCCTTCTTTTTGCTACTTCATTGATTAAAATCTTATTCATTTTCAATTTTTGATCAAGGTCCTTAGGTATTAATAACATCATTAATTATTTGAATAATAAAATATTTTTATTTTTAAATATATTCCTTTAGTGTTAAAAATGTTACAATTAGTATATTTATATTTATGGCTAAATTTTTTTTATCATATATTTTTATTTTTAGTTTGTACCTATTTTTAATTTGCAAATATTTTTTAATTTGTACCAATTTTCTTTTCATTTTTAATTTGTACCCATATATTAGTTTCTTTTTGTGCCCATATTTTTTAAAGTTTTATTTGTGTTTGTACCCATGTGTATACCGTCACATGACATTGTATATTTAATCAATGATAATAAATTACATATGGTATATTTATGTTTTATGCCTAAACTTTTTATCATATATTTATATTTTTAGTTTGTACCCACTTTTAATTTGCAACATTTTTTTGTAAATCTGTAGTATTTTCTTTTTAGTTTTATTTTGTACCCACGTATTAATTTCTTTTAGCGGCCTATATTTTTTAAAAATTCATTTGTACTCATAATTTTTTAATCTTTTATTTGTACCCTAATTTATTTATAATGTACCCATTCTTCTTTATTAATGTACCACTTTGTTATATGTGAAATGTACCAATTTTTTTTGTAAAATGTACCAATTTTTTTAACACTATGGATACATTCTTTTGCCATTTATTATTTCTTATTTTTACATAGTTTTTATCCATGTATTCAATCAAAATGTTTGAATTTTTTAATTGTAACCGTTTCTAATAGTATTATAATGAGGGATTTTAAATTTATAGGATTATAAATCTCATAAAATATCAAACAATTAATGTCAAAACTACAAAAATATAAATATTAATAGTAATATAATGAGGTGTACAAAGTCAAGGGACTTTGATCAAACTTTGAATACCATTAAGGTTTTAATAAAAAAATGTTAAGGATTAGGGACTACATCCAAAGTATCCCTTAAACAATATATGCACACTATTGATCTGGTTGACTAAATTTTTATTTAAAAAAAAATAGAAGTTACATCAGCTGCAAAGAGCCAAAGAGCAAGGAAAAGCATGCCATGCCACTGCAACTATATAAAGATTCACTCGCGTTTCGACTGCTCAGACTACACGGTTATACAGTATCTCCTTGTAAGGATTAATTAATACTTAATTGCTGATATATACATGCTTTCAAATTGTATCTATTTGGGATGACTTTGATATCTAATTGTTGATAGTCTCGTTGTGATGTTGTAGTCAGTTTATTTATTGATTTACATACCAAAATTTGTTAATATTTGTAGGGAAGTTCTGCTGGTTCCTTCATGATGAAGATATAATGGTGTACATAGAAGAGCACCATGAAATTTTTCTGAGTGCCATGTATAATGTATACAGGGCAACTGATGTGACATTTACAGAAGTCAGCTTGAGGATGTTAAGAAATTCTGTAAAAGAGTACTAGAAAAGGATACATTAAAAGATTCTAAGAATTTGCACAACCAGGTATATGTTCAACCATTATAATTAGTTATTTAATCGTCCCCTAATTAATTTTGTTGCATATCTCCCTTGAGTAGATTAAGCATGAAATTAGTATTCCATGGCTTGCTCGGTTGGATCATCTGGAGCACAGGAAGTTCATTGAGACGAAAGAGCCTGTTGGTCCATGGATAGGAAAAGGCTTATCCTGCAGGTAATTAAATTAGTACTAATTAATTGAACACTACAGATCAAGGCAGTCAAATCTCTGATTAAGCAGTTTAATTTATTAATACCTTGCAGATTATCATGTCAAACCAATGCCATTCTACTACAACTTGCTATGGAGAATTATACACTACGGCAGTCCATGTTCAGAAATGAATTAAAGGAATTAGAAAGGTTAGTACTCACTCTCTACACTTTCACTTACTTCCATTTTTTAAAATTTTAACCGGAATTAATTAACCATGAAAACCTTTTTCTTTTTCTTTTTCTGTTTTGGGTGAAAAATTAATCATGCAGGTGGTCAAAGGACATCGGTCTTGTTGACATGGGGTTTGCTCGACAGAAAACCGCGTACTGTTATTTTGCAGTTGCTTCAACAGCATCACATTCTTCCCTGTCATATGTACGGCTCGCAGTTGTGAAAGCCGCTGTTCTTGTTACAGTTGCTGATGATTTTTTTGACAAGGAAGGTTCGATGAATGAATTGGAAGCTCTTGCCAATGCTGTCGGGAGGTACAATATATTAACGTATGATTATTGTGTGCACGGGTTATGTGTTGATTCTCGCTTGCATGTTCTAAGCGGAAATATGTAATCCACGTATAGAAATTTAAAGTAACTCTTGTTATTATTTTTAACTAATTAAATGTTTACATCATACAGATGGCAGGAAAAAGGATTGGATGGACATGGAAAAGCTATATTCAAGGCTCTAAAAGATTTTGTTGATGACATTTCTTGGCAGTTCTTCAAACAAAATGGATATGACATAAAGAGTTCTCTTCAGGATCTAGTAAGATTTTTGGTAAAAATAATTTTGTTGACATAATTGTAAAAAATAATAATAAAATGTGTTACTTACTCTTCTTTTTACTCTTTGCCGAATGAATTTAGTGGCATCAAACATTTGTAAGCTGGTTAAAGGAAGCAGAATGGAGCAGAAATGGGCATCCCTTGTCAATTGCTGAGTACCTTCACGTAGCCAAAAGCTCTATTGCTTCACAGACTATTCTTCTTACAGCTGCTCTTCTGCTTAATACACCTCCAAAATTAGAGATCCTCAAGTCCCCTCAAAGTCATCCACTTACAAATTCACTTATGCTTTTGACAAGGCTATTGAACGAAATTCAAAGCTATCAGGTATATGAGGAGAAATTTTTAGTGTAACCGTCACATTGTCATATGATATTATTAATGTATCTTTTATGGTGAACACCAAAATTATTATAATAGGGACCTAGGTTATATCACTAATAAAACACGTTTTGACAAAAATAAATAAATACACATAAATAGACTAAGGATAACTTCACATGGCAGTGGGATAATCTCTCGGACGAGAAATTCATAATGACTACATTCTTGATTAGTTGTCACCATGTTAATTTAATATAATCTTAACCAATGGGGAAAATTGAAATTAATGATTTCATTGCAGAAGGAGCAAGAGGAGGGGAAGCCAAACCTTGTTCTGCTACACATGAAGGGAAATCCCAATTTGGGGGCTGAAGAATCAATTGGGATTATACAGAAGATATTGGATGAAAAGAAGGAGGAGTTTCTAGAACAGGCTCTGGGGATTAAGGGCATCAACGGTGATGATATGCCAGAGGCATGCAAAGAACTCCACCTCTCGTGCCTCAAAGTCTTTCAGATGTTTTTCAATTCAACAAATGTATATGACTCCCCAACAGAATTGCTTGCTGACATCAACAAAGCAATTTATGATCCCTTGAAAATGGACGCACAAGGAATATTAAAGAAGGATAAAACTAAAAGTTTGGCTAGCTATGGAAAATCCCAGACTACTTGTGTAGTGAAAATCCAAGGGAACTCAAGGAAAGAATTTGTGGCCAAACCTTACTTAGGATATGAGGTCTTGGCACTTCAGCGGAGAAAACCAACTATTTTTTCGACATTCCAGAATTCCAAGGTTTGCATCTATTCCGGCTACTGGGGTTAACACTCCTCCTTTAGCTTCATGCACTCGTCGTATTAGTGCAGAAATAAATTATAAATTATTCTGTTTGTAAAGTGATGAATAAAAAGATGACTGCGAGAGTGGCTAGTTAGTCACCTTAATGTAATTGCTGAGAATAAATCTCATATTGATAGGAAGAGATTGCGTTTTGGCCCCCAAGATTGTGTTAAAAGTCCATGAACTGTGCTAATCATTAGCAATTAATATTAGAAATGAATAAAATTTTCAAAGAAAATTTCAACCTCCCTTGATTTGAACATGCATGTGTTTGTTTGCCTGAACTTTTTCAAGTCGATTTGTTATTTGAAAACCATTGAGATGTTGTTGCTCGAACTGATGATGTACAGCTGCAACTGCATAACCATGAACAAATAAAATAATTAAAAATCCATCTTAATTAGCTAATTTTTCTGCTGTGAAATATTCAAACCATCTTGGCCATTAATTAGGTTATAATCTGCATCAAATCTCTCTTAATATAAATATAAACCATCTATTGGTCTAAATAAGTTTCAAACAAGTTTGCTCTACAATAAGGCTCCCTTTGGATGAAAGGATTTGGATTTGTTAACGAGGCTGAATTTGATAGAAAACTAGAAAACATTAGATTGTGTTATGTAGTGCATTTCAAGACCCAAAATTCTCCTTATTAATGCACACTTTTGTGTATGAATGTTAGTTGCTTCCTAATTTGGGAAAGATCGATGGTTCAATGGATATACCAGCTGCTGGATGTCGTCCATGCAATAATTATCTTATCCTATCCAATCCAACCGTACACAACCGTACACAAGAAGAAAGAACTCAAAATCATTCTCCTATTCGGAGCTCACGCCAAATACTTGAGCAAGGATTTTCGGGAGGAGGGAGAGTTGGTGAAAACCCACCTGGAATTTGAGCTGAAACTTGGCGTATAGTGAGAATTTGAAGCTTTTGACGAAGACCTCCATGTTGGAGGCAGAATATGGGCAGCTGAGAGGGAAAGGGGAGCTCTTAGTAGGGTTCTTCTCAGGTTTTTGGGTGTTCTGTTCGACTGTGCTCAGTCAGTGAAGCAGAAAGCCTGAAACGGTGAAATGGTTTATGAAGATTATGATTTTTTTTTTGGGTCAGATTTTTTATTGGGCTTTTGCTTGTTCTTTTATTTTCAAACTTCTATTATTCGTAAAGCGCAATTACCATATTAATGTGCATGAATTGGCAACATTGCTTGGTTTTGTTTCTTCTTGTTTGTACGAATTAAAATTGGTTTCCCAAAGTGTGGTCATATAAGCCCAAATAAAACTTATTAATAATAAATCTAGACCGGGATATTTCAAGTTGATTCTCACTAACAAAACTAACTGAACAAGACAGATGATTATAAAGTAAAAATTTTCTAAATCCAATTCAAGACTATAGTTTGCCAAGAGTTTTCTGTGTAGACATGCTGAAAATCACGTTGCCAAGATATTGAAAGCAATTGTTGGTTTGATATATACTTTGGGGTGAAATTAAATCCTCATGGGTTTAATTAGGAGTGAAACTTACAATTCTATGATTCTCTAGGAAAGAAAAAATACAAGTCCTATTCCTGGTAGGAAAGGATATCCTTTGTTGATCTCATCATATCCTCCTCCATGTAAAAGCAACCTTTCAATACCACATCACATTCTTCCTGCCGCGCATTAGACAATCATACGATTCTCTCTCTCTCTCTCTCTCTCTCTCTCCTCTCTCTCTCTCTCTCTCCCTCTCCCTCTCTCTCTCTCCCTCTCTCTCTCTCTCTCTCTCTCTCTCTCTCTCTCTATTGTGTAGTTTAGTTCCCTATATAGTTCATCATACGTGTGAGGTCGAGAATTTAATCTTTAATTGTTTTATTACGCGAGTACTAGGACTACTGAGATGTCAAGGACCAAGAGAATGATGCGCTGGTCTACGGAGATGCCGCAGACCAAGAGAATGAAGCAATACACTACCAAGATGCCGAGAAGAACAAAGAGAATGATCAGTCAACGCACTACTACGGAGATGCCTAGTACGGTAGTACCAAGAGGATGGGGCAAGGGCACAACGCAGTTGATGGACCTCCCCATCGACATCCTCCTCATTATCCTCTAGAGACTGCCCACAAAGTTACTCATTTTCCTGCCGTCGTGTTTGTAAGACCTTATGTAGCCTGTTCGTCTGCCCGTTTCTTGCTGCATGTATTCACAATATATTGCTACAACCGATGAAAAACTAGAACGCAGCATCCTCGGGTCATGATTCTTACCAGGTCTAAGTTAATCACCTTACAGGGGAAATTTGGTAGTAGAGCCAAGAATGAACTTGCGTTTTGTTGGTGTTTGGTTGGCTGTGATTAGAGCTAATTTGGAGTCTCACATCGGCTAGAGGAAGAGCCAGTGGTTTATAAGGAATGGTCATACACACGCATTACCGAGGTCTTTTAGGAAAACTCCCTACCCGTTTCTCACGGGTGGCTAAAGTGGAGGAATGTCGGCAATGCCGACTCTTGTGTGTGGGATTCGTTGGTGTGCTTCTGCACAAGAATTAATATCAGAGCCCGGGCAACGCTTAGGATTGGTGATGCTCACGATATTTGAAGTTGAAGAGCTAATTTGGAATTTGGTGCATGTGATCAAGGTGGAACTCTATTTACATTTGGATCGTGAGATGTAAATTTGATAATGGCTTAAATCTCGCCAAGTTAGAGATTGTTGGCATTTGGTGGCTGCAATTAGAGCCAATTTGGAGTCCCACATCGCTTAGAGGAAGAGCCATCTAGTGGTTTATAAGGAATGATACCACACACTAACTGCAGAGGCTTTTGGGGAAAACCCCATACCCGTTTCTCCTGAGTGGCTATAAAGTGGCCGAAATATTTGCAATACTCAATCGTGTGTGTGGGACCCATTGGTGTGCTTCAGCACAACACATTTGACATTCCGGCCTTCATTGGAGCTGGCCAACACAATCTCAAGTTTTCTTCTTACGACTTGCTTTGCCTGAAGAACGAGCCAACATCATTAGAAGGAGGTGGTCAAGCCTTCCCTAGTAAATCCTCGAGGAGGAGTTTCTAAAGCTCCCATCAAGTAAAATTCGACGAAGCTTCAAACTGCACGTACGACTGGTATGATATAGATATGATGCTGGTTCTTGCTCCACAAGATTGTACGTGTATCAGGACCAAAATTAGACAGCCTGATGACCCAAATTTATGTATATTGGGCTCATCGTCATGGAGACAAATATCAATATTCTTGCCAACCCAAGGGTACTTACAAATCGTATACTTTCTTTCAGCTTCGAACATGAAAGGTTCAAATGGACTCCTCATCCCGACTTGCTAAAATTAAAAGTGTTTACAATGTTTGGTTTCTTGAGGACAATAAGGGTACTTACAAAGAAAATTTAAACTGAGGAAGAGATGTGAAAATTAACTTGCTTTCTTTTTCTTCGTAGTCCTCCTCTTATATATTTTGGAAAATGAGACTTGAATGGTTGAATTGTTTACTATTGAAACATAGGATGGCAGATGACTTGCTTTTACTGTTGATGAATAGTGAACTTTGTCGGAATAATTGTTGCTGCTACTGTAGAACGTGCTGAGTGATTCCTACTGACTGATTGATTCCTTGTTTTTACTGTGCGAATAATGTCTGAATGCTTCACATGGTGCCTTGATTGGTGTTAAATGATGACTGAATTCAACCAGCAAAGAATCATTGAACATGTTCTCAGTGAATTTCCCATTGAACCACAATCAGTTATCGAAACATAACCATTATCAAACATCTCTCCATCTTCCTTACTCAAAGAAAAGTCAAAGTCTTCCAAGTCATCAAAATAAAAGCACAAAGCTGCAGAAATTGAAGACCTTGGACAAAACTTCTCGCTCAAGCAACACAGTTACAGTCACAGGCACTCCAGTTACAATTATAGTTAAAATCTGAAGACGAAGAAGATGAAACTTCCTCCGAGTCATCATATGCTCATCACAACAACCAATCAAAGCACTAGGTGGGCTGAATACCAAGATGCACAAGACTCATTTGTATAAAGTCATGTGAAACAATAAGTCAAGCCTTGTGAACGCAGTCAGTCACTATATGAAGAATTCAGTTATCATTTCACACCAATCAAGACACCATGTGAAGCATTCATACATTATTTGCACAGTAAGCAAGGAATCAATCGGTCAGTAGGAATCACTCAGCACGTTCTACAATAGAAGCAACAATTATTCCAACAAAGTTCACTATTCATCAACAGTAAAAGTAAGTCATCTGCCATCCCGTGTTTCAACAGTAAAGAATTCAATCATTCAAGTCTCCTTTTCCAAAGTCTATAACAGGAGGACTACAAAGAAAAAGAAAGCAAGTTAATTTCCACATCTTTTCCTTAGTTCAAATTTTCTTTGAGTTCTCATTGTACTAAAGAAATCAAACACTGTAAACACTTTTATTTTTAGAAGAAGAAGGATGCATGTGTGCACCATTTCCAATCCATTCAATAAATTGTACCACATTCAACATTTGTAAGTCTTTTGATTACAAAAGAAGTAATTTCAAAAATCTATTTGAAATCTATTTTCAGTAATTATATTGCATCATTAATTTAAATTCATTATTTTCATCATAATATATGATCCTGCTTTACTAAGCAATCTTAGTCATTCCATAATTGAAGTATTTACAAAATAGACAAAGAGCAAGATTTCTATACATTCATGTTGTCCATATATTTTAGTCAATCTTATCTCATTAGACATCTAGTAAACAGATCCATCGCCAGATATATATATATATATATATGTTCAACTCAGATTTTGTCTTTAGACTTGTACTTACCATGAATTCATTACCTTCTGTTGATTTCTTATATAAACCCTCGTGTGCACCGTTACAATTTCTTCAAAGAAATTAACGGTAGTAAACGGATTTCCTTGTACTAATTTATTACTCTTTTTGAAACCGCATTTTGTCCAAGAAAGAAGGAAAGTCGGGTTTTGGGAAGAAGAGATATGTGAAATTGTTGACCCTAAAAACTACCAAGCCTACGTGGCGCGCAGGGCGAGTAACTAGTGGAGCTAACTACGTCCTTCGGTTGAATGCAGGGGCGTGCCAACTCGACGGCCGAGCTCGACCGGTGAGTAAAATGTTGATGTTGCGTTGTATGCACGACTGACTTCTGAATCTTGCGACTGCGGCCGAGGAAGGAACACGCCTCGGCCTTTGGGTTCTAGAGCCTGAAGACAAGGCTGCTAGCTCTGCGAAGTTCACGAATCGTCGGTGCCGGATTCGGTCACGATGATTATATTCATAAAGGTATAAGCACGCCGAATCGGCACCAAAGTGTAAGGGCACAGATACTCAAAACATATATATGTCTTGACGGTGAAAGTGGTTCGGCCGACGGAATGGCGAACTCTGAAACTAACCTGTGAGTATCCAATCATAAAACAACTCGGCGTTTATTGCGCCGAGCCCAGTAACTCGTAACACCTTACTTCGCAGAGAAGGCTGATGAGATGACCTCTGTCAATAGGAACTCGAAAGTCCTTCTCGATCGAGACTTGGATAGATAACCAGTCGGCCTCGACGCAGTGCTGTTTATCCAAACTGAAGATGCTCCGGGGTCGGCTGGTTCTACAGCGATAGTGCTGTTTATCCAAACTGAAGGTATCACCGGTTGCCTTCACAGTGCTGTTTATCCAAACTGAAGATGTGTCGGCGAAAAGGAAAATAAAAATCTCAAGTTTGTTGAGAGGTTTCGCATAGAGCGAGAGTTTGCGCAGGGCAGTTTGTGTGTTGAGTGTGGGAGGGCTAAATGTTATGCTCCTCCCTCTATTTATAGTAGTGCCAATACTCCAAATCGCTCCTGGGTAGAAATCCTCTTCCTAATCCAACTCTACCTTGGCCGATACTAATCCAACTTCTTCTCGGCCGATCCTAACCCAACTAGGATTCTGAACCTGCCTCTAACTGTAGGCTTGATTCACTTCTGTATCATAATCTCTCTGGGACTCCTTTTCCTAATAGGTCTCGGCCTCCATCACTGACCTTATGAGAGAGAACTGCCTGACACCCTTGCGACAAGGGTTCGAGTGGTCGAAGTGGGATGTGTCGAAGCCCCAAGGAGCCTGGCCCTCGACTACTGCTACCTGGGCAGCCTGGGTGGATCGGATGGAGAAGTTCTTCGGCCAGGAGTGGAGGGCTCTCGGTATTTACGATGCCATCAAGCTCTCGACTGTAGAGATCGCCATGGACAAAGAGCTCCTGATGGCAGCCCTTAGTTTCTGGTGTTCGGCAACCAACACCATGATTCTTCCTCTCGGTCCTATCGGCCCCAAAGTCCTTGATATCTTTGCCATTCCCGGGACGTCCCCTTCTGGTCTTCCCGTCGACGCTGCTCTGTTTGGGTGTTCGTCGAATCTCGACCTTAAGGCATTGTTTGATGCTCAGGCCGTCGAGACATTGAGCTGAGACGGCCACGAACCCTCCAAGGACGAAGTTCAGAAGCTACACAAGAACTTCTTCAACTACAACACCCTTATCGTCCATTTTGCTGGTCGAGGGGAAGCAAGTCTCTGTAAAGGAGAACACAAGGCCTTCTTGTTCTATTGGTACAACAAATTCATCTGTTGTACCAAGTCGAACAAATGTTTGGTTGAAAACATGCCCGTGGCCTAAGCTCTGGCCAGCGGTCACACCTTGGCGCTTAGTTCAGCCGTTCTTGCCCACCTACTGCGCTGCCTAGCCGAGGCCACTATTGAAAAGATCGACCCGCACCAGAGTGGGCCCCTCTGGGTCTTCCAATTGTGGTTGCAGACGTACTTCGCTACTGTAATATCCCTCGTTTAATTAAGAGTGAAGTGTGATTATAATTGTTTCTATACAAAATTTTAGTCTGCTTAGTTTTTATTTGTTTAGTAGCTTTTAATACTATACTTTTTATTTATCTATTTTTATTGTTATTATTATTGTTTTAAGGCAAATAAGGTTTTTTTTTTATTATTATTTTAATTTTTTTTTGGTACAGCAATTAAGTAAAAAAAAAAAAAAAAAACAAAAAATTACGTAGAAAGGAAACAGGAAAGGAAAGAAAGTTCTTTCACTTTCTTCCTTCCTGAGCGATAGAAACAAGGATAGAAACAAGGAAGCCATGAGAAGCTTCATGATTCTTCCATAGCTTTAGGAAAAAAATCTTCTTTCCTCACACTTAAATCGGGTAGAAATTAGGATAGGTTGTGATGGGTCGACGTTTGATTGATCTAAGGAGTGTGTTTAGGGAGCTGTTCATCTCCTGTTTCACCAAGGAGTGTGTTCGACAGAGGGTGAACGGAGAAGAGCCACAGAGGTCTACAAGCAGGAGGTGGATGGCCTAGGAAGCTAGTTTTCATCATGACTCTGATAGGTTTGGGTAGGATTAGAGAAACTATAAAAGGGGTTGCAGAGAAGTGGGAAAAGCATCAGAAATCGAAAAGGGCAGAGAAATTTAGAGTTAGAGAACGTGATTTGGGAGGAAGGATTCGGAGTTTTGAAGGGTAAATTTCTTGTTCTTTGTTTATTTTCATTTTTTCGAATTTAATTTCTTTAAGTGAAATTGAAACTGCCATGATTTATATTTGGAGTTCCTAGTTTTATTTAGGGTTTTCTATCATTCAACGAACGAATTTGAACAAGAATTAGAGTTTGGTAACTCGGATTGGGTGTGTAGATCAAATTTCTTGACTAAGGGTTTGGTTCAAAAGGTCAATTTCTTGTTAATTTTGAGTCATATTATATTTGGGTATTGTATACATGATGTCTAGACTACCTGGAAGTGTTTTGGATTCTGTTATATGAATTGGAAGTGTATTGATGTGAGTTGCAGAAAAAAATTGATTTAATTTCAGAGAAAACTCAAGTTTCAAGTAGCCTTATTTTGCTCTTAATTTATAGGTCTATATGTGCTCCTTTGGAGAAGATTTTTAGTGTGTTAAGAATACGTGTGTTTATGATCGTAACCCAATTGATTTCACTCAGTTTCGTTGAGTTTTGATCAACCAAAACCTTGTTTGAACTTGGGTCGCGAGCTGCCAAACAGCAGCAGAAAACTGGATTTTCAGTTTCAAGACCCCATCTTTGTTTGGATATAACTTCCAATTTAGAGTTCCGGTTTTTACAAAATTTATATGCTTTTAAAGTACAGAACCCAAACTTCAAAACCCATGTAATATTACACAATTTGGTTCAGTTTTGAATGTTCAAAAAGGAGTCTAAAGTTGGTTTAGTAATGCTGTTTTTCTGCAGATTTTCTGGAGATGTAAAGCATTGTTTTTACCACATCTAATTTCTATCTCAGATTCCTTTCTAGTTTATTTTACCTTATTTGAATGGCATTATTTGAGTATAAGATTCCAGAATTTATGTACTTTCTTTAGATAATATTAATTTTGTGATTTAGCACTTAGTTTGGTTTCTAATATTTGTTACTTGTGTTTATACTTTTGGATGTGTTTTTGTGTGATCTGATTAGGTTCTTCAGAAGAGCAAAATTAATCGAATTCAAGGTAGGGGGTTCTGGGAAACCTTCTATATGTATTAATCTGATTATTTCTTACTTAAGTACACATACAAGTTTGATATTCATATTGAATTCCAGTTGAATATGAATGCTGTTTCTGATGATTGTTTGAGTATAAATGTTTGAAATGAAATTCAGATTTATGATGTGGGAGTAAAGTAGGATTGTCTTTTGGGAATTTAAGGTAGTGGCTATTAGTTTTTGTGTAGTTGAGCCAAACTCTTAGTAGGCACCAGGTCTCAGGCGAGCCCACAGTGCACAGATTTTTTTAAGGGTAATTCGGGACTGGAGACGAAGAGTTTAGGCAAGATGACTAACAAAAAGGGGAGTTCAGGGATGTTTAGGGATAGGGGGTTAGTTCATATACTTAAACACTCGGGATCAAGTGGTATAAGTACGGAATGGGACGTACAAGGTCTGGGTGTTTAGTTATATGAATTAACGGGTACAGTTAAGGCATTTGCATTGCATTCTTATGCCTCATTCTGATTTTAGTCTAAATTCTGCTATGTTAACTATTCTCTGATATTTTAGTAATGAAGGTATAGGTCCCTACTGAGCTTTTTAAGCTCACCCTAACTAAATTTTGCAGGTACAGAACCAGAAACTTAAAGTTTGCTTGCTGTCCGTTGTGTAAATATGTATAAAGAAATAAAAAGACGAACTTGTTGGCTTTTGTTTTCTTGTTTGATTAAAGAACTACTTTTGTGTGAACTTTGAGTAGTTAATAAGTTGTAATCTTGGCAGAAATTTTCAATAAGGATATGTTGTTCAGTTGAAATATATTCCAAGTGAGTTAAATCTGTTTTTATTCCAAGTCACAGACTTAATTATATTAGTTAAGTTAAAATTAAGATGTGACTCACGTCCTAACCCAAGGTTTACCTTAATCCTTGGTTTGGGGCGTGACAGCTACACTCCGACCGAAAGTTCTCGACTTCTCACCGATCGAAGCGCTCGGTCTTCAGCTGGCTTCTCGACCAGTACCCCCACACTGAGCCGAAGAAGTTTTTAAATACTTCTTCGGCCTTGAGGACTTCTCTGACGACGAGTTTCTGATATGTCGTCGTCGAGAATACCCCGCCTCTATCAAGCTTCCATCCTCGGCCTGGAGCGAAGATGAAGACGCTGTCCTTCGCCAGAACTGGAGGTCATTTGTGTTGACACGTGACCTTCCTCTCGGATGTGACGCTCGACGGGCAAGTTGGGAGGTCTACCATCCTCACTTCACAGCCACGCAACTTGGCTTTCTCCAGGGTTGCCCTGTGCCTTTGCTTACCTCCCAATCCCTTCTTGGTCGAGGGCGACTCTCTGGTTCTTCAGAGAGGGAATGCAGAGACGCCGAGAGGGAATTTCAAGAACGGTGTACGAAATTCCTCCTTCGACCAGCTGTGCCTGAAGCTCTGAGCACCGACACTTTCGGTGATTGGTGGGAGTCATACACTCAAGGCTTCTTTAAGGTACCAGTTGATGATGCTGTCGTCAAGGTTTTTGGCGACCGTCCGAAGAAAACTGCTGCCCCTCCGCCTAAGGAAAAACCCCAAGGTATTCGGCTACCCTTATTTTATTCTTCAAGCAATTTCTCAATCCTAACTATTCCATTTCTCAGGTGGTCGGGTACTAAAGCAGGAGGCTGTGATCGCCGCTGCCGTGGCCAAAAGAAGATCAGCTCTCTCCAAGAGGGCTGATACCACGGTACAAACTCCGCCGAGCAAACGGCCGTGCCAGGATGCTGAGCCGACGCGTGAAGCTTCCCAACCTCACAAACGTGTCAAGAAATTGGCAAAGAAAAGAGAACGGGAGGTTCATGTCATCTCTAGTCAGACGACTGAGGCGACCACTTCTGACCTCCCTTTGGCGGACTCCAATTGGCCGAGCCTCACAAGTGCCACCTGCTTCGGCGACGGTTGAGCCAGTTACTGCCCCAACCATCCCCGAAGCAGTCGAACCATCTGCTACTTCACCAGGCGAGGAAACCGTAGTCCCGGCGCCAGTTGTCGCACCTGTTCTGGAGGCGGTGCCCCCATCGGTCGAGATGCCATCTCCTCAACATCCAAAATGAACGGCAATCATTTTGGAGGAGGTAATTTTTTTTTTTTTTTAAATCGATACAAGTACGGCGTCAAATTTTCTGCCTGATTCTAAAACTATCATTTTATTGTTTCAGGACGATGCCAGCGAGGAGATTCCACTGGTGCATCGCCCTCGTCGAGCTCGTCCATCCAAGCCCTTAGTCTCTTCTCCCCAACCACCGAGCAAGGTCGTCCAACAATCTGGCCCTGCTGTGGTCGAGGCGGACGTGGCTACCCCGGCTGTGGCCGATGTTGTTGCTCCAGTTGCTGCTCCGGCCGGGGTAAAAACCACTGCTCCAGCCGAGGTAAACGCCTCTTCTTCGGTCGACGCGGGAGTTACTGCCCCGAAGATGGTTCTTTCTGCCGAGCCAGAGGCGACGGCGGAGACCCCGGTGCACCCGCAAGACGTCGACCTTGGCATTCCACTTTAGGAGGTTACGTCGGCTTATGTAAGGATTCCTATTTTTCTTGTTTCAACTATGCTTTTTCTTTTTTAGAGTTCTGAATCAAGGATGTACCAAATGCTAGGTGCCCCCCCATTCTTTTCACCAAAAATTCAACGCGCCGAGGGGTTTTGTCTATATTTCTTAGCCGCCTCAGTGGCCGTCGAACGTAGACAACCTTCATCGGCCGCGTGAATTGAGGAGCAATCTCAAACACTGGGCTCAGCCTTTAAGCTCTCTGGGTTCGAGCAATGACCCAGGGGACATGGCCGAGGTCTCGTCTCGCCAGGTCTACTATCTTCTTTTTGTTTTTTACTTTCTTTTGACTTAACTTGTTCTGATGTTGTTTCTTCCTGTAGCCTTCTTGGGAAGCCGAATTCGACGCTCTTCTTGCCAGCACGTCAAAGAGGACGACCGGATCTTCAACCTCTGCCTCACGGGACCCAGCCGACGCAGACTCTGTCGCCAAGCTGCCAAAGCTATTTTCCCTCTCGGCTTCTCAGATTCTTGAGCGTAAAGGCCTCGACTCCGTGGGGGCATGTTTGAACGATCTTGCTGCCAACGGTACCTTGGATAATGCCACTGTCACTCGAGCATCGTCAATGCTAGAACGGACTCGGGAATACTTTGGTATTTTCGAGAGAGCTCTTCGGGCAAAAGATGACTGGAAGGCTGCGATGTCTACGCAAGAGACTCTTTGTCCGAAGGTGGAGGTGCTCATAGCGAAGAAGAAACAACTAGCTGACCTCGACCGCCAAATTGCTGAGCTGCAGAGTCATCGGTCGGCGTTTGCTTCTGAACTTGCAAAGGAATTCGAATTGGGTAAATCCTACCTGATTGAATATGCGACCAATGGCAAGCGGGTCGAGCAGCTAAAACTTGACAAAAAGATTCGGTAGGCTGAGGTTACAATGGGCGAGGTGAGGTGGTTGGAGTTGAAAGCTTTCCTTTGATCCGTTCTCCCTTCTTCGCCTTAGAGCCGTCATTGTAATCCTAATTTGTACATCTTTTTTAATATTAATGAAAACTTGTTATTCTCGCATTTCCCAAGTAACCGGATAGTATTTCTTTAAGAACTTCCCATTAATTGGCAACTTGTGAGTTAAACCAGTGCGGTCCTTGAGATGGTATGCCCCTTTGCCGAGTACCTTGTGAAAGATGAATGACCCCTCCCAATTCGGCGACCATTTGCCGAATCTAGGATCCTTAACTCCGACGGGTAATACAGTTTGCCAAACTAACTCTCATTCGCCAAACGTTTTCTTTCTAACCCGCTGATTATAAGCTCGTTCGACAATCTTCTTTTGAGCCATTAATAAATTGCAAGCATCGAGCTGAGCTTCTTCTAAATCTTTTAACTCTTATCTCATGACCTGGCTGTACTCGGCACTGAACAGACTGCTCTGTTCCATTATTCGCAGCGAGTTTACACTTAGTTCGACTAGCAACATTGCGTCATGTCCGTAAGTCAGGGCATACGACGTCGTTCCAGTAGCAGATCGAGGTGAGGTTCGGTAAGCCCATAATGCTTCGTTTAGCTTTAGATGCCACATGCCAGGCCTTTCTTTTACCATTTTCTCGAGAATACCGATCAAAACCTTGTTACTTGCCTCGGCTTGCCCATTTGCCTGTGGGTAATACGGCGTAGACTGTTCGAGTCGAATATTTAATTTACTTGTATATTCCTTAAACCTGTCGGATGTGAAAATCATGCCACTGTCTGTTATGATCGTCTCTGGTATGCCGAATCTCGTCACAATATTTTCTTCCACGAAACTAGAGACTTCTCTGGATGTTAATTCGGCATATGATTCTGCTTCGACCCACTTGGTGAAGTAGACTGTTGCTACTAGTTTGCTGCTCCAGAGGACGGTGTAATTTTGCCGATTACATCTATGGCCCATCCTCTAAATGGCCAAGGTTTAGTAACTGAATGTAATGTCTCGGCCGGAACCCTTTGTATGGGGCCATGGATTTGGCATTGCACACACCCTCGGGCGAACTCGATACAATCCTTTAACACGCTTGGCCAAAAGTATCCGTGGCGGTGAAGCAGCAATCGCATCTTTCGACCGGATTGGTGGGTTCCGTAAATCCCTTCGTGTACTTTCGCGACTGCTTGAGCGGCTTCTCGTGGCCTGAGGCATAAAAGCAATAGGCCGTCTTCACCCTTTCGGTATAATTTATTTTGGTATATGACGTAATTCGTGGCATGCACCCTCGTTTTGCGATCATGTTTACCACTCGGGGTGTTGCCAAATTCAGATTACGAAAATCGATGCATATGCGGAGGGCGCCGTTTTTCTTGAGTACTGGTACGATATTTGCTAGCCATTCGACGTATCGAGCAGTTCGAATGAACCCGACGTTTAAAAGACGAACGAGTTCATCTTTTATGCCGAGTTGGACCTCGATCGAGAATCGTCGGGGTGGTTGACGAAAGGGCTTGCAACTAGGTTTGATACGTAATTCGTGCTCGACGAGTGTTCGATTAAGACCGGGCATCTCATGATAGCTCCAAGTGAAACAATCTTTAAATTCGTGAAGTAGCTTGCTAAGCTTTGATTTCATAGATTGGGGGAGCAGAGCACTAATAAATAATGGCCGAGGATCCTCGGCCGTTCCAACATTCACCTCCTCTAATGGGTCCTTAACTTGAGGCCGAGTGTCTTCGAGGTCGGCCGGAGCGGCTTGAATATTATCAAAAGAAAGCATGGGACCGCTATCGTCTTCGGCAAAGAACTCCACGAGATTGATACCCGGATGAGATCGTTTGGATATGATATGCCAATGAGCCAGCAGTCGTTCCACAATCGATGAAATCGCGGCTTGGCGTCTGGTTTGATTGGTGTTAAACATCAGGGTCGATGATAAAGTTAGCCAGTCTGAGTCTCGCCGAATCCTGATGAACAGTTTCGGCGCCAACCTCGACGGCTTTCTGAACTGAAATGCGAGTCGGTCGTCCCTCATCATTGATCCCTTGTAGTGTAATGTAGCCAACGTGGTCGTCGCACTACCGTGCTTGGATCATGTTGGCTTCAAAGGGCTGATGGTCAGCTGGATGTACGACGATTGATTTACCATCCCAAAAGATGAGGACTTGATATAACGAAGAAGGAATACAACTTGTTTGATGAATTCAATCTCGACCGAGCAATGCATTGTACTCGGTCTTCGAGTCAACTATGAAGAAAGCCGTCATATGGTTGCGACCTGCGATGCTTACCTCTAACGATAGTACTCCTTTTGTTTGAGACTTGTCTCCGATGAAGCTGCTCATGGTGATTCCTGAAGGGATAAGTTCGCCGTTAGAGCAGTGTAAGGCCTTCATGATGGTTACAGGCATAATATTGACAGTAGCCTTACAGTCGACGAAGATTTTCGAGACCGGATATCATTCGACGTGGGCTGTGACATACAATGGTTTGAGGTGACGAAGGTTGGTTGCCGAAGAACGAGGAAATAATTTGGCCAAAGCTGTCTTAAGGTTATCATCCTTAGCTGCTGGCTCGACCTCGGTGGGAGAGACAAGGTCGACTTGAGTAGCTTCCTCGGCCACTACGTCGCCGTCTAGGAAGCTTGGTTGGGACGTGGTTGACTGAAAATCGGCAGGCAAGACATGGACCATACTGATCTCCATGTTGTCGAGGATTGAAGGACCCATCGAGTTAGGATCTTCCTTCTTTGTCAGTTCCTCATCCTCTGGATTTTCTTCCTCGTCATCCGGATTTTCCTCCTCGTCTTCCAGATTTTCTTCCTCGTTCTCCAGGTTTTCTGGCATGGTCGCGGTTATTGTCTTTTCTGGTTCATAGACCTTCGGCTTTTCCAGAACTGGAATTGAGTCTGGGACTTGCACCGTGACATGGGTTTGTTCCTGGTATGTGATACGGGCGTCCCTGATGTCTAGATAAGCATCTAACTGCCCGACACGCCTTGTTTCGTCGGCCTTAAGGCCGAAGAGGGAAACGGCTAAAAATACTTTAAAATGGTATCGCAAATACTGGAGGTCTTCTAGGGAAAAAGGAAGTTCACTTGGGTTGATGTCGGTATATGGATCGACGTTGAAGCCAAGGACTCGAGCTTCGCGTATGTACTGGAACCTAGCTTTCAACCCGAGATCCGAAGTCTTCTGGATGATTCGTTCGGCATCTGGGCAGGTCAGAATCAGGTTGATCGTATCTTGACATGCTTTCGGCAAACCGTATAAATCATTTGCCGAATGTTTCTTGTGGAACTCTCGCATGTACTATAGAGCCTCTCCGAGGAATGGTGGATGCAGATTTGGTCGGACCTTGATCAAAGGTTCCTGTACAGGTAATGGGGAAAGCTTGTTTTCGGCCTCTTTCCTAAAATGCTCAAGTCGTGACTTCATTTCCCCGGGCCGAATAAGAAGTTTGATCCGTTTTTCGGCTTCTTCAAACGTGGTCTCGAAAGTATGATTGACCTGTTGCTTACCTTGGACCAACTCAGTCATGATCGCTGGGCTTTGTCGGTCGTCCACAAGGCCGACTTTCTCTTTCGGTTGCCATTTGGGGGCCAAGGTTTCTTGCGCTGCTTGTTGGCGGGCCAAACAATCTATTCTTTGGCGCCGACGCTTCTGTGATTTAGATAGCGCCATATACACGCCTATAGGCGAGTGATAGGTATACCAACGCTGATCTCGTGGTTCATGAGGTTTGAAGGTTTTCCTGTTTGCAGAAGAGCTCGAGCTACTGGAATTGCGGGCATAATAGTCTTCGTTGTAGAATGGTGTGTCGAAGTCGAGACGTCGTCTAGCCGAAGAAGGCTTGACGTCCTGCGATCCGAGCCTGCTAAAGAATGTATCTCGCGAACTTGTGTCATGTGTTTTTTGAGGCGTCATCGTGGCTGATCGCCCATGCAGCATTTCTGCTTATCGAGGCCGTACTCTCGGTTTGGTCGAAACATCTGCTTTGCACCATGTACATAGGGTTGTAGCTTCGTTAGGCTCTCCGGCGTTAGAACTTAACATGGATTCGACGATGGTCGGTCCGACCAGATCTTGAGGTGGCGCATTGCTGAACAAATCAATCTTCAGTCGGGGTTGAGAGTTTTTTTTTGTGATGTGCCGCGCTGAGACGAGCTCGACCTTTCCTTTTCCTGTGTCTCTAGGAAAATGAGCATCTACCATACCTACTATTGTTGTGGGAAAAGGGTCAGTGTCAACACCCATTTTCTTCTCTAGAAATTTAAGTTTTCCACTGTCGATCCAACTTTGGATAGCATCTTGAAACACGACACAATTGTTTGTCGTATGTTTGTTCGAATTATGATACTTGCAATACGTCATTCCTTTCAGCTCTTCGGCCTTGGGAATATTGTGACCCGGCCGAAGTTTTATAATCTTAGCAAGTAACAATTGGTCGAAGATAGGGTCGGCCTTAGTAATATCAAACGTATAGTCTTTCGACGTCTTTATGGCAGTTTCTTCGGATATTGGCCGAACTTTGATATCCTTAGGGTTGACATGGGTCAACGCTTTGCAAATATATAGCTTATCAATCACTATTTCGGCCGCATCTATGCTGGCATATTCTTCAGTTTCCGCTGATGCATAACTAACTGTGGGCTTTTATAGATGGTCTATCGGGATGGAGACCTCAAGATTTTCTCTTCGCGGAGCAAATAATCATATTGCTCGACATGTTGAGCTAATTCGTACATGTCACGGAAGTTCGCCCCTAGGAACTTCTTCTTATATTCCACGTCTAAACCGTTCAGCGCGAGTCGAACGAACTCAACCTCAGGCAAGGGTACTCGGCACCAATTCCTGGCCGATTTGAATCTCGTAAGATAATCCATCGGCGATTCGTCGGATTCTTGTTCCAGAAATGAAGAAACTGACATTTCCATCCCCGGCCAATAAAACTGTTCGTGAAACTTCTCGACCAGTTCCTCCCAACTTTGAATGGAATTAGGTGGGAGGTTGATGTACCACGCGAATGCCAAGCCTGTGAGTGAGAAATTAAACAATCGTAGCTTATAGAAGTCACTACTAACATCTTCACATTATGCAGTGAAGCGGGCGACATGCTCTAATGATGATAAGGATGATTCCCCAGCGAAAAGGCTGAAATTTGAGATTTTAAAGCCTTTAGGATATTTGAACTTTTCCAAGTAAGTTGGGTATGGGTGGATAAACTTTGGGAATTTCGGCCCTTTCATCATAGCTGAATCAATCATTCTCTGGACTTCAACCACGTCCACGGACGTCGTTTCCATACTTGGATCAAAGTCATCTGTCCGACTGCTTGATCCACCCCTTCTGTCTAGATAGACCATTTTGAGCCGAGCGGGTCCTGCACCGGCCGGTGACATCGATATAGAACTATTCTTTGGAACGGGTTGTCTGAAGCGATCAGTATAGCCTATATTCTGGGTATTGCTAACCAAAACCTCGAGCAATCTCGTTTGCACGGCATTCTGACCACGTACTTCTTCGAGTATCCCCTTTATCTCTCGACTGAATGTCTGTTCAACCTGTCGAGATTGTTCTTCGAGTCGTCGCCGAAGAAACGACTTGGTCGGTGGGTCAGAAACGTCTTCAACGTCTTCGTCATAGTATTCTACTATGCCTTCGATCACGGCCTTCTCTGTTACTTTTGCGAGGATCCCTGTATATCGCGGTGGCTCACTGAATTTCGCCTCTCTTTCTTGTCGAATCCCTTTTGATGCCTCCGGCGTTATGGTAACAGTAGTCTGTGCTCGTAACGATCATTCGGACCTCGGGTTCTGGCTTGTATGGGCAATGGTCGATTTTCCCATGTTTGATTTCGTTGTCACTGACCGTGTCTCAATGGTCATGAACTTCGTAGCTTTTAGCAAAAGGTCCCACCGGGCGTGCCAAAATGTTGACCCTAAAAACTACCAAGCCTACGTGGCGCGCAGGCCGAGTAACTAGTGGAGCTAACTACGTCCTTCGGTTGAATGCGGGGCATGCCAACTCGACGGCCGAGCTCGACCGGTGAGTAAAATGTTGATGTTGCGTTGTATGCGCGGTTGACTTCTGAATCTTGCGACTGCGGCCGAGGAAGGAACACCCTTCGGCCTTTGGGTTCTAGATCCTGAAGACAAGGCTGCTAGCTCTGCGAAGTTCACAAATCGTCGGTGCCGAATTCGATCACGGTGATTATATTCGTAAAGGTATAAGCACCCCGAATCGACACCAAAGTGTAAGGGCACAGATACTCAAAACAGATATATGTCTTGACGGTGAAAGTGGTTCGGCCGTTGGAATGCCGAACTCTGAAACTAACCTGTGAGTATCCAATCATAAAACAACTCGGCATTTAATCCGCCGAGCCCAGTAACTCGTAACACCTCACTTCGTCGAGAAGGCTGATGAGATGACCTCTGTCGATAGGAACTCGAAAGTCATTCTCGACCGAGACTTGGATAGATAACCAGTCGGCCTCGACGTAGTGCTGTTTATCCAAACTGAAGATGCTCCGGGGTCGGCTGGTTCTACGGCGATAGTGTTGTTTATCCAAACTGAAGGTATCACCGGTTGCCTTCACAGTGCTGTTTATCCAAACTGAAGATGTGTCGGCGAAAAGGAAAATAAAAATCTCAAGGTTGTTGAGAGGTTTCGCGTAGAGCAGGAGTTTGCGCAGGGCAGTTTGTGTGTTGAGTGGGGGAGGGCTGAATGTTACGCTCCTCCCTCTATTTATAGTAGTGCCAATACTCCAAATCGCTTCTGGGTAGAAATCCTCTTCCTAATCCAACTCTACCTTGGCCTATACTAATCCAACTTCTTCTCGGCCGATCCTAACCCAACTAGGATTCTTAACCTGCCTCTAACTGTAGGCTTGATTCACTTCTGTATCATAATCTCTCTGGGACTCCTTTTCCTAATAGGTCTCGGCCTCCATCACATCTGTCATGCTTATCCGCATCATCCCACTCCAACTAATATTCGATCACCTCGATCCCCTCGGCCCATGGTACCAGCCCATAGTGCCTTTGAGAAAACACTGGGCCGAACGTGATCCTAATTCGACCCAATATTATTTTTGGGCCTAAACAGAAATACAAAATAATAATAAAGTTGCAAGAGTCTGTAAGAGGAGGAAGATCCATATAAACCATTAATGTATAAAATGTTGTAAGATCAAGTAACAGATTTGTTTTTTAAAAGAAGCCCTTATGGGGAAGTTGAAAAATAAAAGGAAAAATATACAAGAAAACGAGAGGGGGAATAGAACCTAACTCCTCTAAAACACTCCTCTAAAACAAAGCCTACAATATATAAACTTGCAAACATTGGAATACCAAAAAATAAAATCTTAGGAAAACGATAAAATCACATCTCATAAAAGTGAGACTAACTTAAAAGCCAAGATGCACATTAATTTGAAATTGGAAACCATTCAAGGCAAGAAAATCTAAATGCAAAGAAGCAAGAATCGTCGGCGGAGGTGAGTCATGCTACATTAAGGTTGATGAAGACAAGCCCATGTTAAGCTATCCACATTAACATTCCCTACCCGCTACATGTGAGAGTAATAAAAAGTCATATTCTGGATGTGAGCCAAACAAGTAAACCATTGTGTAGGAAGAGGTCAAGGAGAGACAAAGTCTGGAAGCAAGAACACTTGAAGAATCACTTTTCAACCCAATACATGCCAACCATGCTGATAAGAAAAATATATACCAAGAATAAATGCTATTAATTCTGCAAAAAAATAAAATAAAATAATTACGATGACTAATACCTCGAAACTACCCAAAAACGACCAAGTCTATCCCTAAAAACTCCCCGACAAGCAATAAGACCAAGATTCCTTTTAGCCAAGTCATTACTGTCAAGCTTAAGCCAAGAATACCAAGGTGGAGACTAGGGGTGGGCAAACGGGTCCTGGACCCGCGGGTCGGGGCGGGTTCATGCGGTTCGGGGCGGGTACGGGGCGGGTACGGAATGGGTACGAGGCGGGTCCAAAAATTATAAACACCAAACGGGGCGGGACGGGGTGGTTCCATGGAATTAACGGGGCGGGACAGGTTCTAAAATCTGGAGAAACGGGGGCCCGGCCCTAACCGTTTCCATGCTTAGCTTCGAGTCCGGCCATTTCAACCTCATATCTCTCTTCCTAAACGACAACAACTTCTCCGGCGTTTTCCCCAATGTCGTCGTTTTCCCCAAATCCCTCAAATCCCATGAACCCTCAAACCTTCAATGTCGTCATCTTCAACCTCAAATCCCTCAACATCGGAATCTTCAACCTCAAATCCCTCAACGTCAGCGTCTTCAGCCTCAAATCCCTCTTCCTAAATGACAACAACTTCTATATCCGACCTCCACCGCCTCAAAGTCGTCGTCCTCACTAGAAACAAAATCTCTAGCGAAATCCCAATGTCGCTGCTCGGGCTTCGCCGCCTCTACGTCCTGTACTTGCAGGAAACAGGCTCACCAGTCTCATTCCACCGTCGATCAGTCCCACCAGACAATCCGGTTTCCATCGTCGATCAGTAAGTTACTTTTTACCGTCTAATTTCATATGTAGATCATAGTTGCAGTCTGATGGATGGAGGATTGAGGTTCAGTATATATGATGTGAGCCCCATAGAATTATATAATCTCTTGTGAAGTGGTAACTGAAATATGAACCTTCCACTGTTAGTCTCTGAATTATATTGGTTAATCCCTTGTGAAGCAGTTCTGAAAAACTGATTAAGATAATCGCAGGGAGTGTGGGCGGGTTCGTGGTGGTCGTAATCTGCTCGTTTCTGTTATGGATGGTGTGCCGGAGGAATCGCGGCGATGACAGGGAGGTGAGGAGGAGCAAAGGCTTGAGTGAAGATTTGAACCCGCGGGGACCCGTGGGAACCGGCCCGTTTCAAAAGGGTCGGGTTAGGTCCGGATCCCATTTTGAAAAATCCAAAACCTGCCCCGTCCCGCCCCGTTTTATTTATAGACAGGTCCGGTCCGGTTCCTTCAATTTTGGGTCTGGCCCGGCCCGTGCCCACCCCTAGTGGAGACCAAAGCACATGACGAATAATGTGAGCCTTACGAGGGATGAGTTGAAAAAATGATACAAATATCCAAACCTAAAGAATAAACTTATCAACACGAGTGATCTCAATTTTTTTTGTCAGCAGATTTAATTGACATTCAGAGGCGATATAAAGAAACTGGTCGATCTTTGAAATTAAATTTATTGCGTGCTTTCTAAATAGTAGTAATGATAAAAATCCCACAAAAATGAAGATGAAAATGGTAAATAGAAAACTAGTTTTGAGACAGATAATAGTCCACATGTTGAATAATTTCTTAAATATTGGGTTAAACTTCTATGACAACACAGTTGTGTCTCTTATATATACAAAGAGACTGAAGAAAAAATGTGATTCTATTTACCAATATAATAGGACATATTTATATTTGTACCCTATGAACAATCTTTATAAGCAGTTTTCTCGGAAACAAAATATGATAGGACAAATTTCGTTGCGTACTGGTTTACCCAAGGACACCATTTGTCGCACAAAGTATTTCGTAACGAAGCCTTTTCTTTGCCTCAACTTAACGCGATGTTGTTGTGTCGTAACCTTAAAATTGACGCGACGATGGATATTCGTCCCCTTAAAGTTTGACGCGACGAATGCCTTTGTCGCAAGACATCTTTTGTCTTCGCCACACAATTGTTTGCTTCTCGACCTTTATCCAAAAAATTGTGCGACAAACGCTTTGCGTGACAAATTGATATTCCTTGGGAAAATACTTTTCTTTAGTAGTGTATTCCTTCATGATTCCAAAGCACCATTAACAATGGCTGCAACAAACTCATATTCAATACTCTGGTGTTGAACTTAATTACCATATTGACCTTACAACGATCAAAGTAACATATAGTAAGACTGTGAGACCACCGAACCCACATATAGCATATTGCAAGATGATGAAAACTCTACCAAAGTGAGACTGCAAAACACAGACAACTCATATTGAGTTTTCTAATTGTTACAAACACGAACTTACTCAGAAGGTCCACCAGTCTACCCCACCTCTACAATGCCAGACTAGCCAACACCACTGACAACTTCACCACTCCCTAAAGAAATCCACAACAACCTCGCATTAATCAAAGCAAGGCATGTTAGAATATGAGTATGAGAATATATGTTATAGTCGATTATTTGGATTCAAATTGGTGCATAGAAGTCTAATAGAAAAAGGCTTTGAATTGTTCAAGACCTTATAGGATTGAAATGCACGCTTGATTTTGGACTAAGACCTATTATTAGTGCAAGCATTAAATTTTGTAAGAGAGGAGAAAGTTTGCTATAGATGATTGGTGGTTCATCATTGCAGTCCTATTAGATTAGGAATGTGATTGTGTAAATCCTAATATATCTTGGAATATCTCTTATATTCCTATTAGGAGTAGATTACCTATTAAATGTTGTAATCCTAAAGGGTAAGGAATTAACCTTCCCTACTACTATAAATAAAGGCACAATGGGTGGAATATAACACACCCACAATTACATATCTCTTTTCTTCTCTCTATGTGCCGCACCCCTTCTATCTCTATAGCCTCCATAATTGTTCAGTAAATTATGCCTACAACAATAGCCATATTGTATAGATTGGTATATTCTATGTTAAATATATATTTTTGTATTATTATTCTATATAAGTTAAAAAAATTAAGTTTTATTCATTTATTTATTTTTATTGTGAGAGTTTCTTAATATCATTAATAGGATAATTTTACTTAACATGTTGTTGTCCAAAATTAAAATCAACTAGTATAGTATTAGTATAGGCAATAAGACTTCCCTACAAGTATGAAAAATTGAAAGAATATATAAACACTCGTGATTCATCATTCCTCCACGAGTAGACAATGGTTACACTTACATTATCGTTTAGATTTTTAAAACCCTCCAAACTGTCATGAATAGTGTTTTTTTATTTGAGTGTAAAAGTAATAAAATTAATAATAATTATTGTAGAAGTGTAAGAAATGTAAAAAAAAAAAAAAATACAATCACTCGTAGTGACAACCTTTACAACTTTCGTGTAGGGGTCAACTTCGAAATCCGACACTATAATTCATAAACCTTAAATTTGTATTTAACCATCGATTGTAGTTTAGGCTTTATTCTTTATATTGAATTTCATTTTTAAAATTTTCTTTTTTGAAAACATGATCTTCTGGGGGATGTAGGAAGATGAACGGTTCGGATCTTTGATATCACATCCCAATATTTATGGTTAATTGAAATATGAGTCGATGTTATATAGTTTGTAGAGACTTTATAAACACCAAGCAATATTTTCACTAACGGTAAAACTCTGAACATAATATCAATGATCCGAACCGTTCATCTTCATGTATTCTCTAATAGATCATGTTTTCAAAAAAGAAAATCTGAAAGAACAAAATTTGGTGAGAAAAATGAAGCATAAATGTAAACAATAATCTACGGTTGAATTTTGATGTATGATTTATATGATTATAGTGGCACATTTCAAAGTTAAGCCCTTCACGAAAGTTGTAAAGCTTATCATTACGAGCGTTTATATATTTTTTTCTATATTTTTCACACTTCTACATTAATTAAAAAATTATTAAAGACTTTACTTAAACAATAGCCATAGGATAAATGAGACGAAAGTGCTAATGTAGAAAGCCTCACTGATATTTGTCTACAGAATTTGAGATGAAGGACCTTGGATCCTTGAAATATTTTTTGGGAATTGAGGTATCGAGAAGTAGTTCTTGAATTTTCTTATCACAGAGGAAGTATATTATTGATTTGTTGCAAGAAACCAGCATGTCAGCTTGTCAACTAGTAGCTACACCATTAAAAGAAGGATTGAAGCTTAGTGTTGATCCTAATCAAGTACCAGTTGACAAATGGAGATACCAAAGGTTAGTAGGTCATTTCATGTACTTGGCACACACAAGACCGGACCTTGCTTATGCCTTAAGTGTAGTGAGCCAATACATGCATGATCCCGGAGAACAACATATGAATGCAGTGATGAGAATTTTGAGATATTTGAAAGGAAGTCTTGGCAAAGGAATTTTGTTTAGAATAATCATCTTAGAGTTGAAGGTTATACTGATGCAGATTGGGCAGGTTCGATTGACGATAGGCGCTCAACATCTGGTTACTTTACATTCGTTGGGGTAACTTGGTTACATGGAGAAGTAAGAAACAGAATGTGGTTGCCCGTTCCAGTGCAGAAGCTGAATATAGAGGTATGGCTTTGGGGATTTGTGAAATTTTGTGGCTTAGGTTCTTGCTTCGTGATTTGGGTATACTACATGATCAGCCCATGAAATTATTTTGTGATAATAAAGCTGCCCGCGACATTGCACATAATCTGGTATAACATGATAGAACAAAGAATGTTAAAGTTGATCGGTTCTTCATCAAAGAAAAATTAGAAGAAAAAATAATTGAGCTACCGACAATAAGAACAGAAAATCAGTTGGCAGATATCCTCACGAAAGCTGTTTCAAGTCATAAGTTTTCAAGTTTCTTACACAATTTGGGCATGAGTAACATATATACACCAACTTGAGGGGGAGTGTTGAATTTGTATTTTTGGTAGGATTCCTAATTGATATCAATTCCGTGTAATCTCCTGTAATCTCGTGTAATTAGTTTTCTTCCTATTACATTAGGGTTGTCCACCTTGTATAAATACATCTCTTGAGAAGAATAAAATTATCATTCAAAGCATTCTATTCTAGTTCCACCTCCAAGTGACAGGTTTATTATTGGTAGTAAATGGGTATACACGGTGAAAAAGAACTCTGATGGCACTGTATCTAGATACAAAGTTAGATTGGTTGCTCAAGGGTTTTCACAAGAGCATGGAATTAATTACTCAGACACCTTTAGTCCTATTGTTAGACACACAACATTAAGGATCATTCTTGCAGTGGTTGCAATGAATCAATAGGGATTGAAACAGTTGGATATTAAAAATGCATTTTTACATGGAGATTTGTAGGATGAGGTTTATTGAAACAACCTTGGGGCTTTATTGACTCCACTTGTCCTGATCATGTTTGTAAACTTGTCAAATCACTGTATGGTCTTAAACAGGCACAATGGCCTGGAACTCTAAATTTACGAGCTATCTGTGTGCTATGAGATTACATGCTTCCATGTCTGATACAAGCTTGTTTATGAAGAAAAATGGGATTGATATCATCATACTTCTTCTATATGTTGATGATATCATTTTGACAAGTTCCAATTCTATGAAAGTTCATCAAGTTATTCATGAATTGTCTAAAGTGTTTGACTTAAATGATCTAGGTAAGCTTAGCTATTTCTTGGGTCTGCAGATTTCATATCAACCAAACGGTAAACCAGTCAAAGTATATTAAAGATTTAATCCATAAAGTTGGTATGGATTCTTGCAAGCCTACATCAACACCATGTAAGCCACACAACTCCTTGCTAATAACAGAATGAGTGCCCTTGAATGATCCTACATTTTACAAAAGTATAGTTGGTTCATTGCAATATTTGACCTTCACTAGGCCAAATATTGCATTTGTAGTAAATTATATTCAGCTGATGCAGAAGCAAGTCTCAATGTTTTCTCAGACTCGGATTAGGCAGCAGACTTGAATACTCGAAGGTCTATGACTGGTTATCTAATGTTTCTTGGTAATAATCATATCTCTTGGTAGTCAAAGAAACAAAGTTCTGTTTGTAGGAGCTTTATTGAAGCAGAATACAAAGCATTGGCTCACACTACAACTTCGAAATGACTTGGAGTGTGAGCCAAGGCTTTGTATTCTGCTTCAAGTCCTTGGCTCACACTACAGCTTCGAAAGGACTTGAAGCAGAATACAAAGGACTTGGAGTTATTTATGCCAACACCTCCGATTATTCACTGTGACAATATGACTACGATTGAAAAGTGATTCTTCTAGTGCTCTTACTTGTATTCGCTGGAAGACCTTGTCTCTCCTTGCCTCTTCGTACAAAATGGGTTACTTGTCTGGTTCACTTCAAGAATATGACTTTTCATTACTCTCACATATAGCGGGTAGAGAATGTTATTGTGGACAGCTTTGGTAACATAGCTTGTCTTCCTCAACCTTAGTGTAGCATAACTTACCTCCGCTGGCGATTCTTGCTTCTTTGCATTTATATTTTCTTGGCTTACATGATTTTCGATTTTTTAAATAACGTGCATCTAGACTTACAGGTTATTCTCACTTTCATGATGTGTGTTTCCATACCCAAGCACGCAACTCATACCTTTAAAAAAAGAGCTGTGCATAATGATATATGTCTCCACTCGCACTTAAAAAGAGGAGGAGGAGCTGAGGATATGGATATTTGTCGCCATGATGATTGCCGATAAACCCAAAACATAAATTTGGGTCTAGATACACGTACAATCTTGTGGGAGCAAGAACTGGCATCAGATCCCTTACCATGCTAGTTGTACGTGTAGTTTGGAGCTTCGTCAAATTTACTTGGTAGGAGCTTTAGAACTTCTCTTAGAGAATTTACTAGGAAG
Organism: Cotoneaster glaucophyllus; assembly: GCA_036320875.1. Classification (NCBI taxonomy): domain Eukaryota; kingdom Viridiplantae; phylum Streptophyta; class Magnoliopsida; order Rosales; family Rosaceae; genus Cotoneaster; species Cotoneaster glaucophyllus. Next base: position 4,482,481 of record CM070068.1, read on the forward strand.
ACTTGACCACCTCCTTCTAATGATGTTGGCTCATTCTTCAGGCAAAGCAAGCCATAAGAATAAAACTTGAGATTGTATTGGCGAGCTCCAATGAAGGTCGGAATGTCAATGCAAGTTCATTCTTGGCTCTAGTACCAACTTTCACCAATAAGGTGATCAATTTAGACCTGGTAAGAACCATGATCCGAGATGCGGATTAAGGGCTGGTTTGGTATTGCTGTGCTTTGAAAAAAAACTGCTTTTGCTGTGCTATGAGAATAAACAGCTGTGAAATAAAGCTTCAGAGTGTTTGGTAATTTTTTTTGTAAAAGTGCTTTTGGAAAAAAAAAAACAGTATTATAGTGTTTTGTAAACTTTTATGTAAAACAGCCACGACTGTGTAAAATGACAAAAAATGATATACTCCTCTATGTGCCATTAATTTAAAAAATAATAATTAAAAAAAAAATAAAAAATAAACCCCTCTCTCTCTCATTTCATCCCCCAATTTCCTAACCCTAAACGCCGATCCAATCTTACTCAACAAAATCAAAATTGATATATAAAAAAGCTTTCCCTCAACCCCCAATTCTGGTTCTGCAAAGAAGATTAAGGGTCTGGAATTTATGTCAAATTAAGGCCCTTTTACCAGTCTCCTGATTGTACGAACACGACGACGAGTTGTCGAAGCTGCTACAGCCGCAACCTCTGTCTCTGTGGCCGTGGCATTCAGGAAAAGAAGCCAACCGACAACGAGGTGAGGGAGATAATCCTGATCGTTGATTACGATTCCACGGCAGCCCCGCTATGGAGTTACTAGTCCAGCTGATTTCTGAGCGGGTCGGGTCGCGACTGGTCCAACTTGTCGATTTGTTCTCAAATTTTGGTTTTCGCTGCTTAATTATGTTGAATTAAGTAGATCACTAAGTGGGTATTTGAGGTTGATCAATCTCTGGTGAGGTCGAGGTATTTGAGGTTAGGGAGCTCAGGGAGGGTGGTGGGAGGGCGCCGGTGAGAGGACCTGGCAAGCATGAGAAATGGGAAGGGTAGGTTTGGAAAATTGAAAAGTTCATTAACTTGTTATTGTTCACCCACCTCTTGAAAAAAAAGTTGGTTTTGAGAAGCAGCATTTTGCTACTTCAGCTTTTAGCCATTTTTCAGCTTAAAATGACAGTGGCTTTGAAAATAAGCAGAGTTACCAAACACAAATTTTACTCCAACTTTTTTTCATCCCTGCTTTTTTTTTAAGCACCTCAATGCCAAACCAGGGCTAAGTTTTTCATCGGTAGTAGCAATATATTGTGAATACATGTTAACAAGACATGGCGGCAAGAAACGAGTAATTTTATGGGCAGTCTTGAGATGAGGACGTCGCAGGGGAGGTCCATCAACTGTGTTGTGCTCTTGTACTGCCTCATCCTCTTGGTACTAGGCATCTCCATAGTAGTGCGTTGACTGATCATTCTCTTTGTTCTCCTCGACATCTTGGTAGTGTATTGCATCATTCTCTTGGCCTGCAGCTTCTCCGTAGTCCAGTGCATTATTCTCTTGTTGTGATGTGGGATTGAAAGGTCGCATTTATATGGAGGAGGATATGATGAGATTAACAAAGGATATCTTTTCCTACCACAATTAGGACTTGTTGTGTATATTCTTTCCGAGACAATCATAGAATTATAAATTTCACTCCTAAAACCGATGAGGATTTAATTCCACCCCAAAGTATATCAAACCTATAAGAAAAGTGCTCAATAATCTGAGCGTATTGTATTTGATGTTTTTATAGAGATTACATGTAGTGTTTGAGTGAAGAACAAACTCTTCAAAAATAAACCAAAGATAATTTACAAATAATACAAATAACAAATAATCTATTTAAATTCAAAACTCATTCAATAACCAAAGGATTTGACTGTTAAGAAGTTTTAGCTAAGCCTTCCTTTTGAATGATTTGAGGTTAATCTTCAGTGAGTGTGTGTGGCAGGAACCTTGGAATTCAAACTTTGTTTATCATACCCCCGCAAGATGAGCGGTCACTGGCGAATGGGAAGCTTGGACAGAAGATAATTAAACTAATAAGTAGACAGGCCTTTAGTCAAGAAGTCTGCAACCTAATCTTGGGTAGCAACGTATCCCACCTGAATTTCATGGTGAATGACCTTCTCACGGATATAATGATAGTCCACTTCAACGTGACGTGTCCACGCATGGAAAACCGTATTAGAGGCCATGGAAATGGCAGATATGTTGTCACACCAGACCTTTGGGGGAGAAATCCGGAGATGAAGATCATTGAATATCTTTCGAAACCATGAAATTGTTGCTGTTGTAATAGCAAGCCGACGATACTTGGATTTTGTGCTTGAACGAGAAACGGCTCTTTGTTTCTTAGAACTCCAGGACACAAGGTTAGAACCAAGAAAAATACAATAGCCTCCAGTGGAGATGCGGTCATCTGGATCTTCAGCGTAATCAGAATCGGCAAAGGCAGAAATAGTTAGTGGTCCAGGTTTATAGACAAGATCGTGATCAGGTGTTGATTTCAAATAACGAAGAATTCTTTTGACTATAATCCAGTGTCTAGTGGTTGGTTTGTGCATGAATTGGCAAACTTGATTAACAGAGAACGCAATATCCGGGCGTGTGAATGTGAGATACTGAAGAGCACCGGCCACACTTCTAAACTTAGTAATGTTTGACAGTGGTTCGCCATCGTAGAGACTAAGGCATTTGCCACTGATTGCAGGGGTGGAAACTGGCTTGCAATCAACCATTTTTGTGCGTTTTAGTAAGTCCATGATGTACTTAGACTGAGATAAATGCATTCCATTACCAGACCGATGAACCTCCATGCCTAAAAAATAATTCAAATGACCAAGATCCTTCATGGAGAACGCAGTGCCCATGTCCCGTATTAAAGTGTTAATGCATTGAATATTGTTTCCTGTTATGAGAATGTCGTCAACATAGATGAGTAAATAGATTCGAACCGAACCATGATAGTAAACAAAAAGAGAGGAATCTGCCTGAGAAGCCATAAAGCCAAGATGTTCCAAGTGGTTAGAAAAACATTGAAACCGCCACGCCCTTGGGGCTTGTTTAAGACCATAGAGGGAACGTTGTAGTTTGCAAACATGTGTTGGAAATTGAGGATCAACAAAACCTGTGGGTTGTTTCATATAAACATAGGATTTTTACCACTTGCGCAAAAAGGGTTAAAAACACCTAAAATACTTGCAAGAGAAACAAGATTGTTGTAGCATAGTTGGCTTGCAAGGTCGTTCTCTACAGGGATTAAATTAAAAAGATTAAAGGGAAATCAATTCTCAACTATTTAATTAAAGCAAAGATTTTGAAAAAGGTGATTTAATGACCTAAATTAATTAAAACGAATTTAATTAAAAAGATTACTTAAAAACTGCAATTGTTAAAGAAGAAGAAAGAGACAATTTTTTTAGAATTCAAAACGAGAAAATACTAGGGTTCCGCCGTCACCCTAACAATCCTATGTAGCTCTTCTAATTACTTATGAACCATACATGCATATTTTGAAGGTTAGGTTTTCCTAAAGTATATCCTACTTGGAACCTCCAACATAGAACGTATATCTAACATGCAACCCGTTCGTGGTGTCCAGATCGAATGTGAACATGCAAGACTCATTAAGTTTTGTGAAAACCCTTTGAAAAACCATATAACCCTTAAAACGTGTCGTCCATCCTAAGAGGTTACACATATTAACCACAAGAAGCCTTAGTCAATTTTAAGGACAGCCCTCCGCCAAAATTGCATCAGATTACTTTTCTAAATATCCTAATGGTCGCTAATCACTAAGACAAATAGATAGTTTAAAGCAGAGTGATTAACAATTCAAAACTTGCATGCATGAATTCATAAGCAAATTAAAAAGATACTACATATTCTTGCTAAGGATCATGGCCTCACCCTAGCAAAAGAAAATTAGTTACGCATATTCATAATTAAAATCAACATAATTATATTAAACTAGAAAAAGAATGAAAACACCTTGAAAGTATAAGTCTTGAAATCTCTAAACTTTGCTCCCAAAATCTTCTCCAAAAATTTGCATACGTTCTCCCCCAAACTAGGTTTGCCAAAAGGCTTATTTATACTACTCTAATTAAAATCCTCCAAGTAAAAGGTCTTTTAAATAGACTAGGAAACTAAATAAATAAATTAGGAAACATAATCCTAAATTGATTTGGTAATTTTCGCCCAAAATTCTGCACAGCCACGTTTTGGACCCATATCAGCTCCAAAACTGGCCCAACATAGCTGGATTTAAAGCTTGGACTATTCTGAACACTTCTCCAGAAGGCCACGAACCCATTTGAGATCATTTTGGGCTCCAAAAACGCAGTTTAAGCCCAGAAACGTCACTTTCCAACAATGTGCACTGCTCCTTCATTTAATCGCCAGAAAATAACCGCTTGGTGGAAATTACTGAAATTTTGAAAAAAACACACCAAGAGACACACAAACGTCCTCTAATTTGAATCACTCCAAAATTCGTCCGTTTGATCAGGTTTTACTCCAGTGGAAGTTGGATGTCCTATATTGATAATATAAAGCAAAGTATCAAAATTCTACCAAAATAATTACCAAATTGTACTAAGAATAGGGTAAAATATATAATATAATATTGACTCATCAAGAACCATGAAAAGTGTTTTGTATGTCCAGTTGTTGAATGGGCCAAGCAAATTGAACAGCCAGAGCAATGATCAGATGAATGGTGGAATGAGTAACCACGGGACTGAACGTGTCCCCATAATTTATGCCAGGTTGTTGATGAAATCCATTTGCAACCAACCAAGCTTTGAATCTATTGACTGACCCATCCAATTTTCGTTTGATTCTGAAAACCCATTTGTTAGGAAGTACATTCATGGAAGGATGGTAGGGAACCAAGGACCAGGTTTCAGCTCGCTGAAGGGCATTGAACTCGTTTGCCATTGCAGTTCTCCATTCTTGAAATTTATGAGCCTGAGTGTAACAAGTAGGCTCAGTTAAAACGTTAGTGGTGGAGGTATGGGCATACTTAGGGTTAGGTTTGTGGACGCCATCTCTGGCACAGGTTACCATGGGATGGAGTGAGGTTGGTTCTAAAGTTAGCAGGGTAGGCAAACTAAGGGTTAAGGTGTTGGGTATGGTAGGTGAGGATGGAGATAAACGTGCGGAAATAGAGGAGATTGAGTCAGAAGGAGTGTGGGATTGTATATTAGAAGTGGTGGATGGAGAGAGTTGGTTGTGGGTTAGGATAGGGGCCGGATTTAGGGGGGATGGTGAGGGGAAAATTAATTCAGGAGATCCAAGTACAATGGGAGTAGTATTAGGGGAAGTAGCACTGGACATATTTAGACATGAAAACACAACATGTGGATGGATTGAGACACCTATACCCAAGTTGATGTAGAGAATAACTAAAAATATGCATTTCTTGGAATGAAATTGAAGCTTATTAGACATGTATGGACGTAAATATGGAAAGCATGCACACCCAAAAACTTTTAAAATTCATATGATGGTTCCCGTTGGAACAATTTCGTGTATGGAGAGATGAGGTTTAGAACTTTGGTTGGCAGTCGATTGATTAGAAACTGTATGAAAAGCCTTAGCTCAATAATTTTGAGACATGGAAACATGAGCAAGGAGAGTGAGTCCAGTTTCAACCAAATGATGGCGATTTCGTTCTACCATACCATTCTGTTTAGGATGGTGAGGACAAGTATATTGATGAAGAATGCCATGTTTTTCCAAGTAAGTTTTGAAAAGATTATTGATATATTCACCTCCTCCATCTATTTGAAAATTTTGAATTTTACTTTGAAATTTAATCCCCATTTCAGTTTTAAATATAACAAAATTAGAAACACATCATATTTTAATTTTAAGGGATATAGCCAAGTATATCGTGAATAATCGTCAATAAAAATGACATAATAACGAAATCCTGAAATTGACAAAGTTGGTGATGTCCATACGTTTGAATGAATGAGTTGTAAAGAAAAATGCAACATGGAATTTGATAAAGGAAACGACAATTTCTTGCTTTTCCCCAGAGGGCATGAATGACATACAGAATTCAAAGTCTGCCTAGTAAGAGGCAGTTTACTAGTTGACACTAAATGCTTTAAAATAAAAGACGATGGATGACCAAGTATTGAATGCCAAACATGATCATCGACTTTGACTGTCATGCACGCAAAGAATCCATGGCTTTTATTGGAATTGAAACTTTGATATGGATATAGTCCAGTGTTACTCTGGCCTGATAAAAGGATCTTCCATGTTCGGATATCCTGAACACGAAAGAAATCTAGGTGAAGAACGAAGAAGCAATCATTATCAGAAGAAAATTGATTGATTGATAGATAGGATATTTTGAGAAGCAGTTGGGCAGTATAAGGTATTAGAGGAGTTGAGATTTTCTGCACCTAAATACCTCTGTGGCTTCTCTGTGCCTTTGCTTTTTGGCTGATGATTTGGTTTATTTTTTATTATTTTAATTATTATCAAGTTAACATTAATTATGTTTAGTTCAAAAACCAAAGGCACAGAGGAGCCACATGGGTATTTGGGTGCAGAAAATCTGGACTCGTATTAGAGAGAGTATAAGATTTAGTGGGAGAGTGTATGTAGGATGTTCCTATGTGAGAAATATTCAAACTTTGACCACCATTAACGCCATTGATGTGACTGTGCCGGTATACACTTGTGCATTCGTGAGTTGACCAAGATCATTGGTTATGTGGGCGTTGGCACCAAAATCTAGAAGTCAAGTTGTTGAAGCAGTGGGTGTTGGGGCGCCACGAGGAATCTAAGCAGCAAGAGCCTAAGGTGAGCACTAGGAACACGACCTTCATAGGCAGTGTTCATGCTATTTTAACAGTCTATGGCAGAATGACCATTTCAGCGGCATATTTAGGCGCCTGAGGGGTGAACGGTCAGCAAAGGAGGGACCTGCACTATGGACACCTGGAGGTCCTTCAGGAAAACCCGCAACATTGCCATTAGGGCGAGGAAGACCACCTGCTTGTCCTTCACCGTGTGCAAAACCAGCAGGGGCATGAACTTGACACCCACGGTTGGCAGCCATAGCAGTCATGGTAGGAACATGAGTACCGCCGGACAAAGTGAAGGTGAGATGACGTTTTTCAGCACTGAAGAGTAGTGCTTCCAACGCTGCATAAGAAATAGGGGTTTCACGGGCTTAGATGGATGCCACAGTATTTTCATACAAAGGTCCGACGTTGTTCATGATTGTAGCAATCAAATCAGCATCAAACATGGGAGCACCAGACAAAGCTAATTGATCAGCCAAAGTATTAATTTTATCTAGAAAATCAGCAATGTTAAGATCACCGCGACGAAGGTTGAGTAGTTCTCGACGGAGTTGAATGACTCGATTGTGAGAAGATGATGCATACAATTCCTGCAATGTTTTCCAAGTTTCAGCATCACTAACACACTTGATAATGACATGCATGACAGGAGGAGAGAGGGAACTGGTGAACCATGAAAGCACCATCTGGTCTTGCTAAATCCAGGGTTCAAAAAGGGGATTCATGGCATCAGTAAGTTGACCATCGTCATCTAGCATAAATGCAGGCGGACATTTGGACGTGCCGTCAACAAAGGGCATAAGACTTCGACTTCGAAGTAAAGGGACAAACTGTGCTCGCCACAAAGGGTAATTATGACGATCAAGTTTTAAAGGTAAGACGGCAGAAACATTGGTGATATGAGTGGCAGCAGAAGAGGCCATGATGTTTGAGAACAAAGGATTGTCGTGAGACAGTGAAAGGATGATACCATATAAGAAAAGTGCTCGATAATCTGAGCGTATTGTATTCGATGTTTTTATAGAGATTACATGTAGTGTTTGAGTGAAGAACAAACTCTTCAAAAACAAACCAAAGATAATTTACAAATAATACAAATAACAAATAATCTATTTAAATTCAAAACTCATTCAACAACCAAAGGATTTGACTATTGAGAAGTTTTAGCTAAGCCTTCCTTTTGAATGATTCGGTGTTGATCTTCAGTGAGTGTTGTGGCGGGAAACTTGTAATTCGAACTTTGTTTATCAAAACCAACCGTTGTTTTTAAGATCTTGGTAATGCAATCTTCGGCATGTCTATAGAGAAAAGAGTTTTATGGCAAATAGTTTAGATAGTCTTGATTTAGATTTAGACAACTTTTATTTGATAATCTCTTTTCTTGTTCAGTTAGTTTTGTTCGTGAGGATTCATTTGGAATGTTCCCGTCTAGAAACAAAACCCAGCAATGTTGCCAATTGGGCTTTATGAATAGTAGAAAGTTTGAAAATAAAAGGACAACCAAAAAGCCCAATAAAAAATACGACCCAAAAAAAACAAAATCTTCATAATCCATTTCACCGTTTCAGGCTTTCAGCTTCACTGACTGAGCACACGGGCGAGCAGAACACCCAAACCCTGATGAGAAGAACCCTACTGAGAGCTCCCCTATCACTCTCAGCAGCCCGTATTCTTCCTCCAAGACCTGCCCGTCTGTACATCCATGGAGGTTCTTCGTCAAAAGCTTCAAATTCTCGCTGTACGTCAAGTTTCAGCTCAAATTCCAGGTGGGTTTTCACCAACTCTCTCCCTCCTCCCGAATGGGTAGAACCTTTCAATGACGTCTCTGATGTAGTATCGAACACACAAAATTTTGACCCATCTCCGTGGGTCGCTCAAATTCTTAATCTTTTAGATGGGTCTCCTACGATGGAGGCCAATTTAGACTCTTACAGTCGCACATTCTTGATCAAATTGTCTCCTAATTTTGTTTCGTATGTGTTGAAATCTTCTGAGCTTCGTGGGAAGCCCGAGACCGCCTTGCGGTTCTTTGCTTGGGCTGGTAGCCAGAAAAAGTATCATCATAAGCTTGACTGCTATGTATCTTTGATTGAACTTTTATCTGTGTGTCGTGATTTGGACCGTATTCGATGTGTACTTGTTAAGCTTAAAGAAATGAACTTTTTAATGACTTCTTCGGCGGCAAATTCTTTGATTAAAAGCTTTGGATGTCTTGGAATGGTTGATGAGCTGTTGTGGGTTTGGCGTCAAATGAAGGAGAATGGGATTGAGCCTAGTTTGTACACTTATAACTTTTTACTGAATGGTTTAGTGAATTCGATGTTTATTGAATCGGCTGAGCGGGTTTTTGAGGTTATGGAAGGCGGGAAAATTGCACCGGACATTGTGACTTATAATACAATGATTAAAGGGTATTGTAAGGGAGGGAAAACCCAGAAAGCAATGGAGAAGTTCAGAGCTATGGAGGGGAGGAATGTGGAACCTGATAAGATTACTTACATGACTTTAATACAGGGGTGTTATTCAGAAGGAGATGTTGATTCGTGTTTGGGTCTTTACCAAGAAATGGAAGAGAAAGGACTTGAAATTCCACCTCATGCGTATAGTTTAGTGATCAACGGGCTTTGCAAGGGTGGGAAATGTATGGAAGGATATGCCATTTTTGAAGATATGATTCAGAAGGGATGTAAAGCCAATGTGGCAAACTATACAGCATTGATCGATTCATATGTGAAATGTGGGAGCATTGATGAGGCAATGAAGCTTTTCGAGAGGATGAAAAATGACGGGCTTGAACCAGATGAGGTCACTTACGGGGTTATTGTCAATGGATTATGTAAGAGTGGGAGAGTGGAGGAGGCAATGGAGTACTTTGCGTTTTGTGAAGGCAGAGGGATGGCAGTTAATGCTATGTTTTATTCTAGTCTAATCGATGGTCTTGGAAAAGCAGGGAGGCTTGATGAGGCTGAAAGGCTCTTTGAAAAGATGGTAGTGAAGGGATGTCCACAGGATTCATACTGCTATAATGCCCTTATCGATGCCCTAGCTAAATGTGGAAAAGCTGATGAAGCATTAGCACTTTTTAAGAAAATGGAAGAGGAAGGTTGTGATCAGACAGTTTATACATACACAATACTCATCAGCGGACTTTTTAAGGAGCACAGAAATGAAGAGGCATTGAAGCTCTGGGACACAATGATCGATAAGGGCATCACACCGAATGTTGCTTCCTTCAGGGCCCTCTCTATTGGACTTTGTCTCTCAGGCAAGGTAGCCAGAGCCTGCAAGATTTTGGATGAGCTAGCGCCAATGGGTGTGATTCCTGAGACAGCTTTTGAAGATATGATCAATGTGCTGTGCAAAGCTGGCCGTTTCAAGGAAGCCTGCAAGTTGGCCGATGGAATTGTCGACAGAGGTAGGGAAATACCAGGACGAATCCGAACTGTTCTAATCAATGCCTTAAGGAAAGCAGGCAATGCAGATTTAGCTATGAAGTTGATGCACAGTAAGATCGGTATCGGGTATGACCGAATGGGTAGCGTCAAAAGGCGAGTGAAGTTCCGAGTTCTCTTTGACAGTTGAGTCTTAGAAAATCTGTAGTTTTAAGAAACTTGGTTCAGCTAATTCAATGATGCCATCATATATCGGTTACCATCGAAAGATGTAGAATTGATGTTCATTCTGCAATCCTTGTACAATACATCATTCAATTTATTGAAGAAACTTTGACATAAAATGTTTCAGACCCTTGAAAGAGGTTTTTCTAGCGTCTTTTGGCCCAAGTGGATGACAGAGCAGAAGAATCTGATCGGTTCCCTTCAGGAACATGACATATGTTGGATGCATTGATCTCTGTGTCAGTACCCAGGTGTGTGGCTTTTTTTCCTATGTTTCAAGAGCAACTGAGCAAGTTATCATACATGAACTCTCACTTGAAAAAAAAAAAAAAAAAAAAACTAGGTGGACATAAAATATCGTATTTCTTAAAAACGCATTTTATTCGATGTCCTATAATCATGTTTTTCAAGTAGAATATTGTGGAATTGATAGAAAGAAGAGATTTTGGTCAAGAGGGAGGCAGGAATTGGACTTGGGACTGCTTTCAACATTTGGAAGAGAAGTCCCACTAGTACAAGGGCTAGTTGGTAAAATTTGTCAATCCTTAGGTAGCCTTAGCCTGGAGGAAAGCAAAGGTTTAAAATCATACCCTTAGGTTGGTGTTATTATACCTTCGGTTGTAGGGCAAATTCTCTTCGAGTAAAGATTGTGTATGTGTTTTGAAACTGGATAGTGTATAGACAATTAACAAAAAAGGCCTCTAACTAGAATCATGAACTATCACTCAAGGAACATTAAGAAACACAAAAGGTGGTTTTCTAGTACTAGAATCAAATACAAAAGGTTGAACTCAAATTGCTGCCATCATAGTGTTTCTTGCAGCCTCGCGCTTCACCTTGAGAACGTTTCCTCTGCTTCGGAAATACATGTATACTCACTGCAAATACAACACACGAAGAATAAGTTTCTCCGAAGAGGGGGAAGAAACGCGGAGTTAAGGGCAAGAGAAGAATATAAGTTTGTTAATCGTCGAACCTGAATAACCCAGATACTGAGAAGTGTTTCGCAGATGTACAACCCAAATCCAATGAAGTATCTGAAATGAAGAAACCAAGTCTGAGTCTTCATCGGGTCATCAACTCAAAAGGAAAACTTCATGATCAAACCACAAATAAGTCAACTTTTGGAGTTTTTTCGATTGTATTGAAATTCTTATCCGCTAAGGCAATGCTAAGCTGAAAAGTATGATTTTGAACGATTCATCTCCTATGCATTTTGTTTTTCTGCCTCCTTCCTCCCTAAACGAAAGAACGAATGTAACTGCAGCCATTAGTGAACCTTGTAAACTGCACATCCATTAGTAGGAGCATTTGCAGCATAAATGCAAAACACAATGTGGAGCTGCAAAAAGAAAATCAGGGCACAAAAGTAGCTAATTTTGACATCTTGAACATCAAATGTTGCTCTCATCCATTGGATGGATAAAGGGTAGGATTGGAAGACACATATTTTTGTATTCATTTTGTAGGGTTCATTTTGTAATTTACTTTAACGATATAATCGTCTATTTTTAGGTCTTCCTTCAAAATCATATTGACAAAAAATCTCCTAATTCCGAAAACCCTACAAGTGTTGAATCAAATGATAGTCATTTTAGTATTTCTTCGCAGAATTGTATTCGTCCACTTTTTTCACTACAAATAAATGTCTTAATAGTTTTTTTATCTTTCTTTTATTTTTTTTTAACAAATGATGATCTATGAATGATTAATTGAAATATAAATAGTTTAGATCGTTAAAACCACTTTCCCAGTTGGAAGAGAAGTACCATTAGACCAAAAGTTAGTTGATAAAAACTGTCGATCCGTAGGTAGCTTTAGTATGGAGGAATGAGAAGTCAAAATCATACCCTAAGATTAACCTGCATATGTTTTGAAAGAGTGAATAACGATACAAGCTGTGCTCGTCTTCCTCACCGGGTCTACCACCCACCCCAGAAAGGAAAAAGGGAACTGTAGGTGATCCCCATCAAGACATGCTAGAAACTTTGGCTCTGATCTTCAAGATTTCTAAATAATAAAATTGCAGAGCGAAGGTTCAACCAGACGGGGATAGTATAAACTCTAGAAACAAGCAACTCAATTGAGTAATATTCAATACATTGGTTCCTAGGTTTTACCTATTCTAAGAATTATATTTTCAGATTAATTTCTTGTCGTGGTGCTCATTCCGCCTCCGTGTCATTTCATTTTCAGGGTGTTTTATAGTTAATCGCTTTTACTGCTAGTGCTAATAATCTTCAAGCTTACATAAATGCACAAATATGAAGCTTCCCTTCGAGTTAGTGTTGTAATCTTAAGGGTAGTAATCATTTTTACTTGCTGTATAAAGTATAAACGAACAATGGATACGGAAAACTCAAAGAATGTATGAACAATGGTTAAGAACAAAGTTACCATCGATTTTGAACTAGTGAAAGAGAAGCTATGATGCACGGATACTTCTGTTTGGTCCCGTATCCCGTATCCGATACTTGATCGGATCCAATACTTGCCCGATATTCTTGGATACTTGTCCGACACGTATCCTGATTGATGGACACAAATTTGACATGATGGATACGCGTATCCTACATTTAAGATACACGTATCCGGCTTTTAGGATACATTTACACTTTCAAAAAAAGGTAATGAGGAGGAGAAAATTAATAGAAGACATCTATAATTGAAATGTGATGAATACAAAGAGCTTCCCTCTGATTAAAACCATGAACACGACTCTCACACTTCTTCTATTGTATAAAGAGGATTAGATTTCGAACGTTTCTTCTCTAACAACTCAAATGTATTTGAATTTGAATGATGAATTATTTTTAAAATGTATAGTTTTGTTGCTATATACATTTTTATTTGTCGTATCCATAGCGTATCGTATCTTAATTTTTAGAGATTTTCCGTATCGCCGTGTCGTATCGGCGTATCTGTATTCGTATCCATGCTTCATAGAAGAGAAGGCTAGTTTGTACTGCAAGTTGCAGCTGTACTGAAATTATGAGACTTATTGCTCCTGCGGGTGTGACCACTGTGAGGTGAAGGCCCCTACCCCGAGGAATAGGGTTATCAATCTGTGTTCCCCTTTGAATGGCTATCATATGAAGGATCTAACTGATGCTCTGATGCTCTGATGCCTTGATGAAACTGGGATAGGCCAAAATCTGGCATGCCCTACTCGTGTCAGCCATTACTTCCATCATTAATTTGCAAAGATGCTTCTCTTTCTAAACCTTTACTTTGTGCATGTGCCCTTTGCTGTTTGAATGTTGAATTTTGTCTTGATTTTCTTACAATTTTGGTCATCTGGCTTGAATCCTTTTTCAGTTTTGGTATTTGTGCTCTTTTCTTGCATCGAATGTGAAGTATAAACCGCTCGCTGAACAGTTCAACAGTGTTAGAACTTTCGGGTTTTATAATGCAGAGGGATTCGCGTACAACATACAATGGAGCTGAACTTGCAGTCCATTTTCTGTTGATTAATGTCACCTGTAATAAGGTATACACAAGTGCTTTAGCTTTTCGTTCTGATTCTTCATATTGGCGAAGATATTGTTTCTTCTTCGTCGTCATCCTCTTTTTGTAGCACCCGCTTTTTCCTTGAAACAAAATGAAGTATCAACTCTAGGACAAGTAAAAGTTGGTGCTTGCCAGTGATATCTCTTGACAGTAGCTGACAAGAAGTCAGTCACCGGATAGTGGCAAATTGCAAATGAATAATATCAGCCATACAACAGTCACATTTATTTGTGTATCTAATTGTTGATCCACACACAAATACTACGAGTATGAAAAGACAGATAATAAGCACATACAATAATTATTTCCGATCAAGGTTGTTCATACCTCGTATAAGAAAATATCAGTTATACAACAGTCACATTTATTTTGTGTTCTAATTGTTGATCCACACGCAAATTATAAGTATAAAATGACAGATAATAGATACATACAATAATTTTTTCCGATCAAGGTTGTTCATATAAGAAAGGGTAAATTACACAAAACTACCTCAACTATTGGGGTCACGACAGTTTCATACCTCATTTGAAAAAATTGACAATGTCATACCACATCTTACGAATTTGTGACAATGTCATACCTCCGTCAAATTTTCTGTTAGTTTTTCTGTTAAATGCTGACGTGGCTTGATTCGGATCCCACTTTCTATTAAAAAATTATTAAAAACTAAAAAAAAAAAATTTAATATTTTTTAAATACTAAAATAAAAAATAAATAAAAAAATAAAAATAAAAAACCTTTGTCGTCCCTCCTTCCCCCCCCCCCCCCAACTCTCTCTTCCCCATCTTCATCCTGCTTATCTTTAACAAAAAAAAAAAAATGAAAACCCAATCGTCCAACCCCACCCGCCCCCCCCCCCTCGAGAGAAGGAGGAAGAACCGAAGAAGAAGAAGGAGGAGGAAGAAGAAGAGGGAAAAAAAAAAGAAAAAAAAAAAGGAAACTTCAACCCAGATGAAGGAAGAAGAAGGAGAAGGAGGATGAAGGAGAAGAAGGAGGAGGAAAAATAAACCAGAAGAAGGAATAAGGAAGAAGGAAGAAGAAGAAGGAGAAAAGAAAGAAAAAAAAAAATTCAAACCCAGTTTCGGCAAGAAGAAGAAGAAGGAAAAAAAAAAAATTAAACCCCCCGTGCAACCCAGAAAGAAAGAAGAAAAAGAATGAGGAGGAGAAAGAGAAGGAGGAGGAAGCAAAAAAAAAAAAAAAAAAAAAGAAAAAAAGCAACCCCAGTTCGGGATGCAGAGAAGAGAGAGAGGAGGGGGAGAGAGAGAGAAGGAAGAGAAGAAGGAGGAAAAAAGAAAAGAAAAAGCAACCCCAATTCGGGCAGAGAAGAGAGAGAGGAGAGAGAGAGGGGAAGGGGAGAGAGAGAGAGAGGAGAGAGAAAGATTTTTTTTAAATTTTTAATTATTAAAAATATATTTAATAATATTTTAATCTAGTTCGATTAGTGATTGGGCCCCGCATGTAACCACGTCAGCATTTAACAGAAAAACTAACAGAAAATTTGACGGAGGTATGACATTGTCACAAATTCGTAAGATGTGGTATGACATTGTCAATTTTTACAAATGAGGTATGAAACTGTCGTGACCCCAATAGTTGAGGTATAATAACCGATATAATTGTAATAACACTTGGCAATATCTTAGTGGAATAGTTTGTTAAAACAGTTATGGTTAGCTGTGACTATTAGGAGGGTATTGTAGTAATTGAGTCATGTAATGGTGAGGCTATATAAGGCATGGCTGCCTTTACTGTGAAGGGAGCTTGTAATACACTCTATCAATAGAATTAGAAATCTTCTGTCCTTTGTCTTCTTTTATTCTTCAATCATCTATCACCTGTTAATATGGTATCACCGCCGGTTCTGGCTTGTCGCCGACTCCGATTCTGGACGGATTTGTGGTAGCTGCACTGGCGTTCTCCGCTGTCTTGCATCTGACTCCGATTGGAAAGTTGAAAGTTCTGCGATTCTTGAACGACGATTGATGGATCTGGTGAATCAGGTGACTTCGAATCTGTAAATAGGTGTTTCTATCTGTCTTTCTGTAATTTTGAAGCTGTGAATGTTGGTGTTGATTTGCTATGTTGAGGATGGTTTATATGAGCTGAAGATTTGGGAATTTTTTTTTTTAGAAATCGAATTCAAGAAAGTGTTATTCTTTCTAGGTTTTCTGTAGTCTTGGAGTATCATTCTCTAAGGGTTTTCTTTCTGGGTTTCTCTGTCGTCTTGGAGTATCATTCTCTGAGGGTCAGTAGTTTTGTTGGTAATTACAGAAAGTGTCATTCTTTCTGGGAGTTTCTTTTGACAATTGAAGATTGTGGGTTGATATAGAAAGTGTCATTCTTTCTACTTACTGGTTTGTTGAATCTTGGAGTGTTATTCTCTCAAGTTGTCTGTGTGCATTCAAGATTTGGTTTTTTTTTTCTTTGTTTCTTCGATGGCGTCTTCATCTTTCAGAATTGAGAACTTGTTGGGTATGCTTACGATTAAGCTACGAGATGATAATTTTGCTAATTGGGCATTTCAGTTTCAATATGTTCTTAAAGGTTACAAACTATTTGGTCATTTTGATGGGTCAACTCCTTGTCCATCTAAATTTGTTGTTACTATGGAATCTGGTATTACAAAGGAAATAACTTCAGAATATCTTGAATGGGAATCTACTGATATGGCTCTCATTAGTTTGCTATTAGCTACCCTAACAGATGAAGCCATGGAGTATGTTGTCGGTTGTAGAACAGCGTTTGAGGCTTGGACCAATCTTCTTGAAAGATATGCATCTATATCTAAGTCTCGAGTGAACCATTTAAAGACTGAGTTGCATACTATTAAGAAGGGGACAAATAGTATTGATAAGTATTTGCTGCGTTTGAAGAACATTCGAGATCAATTGACTGCTGCAGGGGAAGCTATTTCTGAAAATGATATTATGATTGCTGGTTTGGCCGGGTTACCAAAGGAGTATTCTGTCATCAGAACTGTAATCTTGGCCAGAGAATCATCTATTACTCTACGAGAATTTCGTGCTCAACTACTGGGTGCTGAAAGAGAAATTGAAGGTGAAATGAACTTGTTGTCTCAAAGTTTGGCTGCTCTCTATGTTCAAGGTGCTGGTTCTAGCACTACTACTGGTATGGGTTCTAGTTCTAATGTGCACAGTCAAGGGTCATCATCTGGTGCCTCTTCTTCTAATCCTCAAGGACATAACCATATTCCTGCTACCACAGGGGGAGTTCTTGTTCAACAACCTTATGGTTCTGTTCCTCATCCATCTATTGGTTCCTATGATTCTCAAGCATTTTATCCGGATACATTGTTACCTCATGTTTCTGGTCCAAATACTCAATCTTTTGGCTATGGCTTTGTTGGTCACTCAAATTCTGGAAATCAACAGGGGTTTCGATCTCACTCTTCTGCTCCTGGGTACAGGTCTTATAATGGAGGTCAATATAGAGGAAGGGGTTCCAATAATAACTTTAGAGGCAGGGGATCAAATAATGGTACTTCTTACTACTCTTGTGGTTCAAGACAATTTGGTAATGGGAATAGCTCTTGGGCAGGCAACACTGAAACAAGAACATCTGTTATAATTGAGTGTCAAATCTGCAATAAAAAGGGTCACACAGCTGCTAATTGTTTCCACAGAAATACAAGTACTTCTAATACTGGCTTTGTAGTTGAATGTCAGATTTGTGGCAAGAGAGGACACTCTGCACTTGATTGTTTTCATAGGGGGAATTATGCTTTTCAAGGACATCCACCATCACCTACCTTATCAGCTATGAATGTACAACAAACCCCTGTATTGCAGTTTGTTCCTCAGGATTCATGGATTGTGGATTCTGGTGCCTCTCACCATATGACTGCGGATATATCTGCTTTGACTCAGGTTGCTCCTTTCCAAGGATCTGAGAAAATAACCATTGGTAATGGTTCCCATTTACCAATTCAACATACTGGTTCAGCTCTAATTCACACTGATCATCATACTCTTAATCTTAACAAAGTCCTTCATGTTCCACATATTGCGAGGAGTCTTCTTTCTGTTAAACAATTGTGTGCTGATAATCACAGTTGGTTTATATGTGATGAATCTAATTTCTATGTGCAGGACAAGAAGACAAGGGAGGTTGTGTATCACGGAAAGAGTAAGCCAGAAGAATTATTTCACATACCAGTGGTTCACAAGTCCAGAGGAGTACAATCTGCTACAAAGGGTCCAGTTGCTTGTTTGGGAAAGATGGTGAAATCAGCTGTTTGGCATCAAAGGTTGGGGCATCCTGCTCATGATACTTTGTCTGAAATGTTGAAACAGTCTAGAATAATCCATAGTTTAGATAATAAATCTACCACTTGTATTTCTTGTATTCAAGGGAAAATGTCAAGAATTCCTTTTCCGGTTAGAAATGAAAGCTGTTTAGTTCCTTTTGAGAAAGTACACACTGATATTTGGGGGCCATCTCCTGTAAAGTCTCTAGAAGGATATCGATATTATGTACTTTTTGTGGATGAATATACAAGATTTGTTTGGATATTTCCAATGTGCAATAAGTCAGATGTGTATGCCATTTTTGTTAAATTTTACAATTTGGAATGAAAATTAAGGGACTTCAAACAGATGGTGGAGGTGAATACACCAGTAAACGTTTTACATCATTTTTGGCTGCTCAGGGGATTATGCAGTTTCTATCTTGTCCCTACACTCCTCAACAAAATGGTATCTCTGAAAGGAAACACAGACATATAGTTGAGACTGCACTGACTCTTCTTAATGCTGCTAGTCTATCCACTGAATTTTGGTATTTTGCCTGTGCTCATGCAGTGTTTCTAATCAATAAAATGCCGTGTAAAACTCTGTCATTTAAGTCTCCATATCTGCTGTTATATGATAAGGTGCCTGAGTTGCAAAACTTGAAGATTTTTGGGACTGCAGTCTTTCCTTGGATCAGACCTTATAATGATCATAAGCTACAGTTCAGGTCCAAAATGTGTATCTTTCTAAGATATGCAGTGGGATACAAAGGAGTCATATGCTATGATCTACAAACTAAAAAGTGCATTATCTCAAGACATGTTTTGTTTGAAGAATCAGTGTTCCCTGCACAACTGGGGTTGTCTCATAGAAGTGATCCATCTAAGAGTAATGGTTCTCCGTCTTCCAATATCATTGTACCAGTTCCCATACCATTTCCCAACTTTGGTCAATCATCTGAGAATGGCAATAGTGCAGTTTCACATTCTGATGCACTTCATACAATTCCTTCTGGGATATCACTACATGATACTTTAGGGACTGATATTCGGTCTGCTCATCAGCATAGATCAGAATCTCATAGTTTGAATTCTTCATTAACTTCAGCAACTGATCTTACTTTTTCCTCTTCTCGTGATACACCTCCTTTGTTTCCTGTCCTCAACCCAGCACAACTCCAGGTACTTCTTCCATTCTCCGAATCATCCTCTGGATCTGATTCTTCTGTTATTCCAATGCAGCAAAATAGACAGCAGGGTATTCAAACCCGATTACAAACAGGAGCGATTTCATGAAAAAATTATGCAGCTTATCTTACTACATTACCTGAGTTCAAGGTTCTAAAAGACGCTAGGCGCTAGTCGGGCGGCGGGCTGGGGCCTAGCGCCTAGGCGGCTAGGCGGGGTCTAGGCGGGCGCCTAGGCGGACTAGGCGGATTTAAGTAAATACATTATATTTCGTGTAAATAAGTGTCTGTTTATACTTAAAATATATATAATTTCATCATAAACTACAAAATAGAATGACATATGTATTATGAAGTATTGGAACATAATGAAAACATGGGGAACAAGCATATAGTATGGGCTCATTTAAGTATTCAACAAGTCTCTTACAATTTATTAAAAAAATTAAATGCAAATTGAAAGTTATTTATTTTCTGTCTAAGTGAGTCGCAACCTAAGCAGGTGCCTAGGCGGGTTTGGGCGGGCTAGGCGAGTGCCTAGGCGGTCTAAGCGGGGGTCTCAGCTGGTCTAGGCGCCCTTTCTATTTTTCAAACGCCTAGACATTAATCGGGGCGGTGACCAGCCGCCTAGCGCCTAGGCGGGGCCTAGGCGGCGCTAGGCGGGGATTTTTAGAACAGTGCCTGAGTTGAGTTCATTACAACTTATGGGGCATTGTCCTAGTCAGGATCACTGTGAAATACTTTCTGGTGGATTTTCATTTCTTGCTGATATTCAAGAAGTTGAGGAACCCAAAACATTTCGAGCTGCATCCACTACACCTGAGTGGCAGCTAGCTATGCAAGAAGAGTACGATTCATTGCAAACTCAGGGGACATGGGTTTTGGTTCCACCTCCATCTCATAGAACTATAATTGGTAGCAAATGGGTATACAAGGTGAAGAAGAACCCTGATGGATCAATTGCGAGATATAAAGCAAGGTTAGTTGCACAAGGATTTACCCAAGAACAAGGACTGGATTATTCTGAAACGTTCAGTCCGGTTATAAGACATACTTCAGTCCGAATAATTCTCACTCTTGCTGTTCAATATGGATGGAATCTGCGACAATTGGATGTTAAGAACGCCTTTCTGCATGGTGATCTTGAGGAAGAAATATATATGATGCAGCCTCAAGGGTTTGTGAATCCTTCCTGCCCAGATTATGTATGTAAGCTTGTCAAGAGTCTCTACGGACTTAAACAAGCTCCGAGAGCATGGAATGCGAAATTCACCAGTTATCTTCCATCTCTAGGCTTTCAAACATCATTGTCTGATACAAGTATGTTTGTGAAAGTTGATGAAGGTGACATTATTATCCTCTTGCTGTATGTCGATGATATCATCCTCACAGGATCTAGTCCGGCCAAAATTCAAATAGTTATACAAGATCTTGCAGAGGCTTTTGATCTCAAGGATATGGGCAGGCAAGCTCACTTTTTTCCTGGGGTTACACATTCAATACAAAGAGGATGGTTCTCTGCTTATCAACCAATCTAAATATGCCAAAGAGTTATTGAAGAAAGCAGGAATGGAAACTTGTAAACCCACATCCACGCCATCTAAACCTCATACTTAGTTATTTGCGAAAGAGGGTACTCCACTTTCAGATCCTAGTCACTACAGAAGCTTGGTGGGGGCTCTCCAATATCTGACCTTTACCAGGCCTGATATTGCGCATGCTGTCAATATGGTATGCCAATTCATGACATCTCCAACTGATCTTCATCTGCACCTTGTCAAACGTATCTTAAGATACCTACAGGGCACTCTTGATTGTGGCCTACATTATAGACAAAGTTCACATTTCAACCTTACAACATATTCTGATTCAGATTGGGCTGCAGATGTTAATACTCGACGATCCATTACTGGATTTGTGATCTACTTGGGTTGTAATCCTATATCATGGCAATCTAAGAAGCAGTCCACAGTTTCACGAAGCTCCACAGAGGCTGAGTATAAAGCCTTAGCACATTCTTCTGCAGATCTGTTTTGGATTCGTTCTCTGTTTAAAGACATGAATCAAGTGCTTCCCCTTCCACCAGTGTTACACTGTGACAATTTGAGTGCTTTGGCATTGTGCTCCAATCCAGTTTTCCATTCCAAAATCAAACATCTTGACACTGACTTTCATTTTGTCCGGGAGAAAGTGCAACGAGGAGATCTGGTTGTTCAATATATCCCTACTGATGATCAAGTAGCTGATGTGTTTACAAAAGGGCTTCATACACCTATTTTCTTGCGCCACTGTCGAAAACTTGGTCTTGGAATTTCAGCACCGCTCCAGGATCATGGTTAATTCAAACTTCCCTTGGTTGCTCCAAGCTCAGTTTGAGGGGGGAGTAATAACCGATATAATTGTAATAACACTTGGCAATATCTTAGTGGAATAGTTTGTTAAAACAGTTATGGTTAGCTGTGACTATTAGGAGGGTATTGTAGTAATTGAGTCATGTAATGGTGAGGCTATATAAGGCATGGCTGCCTTTACTGTGAAGGAAGCTTGTAATACACTCTATCAATAGAATTAGAAATCTTCTGTCCTTTGTCTTCTTTTATTCTTCAATCGTCTCTCACCTGTTAATAGTTTTGTGTAATTTACCCTATAAGAAAATATCAACCATACAATAATCACAATTATTTTATATATCTAATTGTTGATCTACACACATACAATGAGTATAAAAGAATAAATAACATGCACATACAATAATTTTTTCCGATCAAAGTTGTTTCTACCTCGGATAAGGACATAGATTTTTCTTTTGGGTCTTTCGGGAAGATTTTTGTTTTTGGTGCGTGGGTGGGGACTTGTCGTATCATTTGTTACCCGCTATGATGGATAGGGTGGTCCTGTGGGAGTAGGACTAGACTCAACCTCGCTTCATATAGAACAAATCATTTTAATTCTTTACTTAATTACAAGCTCACATTTCTAGGCTCTACGTCACTGTCAGTTAGGATGTGTAATTATAACATGATAAGAACCGTAACAGGGTGGGGGAAGCAGATTATAGCACTGTACTTTGAGCCTAATTACGGACGAAGAGATAAAGTGAGAGTAATGTTAAATCACTAAATATCTTTAGGCAGAGTATTACACCAAGAGATTTTATCTAATGCTCAAAGTTCGTTAGCACCTTTTTAATTAATCATTGATTCTATAACAAGTGGAATCGGGTGCAGGGTTGGGTGAGAGCAATAGACTAAATTTTTTTATAATTTATGAAAATTATCTTGCAGATGACGTGATTCGAATCTCATGAAATCAGAGCGTGAAATTGAAAACCCCACATGATTAGAAAAAGGATCGCGGCTTCTAATTGAGTGGCTCCTAAACTGATACTCAGATGCTTAACTAAATTCATCACAAATCAAATCTTCAATAATAATTGTAATTTCTTGTATCTTCCAGACATTATCATTTGGATCAGCTTTTAATTGTGCACATAACCAGAACTAGTGATGTGACATGGAGAAAATGAAGCCACAAAAATTGGGCATGTTGACGAAGATATAAACGGCCCTAAGCATAAACACATTTAGGAGGGGGACCAATTATGGATTATCTACCAAGGAATATGGGGACACTTCACCATAATCTGCACCACAGCGGGAAGTGATTTTCGTATTTCCAGTTTGTTATTTCCCCTCTATCATTTTATTTTATTTTATTTTATTTTTTAATTTTTAGATGGGCAAATGAAAGGACAATCCCGGAATATTAAAAAAAAAAAAAAAAAAAAAAAAACTCGAATGCCATTTTTTTAGAGAGCTAATATACTCACATCTTTGTCTTATTTTCCCACTCACGTTATATTTACACCCACTATAAAAAGTTAATAAATTAAAATGTTATTTTCCTACCCACTATTATTCCTAAAATAACCCTTAATATATATATATATATAATTAGAGATAAAAAGTTACAGAGTTATGTTTCAATTATACGATGTCGACAAATTAAGATGACCCACATAAAATTATCATTTACCTCTTTGACGGAAACATAATCATCTACTTCTTTCATAGAAACATCATCTTCTAAGCTCATTCTTTTTGTTTTCTCTAAATGAAAGGAGATGAGAATGATGAGTTAGGATTTAAGAAAAACAAATTGTCTAAACATAGAGTGAGAGTTATCACGTCCAAACTTTTCTTTTTTATTTTTATAAGAAAAAAAGTAATGCAAAATGGGATAACTAAGGTCCTTATTAGTCATTTTACAAATTGATAAATTTGTAATTAAAAAATTCATAAAAAAGTGGGTGGGAATAAAAGTTTTTTTTATTATTTTATTTTCTAATTTTTGGATGGACAAAGTCTTTTGCTTTGTGGAAAGTGGTTTGAATTGTCACATTTTTTTTTTTTTTTTTTGGGATGTGATTTTTAAACTTAGTTTTAATGTCTTTGAATTGAATAAATTAACGAAAAATTAAGAGTAAAAATAACTGAAAAAAGTGCATGAGTATCTTTCGGTTCATGATGTTAAATTGTTTTGTCTTAGTCTTCTAGCCTAGTAAATGTGGGTTGGCTGCTAGCTCGTCTAGAAGGGAACTCTAAACCCTAGATTTGATAATATATACTTGTTTGAGTGACATTAAATTACTTGATTATAGTAGATTTGAGGGACTTACAGATTTGATCAATGTTGTCATGGTAGGTAGGTCGGGCGTTCATCTTTTAGCCTCACACCAGAAAATCTTCAATATCCATCTGGTTGGGTGGGATTCTAAATCTTAGGATTAACAGGTATGAAGTCTCAAATTGGGTGGAATGGTTATTTTCATTCTCCAATTTGCCTGTTGGTTCTAGTGGTGACCGAATATACTTACTATTGTATGTTGCTTTCACCTGCTATCATATTTGGAAGGCTAGGTGTAACTTTTTGTATGATTATAGACAAGTCAATCCCTCACAGGTCATATGTGCTATCACTACATCGATTGGAGCTTTCTCTGAAGCTGTCTGCAGGCATTCAAAGCCCCATGGACCTCTGATGGTGGTTGATCGGTCGTCCCGATGGTCCCCTCTTATCGCGCCATACTCAAAAGTTAATGTCAATACTAGTTGGTCGACTCGGTCGAGCTCTGGTTTTGTGGGGATTGTCATTCAAAATGCTGAGGGTTCTTTCGTGGCTACGATACGACATGCTATTAGGGCTCTGTCTGTGGTGCTGCTGAAGTCGTGGCAATCCTCAAAGGTTGTGAATTTGGTATGGCAATGGGGCTTACAAAGGTTGTTGTTGAATCTGATGCCCATGACTCTATTAATTCTCTGTCGGATTCAATCGAGAATGGTAGCTGGGAGACCTACCCTTCCTTAGTGAATGTTAAACGGTTAAGGGGAGGTGTTTCAGGACTGTCATTGGTCTTGGTTTCCAAGATCAGCCAACATGGCGGCGGACTTGTTGGCGTCACAGCGGTGTGCGGAGATGTGCGATATTTATTCGGTCAATAGACCCTCATCTTCTTTAGTTTTTGTGCTTCAAAATGATGGTTTACCCTAAACTCCGTGAGGAAACAAGGGCAGTGGAGGGGGCGACGGAATAGCGTGGCTATGATGACTTCCTTGTAACTCCCTCTGATGTCCCTTTTTTTCTTTTGTTGTGTTGTTTGCTTGCCTCGCGGTAGGCTCTCCATGTATGTTTGGCTTCTTAACCCGGGTAATGCAATTCCCAGTTTACCAAAAAAAAAAAAAAAAAAAAAAAACCTAGAGCATGGTGATGTAGCCCAAGCTGTCAATATCGCTGATTGCCTTTGGTCCCCGGGCAACTCTTGTCCCCATATCATTTCATACAAGAATTTATCTCTCTCTCTCTCTCCCTCCCTTCCCCTAGAAAAGGATGATTATGTCTTGTAGTTTACAAAACCATCCTACAACTCTAAGATCGATCGAGGAGTGGAGAGAGAGAGAGTTGTGCAACCAACATTACAATGTTGGTTGAGTTTTTGAATAAACGACAAAGACTCCATAGATAAGTTGCTATAATCCAAGAGAGATATTTCGGTTTTGAATATGTTGGGGTCTATATATTCATACACTACTGGCTAGAAATTAAGTGGCCCCTTTTTACTATATTTGACTTTACACATTTAAAAAATTTTGACGCCTAAAATATCCCTATTTGAATGTTTGATGAAAAATAATAAATTCATTGTCTAATATATAATAAAAACAAAACATACCTAATATATGTAAAAACACATGCTTAGTTTAGTCAATCAAATTATATTTTACATATAAATGTAGATAAATTATTTCACACACACATATATAACCAAAAAAAAAAAAATATTTGGTTCGGTGCACCTACTATTCAAATTTTAAAATGTTTTTTTTAGTCGAAAAAGATGTTAGATGTCAAATTTTAAAATGTTAGATTGCTTAAAAAAAGCAAAATAATTTACCCAATAAATACAAAGTACATGCAAAATAATTTACCTACATAATAAAGCAAATCCCAAAATACATGGAAAATAATGTACATACATAAAAAATAATATTATTTTATTTAATACTAGTTTACCTATTATTTGTACATATAATAATAAAATGTGCCCAATATATATGATGATACATACAAAATAAAATACCTACATAATGAAGAAATGTTATTTGATTCAAAATTAATTTACTTACAAATAAAGTAATTTTATTTTGATTCAACATATAGTAGTACTATATATATATACAGGCCATTTAACAAGAGGGGTCCCCATTTTTTAAAAAAAATGGGGACACCCTCTTGACTATTGGATTGGCTTTAATGAAATTGTATGGTTGAGATTAAATCACAAGCCACACAATCTCAACCACACAATTTCATTAAAGTCAAATCCAAAGGTCAAGATGGTGTCCCCATTTTTTTAAAAAAATGGGATCCCTCTTGTTAAAGGATTCCTATATATATATATATATATATATATTGTTACATCCCGACCCAGGCCCCCACCACATCCCGGACTCGACTCCATCGTAGCACGATATTGTCCGCTTTGGGCCCCGACCACACCCTTGAGATTTTGTTTCTGGGAACTCACGCGAGCAGAACTTTCCAGTAGGTCACCCATCCTGGGAATGCTTTGGCCTATTCTCGCTTAACTTCAAAGTTCCTACAGAACCCAAAGCCAGTGAGCTCCCAAAAAGCCTCGTGCTAAGTAGAAATGAGAATATACATATAAGGCTTACAGGATCCACACCCCTGGGCGATGTGGGACCTTACAATCCACCCCCCTTAGGGGCCCGACGTCCTCGTCGGCACACTTCCGACCAGGGATTGGCTCTGATACCAAATTGTTACATCCCCGCCCGAGCCCCCACCACATCCCAGGCTCAACTCCACCGTAGCACGATATTGTCCGCTTTGGGCCCCGATCACACCCTCACGGTTTTGTTTCTGGGAACTCACGCGAGCAGAACTTCCCAGTAGGTCATCCATCTTTGGAATGCTCTAGCGCATTCTCGCTTAACTTCGGAGTTCCTACAGAATCCGAAGCCAATGAGCTCCCAAAAGGCCTCGTGCTAAGTAGAGATGAGAATATACATATAAGGCTTACAAGATCCACACCTCTGGACGATGTGGGACCTTACATATATATTAGGGTTAATAATATGTGCAATAACTATTTGTTCATTGTAATTAAGGTGAGTAATTACATTTATTGATTTATTTTGAATATTGTGGTACAAGTTGTAAATATTTTGTAATAATAGGTTAATTACTTCTCTACTTGGCAGCCATTTTCAAATTTGGGTTTTATTTTGATGTTTGTAACTAGGTGTGTTTTTGTTTAGGAAATAAGAGTTGTAAGGATCTATATCTAAAGAACCCAGCATTATTTCCTCCTCTGAATACCCCTGCAGCCACAAAAACCTCTCCAATGGAACCATCTGTGTGTGGAGAAGATGATATAGTTAGGTGGTTTGAGGACGTGACGGAGAACGCTGGCTTGGTTCAAACGCAGACTCTCCGGCAGATACTCGAGCTGAACTTCGAAGTGGAATATCTCAAGAAATGGTTGGGGGACATCGAAATCCAAGAGGTAGATGCATGTGTGTTGGAATCACTCTACACTTCTTTGGTGCCTCTTGCTTCACATGCAGATTTAGAACCTTACATTCAAAGAATTGCAAATGGGGACTCAGGCCCCATTCTCACAAAACAGCCTATGACTACTCTCTCCTTAAGGTTAGCTTCTTATATTCATAAAACTTGAGATATGCTTCAAATTATTCCCAGTTTCCTATTATATTAAAATAAATATATATACTTCGAATATTTATCCACGTAGTTTGTATCAAGTTAAAATTTCGCTCGAATAAAATAGATTTTTTTTTTGTATTGGATTCAACGAATAAAACCATTACCTGTATATATGTTCTCACTTTGTTGAAGGGAAGGGTCTAATGGTCGTCTCTGGTTACATTTTTTTTCTAGTTCTGGAACCACTGAAGGAAGACAGAAGTACGTACCATTTACGCATTACAATTCACAAACCACTCTTCAAATTTTTAGGCTGGCTGCAGCTTATAGATCAAGGTTTAAACTTTCTCTAAAATTTCAGTCCAGTACTATCCCAATTCATTAGACTATTATATATTTAGCTACCTACTTTGACAGATTTTCATGTTTATATGAAGTTATAAACCTTTATATTTACAACTATATTTCAACAGTACTAGTTAGTTATCATTAAAACTTGTATAACCGTGGCTCTTTAATTTTACTTTATTCATCTTGATCGTAGGGTTTATCCGACGAGGGAAGGAGGGAGGATCCTAGAATTCATATACAGCAGTAGACAATTCAAAACCAAGGGAGGATTAACAGCAGGAACAGCCACAACTCACTACTACGCCAGCCCGGAATTCAAAATCAAACAAGAAAAAACCAAGTCATTCACTTGCAGTCCCGAAGAGGTCATTTCGAGTGGTGACAGCAAGCAATCGACATATTGTCACCTCCTCCTCGGCCTCTTCTTCTCCGAGCAAGTAGAGTTCATTACCTCTGCCTTTAACTACAGCATAGTGCAGTCCTTTATAGCTTTCGAAGAGCTCTGGAAGGAGTTGTACATTGACATTCGAGATGGCACTCTCAGTAAACGAATCAATCTCCCGAAAGTGAGAAAAGCTGTCTTGGGTATCATCTCGCCAAACCCAATTCTTGCTTCGAAAATAGAAGCTTGTTGCAGGGAATTGGAGGGTTTGGATTGGTTTGGTCTAATTCCAAAGCTTTGGCCGAATGCCAAGTATGTGTACTCTATAATGACAGGATCAATGCAGCCGTATGTGAAAAAACTCCAGCGATATGCAGCGGAAGTGCCGCTAGTAAGTGCAGAATATGGATCAACTGAGAGTTGGATTGGGGTGAATGTGGATCCTTGTTTGCCTCCGGAGGATGTGACATTTGCAGTGGTGCCAACTTTTTCCTACTTTGAGTTCATACCACTTCATAGACAGAAGCAAGATTACAATTTGGTCATGGATGATTTCATAGAAGATAAACCAGTCCCATTGTCACAAGTCAAGGTTGGACAAGAGTATGAGATTGTCCTCACTACTATCACTGGTAAGTAGTCACTATTGACACACACCCTTTTTATTTCTTACTCACTTATTTATTTTTTGCACGGGTGTGTGAAAATTATTCCCCATAGTCTAATTTTGCATGATAAAACTTAGGGTAAATTACATAGTACCCCTCAGGTTTGAGGTCTATTACAACCTCATACAACATCTTTAAAACATTTCACTTTCATACCTCACGTACTATTTTATTTCAAAATAATATCTCCGTTAGATTTTTCATCAATTGTTCCGTTATGAGCTGACGTGGCTGCCACATTTGTGCCACGTGGCAAAAAAAAAATTTTATGAATTTAAAAATAATTAATTAAAAAGTATTAAAATAAAAATATAAAATAAATAAATAAATAAACCCTAAAACCCATGTCTTCCCTATCCCCAGCCGCATTCACCCATCCTCAATAACCCCATCTCTTCCTATACTCCATCCCCATCTGCTTTGTGCTTGTATGCAACAAGAATCTTCCATCGCCGCCTCCACCCCCATCTGCCCATCTGGTAGTCCGTCTCCAACAAGTCCATCAACTGCAACCTCACCGGCTCCGCCGTCCTCGATGCCGCACCTGTCTCTATCGACTACACAACCCAGAAACCATTCCCACCCCCCCCCCCCCCATCCACTCCCTCTCCTCCGTCCCACCTTATCCCCCACACCCCCACCTCCCCCCAACCCAAACCCACAATGAAACCCATTACCATCGCCTGGAAGGAGTGGCCCCGGTCGAAGTCGACAAAGAAGGCATCGTTGGAGAAGCAAACTCGAGGCGAGCCGGGTTCTGAGACGGAAATCGGGTTTGATTCGTCCCCATTCAGGCAGACACCGTTCAGAAGTAGTCGGGTGGGGAAAAATTTGGATATTTTAGTTTTTTGGTTTTTTAGTTTTGCTGGGTTTTCAAGGATTTGAAATTGAATGGGTTGGCTTTGCATATTATTTCGAAAGATAACAAGGTGTGTTTGGTAAGAGGGAAATTGAGAGAAAATGGGTAGGAAATGTTTGGATTTCTTTGTGTTCTGTTGAGTGTGGGGAAATTTGGAACTTTTTCAGTTTTTGGCTTCTAGGATGGAGATTGAAGGTTGTCAAGGTCCGAGTGCTGGGAGAGGAGGTTGTCGACATAATCGACCAAGCTGCGACGCGAGTTGTGAGATCTCGGGTTGTTGTGGTGGTGGTAATTGGAAGCGTAGTTAACAGACAGGTGAGACGTCGAGGACCTCTTTTTCCGTCAAGTTGTGGTGGTGGTATTGGGGACGAAGGCGGCCAAAATCCTTCACCCCAGATCCTCTTTTTCATTTTTAAAGTTTGTAATTATTAAAAAATGGTTTTTTTAAATATGGTTTTTTTAAATAACTAATCCTTTTTTTATTTACTTGATGCAAAGTTGGCAGCCACGTCAGCACCTCATATTTGCCACATCATCATTTAACAGTTTACTTAACGGATTTTCTAACGGATGTATGAAATTGAAATAAAATGATAAGTAAATGTATGAAATTGAAATATTTTAAAGATGTTGTATGGAGTTGTAATAGACCTCAAACCTGAATGAGTACTATGTAATTTTGCCCTAAAACTTAAGTCGAAGCGAGTGCTTTTTAGGTTTGCTGATGAATCTTTTTTACCATCCTTAATAGTTTAGCTCAACTTGTTGTCCTGACAATAAAGATCACGTGCCAATAAATGAGTTATCGGAATGTCCGTGATAAAGTGGTGACAGGTCATTCTATCAAACTTTCATAACAAAATCACTTCATAATCCTTATTAGCTAGGGAGCAAAATCAACCTAACCCTGTTCATTAATAGAACTTTGAACTGGACATGTTTAAGCATCGATCATTGCTATATGCTATCCTACAACAAACCAAACCTTGATGGAGGAACACACAGATGTGAACTGTCGATTATTTGCAGATCAGCAGCAATCTTGGACACATCTGGTCCCTTTCCCTTGACACTTGCCCACAAGTTGCAATTTGGAAAAATTGGGTACTTTCTAAGCTTTAGAGGATACGTGGACAAAATTAAGACCATAATACCATGGTCAAAAAGCACATGGACATTGCTTTCTAGAGCCCTAGTAGGGTCTGCATGATGTATTGATCGTAATTGAGTTAGTACCGAAGTTAAAAAAAGTAGATGGACATAAAAGCAAATCTTGTTCTTGGTTATATAGTCTATACCTATAAAAAAAAAGTCTTAGAATTTACAAATGTACGTTAGTTCAATTCTTTATTCTCGTTTCTATATACTTGAATCTGAATTCACTTTTTCATAAATTCAAAACAGTTCAGAATATGTATAACATTATATTTTTTTTCTCTATTTTTCAGGACTTTATAGGTACAGGCTAGGAGATGTGGTGGAAGTGGCAGGTTTCCACAATGGCACTCCAAAATTGAACTTTATATGCAGGAGAAAGCTTATTTTGACAGTAAACATAGACAAAAACACTGAAAAGGACCTTCAAATAGTGGTGGAGAGAGGGTCTCAACTATTGAGCAACTCCAAAGCAGAGCTGATTGACTTCACAAGCCATGCTGACGTGCTGACCCAACCAGGCCACTACATAATATACTGGGAGATCAAAGGGGAAGTTGAAGAGAGGATTCTTGGTGAATGTTGCAGAGAAATGGATGCATCTTTTGTGGATCATGGTTACGTTGTCTCCAGGCGAAGCAATTCGATCGGACCTCTAGAGCTTCGAATTGTGGAGAAGGGAACGTTCAAGAAAATTTTGGAACATTTCATAGGAAATGGATCGGCATTGAGCCAATTCAAGACCCCTAGGTGCACTAGCAATAAGGTGCTCTTAAGTATTCTCAACTTATGCACCATTAAAAGGGTTTACAGCACTGCATATGCTGATTAGCAACATTACTGTATATGGCGGGTTAAATTCTTCTGAAATTACATGTCCAAATCATTAGTTTGGCTCAGAAATAAAGTTTAATTCTATCTAATGTCGGCAATTTCTTTGTAGAGTTCTAGTATGTATATACATTCCTACGTGTGAAGGATAAAAACGACAATTTCTTCAAATTGTCTTTACTACTAGAATGTGAGAAGCCAACTTTGGTGTCCCAACCTTCACTAAAAATAATTGGTCAACAATGCCCCTAAAACAAAAAAATTTACAACTCACTAAAAATAATAGAAACAAAATAGCAGGGATACTTTTGTGACAAAAACTAAAATAAAAACAGAATTAAAAATCCAAATTATTAGAACCCTAAAAAAAATAAATGAAGAATTTTGGTTAAAGAGGAAAACCACTACAATAAAAACACCATGTTCGGTTAAAAAAAAAAAAAACCATGTTCAAAAAAAGAAGAATTGAAAGTGGTCCTCTACCACAATGACGAAGAGATGTGTTGCCCTTACACCACGGCGTGAGTTCGAACTCTGTCAGCTTCCTAATCTAACAAATCTATCGTTTGACCAAAAAAAAAAAGAAAAACGAAAAAAAGAGAGAGAAAAGAAATAATTACATTGAAGAAAGAATCTCGGCGTTCAGCACATTTAGTTTTCGGATGCATAGCAATTCCCGTTCAATTTTCAAACTCCATAAACTTTTATCACTGCCGCTGCATTGTTCAGTTACAAAATCCCAGTTTACATGGGAAGATGCAACACTTATATGATACATTTCTTATTGGCTATATATGAATCATCATTATCTTGTGGATTACTATACTTAACGTTTCATATACATAAGTTTGACTCCTGTTAAACTTTGTTGTATTATTTTTGTGTTTGTCATGGGCAAGTAACTTTGAAAACGTTCATGGTTATCCATAGGACCTTCAAGGAGGGTGATGCAACTTTCAGAGACGAACTTCTTAATTTCTTTAAAGATGAAAAATTCTCAAGCTTTCTAATTTCAAAGACGATTCCAACCCCATTGCTGAATTTCAAATGCCTTAATCTCTTGAATTATTTAACCTCTTTGGCATGTCAATTGTCTTTATTAGCTATTAAATGAAGTACTTGAAATTATTGCATGTCTAAACATATACATGCAAATATATTCTAACCCTTCAGTCAAAGTATATTCATTGTGCACCGTGTTGTTGCACGTAAAAAACAAGAAGAAAAAAGACTTAATTATGTGTTGTTCACCGTAGTCTGATTAAATTGATGAATATATACACATTTGAGGACATGAATTTTTATGATTAATATCATTTTCATATGTTACTTAACTGTTACATTAATTTTTCCCTTATGTTCTTTTTTCTTTGTCAAATAAATTAGTATGTTTTTTATGTAAGAGTATGGAGGGAAATGATAGGAGCAACATATAAAAGGTTGTCACCACCTTACCTACTTTTCTTATATATTGATTGACATTTCAGTGTTTTTCTGGTTAACGTTTCAATTTTGATTTTGTTTACATTAGTATGATTTCTTTTTATTTTTTCATTTTTTTAAGAACTAAAATTCATTATCTTTTGCAATTTCTACATAAAAGATCGACAACAAAGATGTTCAATTGCAATTTCTACATAAAGATCGACAATGATGAAAAAAAATTCATTCTTTTTTCTTAAATATATTGTTCTAAATGTTAGGATCTCTTTTTCCTTAGTTTGGGGTTTTGTCTCATTGCATACAAACAATGTTTCAATTCTGTCACAAATACTCTCCCTTAACTTCTGTAAATTTTAAATTTCTCCCTATATTATGTGATATGATGATCGTCTTTCTTTTAATATGTCTCATAAAGAAAGAAAATAATGAAATAACAAATAAGTGAAGAAATTCACGCAAATAAATACGTTTAAAATGTGTGGGTCGCATGTAACATTAGAAAAAGGCATTTTGCACATGAGGTCCTCGGACTAAACCGGTTTGCAAACTATATAAGGACCAAATACAGTACAATTTAAAATTTGTTTCGGCTTAGGGCAAACTTTGTAGTTTGTAAAACTTTTAGGGACTGAAAACGTGTTAAGAAAAATCACAAGTTGTAGATTACTTCATCGGACCAAATAACTATCCAATTACCCACAAAAACAAGACTCCATATGGCTCTTTATTCCTTCCCAACCTGTGGTCCTACACAGTTATCTCTAAAGCCGTCTACGGCCGGTCGGACACAAATTTTTCAAAAGAAATAAAGAAATGTATCCTTTTTTGTATTTTATTTGGGTGACTCAAAAGAAATTGATGGGTTAGAAAAAGCACAAAAATACAAGACGGATGTTCTTATGTTGCTCATCTCTTACGTTTACAAAACAGACATACTTGTGTTTTAATGCTCCTCCAAGAATCGCAGAGAAGGCACCAGGCAAGAAGAAGCTAAAGGTTGGAAAGAAGATTCCAAAGTACGCCCACTGAAGGTAAAAAACTAAAAATAGCATGCGATCATGTGATCATTTCAAGTTCCATAGTTCAATCCCTTCGTTTTAGCAAAAACCATTCACTTTGCAACTCCCCTCCCTTAAATCCTATTATTTGTGAAGTAAAGTTCCATCGAACTTTAAAGTACTTCGTCAAAAGACTTCAAACACACACTTATGGTGTGTTTGGATGAAGGACCTTAAAGTTTCATGGAACTTGTGCTAAATTCACTAGGAATGCATGGACTTAAAAATTACTCGATGCATTAAACTTCGAACTTTAAAATGACACCGTTTACTTTGTTTTAGTAATTAGCAGTGTCAATTTGGGGTTTAATTTTCTGATATTATTCTTCTCACCAAGGAGGAAAATATATAATGTACAAGAGGATTTACAAGGAAAAAAATATTAATTACAATCTGATTACAAGGAACTAGAAAAGGTAACTAAATAATCACAAGAAGTCAACTCTCCAACACTTCCCCTCAAGGTGGTGCATAAATGTCGTTCATGCCCAACTTGACAAGAGAGTTGTAGAACGCTTGGCTTGCAACAGCTTTAGTTAAGATATCCGCCAATTGATCCTCTGACTTTACGAACGGGAATTGAATAATATTCCCATCCAACTTCTCCTTAATGAAGTGTCTGTCAACTTCCACATGTTTTGTGCGATCATGTTGAATTGGGTTGTGTGAGATATCTATAGCTGCTTTATTATCACAAAATAAATTCGAGGCCGAATTCGACGGATACCCGAGTTCACCGAGCAGCCTCTGAAGCCATAATAGTTCGCATACTCCTTTTGCCATACCCCTGTACTCAGCCTCAGCACTTGATAAAGCAACCACTTTCTGTTTCTTACTCCGCCAAGTGACTAAGTTTCCTCCCACAAATGTAAAGTAACTAGATGTGGACCGACGATCAGTAACGTTGCCTGCCCAATCTGCATCGGTGTAACCCTCTATTCGGCAATGATCATTCTTAGAAAACATAATGCCTCGACCTGGTGAGGACTTCAAGTATCGTAGGATGCGTTCGACTGCACCCATATGTGCCTCACTCGGAGAATGCATAAATTGACTAACAACACTTACCGCGTATGCAATATCAGGCCTGGTGTGAGACAAATAAATTAATCTTCCGACTAACCTTTGATAACGATCCCTGTTGGTGGGAACTTGATCAGGGTGCACAGCAAGATGGTGATTTTGGACTATGGGAGTGTCGACCGGTTTACAATCGAGCATTCTGGTTTCAGCTAATAAGTCGAGAACATATTTTCGTCACTGTTCTAAAAATCTCCACCTAGCACCGCCTAGGCCCCGCCTAGACGCTAGGCGGCTGGTCACCGCTCCGATTAATGCCTAGACCGCCTAGGCATCCGCCTAGCCCACCCAGACCTGCTGAGGCGCCCGCCTAGACCGCCCAGACCCGCCTAGACACCTGCCTAGGTTGCAACTCACTTAGATAAAAAATAGATAACTTTCCTTTTGCATTTTATTGTTTCCAATAAATTGTAAGAGACTTATTGAATACTTAAATAAACACACATTATATGTTTGCTCCCTATGTTTTCATTATGTTCCAATACTTCATAATATAGATGTCATTCTATTTTCTAGTTTATGACGAAATTATATATATTTTAAGTATAAACAGACACTTATTTACATGAAATAGAATAGATTTACTTAAATCCGCCTAATCCGCCTAGTCGCCCGCCTAGGCTCCGCCTAGCCGCCTAGGCGCTAGGCCCCATCCCGCCGCCCGACTAGCGCCTAGCGCCTTTTAGAACCTTGATTTTCGTTGAGACAGAAATATACCCTGTGTAGATCGAGCTACTTCTATCCCCAAGAAATATTTCAAACCACCCAGATCTTTCATCTCGAACTCGGTGGCTCACTACAACAAAACATTATATTTACCACGACAATTTTATCACGAGCTTTAGGAGCTCGTGGTAGAAGGGAATCGATTATCACGGTCAAAGTCGACCCGTGGTAGATATGATTAATTCACCACGGTCATATTCGCGCTCGTTGTTGAAATTAAAAATCACCACGTGTAGTGCTTGTGGTGATTAACTAAAACCACCACACCGCCTTTCCAAATTTTACCACGTATCTTGACCGTGGTTGATATTTTTAATGTTTTTATATTTTGTTTTTGTTAGCGCCTTGATAATATTTGGAGATATTAAAATTATTTGCTATTCCCCCGCGCGCGCCTTATTAGCTGTGTGATTTTAATTTTTTTCCCCAAATTGAGAGATAAAAGTCTTGAAAACTGAAGACCCTAACTGTTCGTTTTCTTTTTCACCTTCAGTCCCGTGCTCAGGTTTCGTTTACCCTGTCTGCCAATTTCAGATCAGACGCCATCACCCAACTCTTCTCTCTCCCCTTCGTTCTCTTTGAGACGAACGTCTAACTCTCCTCTCTCACCTTAATTCTCTCTCTACCCTTCTTCTATCCTCTCTTCCTCATCATTTTCACACAACAGCGACGTTGTCCACAGGTCATCAACAACCCTCAAATTATATCTCCAGGATGCTCTTCCCGTCCTGTTTCCAACCCCCAAGTTAGTTTCTACAAATTTGTAGCCGAATTTCCTCAATTTTAGATCCAAGAAATGGTGATCGTGGGGTTTTCTGCCAATTTCTGACCAAGCCTGCCAGAATTGGACCTCGACCCAACTGGTAAAAATGATCCTCTCCTTGTGGGCTGTCATCCAGTGTAAGTGCATTTCCAAAATAAAAACTTTCAGTTTTGGGATTTCTATAAGTTTTCTAATTTGGTGTTAGTTCTTACTTATTTTTAGTGTTAGTTGATACAGATTTATTGTTAAGGCTGTCTTCGTGTTTGATTTGATGGGTTGCTTTAGTTTTCTTCTGGGTTTTCTGTTTTGCCCTTGTATTGGTGGTTTTTGCTGGTTCTGGTAAATATATAGCATATATGATGGAGTTGATTGGAGTAACAAAGTGCCCACCATGTGCTTGAAGGAATGCCAGAGTGGGTATCGGATAAAGGGCTTGTCTTGAATCTTAAATTGGTGATGGTGCTGGATATAAATCTGTACTACTTTCTGTAGGCTCTTGTGCACGCTTATGTTGCTCATGGCAAAAAACTTTTCGTGGATTGGATTTCTGCTGAAGACCTTGAAGAAGCAACTGCAAAAGAGGTTATTATATCTTATATTCATTCGCAAAATTTATTTATTTCTTATATTCATTCGTAAAATTTACGTAGGTCTTACCTTAGATAAAAACTTGACAAAAAATGTGCATATTGCAGAACCCTGATGCCTATAAAGCTGCATGGAAGTTATTGAAGGATTTTATTGATGTTTAATAGCCTTCTTAAGTTGTAGTTGCTTTCTTTGTTACCCTTCTGACTGGCCTATATCTTCAGGGTGCAGATGGTATTCTTGTTC
Source organism: Cotoneaster glaucophyllus (assembly GCA_036320875.1). Classification (NCBI taxonomy): domain Eukaryota; kingdom Viridiplantae; phylum Streptophyta; class Magnoliopsida; order Rosales; family Rosaceae; genus Cotoneaster; species Cotoneaster glaucophyllus. Next base: position 4,520,289 of record CM070068.1, read on the forward strand.
CTGGAGGGTTCGGTGACAGAGGAGTGGAAGGGAAAATTCGTGCTGCAAAATACTCCCGGGAAAAGAGAATTCCATTCCTTGGCATTTGTCTAGGAATGCAGGTTGCTGTGATTGAGGTTGCACGATCTGGTCTCGGTCTGAAAGATGCTCATAGCACAGAATTTGATCCTGACACTAAAAACCCATGTGTTATATTCATGCCTGAGGTCTGTATTTCTTAAATTTTACAGCGAATGGAACTTAATCTTGTTTTTCCCATTATCTGATCTCCGTACCATGTAAGCAGGGCTCGAAAACACATATGAGAGGCACGATGCGTGTTGGATCCAGGAGAATGTATTTTCAGTCTACAGACTGCAAATCAGCTAAACTGTGAGTACTAATTTGGAAGGAAATACACGCACTTGATTTTCGCAGATCACATTTAATTGTATCTTCACTCATATTTTTCCATAAGAATCAAAGCTTCTGAGAAAATTTATTGATCTGCAAGGATCAATCAGTAACTTGATTTGACACACATAACAGCATGTTAAATGAGATGCCTATATTGGCTAATCTTTGCAATTTCCGTTTTGTTAGATATGGAAACAAACGCTTCCTGTTTGGAGGATTTTTGAATTCAAGTAAATAGTAGGAAAATGGGTTTCCCGTTTGAAGCTGAAAGAAGCTGGTAAATAGGGTCTTATTATTACTTTGGATGGTTGGTTGAGATCAAATGTATATTTCTACCTATATTACAAGATATTTTTCTTGATACATATGCTTATGTCCATGCAGATAGAGAGAGGCAACAATTGCTGAGGCTCAAGCATTAGGGGCAGTAGTTCGCTCTCAAGGTCCTTTGTTTGGAGATGTTCAAAGAAATGTGAAGTCTTCAAAGTGACAATGTCCTTGTTTGTTGGAAGTCACTGGATAGTTTGGTATTTCTTTGTATATCTTATCGTTTTTTTGTTAGCTTTAGTTTAGTGTACGATTGTAATGTTTGAATCTATGATTTTTTTATTTAATTGTTATATTGTAGTAAATGTGTAATTTTGTTTATAAATATTATATAATACATTTATTAAACAATATTTTATTTTTTTTATTTTTGGAAAAATTTTTATAACGGGCATTAGCCGTGATCAATTTGTAATCCACAACGGTTATAGTGCACGTGGTGTTAGATCTGCTTCTACAACAGGCACAATACGTGGTTATAGAACAATTGACAACGGGCATGGCTCGTGGTAGAATCTGTGACTTTCTATCACATCCACATTACTAACGAGCACAATGTCCGTGGTGGATTGCAATCTACCACGGGCATCGACTGTGATAGATGAACCTTTTTCTACTAGTGGCTAGGTAATATTTGAGCCTTGAGATTTCCTCTTTGTCGTCACCTGTAACAATCATATCGTCCACATAGATGATAAGTGCCGTCAATTTCCCCATTCGGCGTTTCAAGAAAAATGTATGATCATAATTGCTCTGCCTGAACCCATATTTCCTCATAGCCGTCCGGAACCTACCAAACCATGCTCGAGGTGATTGTTTTAACCCATACAATGCTTTATTCAGTTTGCAGACTACGCCAGGTTGTAAGACCGCTGCATAACCAGGTGGAATATCCATATACACTTCTTCGTCAAGATTACCATGTAAGAAAGCATTTTTCACATCAAATTGCTGTAACGGCCAATCTAAGTTGGCTGCCAATGAAAGCAACACTCTTACCGTGTTAATCTTTGCTACCGGGACAAATGTCTCTGTATAATCAACACCGTACGTTTGAGTGTATCCCTTGGCCACTAATCGTGCTTTGTATCGTTCAACGGACCCATCAGCTTTGTACTTGATGGTGTACACCCATCGACACCCATCGACACCCAACTCTCTTCTTTCCTCGGGGAAGTGGAACTAGATCCCACGTTTGATTTTTATGGAGTGCAGCCATTTCTTCCTCCATTGCCTTGGTCCATCGATCGTCAGATAGTGCCTCTTTCAATGAACTTGGTGTGCTATCATTGGATATTTGTTGTACAAAAGCTTTGCCGAGTTCTGATAACTTCTGTGATGACACATAGTTGGCAATGGAGTATTTAGAGCCTTTCGTTGTGTCCGGTGAATATCGATTAGGTGGCTGTCCTCGATTGTGCCTGAAAGGTAATTGATAATTCGGAACAACGGTATCATCAACAGGGATAGTCGAGCTTACCTCAGAAATATTCTCAGGAGTATGGTCTGGTGGTACTAAATTTGGAGACGAGGGGGGAGTAGACTCGGCAAGGGCAGCTGGCCGAGTCTCGGCGAGGGTAGTTGGCCAAATCTCGGCAGAGGTGGCTGGCTGAGTCTCGACGAGGGTAGTTGGCCGAATCTCGGCAGAGGTGGCTGATCGAGTCTCGGCAAGGGCTGGCCGAGTCTCGACGAGGGTAGTTGGTCAATTTTCGGCAAGCCGAGTCTCGGCAATGGTGCAATCCTTCTCGTCATACCTTGTCTCCCCCTGAGGATGAGGATTGGAAGAAGCCGAGGGGTAATACATTTCAGACTCAGAAAAAGTGACATCCATAGTAACATACAGTCGACGGGAATGAGGGTGATAGCAATGGTACCCTTTCTGATGGAGGCCGTACCCCATAAAAATACATCGAAGAGCACACGGGTCAAGTTTCGTCCGTTGATTTTTATGAAGATGAACAAATGCAACACATCCAAAAATCTGAGGTGGGAGTACTAAAACTGACGGTAGATGCACGAAGGTAGCAAGGACTTGTAAGGGAGTACAAAAATCCAGGACTTTGGATGGCAGACGATTGATAAGATAAGTGGCGGTCTGAAGAGCAGCATCCTAAGAAGAGCGGGGAACAGACGCCCCAATCAAGAGTGACCGAGCCGTTTCTAAGAGATGACGATTTTTGCGCTCAGCCACCCCTTTCTGTTGAAGAGTCTGAGGACATGTAGTTTCATGAAGAATTCCCGAATTCGTTAAATAATGGGAAAAATCACTATTAACATATTCACCACCATTGTCAGAACGTAAAATCCGTATGTCAGTAGAAAACTGTGTCTGAACCATGGTGTGGAAGGTCTTAAAAACTGAAAACACATCACTTTTATGCTTAAGAAGATATAACCATGTCATCCAGGTACAATCATCTATGAACGTTACAAACCATCGAATACCAGATGAAGTAGTAGTCGGAGATGGTCCCCAAACATCCGAATGAACAAGACCAAAAGGAACAATACTTTTATTAGAATTCAACGGATAAGACACACGGTGACTCTTGGCAAGTATGCAAGTGTCACATTTAAAGTCTGAAACTGAACAACCAACAAATAAATCCGGAAACATATGCTGCAAATAACTGAAAGATGAATGACCCAAACGGTGATGCCATAACCATATCTGACGCCGTTTGTAATCAACAGCTCCTTGGGCGAGATTGACCCGTCCTGTACTGACATCGTCCACAAAATAGAGATCCCCCCTCTTAGTACCACGACCAATTATCTCCTTCGTGAGAATATCCTGTATAAGACAAAACTTTGGATACATTAGCACACAACAGTTCAATTGTTCAGTGGCTTGGCCAGGAGACATCAATTTATGCTTGAGTGAAGGTACAAGTAATGTATGAGGCAAAGAGAGAGTGGACGTGAGGCGCACGGTGCCAGCGCCAGTGACCGGTGAGGTGACTTCATTAGCATTAGTAATATGACGTCGAAGTGGAACAGTATCACAAGCTAAATCAGTGGGATCATAAGTCATATGGTCTGTGGCACCGGAGTCAATGATCCATCCAGATGGAGTAGCATCATGATTCATATTAAAAACATAACCACAGTTACCTGAGGACTCCGGAGACATGTCGGAAGAACTCGAAGCCAGAGAATCAGCTTGAGATATCAAAGATAATTAAGACATGGAGGTGGCGAGATTGGCTTGCCCAAGCTTGGCTTGCTCGTCTCGTTCTTGTTGTTTCTGAAGCTTCAACGGTTCCCACCAGTCAGGATAGCCATGCAATTGGAAGCAATTATCACGGCCATGCTTCTCACTACCGCAGTAAGTACAACCACCGACCGAGACAGGTGGTTTAGGTCGAGGAGGACGGGGGCCCGTGGTGGGCCGTGAGACTGTCCTAGCAGCAAAGAGCGAGCCCTGTGCCGAGCTTGGAGCAGGAGCCTGGGCTTGCAGTCCTGAGCTCGGTGGAGGTAGCTTATCAGGGGCTCGGGGACGAGATGAAGTTACGGCTCGTGTGGTAGGCCGAGTTGTCATGGCAGGTCGAGCCACCATGGCAGCCCCACTTGGCAGCTGTCCTCCGGTACTCATCACAGCTTGCCGTATACCCTCTCGGCGAACATAGGCAAAGGTTTGTTCGACGGAAGGAAGGGGCTCAGTTCGTAGAATATCACTATGAATTTTATCAAACATCTCATCCAATCCTGTAAGCAAAGTGTACACACGATCCTTTCGAACAATTTTATTAAAAATTTCAATATCAGTACCGCACTTCATTGGATTAGGTCGACGATAATCAATCTCCTGCCACAAAGATTGAAGATCACTATAGTATGTCTCCACCGGTCGTCCATCTTGCCTCATGCGAGAAGCTTTGCAGGTAAGATCATAGACTTGAGATATATCTGAGCCATCATAATACGTGCGAGCAACCGCGTCCCACACTTCCTTTGCCGTTGGTAGTCGAAGAAAGTACCCAATCAAATTGGGTTCCATAGAGTTGATGAGCCAACCTTTTACAATGGCGTTCTCCGTACGCCACTTGGTGAAGGCCGGATCGTCGATAGATGGTTGGGGATTACTCCCAAACAAGTAGCCCAACTTGTCTTTTCCAGCAACAAACATCTCAACAATCTGAGACCAAACTCCATAATTGGCACCATTAAGTTTGATGCCAATCGAAGCAGTAGATGAATCGTGATGAACAATCTGTGTAACAACTTGCGGAATAGGTGGGATAGGATTCATGGTAGGATCGGTCAGGGTAGTAGTGTTTAGGGTTGTAGTGTTTAGGGTAGGAGTAAAATCAGTTAGGATGGGGTTGTGTTCACTGTGGAGTGGTGGTAGGTCCTCCATGGGAGGGCCGAGTTTTCTTGAGGGAACGGGCAGAGCAGAAACCCTAGGATCTCTGCTCTGATACCATGTCAATTTGGGGTTTAATTTTCTGATATTATTCTTCTCACCAAGGAGGAAAATATATAATGTACAAGAGGATTTACAAGGAAAGAAATATTAATTACAATCTGATTACAAGGAACTAGAAAAGGTAACTAAATAATCACAAGAAGTCAACTCTCCAACAAGCAGTATTGCATCTAATCATTTTAGAAGAACTTCTGAGTTCCATGTGTACGATCAGTGTTTTTGTATTGCATTTTTATTTTTTTAGTAATAGCTTTGTAGTGCTTGAGTAGTTAATTGGATTGTTCTTAAAGTAATTTAGTATTAGCCTTGTATTTCCGCTCACGCCTTTCTTTTACCTCACCGCCATTTACTGATCTACAGAACAGAACTGAAGTCTATCTTTCACCGTCGATCCTTGTCAAGAAAGGAAACAGAAATTTGAAGCAATGTTGGACTCCTTTCCTCGGGAAATAACCCATGGTATTCTATTTAGACTATCCATTAAATCTTTGATCCAATGCACCTCCGTGTGCAAGGCATGGAGGTCCGTGATCGTAAATCTAAGCTTTATTCAGTCCCACCTTAGGTGAACAATCCGTTTCAGCAAACAGAACGACATTCACCTCCTCCTACTCCACAATGTTTCTTGTCGTTCTATAACTTCGGTTAGAACCCATCGGCACACAACAGTCGTGTCCAAAATACGAGAAGATGTATTTTCTGTGCAGTATGATAACCAGGCTTTCAACGAGTACTCGGAGATAGAATTTCCAATTTCTCTCAAGGAAGAAATTGGCAGTGAATATTTGCGCATTGTCGGCATTTGTAATGGGCTGGTATGCTTGGCGGATGATATTGTGCGTTCTGGTAAAAGCTTCATATTATGGAACCCATTTATTAGTAAGTCAATGACCCTTCCCAGCCCTGGTATTACCTTTCCCATGTATAACAGCAGGTTTGACGCAGCTATTTGATTCGGTTATGATGCTATGACAGCTGACTATAAGGTCGTTAGAGTTGTTACCCCTAACAATGAACTGATGGGTCCAACCATGGCTGAAGTTTATTCACTAGCCACTGGCTCGTGGAAGAGTCTTGGTTCGGTTGCTCCTCAATGTGCAACATATGGAGTGAAAAACAGGTCTTTTTTAATGGAGTTCTTCATTGGCCTGCAGTAAGTAGGGCAAGCGATGATCATTTCATATTGACTTTTGACGTCGGCACTGAGTTATTTTGCAAGATATCGATGCCAACGAGTGTCGTATGGAGTTACACATTGGGATTGTTGTTGTCTGTTTCGGGAGATAGAAAATCTATAGCTCTATTTGTGATGAATACCGATTCTAAAGATTTTTATCTTGAAATATGGGTGATGTATTATGATATTATGAAAATGTATTTCATTTCTCAAATGAATAAGGTTACACTTTGAGGTATATATACAACATGTGTGAGCTATCCCTGGTATAACAACTTTCTAACTAAGAATCTTATCATAACAAACTAACAGTTTTCCTTAGTCTCTAAGTATTATCCCTAGAAGATGAGTTTACATTATTGCCCTTAATATCCCCCCTTAAACGAAACTTGGGAATTCGAAGTTGAAGTTTGTCTCGAAGAAGCATAAATCTGGACTTGGACATAGACTTGGTGCATATATCAACCACTTGATCTTGAGTGCAAATAAAGTGAAGTGAGACTTGTTCTGCCAAGACATTTTCCCGAATGTAATGATAGTCAATCTCCACATGTTTCGTCCTTGCATGAAAGATGGGATTCTTGGCAAGAGATATGGCAGAGGCATTGTCACACCAAAGCTAAGGAGAACACGGTAGACAGTAGCTTATATCAGTGAGGAGTTTACAAATCCAGGTGATTTCAAAGGCAATATTGGCAAGAGACCTACACTCGGCCTCAGTAGAGGAACGAGCTACAGTTGGTTACTTTTTAGCACTCCAACTGATGATTGAAATTCCCAAGAAGATGCAATAACCCACAGTAGAGGGCCTATCCAAAGCACAACCGGCTTAATCAGCATCGGAGTGGGCCGTGATAGAAGGGGGCGATGAGCATTTAGAAAACCAGAGGCCAAGTTCAATGGTACCTTTGAGATACCTTAGTATCCTCTTAACAGCTTGAAAGTGAAAACTCGAGGAGTATACATAAACTGACACACAAGATTAACAGCAAAGCTAAGATCTGGGCGTGTCTAGGTTAGGTACTGAGGAGCCCCAACCAAAGAGCGATACTCTGAAACATTTTCAAGCAGTAGAGAGTCATGCTCAAGGTTGGAGGTGCTAAGTGGGGTGTTGCAAGGTTTAGCTCTAACCATGTTAGCTTTAGTTAACAGATCCAAGATGTATTTTTTTTGGGATAAGAAGATACCATTGGATGAGCGTTTAACCTCAATGCCAAGAAAATAATGCAAAGCTCCAAGATCCTTTATGGGAAACATGGCACTGAGTTGCTTGATCACAGTTTGACATGTTGCAGAGGAATGACCTGTGACCAGTATATCATCCACATAAACCAGAATAAAAACCAATGTGGGATCCTTCTTAACAAAGAGATAGTGGTCACTTTGGGAACCTACAAATTCGAGAAAATGAAGAGCAGCATGTAATTTATCATACCAGGCTCAAGGATCCTGTTTCAGGCCATATAATGATTTGTGAAGCTGACAGACATGATATGGCTTGGTAGGATTTTTGAATTCTGGAGGCTGCTGCATAAAAACTAATTCAAAAAGATTGTCGTGCAAAAAGGCATTTCTGACATCGAGTTGATTCAGAAATCAGTCATATTGAGCAGCTAAAGTGATTAATAAGCGAATGGTTACTGGTTTAGCCACAGGGCTAAATGTTTCAGCGTAGTCAAAGTCTTCATGTTGATGGAAGCCTTTAGCAACTAACAGAGCCTCGTATCGATCAATAGATCAATCAGGTTTCTGTTTGATCCGAAAAAACCCATTTGAAACCTACAATGTTCTGAGAGGAATGATGAGGAACAAGGGACCAACTACCGATATTAAGGAGAGCATTGAATTCCTCCTGTATAGCATGACGCCAATGGTTGTATTTGGAAGCGTGTAAATAGGTGGTGGGAAGCTAATCAGGTGACAAATGAGAGGGTAAGGGATGTTTAGTTGCAGTGAGAGCTTTAGGCTTGTAGACACCGGATTTAGATGGGGTTTGCATAGGATGTATGTTAAGTAGAGGTGGTGGTGGTGAAGGGTTACTAGAGATAGGTTCAGATTGAGAAACATGATTAGGTAAGGGTGATGATGTTGCAGATAATATAGGTGGGGAAGACAATTCATGAATAGAGGTAAAGGTTAAGGCCTATGGTATAGTAGAAGGATAGATGAAGACTGAGGTTGGACAATAGGGAAATGATGTGAAAGTTGATGGAATGGAAAGGTACACTCATCGAACAATACATGTCAAGAAATATAGATTATCCATGTTACTGGATCAAGGCATTTGTACCCCTTATGGTTGAGAGTCTTGAGACTATAACCTAAGAAGACATAAGACTTGCTTTTGGGATCCAACTTAGATGAGGTATAGGGCTTCAACCATGGGAAACAGAAGCAGCCAAATATTTTCAATGTGTCATAACTAAGCACTTTCTAGAATAGAGACTCCCAAGGTGAACATCAAGATAGAGTAGGCAACCTGTTGATAAAATAGATGTCAGTGGCAAATGCTTCAACCCAATATATGTGAGGGACTTTAGATGTTGCCAAAAGAGTGCGTGCAATCTCCACAAGATGTCTGTGTTTACGTTCTGCACACCCATTTTGTTCCGGGGTGTGTGGACAATATATGACATAGTACTTGAAACCACCATGAGACACTATAGGTGAGGGACCCCAAACATTTGTATGGATGAGTTCTAAAGTTTACCTTGTGGTACAGGTAGTGGACACAAAGGGTAGTCTAGAACATTTTCCTAATGCACAATCTAAGCAAAATGATTTATTCGAACTCTGTAAAACTGAGATACAAGAACGAGATGCTAGCTTATTTATAATCTTGGTTGAAAGATGGCCCAACCGTCTATGCCAGTGATTCCTTGAAGCTTTCGTGGTAGCTATGAATGTTGTCTGCTTGCCGTCAGTGTGAGATAATTGATGAAAATGATTGAAACCATGTTGTACAGGACCTTTAAAACGCATCATCCCCGAAGAAAGGTCATTCACAATGAAGTGAGAAGGATAAAGATGCATGGAACATTGATTGTCAATTAAAAATTGATTTGCAGATAGGAGATTATGTTTCAAAGCAGGTACATATAACACATTCTGGAGAGCAAAATTGCTAAGTGAAGTGCTAATAGTAGAAGAACCAGAGTGAGTGATGGGAAAACATTTGTCATCACTAATGTACACTTGCTTAGTGCCTGTGTAGGCTTCAATATTCTGGAGAGTAGCATAGTTATTGGTCATGTAGGGAGGTGGCACCGGAGTCAACAATCCATGTAGAAGAAGGATTGGAAGTGCTGGCAGTCAAAGCCGATTGAGATAACTTGCCATTATAGTGAGGATCCATGCGATAAGGATAGTCACAAGCTTCGTGACCAGGTTGACGACAGATTTGACAATAGAGTTTTCTGGTAGATGAGAAATTGGACCGATTTCCACGATTATAACGCTGATTGTTGCCTCTAGTGGAGTATTGAACCGCTGATTATTATTTTTCCTGAAATTACCACGATTGTTGTGGTTGTTGTTGCCTCGATTGAAAGGTCGAACCATTCCACGATTTTGAGTATTGTAGGATGAATTTTGAGCAACATATCCTTGAGATGCAGAGGAAGCTGGTAGAGGAAGAATACCAGTGGAAGTGTTGTAGGCCTGAAAAGAAAACACTAGTGCACTTTGCTTGCGATTATTGAGTTGGATTTCTTTGCTAAGAAGAAAACCATGTAACTCATCAATTGTGGTAGAGCTAGGATGAAACTGAATTGCATCTACAAAGGAGTCAAATTCTGGAGGTAAGCCATGAAGAATTACAAAGATTAATTCAGAGTCTTCAACTGGAGCACCAGCACTGGCAAGAGCATCAGCTATTTCCTCAGTGCGTTGAATATGAGATCCCACATCGCCTAGGGGAGTGATCCTTATATGTATATTCTCATCTCTACCTAGCACGAGGCCTTTTGGGAGCTCACTGGCTTCGGGTTCCGTGGGAACTCCGAAGTTAAGCGAGTAGCGCGTGAGAGCACTCCCATGATGGGTGACCCACTGGGAAGTTCTCGTGTGAGTTCCCAGAAACAAAACCGTGAGGGCATAGTCGGGGCCCAAAGCGGACAATATCGTGTTACGGTGGTGGAGCGGGCCCGGGATGTGGTGGACCCCGGGTCTGGGATATGACAATTTGGTATCAGAGCCTAACCCTGGTCGTAGTGTGCCGACGAGGACGTCGGGCCCCTAAGGGGGGTGGATTGTGAGATCCCACATCGCCCAGGGGAGTGATCCTTATATGTATATTCCCATCCCTACCTAGCACGAGGCCTTTTGGGAGCTCACTGGCTTCGGGTTCCGTGGGAACTCCGAAGTTAAGAGGGTAGCGCGCGAGAGCATTCCCATGATGGGTGACCCACTAGGAAGTTCTCGTGTGAGTTCCCAGAAACAAAATCGTGAGGGCATAGTCGGGGCCCAAAGCGGACAATATCGTGTTACGGTGGTGGAGCGGGCCCGGGATGTGGTGGACCTCGGGTCTGGGATGTGACATTGAAGGTATTGTGCAGCAGTGAGATCGCCTTTTGTGAGACTACGAAGGCAAGATCGAAGTTTGTGGATGTGAGAATGTGAGGCAGCGGCAAGACGCGACTCTAATTTGGCCCATATATCTCAAGCTGAGGAGACTCCAACAATATAAGGAATTAGAGATTCAGAGAGGGTTGAGTTTATCCAGATGAGAATGTTTTGATCATTCTCGAACCAGGCAACATACGCTGGATTAAGGCTGCGATTTCCTGAAGAATCCATAAGAAATTGAGGCTGTGCCGACGAAGAGCCATCAATCAGACCGGTGGGATTATACTGGCGAAAAATTGGAGCGAAGAGAGCACTCCATGTGAGGTAATTGGTAATGGTGAGCTTGATCGGAATCATAGAACCAATGTTTTGGATCGTAATGGACGCCGAATTCGAAGAATTAGGATTTGAGGATGCAGGCGGTGGAAGAATGTGAGAATCCGATGCCGAGGAAGGAGAAGTAGGGGTCGCCATGGCCAGAAGGACAGAGAGAAGAAGAGCTCAGTGACGAGCAAGATCGAAGACGAAGATGATCAATCTGCGAAAAAATCACAAAGAAAAGCGCACAAAAGGAAGCGAGAAATTTGGGATCGAAGAGAAAAGTCGAGACACAGTGGCGAGTGATACCATATTAGGAAAATGTATTTCATTTCACAAATGAATAAGGTTACACTTTGAGGTATATATACAACATGTGTGAGATATCCCTGGTATAATAACTTTCTAACTAAGAAGAATCTTATCATAAACTAATAGTTTTCCTTAGTCTCTAAGTATTATCCCTAGAAGATGAGTTTACATTATTGCCCTTAATATGATGAAGGAGTATGGCATGAAGGAGTCATGGACCAAATTGATTAGTCTCGGTCCACAGGGTCCAGAAAAATTTTCCTCGGGCGTTATGTTTTAGAAAGAACGGTGAAGTATTAGTAATGCTTCTTAAAGGATGCAGACACCTTTACATCGAGAGCAATATATCAAAGCCTGAACTTGTTTCCCTAGACCTTGTGAGCAAACAAATGAAAAGTCTTGAGATCTGTGGACCATATTGCTCTGTTGATTCTTATGAAGAGAGCCTTCTTTTGCTGGATAAGGCCGAAGCAGTTTCTCTTTTAAGTAAAGGAACAGATTCAGTAACGTGTTTCGGTGAGATGTCTGAGGCCCTTGAAGGGTTAGTGTATTTTTCTCTTCTTTGGAGGGCATGTAACAATTTATCTGAAATGCCAGTAGATTTTCTTAAGTATATCTTTGATTGTTGTAAGCTTGAGTTTTTGAAAACTTTAGCTGAAGCTATGGAGGACTCTTGTTGCAAATTTCAATTGTTGTTGCAGCTTGAAACAATGTATTGAAGATCTATGAAATGTATTTGTGACTTCCTATAACTTAGAATAGTTTAGAATAAAATATCGCTTGTTTAGAAAAAAAAATATTTAAGAAAACGTTTGGTTTATCGGGTGACTAAATAGAAATTGTTGGGTTTGAATAACTAATAAAATATACAAAGATACAAGATCACAAACTTTTGGCCCAAAACAAGTGCTCATATTTAATAATTCTGTAGAAGAAAAAACTATCCCATAAAACCAAACGACTCCATAGGCATTTCATCCTCCAACCATTTCACTATTTCTCTCTCCTTCCTGTCTGCTTTTCTTGTTTACATATCAGTATGTCATGAAAGAAATGCGCAACCGAGTTTCCCTATTTTTTCATCGGTTTTTCTCCGAGGTTTCAGTCTGAATCTAATGGGCGGTGAAGATAGGTGGCAAGGCATTGCTCTAGCTCCAGTACATACAGAGATAGAAGAGGAGCAATGGAGGAACTTCAACAACTCAGTGAATGCAGTTTCTTTAGGTTTTGTAGCAACTGCTATTCTCATCTCAATGTTTCTAGTCATGGCAATTTTTGAGAGATTATTCAGGCCCAGATCATCACAGCTGACTACTTCAGCTCGGACTGCTGCCACTACTCATTTGGATCTTCAGGCACAGATTACCAACAATGATTCCAAGCTTGATCGCCGCAACTATCACAAAGTAAGCTTTTTTATCTTCTTTTCTTCCCCTTTAATTGTTATTACTTCACAGACATGGGTTAGCACAGTTGGACAGGGCGTGTTCCCAGCTCCTTTACAGCCAAATTTCGAATCACTCTTCTTGTAAATTAGAGTAGTTTGATAAACGGTTTGTCTTGCTCTCTTTTTTTACTTACTTGTTTATGGGATGCACTTATAGTTTAAGGTGTGAAATTTGACGAGATTGTGCCAAAATTGGGAAAGAAAAAAAAAAAACCCTTTGTTGTTTCTTTGGATGGTGATTTCACATTTATTGTTTTTTCTTTGGATGGTGATTTCGCATTTAATTTTTCTCCTTACGAAATCATTCTCTCGTTTTCACCGTAAATTTTCTTTTAATTTGTTCAGCCCAAGAGTCAGTGGCGAATCCAGGATTTCTCGGGGGAGGGGCGAACTTAAAAGAGTGCAAGGTTAAAGAAAAATGGCAACAACTAAATCTTTTTATATAGTAATGTCTTTCATAATTAAGAACTATACTATAAGAGGATTTAAGGACTACCCGAAATGTTTGAAAGAGGATTTAAGCATTGTTTCTTATAGTATCGTTCCATTATGTAACTGTAAAATAGAAAGAAAAAAAATTCTTAGACTCTTAATCCTAGAGTAAACTATACTAATATGCATAATAACTAATCCAACCAACAATTCAATTAATCAATACCAATTAGCATACAAATTATTCAATAAATAAAAATTCAATTCAACTAATCATATGAATAATCGTAATTTGTATACATTATGTAATAATTCAATTAATTAATCAATAAGTTTAGTTAAAGATGGCTTTTGACATGCCAATTTATCTATATGTACAATTATACATACATTACACACGATTCTTCTAATTCCCAATTCGAAAAAATAATTTCATAATTTCATATCAATAATCATAGAAGCATATGATTCACATCAATAATCAATAACCATATTAATGCATTACCATATGAATCTGATTCTATGCCAATTAAATGAAATTTGTATTAAATAATTAATTAGGGTTAGGGATTATACATTTAAGAATTAAAAAATTTACCAGCTTGTGGAAAAAGGTCCAAGAAGGGGATTCAGGGATATGAACACTCACATCTCTCCTAGATACTCATAGCCTTTACTCGCAGATACTTTCCACTTCATCATCACTGCCACCCCCAAACATGGTAGCCATTTTCATGGCCAGCTTCGCGGCCATATCTCTTCTCTGAAAATCCGGCAGCAAGCTCCAACTGTCGCGCATGTTCCCAATCTCAGACATCAACTGTTCCAAAATCTTCAAATTCAAAATTTGTACCCTCATCCGGTTCTGGGGCTTGGTCATGTTTTGTGTCCTGTTCAGGTTCTTCTGCACTGGATACTCCTTTGCTAATACCATCATCCAACGCAGCCGTTGAGGTTGAGGCATGGGGAACCTCCTTATCAGAACTGGTTCCATTCTCTTGTCTGCATTCTAGGACAAGATTACTTTGAGCAGCCAGTCCTCGCATATCTGAAGGTCCAGCAAAAGCATTTGCAGAAACCCATTCTTCCGTGTCATCAAATGGATCAGCTGAACCCGCAGAGAGGACTTCATGCTCAAATTCATAATCAGATTCTTCATCTGACAAGTCTAGCACAAAGGATTCAAGTTTCAAACATTCAGAATCCTACTTAATAGTAAAATATATATTATAAACCAAATATAAGCTGCATAGTATAAAACCTCGCCTGATTTCAGAATCATTCCAGGTCACATATGTCGGAAACGGCACCGTTTTGTTTTACAATTTTTAAATTTTTTTTACCAGGCCCAAAACGACGTCGTTTTGGCCTGGTTTTTAAAAAAAAAAAAAAAATTAACAGCAATATGCAGATTGCAGATTGCCCAGAAAAAACAGAGGAGTGAACCAGGGTTTTCCGGCGAGGCACGCGCGAGGGGAGTGGCGAAGAGCTGGGTCCAGTGGTGTTTCCCGGCGAGGGGAGTGGCGGCCGCCACTCCTCACCCTCACGTGGCTTCGCCACTGCCAAGAGTTCGAAACGAAATGAAAGAGTGCATGAGAGAAAAGGAAGCGTGGAAATTTACTTCCGTTGTTCTTTTTAGCATTTCCTTTTGTTTATTTGTGTGCATTATTAGCATTTAGGCGCTTAAGCTGATTGAGGAGTTGGTGGTTTAGTTTAATGATTTAAAAATAACCAGCAAAGATGACAGGGTGTTATTTGGAGCTTCCAATTTCAATAGTGGGCTGCAGTACATTTAAGATTTCATAGGATCTGCATTATTATGCTCTACTTCTCTTTTTTTTTCCTTCTAAAAAGGGATCAGATGGTGGTTTCGTCACAGTAGTCCACTCTTCTGGGGACGGAAAGACTCACTAAGACATTTCAGCCTCCTTCTGACCACTATCGTGTGATTCACACGAGCCCAGGAATTAAACTTAGGACATGCCGTGTGAAATACGAGCTTGAAATTCATCTCCAAACATTGGGTCACCCGGGATGGTTTTATGCTCTACTTAATTAATGATTAATATCCAAAATCTTGTGATTTAATTAAATTTTATCATTTAATTAATCCATTTTTCATAATTAATGTTTGTAATGCTTTGTCCCATTCGGCTTAATCATTCGGCCTTGTCTCTTTGACGCTGATCCATCACATGAGAAGAGAGATAGACTACACCATGTTGCACTTATGTCTCTCCTCACCTGACACTCAAAGAGAAATAGGCACATGAAGTATGCACCATGTTGCACCTAAGTGAATTTAAGTGCTCGAAATCGTGGGTAATAGCTAGCTACTTAGGTAAATTGGCAGATATATAGTAGGATCCATCAATTAGCAACAAGAACTTGTTTTTTACCCTTAAACTATTACCATGGGAATGGCAAACTTAATCACATGCTACAATGACCTATGTTGATGCCTTCTATGATCTCGAAAACTACAGGCATGTTTAACCCCATTTGTTAATCATCATTCTACAATTATAATCTTGACTTAAGCCATATCTTAATCGCTTCCCGTATACCACGTGTCCATGCGACATTGAGCGTTTTAGGAAGTTTAGGGAATTTTGGATATTTTTTATGTTTAGGAAGCCTTGATTTGTGGAGAGGGTTAGTATTTTGGAACGTATATAGTTGAAGGAACATTTTTATAAATTTGCTTTTCCTCGACCTACTTGTAAAGGGAATAATTAAAATTAAAAAAGCTTGTTTTATAATAATTTTGATTAAATTATCAACAGCATGCTGCATTTGAATCTGTAAAGTTAAAAGCCACCAACACGCCAGAAAAGTATCTTCCTTAATCAGGACCCTCTTTGATTTTACAGATTCATTCGGATTCCTTCCTTCTGACTTCTTTATTTCGATGTGTCCAACGGTTTATTTTAGTTACATTGGAGGGAATCGAACTCTGACCTAAAACATATTTGCTCGGGTTGATATGTTTTGCATTAAATTTGTGCAGATGAGAAATTATGCCAGAGAAGTATCTGTGATGATGCCTGGAGAAGATATGCCTACCTTCATTGCACATCCTGCTCCTGCACCGTGCCTGCCAGAGCGCATCGCTTGGCCTCTCCATCAACACAAACCGCGCTTCAGTTCCATCTTCAGCTAAATTGCAAGCCGAAGCAAGACATGGATACCGGCAACAAAACCTAGTTTTCGTTACTTCTTTTAGTTCCGGACATATGATTGAATTTGGGTTAGTTGACGGCCACGTTAGTGTTTTGAACATAGGAGGAAGCCAGGAACCAAACTCATCAGCACTACAACAATCATATGTATAAAGCTTTTGCTGTCATCTCAAATGGATTTTCTTGGTTTTTACGTCCAAATATCAAATAATCATCTAATAAGTAAAGAATAGTATTTGGCTACTCAAATGATACGTAGGAGTTCCTATCAAAATTGTTCGCTCCCTATTTATTGAATTTCGTGTTTATGATCAGAATGGTTCATTTTATAAATCACTCTGTAAAGATCGCATCTGCAAACAATCACTTAAAACTAAGGTATTTTAGTCATCGAATTGTATAAAAACAGATGAACAGAATTAGTAAAAACATTACGAACCATCTATGTATTTGCTACAATAACTTCACTAAACGACCTTAATTCATTTTTTGTAAAGATAATCCTTACAGAGTGATCATAGTATGAACGGTTCTGATCACAAACACAAAGTTGTATGATTCGAACACGAAGAATTTTCAGTAGGAGTTCCTACTCAAAACTCAAAACAACACTACTCTTGAAAGCGATGACCCATCTTCCTTCATCGTGTGAATGCACCAAGTGCGGTACATAGTGTGTAAAGTGGTAACGTTTATGCTTCAAGTGGTAGTGCTTCAAATAGTAGTGTTGTGCTCGGAGTAGAACATTCCACTCCGAGAGAGTAATGACCCCTCCGATGGAGCAATGTACCACTCTAACGATGGGAAATTTCACTTAATGTGGTCACGTAATGAAGAAAAACCGAGGAATGACAGGAAATTTCCTAGAAACAGTGGGATGCTGGAAGCTTGTATCCATCCCACACAATTTTGCAAATCTCAACATTTGAAAAACAACCACACACAAAAAAAACAAGCCAAATAAGTAAATTACAACAGCAATGGGAAGAAAGAACAGCAACATTGTCGTTGTCTGTAGTTTGTAAATTCTAAGGGTGGTCCGCCGGAGCGTGTGCAAACATAGAAAGAGAGACTTTCGTATTCCCTTTTCTTCCGTTCCTACCCATGGTCTCATCCGATTGAGAGAGAGACCGAATGCGGCATCTGTCGTACACAAGATCCCCTCCAAACGAAGGGCTAATTCGCACAAAATTAACATGCTACAGCAACTTGAACAACATTTAGATAAAGACTCGATCTTTATACCATTTTCCAGAGAATTTACATTGTTTCGGAAAGCAAAACCCAATTTTCCATTGTTTAAGAAAGCAAAACAAGTTTTGCCAACATTTGCAAGGAAAGTGCTAAATTCCAAAGTACTTTCAAAAACAAGAAAAGCACTTTTGACAAAATGCAACCAGTAAAGAATCAACTTTAGACAAAGATGAAGCACTCTAACGAAACCAGAGGGTTGTCGATGGAGGGCTCATTCCTCTGCTGTGGAACGCCGCCGTTTGGTTCCTCCTCATTCCCCTGCTCCACGACGGCGCTGTTTGGTTCATCCTCCTTTCTAGTTTTGCCCTGTTTCTCAACTCCCACTCCCAGCTGTGAATAACCACCACCGGCTGGTCCAGTCAACTTCGACGCCGACGGGCTTCTTCCCCTGCCCCCTCGACCCACTCCATCGGCCGTCCGGGTGGCCGGTGACCTCGACCTGGACGACACCGTATCCCGCCTCACTCCGGTGGGGCCAACGCTGCGCTGCTGCGTAGTCCGCAGCTGACCTGACTCCCGCCCGCGAAACGAACTCGCTTCGGTGCGATTTCTCTTCGCAATCGAAGTGTCCGATGCCCTTGCCAGAGGTCTGGCTGCTCTTTCCCTCCGGGCGGCGAGGTCGCCGGAGTAAGGGCGCTTACTACGTGCCGCGGTTGAAGAAGCGCCTTTCACTCTGGGACCTACATCCTTCTTCCGCTTACTCGTTGCCTCGTCGTCTCTGGCTTCCGTAATGGTGGTGGCTGTGGTCGCCGTCGAGTACGAGTAGCTTTCGCTGACGCTGACCCCACAGGGCTCCGAAGCCTGAGAAGGCTCGGAGGATACGGCGACGGCGACGGCGAGCTCTTTTGGCGGCTGCTCAGACTGGAGTTTCGGAGGCGAACGAGTGTCCTTCTCTGGGGTTATTTTGGGCATTTGGGGTTTTGAAATGGGGGTTTCGGAGAGAACCTCTTTCACCGACTCTTCTTCGATTTCAACAACCGGTAGTGGCGGTGCTGCGGCTCTGAGTTGGGTTTTCGGGAAACGGATCGGGTCAGGTTCCGCGAGGGAAGATCTGGCGTGGAAGTGGCAGTTGTTGGGGCCATTTGGGTGGTGGTAAGGGGGAGGTTTTTGGGTCTTGGTGGTGCCGAGACAACAACCCATTTGTGATTTTGATGGGGATTTGGTTTTTGAAAGCAGAGATTATGGCTTTTCAGAGCGCTTTAGTAGTAGCGACTACTAGGGAGCCAAGGTGGGAATTAAAGATTTCAAATTTAACGGTCATAAATTGGAGACTGAAATCTGAAGGAATTGGGGTGACCGTGAGAGGAGAGTCCGAGAGAGCTGCAGAGGGATTAGGTTAAACTTAAAAATATGAGTGGACACAACAGAAGTACCGCAGGCAAAGGAACCCAACACGCTCAGTGATTATATGGTTTCTAGAGCTAGTTAGAAATTTGGGGTCACCAACAGTATACCAGCAGCAGTTGGCAGTTAGGTGTCATGCGTAAGTCCTTCTGTCTTGATGTTGTGATTATGCCCTAACTCCTAGCGCTGGTGGTGAGAGTAACCAATCTCTTCCTAAACTCTTTTTTACCAACAACAAAAAAAAAAAACAAAAACCCAAAGATTTGGAGTCCGACTACAATACTCTGGCGTGAAATGCATCAGGATATTGATATTGATGGTTTTCGTACGGACAAAATTTAAGAAACACGGCCGAAAGATGCCCCATACGCTACAACCGTCAATATTCAACATGGTCCCCAGAGGAGAGCATGTGAGCTTGTGACCTACAAATTGAAAACTTCGGGCATGAAAGGCCCCAGAAAAACAGAATTTAGTATTAGTAGCAGAGTAGGACCAGTACTAAGTACTGGTACCAACAAACAGGTGGGACTGACAAGCAAAGAATATATTAACTACATTGTCCATTCCTTCATCATCACATTGTATTTTCTATAAGATACATCAGTTTACGGCAGTCGCTTGCTATCTGCATCTCACATTTCGCATGTGTTTAGTGCCAAAACTAGAATCCGAAACAAAAAAACGAAGCACATATACATGAATTTCCTATTGAAGAATAAGCAATTATTCTTGTTATTAAGTATTAATAAGCTGATTCACAACTGACAATCACAATGAATTGAGAATACAACTGGAATTGATATCGTAACAAGACCAGGTAAGCTTGGGCCCTCTATGATCATCACTTGTACAATACACAGACTGAGCCCAAGGGAAAAGAATACTCACCGGAATTTCATGGAAGACATGAAGATTTCATATGTAGGAAACAAACCACTCATCACGAGGCAGAAACATGCGAAGATTTAGCCCGGTCTGATTCTATCATAGATTTGATGTAGTATTCACCAGCTTTGTATGACGACCTTACCATGGGACCAGATGCCACATATCGAAATCCCTGTTCCATTTAAAATACACAGTAAGTTAAACTTGTATACATACAAGAGGATCGGGTGATAGTATGCTTGATACAATGAGATGTAACAATACCATGAGATGCTTGTGAGCAAATTTATATAGGTGAAGCGGGCCAAAAGATCGTATGTTCAATAATGTTATGTTAAACTCCCAATAAAAATAGGTTGACCAAAAATCACATCCCCTCATCTTTTGGCAACAGTGACAAGTTGACGTTCAAGGATTACAGCCTTGAGTAGTTTAAGTGTTTCATCCCCTATAACAGTTTATATAAATCCTGCGTCTTCCTATGGTTGTATTGCAGTCAACATTTCTCGAAAAGTGAATACTAGTAAGTGAGAAAAGGAAACACCCTACGATTTCTCGAACACAAGCATTACCAATAATGATTGTTGAGATAATAAAGTAGAGGACAAATCAAGTCAATAAGGAAATCCCTGAACGGAGTCAATACTTTTGCCGTAGCCAGATAATACACTAGTTAAAGTCACATGGAAGAGCTACTGATCATCCCAATGCTCAAACAATTACCACAAGAGAATATGAAAAAACCTGCTCCGAATAGAAACATGGAATCAAATAGCATAGCCAGCATAGTTAAGAACAAAAGGGTAAAAGTATACCATTTCCATGCCAAGAGCTCGGTATCTCTCAAAGGCCTCAGGAGTAATGTATTCAGACACAGGCATGTGGCGCTTCGAAGGTCGCATGTATTGACCGAATGTCATAACATCGACACCTGCAGCTCTCACCTTCTCCATTGTCCTCACAACCTGATCAGGCGTTTCTCCACACCCTAACATTATTGAAGTCTTTGTAAGTGTTCCAGCAGGAGCATAGTCTTTGGCCATCATTAAAACATCCAATGACTGTTTAAAATTGGCACGATGATCCCGCACTGCCCTCTGAAGCTCTTCAACCGTCTCTATATTGTGCGCAAGGACATCTAATCCTGATGTTGCAACTTTCTCTACACAGCTCGAGTCTCCCCGAAAATCAGGAACTACAAGACAACGTGCAAAATCAACATCACATATGAACTCTAATCACATAATTGGCAAACTTCACATCCATTAGATTAATACTCACAACCTCTTAATCATATGGGCATACAAAAGGCAATATTTCGTCGAATCAAAATAAATGTTCCGAATTCCATACCGAGCTGACAACATCATCCTAATTTAAACTGAAGAACAAAACCATACCCAAAGCCTCAACGAGCATGCTGGGTTTGAGCACCTTCAACTTTTGCACGGTCTCTGCAAAATGTCCACTCCCTTGATCGGGCAAATCGTCCCGGTCCACGCTGGTAATCACCACATAATCCAAACCCCAAGACGCAATCGCCTCCGCCACATTGGTCGGCTCTTTAGGGTCCGGCGGCGGAGGAGTCCTGGAAGTCTTCACATTACAAAACCTGATAATTTCAGCACAAAACCAAAAAGTTCCCATCAACATACATAAACCAAAAGACACAGCAATTCTCTCACATGCGCATTTCATCAAAAACTTGCCTGCAACCGCGCGTACACGTATCACCGAGAATCATAATCGTGGCGGTGGCGGTGCCAGTCTCGCCGCCGGACCAGCACTCGCCGAGGTTGGGGCACTTGGCCTCCTCGCACACAGTGTGGAGCTTCAATTCCCTGAGCTTTTTCTTGATCTGAGTGTACTTTTGACCGCCGGGGATTGACTCCTTCATCCATTTCGGCTTCGGGAGAGGATTCTTCTTGGTTCCGACTTCGACGGAGTACGGGCCTTCGCCTTCCACGAAGTCCGTCAGAACCGGAGACTCGGCGGCGAGGCGGGCCCGGAGGCCCGCCAGAGTTTGTGGGAACCGGGAGGAGGTTGCGGCGGTTGACGGCGGGGTTTGCGTGGAGGAGGAGGAGAAGGACCGGGCGGTCGATTTTAGGGTCCGAGCCGCTAGGGCCGTGAACCGGGTCTGCATCTCTCGTTGGATTGGCGATCATTCGATGGGAGATGGAGAGAGATTAAGATGGCTCGATGGTTGGTGGGGAAGGTGGATGAGATTTTGGTGGTTTGTTCTGTCGTTGGTTTGGTTGGCGCAGACAGTTTTGGATCTGAAATCAACGGCCCATGTTTGATTTGGTAATGGGCCTGAGATTTTGATTTTAGATTGGATTAGTTTTGGGCCACTGGGCCTGATAAATTTACAATCAAACATCGTTTATTTGGCAATCACTTCAATAATAACTAATTACATTGTCATCATAACTCAAGTGAAGTGATTTTCACACGCTACTTTTTTTCTTCCTTTATACTCATGTTGAATTGTGCAAAATGTGGGTGAGAGCTCTTACTTCGAATTTCGTAGGCAGCAAGTTTAATGCTAATTTATTATGATGGTTATTGTGAGACTTAGCACAAATCTTTCATTTTTTAGTATACATCGTTATATTAGAAAAACAAGCAGACTGCTATTTGCATTCTAAAAATATAATATTGCCTCGTCATAAGAGTAATTTTCTTTCTAACCATACAAAGTTTGGAATGCAAAGTTAGATTTTTAGAGTGCTAATAACAATTTTAAAAAATAATAACTAATTATTGTTGTTATCAATAACTAAACGAAAGTGATTTCCACTCACTTTTTTTAGCTCCTTAAAAAAAACATCTTGCAAACTCTTCGAGAGGTACATATCACAATTTCGATAAAAATCATTTTATTACGTGATTTTTAAATGGAGTGGACTGTTGCCAGAAGCTTGTGGAGGTCCAGTTCAAATCCACTCTCCTCAATATCGATTGTATAAGAAAATGGAGTTCCTTATCGACAAAGGAAAATAACTCTATTGAAGTACTGAAAATGTTGAAACAAATAAAGACCTTTTTGAAGGAATAAATCCTAAATTTGAAAAGAAAGAAGAGTTTTAGCGCACTTTCTCTCACTCTCCTAAACTTTCTAATTTCATTACATACGAGATTCTTGACTTTTCGTTAAATGATTCTCAATTATCAACATTGTCTATAGAAAGAGAATAAGTAATAAATTTGACTCAGTTAACTCAAAGATGCCATAACGATGGGATTTCATGTGATTGGAGAGGATGGGCTCAATTAGTCAATTTTGGAGGTTGGTCCCAATAAGTAGAGAATTATTTTTTTGTTGGAATATATGGAGAATTTGATCATATTATATTCTCTCTACATACACACACACGCACACACACACACACACACAGTAGCTTGATTATGGCTCGACTCCGACAGAACTTGTGGCTGCGATCGATGGGGAAGTTAATGAATTTGGCTACTTTTTCCTTTTAGTCTATATAAAATTGACTTATATGTATGATAAAGACGTAAAATATTTGTATTGAGTTCGATATAACAATAGGAACTGAACTCAGCCCACCAAACTACAACACAATGGTCCCTGCATTTGATTCGGAACCTAACAGAATTTTGTGTAGGGCTTGCCGCTTGATACCAACAACCATATGGTGCTAACTCTTATCAATCTATGTGTATGGTTATGAATATCTGGACAAGTTGACTGCTAAATGTAGCACGAAACAATAATTTCTTGTTTCAAGAAAATCGTTACGTGCTAGTACTAATTCAAGTGTTATAATTGTTAAAAAATTTGAGAATATGGATATTGTTTATCCTATAAGAATTCACACAAGATGAATATTAGTAAATTATAATTTATGTTGACATGATAAATCATATAAATAATGAAACAACAACGAAATACTTATTTTTCATAGCGTAGAAACCACTATTCGTCAATGCTTGATTAGAAACAAAATTTTAGGTTTAGGCGTGTAAGTCATTGTCCTTTAAGGGTAGATTTCACTCCTCAATGTAGTAGGTTACGACGCCATACCCTCCAAGACTTGTGATTTTTGTAAGCGTGCGCTCGCAATACTTAGATTAGATGAACAACTCGATTCTTTAGCACTTGAGAGAATAGGTGATCAAATTAAAAAGCAAGGATTGAAAACTTATAGAATAGGAGAGGACTTGACTGGAACTACAATCTACCCTTTTAATTTAAGCAATAGATATAGGGCTAATCACGAAACAAAATATTGGCCAAATAATGGGAACTCGAGGAGCATTATTGCACAATCAAATGCTAACAATAAACCTCCTTTAATGCATTAATTTTGGTTTGCAAACAAAACTGAGAATTAAAAGAAATTATTAAGAATGATATTAACTTGATCAATGAAGCTTTGATATATGAATTGTGTTTTGAAATACCCAATTACACATTCCAACAATCCCTGGCATATTTCAAAATACAAATCGAGTTCACTAGAAGGGAATTTGAGATACAAAAGTTTAAAGAGGAAATGAAGTACCAAAAGAAAGTGAGAATCCAAACACATACGAACTGGTGTCTTTTGGATTATGAACTAGCCTTAGGATGAGCTAGTCGTAACTCACAGAAATTTGTTGAAAACTAAATTTTCTATGACTAACCATCCACATTAAATCCTTGAAATTGAGCTTGTTCGAGCAGGTTGGCATGAATAGGTCATGCGCCCACTTGGATATTCATGATTGCTCCAAAGAACTTGCCTAAACTCTCATAGAAAACGTCCCTACTCCTCCACTCATATAGGTGAATCCATCAAGTACGCATTGCATTCAAGCATACCACCCGTATATAGGCTATAGTATTCATTAAGAACATAAGTTCAATCTCATACACTGTAGTATTTGCACTATCTGCACCATAGGCATATACTCTCAACAATAACAATATTCTATCTAAATTGATAGTACACGCCCGACCAATAAGTGATTTGTTCTTACCCATACGAACCTACTTCATGGGATCTCCATTCATATAGGTTGGATTACCATCATTCTCGACGGCTGTTATAGGCATACGTCATAAGCCCCCCGATGTGATAATCAACACTAGCATTTAGCTTAGTAGATTTGTTAGAGGATTATCTAGATCCATTTATGACCTCGTGTACAAGAATTACTACTCATTTCTGGTTAATATAGTATATATATATATATAGTACCTTAAAATATTTAGTATATATTTAGAATATGCTTCTGCAACGGTCCATTAAACTTTTTGGTACACCTGTTCAAATCCATTAGGTCTTATTAGGTGGATTGAATGAGATAGATTGTGATCAATTAAAATTGACTTGAGTCCGATCAATTGTTTGATGTGTCAAAATATTAGATGGACATGACTGAACATGATGTGTTATGAGTCCACAATAGAGTGAATTATTTAACATATCCTTATACATGAGTTACAAGTCTTATCTTACAAGTCTTTGCCAATCTAATCCTATCTCTAAAGATCATTCTCATCCATCCACCAAACGACTCTTACATCTGACCAGCTGAGTGTTAGTATCATATTGGCCACACATAATTTTCCATACCAGAATTGGTAAGAACAAAATTAGTTTCTATCGTATTTCAAGATAAATCTGATGTCGTGCATATGAACAAAATTTCAAAGAAGACATGTTTGCCAAGGTCGCTATCAAATTTAAATCATATGTTTTAGAGAAATGGAGCATTTGCACCACCATAAACTATAATGTATTTTTACCCCACTTAATCATTTACCACGTATCATTTCACTTAACATTGGTTAATTTTTTTTAAAATTAGAAAAGTAACATTTAATGTGAAAGTTAATTAGAATTAGGTGACTGGACATGTGGCAGATAATTAAGTGTATAGTAAACATACATTATAGTTATGGTGGTGAGCAAAAAGGCTCCGCTTAGAGAAACTTACATACTTATAGCATACCCCCACATTTTCAATTATGTCTTACCACCTGCAAAAGGATTTGTTTGTACACTGACACACCCTGACCTAAATCAAGGCGTGGTGGCCGTCACGTGAGGGTGACGAAGCAATGTGCGCAGTACGAAAGTGATAAGAAAATAAAAATGCGAGTAAATAAAAAGCCAAATTAACTAATTTAGACTAGGTGAACATATAAGTTCAAGTGTCAAGATTTAAGTATGATAACACATAATTAGAGCATAGGTAGCCTAAGTGCAGTCTAGCAGGACAAATACTAGTTATACAATACCAGAGGGATGGTCATACATTAATTACAGACTGTCAGAACCGCCGTTGTCTCCTCGTAAGCCACCAACAAGTACTCCTACCTAGAACCTGGAGGGGCGCAAAACAGAAAGTGTGAGTGGGCAAAAACAAACTTTTAAAAACATTTCATTTTCTCAAAAGTTATTACCACTCGTCGTAAAACCTGTATAATTTCCCAAAAAATAGGATATATATATATATATATATATATATATATATATCAAAAACCATGCTCGAGACAGCAAAATCTACATGTATACCATGCCAAATATCTCAGTATAACGAAATAAGTAAACCAGGCGAAGTAATCAATGAAAAGTAACATATCAACAGGATCCACCTAATGTGGCATGTACGACAGGACTGGGCAAATGAGTCGGAACCACCTAATGTGGTCTGTACGACAGGACTGGGTGTAAATAAATATGCTCAAGTGCTACGATCACGTGAAGACTGTGCGAATGATCGCGGGTCACCTACGAGTCGGAACCACCTATAGTTGTCTGTACCACAGGATTGTGCACCTAACTTGGATCCAAGGTGAGCGTATGGTGCGGGAGGTGAACATCACGTGAAGGACTGTGCCATGGCCACAAGCGGGAGCACAAACACCGGGGGTGCAAGTTAATGAGCTCTAAATGCCTCTAAGTATAACCATAATCATGCAACTTACCATCAACAACATATAAACTCATCTGAGACTTACCTGAGCGTCCGCAACATCAACAATAGCATATGTAACTATTAAATGCATATTCTGAAATATAAGCAATTGGCATGGCATTTCCAAAGTATAAAACCATTTAAAAGAGTTTTCTGGGAAAAACGCAATGCATATATACATATATAGAAAACCAAAATGCCCACTCAACGATATGTGGAAGGGTCGTAACCCCCAAGCCTCGCTTGACGGCGCTCGTCATCTGGAAACGTCTCACCTATATGCGAAACAACTATTTTAACGTTATTATAAGCACATAACCAAAACTAGGTAATAACTTCTCATACGTTGCTCAATTGGGGTGTTTGAATATACCATCGTGGCCTACTCAACCCCACGAACATCCCCATATTTTTAGAAAAAAATTCCGATGTCCCACGCGCCCTCACTCGCAGGCACGTGTCTGGGACATGGACGGAACAGTTAACACCGTTAGGGAACATTCCGTCAAATAATAGAATATTCTGTTAAATATACCTGACGCCGTTAGTCGCCGTTAGGTATATTCCGTCAAAGTTGACGGAATATTCTTCTTCACCTTGTTCTAGAGCTCAAGAGGAGTAAGAATCTGGAAACTTTAAGCTCGATCTGTGAAGTTTTGAAAGGGTTTGGGAGTTGTCCGTACGGTTGTACGGAAATGGGAAGAATCCAGATAGATAGATGATGAGGATGGTGTCTGGATGTGTGTATGTGCACGTGTGGGTGTGTGTCCGGATTGGGCACCATGCCACCACCTAAAAAAAACTAAGTTTCCAATTGGGCCACTAACTAACTAACTAAAAAAAAACACTCAACAGTAAACCCTAAAATTCTATTGGATCCAAACAAATAGGAATTGAGATAAATGGTCCATTTCTCTTAGCCAATTTATACATTTGCAACCAAACGCTCAAGGGCAAATACGTCATACCACGCTTTCGAAAATAAAATATAATTAATTTCGGGACGGGCTGTCACAATGGTGAGATCCCACATCGCCCAGGGGTGTGGATCATTTATGCCTTATATGTATATTCTCATCTCTACCTAGCACAAGGCCTTTTGGGAGCTCACTAGCTTCGGGTTCCAAAGGAACTCCGAAGTTAAGCGAGTTCGTGCGAAAGCAATCCCATGCTGGGTGACCCACTAGGAAGTTTTCGTGTGAGTTCCCAGAAATAAAACTGTGAGGGCGTGGTCGGGGCCCAAAGCGGACAATATCGTGTTATGGCGAAGCCGAGCCCAGGATGTGGTGAAGCCCGGGCCGGGATGTAACATACACACTCTTTCTTACTCCTTTTTACACTCATGTTCAATTGTACAATATGTGAGTGAGTGAGAGCTCTTAGTTGGAATTTCATAGACAGTGAATTTAATGCTAATTTATTATGATGATCATTATGAGACTTAGCACAAATTTTTCATTTCTTAGTATATGTCGTTGTGTTTAAAAATTCAAAAAAAAAAAAAAGGAAACCACTATTTGTACTCTAAAAATTTAATTGCACACTATTCATAAGAGTATTTTTCTTTTTATATAAAAAAAAAAATTCGAGTGCACAATTAAATTTTTGGATTGCCAATAACAAATTTCCAAAAACAATGACTAAATGAAATTGATTTCCACTCACTATTTTTCTCCTTTTATATGTATGCGTTCCTGCTTATTTTTTAGGATTGAATTAAATATAATCCAGAAAGAGTAAATAATTGGTCATAAAACATAACTGAAAATGTAAACAAATATAAAAGTTTGGGAAAAGGATCCTCGTTGGATCCCTTTCCTAGAGATCCTGCAATCGTGTCCATTCATCGTACATCGTGTGGTCAGAAATTATTTAAAATTTAAAATTTAAAATTCAAATATAAATAGTACCTAACGGAAACTGACCGCATGATATACGATGAACAGACTCGATTGCTGAATCCCTAAGATCCCTAGAAAAAAGATCCGGCGAGGATCCTTTTTCTTTTTAATCACCGTGACATAATAGTTACTTATCGGTTTTATAAATAAACAAGGTTCAACCAAAATTTTAACAAATGGAATGTTAGCTTACAATATCACGGGATAAAAATGGTTGCCCCTAATATTATATTTTAGCTTTCGACCCAAAAAAAAAAAAAAAAGCTGTTTGAAAAGGTCTATCTTGCAAACTCTTCAAGAGGGACGTATCACAATTTCGATAAAAATCATTTTATTATTTATTATAAGATTTTCAAATGGAGTGGACCGTTGCGAGAGGCTTGTAGAGGATTAATTCGAATCCATCATCCTCAATATCGTTTGTATAAAAAGTAGTATCCTATCGACAAACGAAAATAAGATGCTTTTAAAGTACGGAAAATGTTGAAACAAATAAAGACCATTTCAAAAGATTAAATCCTAAATTTGAAAAAGAACGAAAAATTTTGAACGTATTTTCTCTCACTAACTACGAGATTCTTGTCATTACGTTAAATGATGCTCAATTATCATTCCACGTCGACGAAAAGAGAATAAGCAATAAATTTAACTTAATCCTATGATGGGATTTCATGTGATTGGACAGGATGAGCTCAATTAGTCAATTGTGTAGGTTGGTCCCGATAAGTAGAGAATTCTATTTTTGTTATATATTCTTTATTGGATCCTTATTTTTTCAAAAAAAAAAAAAATAGAGATTAGGTGTGGGGTTCACTCCACATCGAAATTTCAACAATCTAAACCGTCTATGTTATAAGTCTCGATTCACATATCATCCTTGCAAAAATTCAATTTAATTCGAAATCATTTGCCTATTTAATTATCAAGATCAAATTTCATTGTTTTTTGTATAACAAAGTATTCGTTTATTTCTTTGAACTCAATTAGATGTCTTAAATATTTCCGATTTAGCTAATATTTTGCAATGATGATCTATGAGATACAACTTAAAATAAAGGGTTCGAATCATTAAAGTTCGATGTGGTGTGAACCCCACAACTAATCCCCTATTTTTATAAAAAAAAAATGATGATCACTTCCCTTAAAGGCTTCCATATATATACCTTTAAGGGAAGAGATCCCAAATTTTTCATAAAAATAGGGATTAGTTGTAGGGTCCACATGATATCGAATTTTAACGATTCGAACACCTCATAGATCATCCTTGCAAAATATCAGCCAAATTGGAAATATTTAAGATATCTAATTGGGTTAAAAAAAATTAACGAATACTTTGTTATATAAGAAACAATGAAATTTTATCTTCATAATTAAATAGGTAAATGATTTTGGATTGAATTGAATTTTGTAAGAATGATCTATGAATCGAGACTTATAAACTAGACAATTCGGATCGTTGAAGTTCGATATAGAGTGGACCCCACACCTAGTCCCCATTTTTTTTGAAAAAAAATGGAAATCCCTTTGCATAAAAGGCTATAAGGGATACTTTGGATGAGGTCCCTAATCCTTAACATTCTTTGATTAAAACCTTAATAGTATTCAAAGTTTGATCAAGGTACTTTGACTTTGTACACCTCATTATATTACTATTAATATTTATATTTTTATAGTTTTGACATTAATTATTTGATATTTTATGAGATTTATAATTCTATAAATTTAAAATCCCTCATTATAATATTATTAGAAACAGTTACAATAAAAAAAAAATTCAAACATTTTGATTGAATAAATGGATAAAAACTATGTAAAAATAAGAAGGGTAAATTACAAAAAACTACCTCAACTATTGGGGTCACGACAGTTTCATACCTCATTTTTAAAAATTGACAATGTCATACCACATCTTACGAATTTGTGACAATGTCATACCTCCGTCAATTTTTCTGTTAGTTTTTCTGTTAAGTGCTGACGTGGCTTGATTCGGACCCCACTTTCTATTAAAAAATTATTAAAAACTAAAAAAAAAAATTAATATTTTTTAAATATTAAAATAATAAATAAAAAAATTTAAAAAAAAAAAAAACCTTTGTCGTCCCTCTTCCCCCCCCCCCCCAACTCTCTCTTCCCCATCTTCATCCTGCTAATCTTTAACAGAAAAAAAAAAAAAAATATGAAAACCCAATCGCCCAACCCCACCCCCCCTCGGGAGAAGGAGGAAGAACCGAAGAAGAAGAAGGAGGAGGAAGAACAAGAGGAAAAAAAAAAAAAAAAAAAAAAAGGAAACTTCAACCTAGAAAAAAAAAACCCAGATGAAGGAAGAAGAAGAAGGAGGATGAAGAAGAAGAAGGAGGAGGAAAAAAAACCAGAAGAAGGAATAAGGAAGAAGGAAGAAGAAGAAGGAGAAAAGAAAAAAAAAATTCAAACCCAGTTTCGGCAAAAAGAAGAAGGAAGAAGAAGAAGGAGAAAAGAAAAAAAAAATTCAAACCCAGTTTCGGCAAAAAGAAGAAGGAAAAAGAAGAAGAAGAAGAAAAAAAACTGTTCGTACGGCCTTGCAACCCAGAAAGAAGAAGGAGGAGAAGAAGAAGGAGGAGAAGAAGAAGGAGGAGGAGAAAGAGAAGAAGGAGGAGGAGGAGAAGAAGTAGGAGGAAGCAAAAAAAAAAAAAGAAAAAAAAAACAACCTTAGTTCGGGATGCAGAGAAGAGAGAGAGAAAGAGAGAGAGAAGGAAGAGAAGAAGGAGGAAAACAAAAAAAGAAAAAGCAACCCAATTCGGGCAGAGAAGAGAGAGAGGAGAGAGAGAGAGGAGAGAGAGAGAAGGAAGAGAAGAAGGAGGAAAAAAGAAAAGAAAAAGCAACCCAATTCGGGCAGAGAAGAGAGAGAGGAGAGAGAGAGAGAGAGAGAGAGGAAGGGGAGAGAGAGAGGAGAGAGAAAGATTTTTTTTTAATTTTTAATTATTAAAAATATATTTAATAATTTTTTAATCCAGTTGGATTAGTGATTGGGCCCCTCATGTAGCCACGTCAGCACTTAACAGAAAAACTAACAGAAAATTTGACAGAGGTATGACATTGTCACAAATTCGTAAGATGTGGTATGACATTGTCAATTTTTAAAAATGAGGTATGAAACTGTCGTGACCCCAATAGTTGAGGTAGTTTTGTGTAATTTACCCAAATAAGAAATAATAAATGGAAAAAGAAAGTATCCATAGTGTTAAAAAAATTGGTACATTTTACAAAAAAATTGGTACATTTCACATATAACAAAGTGGTACATTAATAAAGAAGAATGGGTACATTATAAATAAATTAGGGTACAGATAAAAGATTAAAAATTATGAGTACAAATGAATTTTTAAAAATATAGGCACTAAAAGAAATTAATACATGAGTACAAAATAAAACTAAAAAGAAAATACTACAATATTTTTTTAAAAAATGTTGCAAATTAAAAGTGGGTACAAACTAAAAATATAAATATATGATACAAAGTTTAGGCATAAAACATAAATATACCATATGTAATTTTTTTTATCATTGATTAAATATACAATGTCACGTGACAGTATACACATGAGTACAAATTAAAAAATATTTGCAAATTAAAAATAGGTACAAACTAAAAATAAAAATATATGATAAAAAAATTAGCCATAAATATAAATATACTAATTGTAACATTTTTAACACTAAAGGAAATATATTTAAAAATAAAAATATTTTATTATTCAAATAATTAATGATTTTATTAATACTCAAGGACCTTGATCAAAAATTGAAAATAAATAGTATTTTAATCAATTGAGTAATAAAAAGAAGGATGTGAACCTAATTTTCTTATATGTATATATATATATACACAACTAAATAACGGTTCCCGCATTTGAACAGAACTTTATGTAGGGTTTGCCCCTTGATACCAAGAACCATATGGTGCTAACTAGGGCTGGGCACGGGCCGGGCCCAATTTTGAAGGGACCGGACCGGACCCGGATTTAAAACAAACGGGTCGGGGCGGGGCGGGTGCAACAAATTTTAAAACAGAAACCGGACCTAACCCGGCCCGTTTGAAACGGGCTGGTTCGAGCGGGGTCCACGGGTCTTCTTCTTCTTCTTTTTTTTTTTTTTTTTTTTTTTTTTTTCTTTTCTTCTTCAGCTCTCCCGATGAGCTCATTCGGATCAAGGCTTGTGATCTACTGGGATGGCGCGAGGGTCCTCGTATTTCTCGCCATGTTGAGGGCCATCGGCGACAACTACCTTAACCCGTACGTGACATCGGAGCCGGAGGTGACGGTCACGGATCTTGCGGCGGAGGACGAGTGTATTATCCTTGCCAGCGACGGCCTCTGGGACGTGGTATCGAACAAAACCACTTGCGGCCATGTTCTTGCTCGCGCAGAAGGCGGCGGCTTCACAGTCGGCGTCGTCCTACCTTGACGCGGAGGCGAAGTCAGACAAGGCGTGCTTTGATGCGTCCATTCTGCTGATGAAATTGTCCTTGGCGAGGCTCAGCGG
Organism: Cotoneaster glaucophyllus; assembly: GCA_036320875.1. Lineage (NCBI taxonomy): Eukaryota > Viridiplantae > Streptophyta > Magnoliopsida > Rosales > Rosaceae > Cotoneaster > Cotoneaster glaucophyllus. Next base: position 4,553,716 of record CM070068.1, read on the forward strand.
CGACAATATCAGCGTCGTCGTCCTGGATTTGAGAAGACTGGGGAGGTTATGGAGCTCCTGCACTCCAGTCCAATGGTTCAAATTCATACCAAACTGAAATTGCACAAACCCTAATTCAAAAATTGGGAATACAAGGATTTTGACTCACCTGGAAGCGAAGACACCCAGAAGCAGAACCTAGAGAGAAAGAGATCCAAAGACAAATGGGTGATTGCATTTTTGTGCTTTTCGAATTGCTTAGAAATACGAATGTTGAATTGCAGGGGGTTATCTGGGAAAGTTCTGGATACGAAGTTGGGAGTGGAAATCGGTTCGGGCCGGGGGCCCGTTTCTTCCAGGATTTGGACCCGCCCCGCCCTGCTATTAACCTGGACCCGGCCCGCCCCGCCCCGTGTTGAATTTTAAAAACTTGGACCCGCCCCGAACCGCTTAGACCCGCCCCGATCCGCGGGTCCAGGACCCGTTTGCCCAGCCCTAGTGCTAACACTCAAATCATAAATCCACACTTGCATGCATATATGGTTATGAATATCTCGACAAGTTGACTACTAAACGTAATGATATTATTCATTTCAGTGTTATAATATTAGTAGAAGATAAAATTTAGAGTAAATTGTAGCTATGGTCCCTGAACTTTAACTCAATTGAAGCAATGGTCCATCAACTAAAAATCCATTACCATTGGTCCCTCAACTCATCAAAACGTGTAGCTATGGTCCCTCAACTAAAAATCCATTATCATTGGTTCCTCAAGTTTAATTCAACTGGAGAAATGATCCCTTAACTTTAATCCAATTGTAGCAATGGTCCTTCCAATATAACTCGTTTTAACAAAAATTTTGACGTAGTTGACGAAAATGATCATAATTAACACTTTGATGAGTTGAGGAACCCTAATTATATAAATGGTTATTCCAACATAACTTATTTTAACAAAATTTTGACTAAATTGATGAAAATGACTATAGCTACACATTTTGATAAATTGAGGGACCAATGATAATGAATTTTTAGTTGAGCGACCATTGCTCTAATTTGATTAAAGTTAAGAAACAATTGCTACAATTTACTCTAAAATTTATAGTGGTTCAAAATTAATAATACCACGGGGACATTCTGCTAATTGTAACCCAGGACAAGGTGTTATGTGGTGGAGAAGAAAACGAGAAGTCTTAAAATAGTGATATTAAAAGATATTTTATTCAAGCGTGTCGGCTTGTGATTGGGCATGAATTTGTGCAGCCAATAAGCACATGAGCATCAACCTTAAGTCGATAATCAATTCAATTGAATTAAAAGGGGCACCACCAGCACCAAAGGTCCTATAAATAATAATAAGGGAGTTTTAACGAAAAGTTCGCGGTATTGTTCACTTTAACGAAAAATCATATTTTTACACTAAAAAGTCAAACCTGGTACTATTCATTTTACCCTTTATTTTGTCATTATCGTTAAAAATGAAAGTTTTCAAGCCCTTTTCATTAATTTTCCTTAGTAATAAACATTCCGAAAGAGTGAGATAGAAAAAGTTTGTTGATGTCAAAAGAAGGACATGGATTTCTTCCAAAAAAAAAAAAAAAAAAAACAAAGAAGGATGTGGATTAGGTAATGCATGACATACATGCCTTTGTCACTCCTTCTAGCATCCCTTCCTCTTCCAATTTCATCAAAAACTGAGTTAAATTGGCCTTGATTTCGTCATGAACTCACCGGCAAGTTCGTGGGGTGTACGGATAAATTCCGCCATTGTTGAAGGTAGTACAGTCGACCACTACCATCAAACTACTCCTCGTGAGGTAGGGAATAAAGCCCAAACAACTGTAGGGGCGGCGGAGTACCGGAGGTGCCCATTTCTAGGATTTCTGGCGAATTCGAGGGAAATTGAGGCTTTTCCCGGTCAAATTGGACTTGCCCACAGTGCTCTACTCATTAAGATATTCATTTATATGAAATTTGGTAATTTTTTAAAATAGTTGAATTTTTAGGCTACTCGAGGCGGCCGGCCGCCGCGTGCAGTAGCGCGTGGGCCAAGACCCCACCTGCATACTAATTTGGATACCCTGATTCCATGTGTGACATTTGATTGACGAAATCTTGTCGTATGACTATATTTTTTATAGAGACCGCCACTTAGACATTATTTGATTCGACCATTCAACCGTTGGATCGGCACCAAACTTAAATATGTAATATAACATAATATTTTAGGATATTAGGAACTGACGGATCATGAATCTAGCTTGCGGATCTTCTCAGATTGGTTTCCTAAGTTTGTAAAACTAAACATCGACTGCCACATAATTTAGCGATTAGCGCAAATCCGACCGTTTGATCATTCTAAAATTGTAAGATATTGTTCTAGAAAATTAAAGAGACCCTTGGGAAGTTACGGATTAGAAATCTGATACGCGAATCCTCCGGATTAGATTACTAGGGTTGTGGACCCTATTCTCGACCTTGATTGACGGTTGACTTTTTAGTCAACTAGGTCGAATTATTCTGGCTTGCGGTTTATCTTAGAGTGTTGTTGGGATTTCATGGAGCTTAATAGGCTCATCGTGATGACGTGTGTCTCGATTTATGTATTGTGGCACCATATTGAGTTATACTTGTTTATTAAATGTGATTTCTATTGAATTGTTATTGGTATGTTATTATTTTCGGCTTGAACGGAATGTGGCATAGGTCGAGTTATATTGAAAGGTGAACTATGAATGGCTTGATCCCTATTGAGGGTACGTAGGCAGTCTAACGAGAAGTTAGATGCAGCCATAAAATAAATGAGGTTAAATATTTGTGGGAAATCGTCAAAGAAAGAAATGTTAGTAGGGTTATTAATAAAGGGTAACTAGGACATTTTTGGCCTACCACTAAATGTAAATTCCAAAATAAATTGGCGGGGCGTTACACGTATATAGGCTATAGTATTTATTAAGAACATAAGTTCAGTCTCATACACTGCAGTATTTGCACTATCTGCACCATAGGGATAGACTCTCAACAATAAGAACACTCGATCTAAATTGATAGTGCATGCCCGACCAACAAGTGATTTGCTCTTACCCATACGAACCTACTTCATGGGATCTCCATTCATATAGGTTAGATTACCATCATTCTAGATGGCTGTTATAGGCATACGTCTTATCCCCCTGATGTGATAATCAACACTAGCACTTAGCTTAGTAGATTTGTCAGAGGATTAGCTAGATCCATTTCTGACCTCATTAGGGGTTTAGTATACAAGAATTACCACTCATTTCTGGTTAATATAGTATATATAGTACCTTAAAGTATTTACACTATATTAGGATGAGGGAAATAAACTCATAATTTGGATAAAAGTCAAAATTTGTAAATTGACATACACTAATTCCCTTGTTTGGATTCATAAACATAGAAATTTAGAATTTCTGCGTGGAAAAAAACTTGGAATTTGGGACCTTTAATTCCCTAGATTAAATTCCATGTAAATAGGTGTCATTTCTCAATTTCTATGATTGAGAGTTTAAAAATAACAAATTCCGTATTCAATTCCATTATTCTTTTAGGTTAACCAAACAAGAAAATTCATAAATTCTAGAAAATAAAATCCCTTCATTTTAAAATTCCTTAGTAAACTTAAATTTCTTCATCCAAACATAGTATTAGTATATATATGCTTCTACAATGGTCCATGAAACTTTTTTGTACACCTGTTCAAATCCACTAGGTCCTATTTGGTGGACTGGAGGAGATAGATTGTGACAATTAAAATGGTTTTGAGTCCAATCTGTTGTTTGATGTGTCAATATATTTGATGGACATGACTGAACATGATGGGTTCCGAGTTCACAATAGAGTGAGTTATTTAACTTATCCTTATACATGGGTGATGGGTTACAAGTCCTATCTTACAAGTCTTTGTCAATTCAATTCTATCTCTAAAGCTCAATCTCATCCACCCACCAAACGGGCTCTTACATCTGACCAGTTGAGTGTTAGTATCATATTGGCCACACATAATTTTCCATACCATAATTGGTAAGAACAAAATTAGTTTCTATCGTATTTCAAGATAAATCTGATGCCATACATATGAATAAAATTTCAAGGAAGACATGTTTGCCAGGGTCACTATCAAATTTAAATTGTATGTTTTAGAGAAATGGATCATTTGCACCACCATAAACTATGATGTATGTTGACCATACACCTAATCATTTGTCATGTATCATTTCACTTAACCTTAGTTAAAAAAAAATTTAAATTGGAAAAGTAACATCTAATGTGAAAGTTTATTACAATTAAGTGACAAGACATGTGGCAGATAATTAAGTATAAAGTAAACATACACCATAGTTATGGTGGTGAGCAAAAACGCTGCATTTAGAGAAACTTACATACTTATAGCAGGAATTGGATCCTCCTGAGCTCAGGATGGGGATCCTCATGAGCAGCCCATCCGGACCGTTCAAACTTGATCTAATGGCTACAATTATTATAACTTTTAAAGGGGGCCCATGTTTACAAAATTCAACAGCCCGAATAGGCTGCTCAAGAGAGGATCCAGTTCCCTTATAGAATACCCCCCACATTTTCTAATATGTCTTATCACCTGCAAAAAGATTTGTTTGTACACACTCTTTCTTACTTCTTTTTACACTCATGTTCAATTGTACAATATGTGAGTGAGTGAGAGCTCTTAGTTGGAATTTCACAGACAGTGAGTTTAATGCTAATTTATTATGATGATCATTATGAGACTTAGCATAAATCTTTCATTTCTTAGTAGGAAAAAGATCATCTCCGGATCTTTTCCACCAAGGTCACCGGATCAAGTGATCCAGGCCTTTGAAATTTCATTCAACGGCCAAATATTATTACACATTTTAAGGGATCAAAACAGGTGGGCCGTTGGATGAAATTTCAAAGGTCCGGATCACTTGATCCGGTGGTCTTAGTGGAAGAGATTCGGAGAGGATCTCTTTCCTTCTTAGTATATGTCGTCGTGTTTTTTTTTTATAAAAAAAAAAAAATGGACACCACTATTTGTACTCTAAAAATTTAATTTTACACTATTCATAAGAGTATTCTTCTTTCTAAAAATAAAAAGATTGGAGTGCACAATTAAATTTTTTGATTGCTAATACAAATTTCCAAAAACCATGACTAAACGAAATTGATTTCCACTCACTATTTTTCTCCTTTTACATCTATGCATTCCTGCTTATTTTTCACCATTAATCGGTCATAAAACATAACTGAAAATGTAAACAAATATAAAAGTTTAATCACCGTGACATAATAGTTACTTATCGGTTTTATAAATAAACAGGGTTCAACCAAAATATTAACAAATGGAATGTTAGCTTACAATATCACGGGATAAAAATTGGTGCCCCTGAGATTATATTTTAGCTTTCGACAAAAAACAAAAGAATATATTTTAGCTCTTTGAAAAAGTCTATCTTGCACGTTTCACAATTTCGATAAAAATCATTTTATTATATGATTTTCAAATTGAGTGGACCGTTGCGAGAGGTTTGTAGAGGGCTAATTCTAATCCATCATCCTTAATATTGCTTGTATAAAAAAATAGTGCCTTGTTGATAAACGAAGATAAGACACTTTTGAAGTATGGAAAATGTTGAAACAAATAAGGACAATTTCAAAATATTAAATCCAAAATTTGAAAAGAAAGAAAAGTTTAGAATGTACTTCCTCTTACTCACTACGAGATTATTATCATTACGATAAATGATGCTCAATTATCATTTCACGTTTACGAAAAGAGAATAAGCAATAAGGTTAACTTAGCTAATGCTACGATGGGATTTCATGTGAATGGATAGGATGGGCTCAATTAGTCAATTGTGTCGGTTGGTCCCGATAAATACAGAATTCTATTTTTGTTGGAATATAGAGAATTGATCATATTATTATATTATATATATGTGTGTGTGTGTGTGTTATCAGGCGGCAAAAAAAATCTTCAAAAAAATAAGGATTAGGTGTGAGGTCCATTTCACATTGAAATAAATACAGAATTCTATTTTTGTTGGAATATAGAGAATTGATCATATTATTATATTATATATATATATGTGTGTGTGTGTGTGTGTGTGTGTGTTATCAGGCGGCAAAAAAAATCTTCAAAAAAATAAGGATTAGGTGTGAGGTCCATTTCACATTGAATTTCAATGATCTAAACTGTTAATTTTGTAAGTCTCGATTCATAGATAATTCTTACAAAAATTCAATTCAATCTGAAACTATTTGCCTATTTAATTATCAAGATCAAATTTCATTGTTTCTTGTATAACAAAGTATTCGTTCATTTCTTTGAACCCAATTAGATGTCTTAAATATTTCCGATTTGGCTAATATTTTGCAAGGATGATCTATGAGGTACAACTTAAAAAATAGACGGTTCGAATCGTCAAAGTTCGATGTGGTGTAGACCCCACAACTAATTCACATTTTTATAAAAAAAAAATGGAGATCCATTCCCTTAAAGGCTACATTTAACCAAATGGATCCCCATTTTTTTTTTTTATAAAAATGTGGATTAGTTGTGGGGTCCACATGATATCGAATTTTAACGATCCAAACCGTCTATTTTTCAAGTTGCATCATCCTTACAAAATATTAGCTAAATCGAAAATATTTAAGACATCTAATTGGATTAAAAAAAATAACGAATACTTTGTTATATAAGAAATAATGAAATTTTATGTTGATAATTAAATAGGCAAATTATTTCGGATTGAATTGAATTTTTGCAAGGATGATCTATGAATCAAGACTTACAAACTAGAGGGATCAGATCGTTGAAGTTCGATGTGAAGTGGGTCCCGCACCTATTCCCCACCCCATTTTTTCAGAAAAAAATAGAAATCCTTTTGCATAAAGGGCTTCTACATATATATACAACCCAGAGCCGGCCCTGAGATTTTAGGGACCATGTGCGAAAGTGAATTGGAGGCCCTAAAAAGTATTAAGAATTTTATTTTTTTTATTTTTTTGTTCAAAATAATAAATTTCGTTTTCAATTGAGCTTCTATAAATTATAATAGCACAAACAAATTTAACAAATCAACAAGTGAAATGTTGGTGTATTGTTTTTCCTTAACTATTTAGAGGGTTAGAGTTCGAATTTTCACGTTATTATGTGGAAGCTTATGCATTTAATAAAAATATAAAAGGAAAAAATGATGGAGATGAGTTTTGAACTCATCCCCTAGGCCGATGTAAAGAAGCAATAATTGCTAAGACTCAAGTTTGTAATATTCTATACTTACTATTATATATACGTATATGCATGCAAAATTGAAAAATCGGGAGTCCTTCCGATTTGGGGGCCCTAGCGCCGGCCTTGATACAACCTACAACATAACGGTCCCTGCATTTGAACAAAACTTTATGTAGGGTTTGCCCCTTGATACCAAGAACCATATGGTGCTAACACTCAAATCATGAATATCTCGACAAGTTGACTACTGAACGTAGTGACGATATTACTAATTCAAATGTTATAATATTAGTGGACGATGAAATCTATATTGATTCAAAATTAGTAATACAACAGGACATGCTGCTAATAGTGACCTAGGACAAGGTGTTATGTGGTGGATAAGAAAACGAGAGGTCTTAAAATAGTGATATCAAAAGATATTTTATTCAAGCGTGTGAACTTGTGATTGGGCATGGATTTGTGCAAGCCAATAAGCACATGAGCATCAACCTTAAGTCGAGAATCTATTCAATTGAATTGAAAGGGGCACCACCAGCACCAAACGTCCAAATAATAATAAACATTCTGAAAGAGTGAGATAGAAACGGTTTGTTGATGTCAAAAGAAGGATATGGATTGGGTAATGCATGACATACATGCCTTTGTCACTCCTTTAGATACCTTTGGATGTATATAGAGAGAATAATTACTTGCCGTCTCTCTTTTAGGATGAATTCATGCCCTCACTTACAAATAACGTTTTTTCATTATAAAACTTTTATAATCAGAACCATTGAATTTTCAACCTTCATTTGAAGGTATCTTAGTGCAAATTTATTCGAATTAGAAACCGGTTAGTCATCCGAGTGTGACAAATAAATTAACAGTTCATCATGAATATGTTACTTGATACCTAGATTGTTGATTTACGAGATACATTTGAATGACTAAACGGTTTCCGACCGAATAATTATTTGTAGGGATGATCTTCAAATGATGGTTTAAAATTAAACGGTTTCAATTATAAATTTCTAATATAAATATATATTATTTGCAAATGCAAGCATTACCCATAGAGTAGTGTTATTCACACACTATTTTTTACTTCACACACGCTCTTGTTTATTTTTTATTCATTGTTCTTATTCAATTCATTTAATCTGATGGTTGAAAATTAAGAGGATGCGTGAAGAATAAAAATAAGTGTGTGGATAGCACCACCCTTATCCAATATATACACACACTTAGCTTAGATTAGCATGCACTAAATATGTATAGATATCCAAATCAAATTCCATGTTTTAATAATATGAGTGTGACTTTGTTTTTGGTCGAAAAATATGAGTGTGACTTAGCCAGCCTTATTCATGGCTAAAATTCAGTTATTATGTTGCTTTCTATGTTTTTCTCCTCCAACTCCATTACCAGATGTGCCCATTCATTAATATCATCTAATTTCCTTCCTCCAAATTCATGCATTATCTAATTTATTTTGATTGAATTGTAATAAAAAAAAATCGATCGTAAAATCTCTCGTTCATTTTTTCAACTACTATATTATGAATAGTTGGCCTTTTTTGTTTTAGACTTTTACTGTTATGTACATATTTCTGACATGCTCACCTTTTCTTGGATCTCAATTTTTTCCTCTCCAATTTCCTTCCCCTCCCTTTCCTTCCTATTTGAACGCTCCATTTCAACATCTTGTGTTGATTTATAGAGAGAGAAGGACAAAGAGGAAAGTAAGAGAGGATGAGAAGGGAGGAGAGAAGATTTAAAGGGAAAAGAATCCTACTCCCCTTTTCTCTCCGTTGAATCAAAATCACTATGTCCCTGGAAAATAAGCTTTGTTTTCCTTTTGTAATAAAGGGATGGAGCTCTTCACCTTACAAGAGATTTTGAGACAATGATCACGTTTTATGATCACCATAAATTACACAATAACAGAATTTCGCATAAGCACATAAGATAATTTTGATTCTCAAATATGAATGATCAGAATCAATTCACGCGTGTATAACACTCATCTTCATATGAATTTAACAAATATTAAAAGATGAGATCAGATATATTATGTCCGTACATTGTGCCATGTGATATGGTGATCAATAATTGAGCAAAATACATATAAATATAGTAACCTAATATAACCTTAATTCAGATGTGGTGTCGCCGTAATATACTATTTCTTCCGGGGACAAAACAGACTATAAACCGTGATTAAATCTGCTGACGTGAACAAAACGACACAAAAGTTGGCGTTTAAATTTAGTCGGTGGGCTTAACTGTCCTTTATCAGATAGATTCCCCGATGAGTGACAGCTAAAATCTGCTGCCCATTTTTCGGATACCCATTTTTTTTCTCCAATTTTTCTTCCGACTTCTGACTTTTCTGAAAAAAAAGCAGATAAAATTGCTTTTTTCAAAAGCGCTTTTTCTGACCTACAATTTTATTTCCACACCCTAACGTATATGACAAAAATATTCCAACTCCTCATCCAGACGGGCTTCCGGAAAAAGTCAAAATTTATGACCGTTTTCGTAATTTTGTTTTCAGCGGATATTTAAATATATTAATTTTTGTGGGCTTCCAATGAGCGAAACAAAAAGCCCATAATAATCATTCGACGAAACACGTGAGGCCCATAGAAAAACTGGCGGCTATTATTGACGGTACGGTCTTTTATATTAAGAAAACTTTTGAAAATTAGTTTTCCGGTGTCCCTTAATTTACCACGTTACGCGCGCGGGGTAAGCGTGGCAACACAAACACTACCACGGCAAATGTTTTTTATTTTTTTTTATTTTTTAAAATCTAATTTGAGTCCAAATAAAACTTCTTAAGGTGTTTTGCTTTTATTTAATTTTTCAAAAAAAGGATGGAAATATGGAATTAATATATGGTCTATTGTTTTTATTAGGCACAAGTATCAGTAACATAACAAAAATGCATTCCTAGTTTTCTCTCTAGTTGATTCAACTTTTAAAGACTTCGTACATGATTATCATATGATCTGACGACACTCAATTTCTATTTCGTTGAAAGAGATCTTAAGTTTAAATTCTACGTTCAATTTTTTTAAAATAAAATCTTCAACATATGAGTTGTTCAAAAAGAACTTCATAATATGTAAAACAATAGAATTTTGCAGTAAATACACTTGATTTTTCTACTTAAATTGAAAGTGTTAGGAGATTACATAATATTTGAAGGCATTGAACCTTATATTCAAAGAAGGAAATTTTTTAGACAGAGCACACAATTAATGCGCTCAATTCGTTAGCCACAATTTAGATGAGATCAAATCATCTGCACCCAAAATGGGTGTGGCCTCTCTGTGGCCCCAATAAGTGTTCGACACATATTAAATTTATGACAACAAAATTAAGAAAAGTTAAGATAATGAATACGTGTCAAACACTTACATGGGCCACAAAGAGGCCACACCCATTTTGGGTGCAGAAGATTTGTTCTCAATTTAGATCGACTCACACGATTCAAGCATCCTCAGAATATTTATTCCAAAATTTACAAGTTGCAGAACAGTAAAAATATTTTGAGAAATTATTATTCTTAGAAGATGAATCTCAAATATAATAAATTTCACACGCGCCCCACAGAGAGCGTGGACTTGATGTTCACCCTTTTTCTTACAAAAAGATATGCATGGCTTACACGCACACACATAGTGTTCCTCAGTACAAGAAGTTTAGAGAGAGAAAGATAGTGGAAGGAGAGAGAGAGAGAGAAAGAAAGAACAGAAAGTAGAGAGAGAAAGAAGAGTTTCGGAGCTTCACAACACCACCTCCTTCCTCCTTCCTCACTTTCTCTCCACCTTTCTGCAGTTTCCTCTGCCTTTTTCTCCACCTCTTTCTTTTCTCCCAAGGCTTAAGAAAACAATTTCCGGTAAGTATAATCCAAATTATGACGTAATAATTATGCTCGCCTCCCTCACTTCCGTTGCTTAATTCATTGCATCTTAGCGTCTAAGGTTTTTTTATCTTGTCCTGCTAAACATATCCCAGATAAGCAATCACTACCTTTTCCGCAAAGCTCTCTGCATTTTCCTGCATTATTTAATGCAATAATTTCCATTGGTTTCACTCAGCATTTGGTTAATTAGTATTTCACCTCTCCATTTTCTCTGTAAGTTCATCTCATTGCTTTTTTACATGAATCATTGCTTGTCTGTATGTTTGATTCTCTTATGGGGTTGTTTAACTTTGAATTTTGGCAATTGGGTTTTCGTTTTCTGGGAAGTTAAGATCATGGGTTGTTTTCTGTTTATGTAAAGTATTAATATTTATTATTTAATAATCTCTTTTAATTTGTTCTTTAATTGCTTTTCAGATTGGAAGATGATGTGTGAGTGATTGGATAGAGAAAAAGGGGATTGAGAAGTAAACTAAAATTTGAGAGCAATGGGAAGGAAGAGATCTGTTTTGGAGCACAAGAAGTTGAAGATCTATGCTGAGGTTTCAGTGGGGTTGCTTTTGATCTACTTTGCTCAAGTTTCTCTTGGAGCAACTAGTTCTACTGATGGTAATTCTCTACTTGTTCGACAGATTTTTCGCTATAATGTGGCTTCGGTGTGGTATTTTTCGGAGTTCATATGCGTTAGTTTGGTGGAATTGTGTGTGGAAATATGTTTACTTGATTGTTTTTCTTAGTTCATGTGGTTAATTGGAGATGTAAACACTTATTGTATGTGTTTTGCTTGTGGTTTTGATCAGTTGCTGCAATTAACAACTTACATGCTGCGCTTGGCACGCCTGTTCTTCCCGGGTGGACTTCTGCTGGAGGAGACCCGTGTGGTGAAGCATGGCAAGGTGTTCAATGCAACGATTCTATAATATTGGGAATGTACGTTAATCTCTTTGCTCGACTTCTTTTATTGATATAATTTTTTTTCATAACATGTTAACTGTCAGTGGCTTATGGTACTAATGATTTTGTAGTGTTCTTAATGGCGCTAATTTGGGAGGAGAACTGGGTGAACACTTGGGAATGTTTTCTTCAATACGGGCAATGTAAGTTGTACTCTCTTTTTCTGGTTGAACTTGATGATTGTGTACGTGTGCGAGATTGCTGGTTTGTTATGTCTTTTGCTCCAAATTAATTTCTTCATTCACTGGCATTAAAATCCTTTACATTGTTCTTCATTTCAAGACAAAACAGGCAAAATGGGAGTGATATGCACGATGCGGCGATTGCGAGTAGATTTAGGTTTGATTAGTTTGTATGGGCTTTTTGTGTTTAAGGTCACCACATATTTTTTTTACCCGAGTTATTTACTTTGGATGATGGTGTGGGGTGCAAAGCTCATCAGTAGATGGTTTTCAACATGCTCATTAGGATGATAGTGACAAGTGACTTGTTTCGATGGAGTGTGAGTGCGCTGCATATAGAATGCAAACTGTCGGGAAAAGATCGTAGAATACTTGCCTCACATCATAATATGTAGCTGACCTTATGTTTTTGATACATTTGTGGACCTTTGACATTGGTGTTTGTGTGCAGAGATCTAAGCAACAACCATATCGGGGGAAGTATTCCATCCAGTTTACCTGCTACCCTGCAAAGCTTGTACGTCAACCCTCTTTATGAAATAATAATTTCGTACTGCATATATTAAATACCTAGCCCCAGACTGCTGATTATTTCCTACCTGTTGTGCTCACATCCTTGTGCAAAAGATATGATAGCCTTTACCTTTGGCAGTTTTCTTTCAGCTAACCAATTCACCGGAAGCATCCCAGATTCTATAGCCACGTTAGCTGTGCTCACAGCAATGTAAGTCATCAATTTGCTAGCTTTTGGTACAGCACAGCAGCTCCCAGTTTTTTATATAATTGTAAGATATACTATTTCGCCAATCAGGTCTCTTAATAATAATCAATTAACCGGAGAAATACCAGATTCCTTTCAGAGCATTCCAGGGTTGACCAACTTGTAGGTTCTTATTCTTAATTTTTCGGAATTATACTTTGGATGACTTTTGTTAACTATTAGTAGCTGATATACACACTGACTTTTTGCAGAGATATTTCCAGTAACAATTTGAGCGGCCAACTGCCACCCTCTCTAGGAAGCCTGACAACTCTGACCACTCTGTGAGTATCTTGTGTCAGGTTTTTAATATGCATAGTTTATCTCGATGAGTTGAGCTAACTCCTCTATTGGCAGACATTTGCAGAACAATCAGCTGTCTGGAACCCTCGACGTTTTGCAGGATCTTCCCCTAAGCGACTTGTAATCCTCTAAACAACTCATTTTGATTGTCATATACAGTAGTCAGAAGTTTATAGTTTTATCTTGCCTTCTGATTATGTCCACAGTTTCTTTCCCATCATAAATGATTTTCTGCCTTGTTGAACAGGAATATAGAGAACAACCTTTTTGCTGGACCCATACCTGAAAAGTTGCTGAGCATCCCGAATTTCAAGTGCGGTTTCACACACTGTAGACTTATCTTTAAATGAAGCTTTAAGTTTTATTGTTATCAAGGAAAGAGATTCTCCACGTAGCTAATTCTTATATTTTTAATGCAGAAAAGATGGGAATCCATTCAATGCTTCTCTTGCTCCAGTCCCTCCACCAACATCACCCACATCTCCATCGAGTCCGCCAGCACCTCCGCTAGCATTTTGGGGACCACCTACTGGGAAAACACCTGGCAGAAGTCCTCCAAAAACTGCGAAATCGGCTGATGGACCATCTTCACAAGATGCATCAAATTCTGGAAAACCGAAGAAATTTCTAACTAAAAAAAGGGTGGTTGGAATATCAATTGGAGGGGCTTTGGTGTTTATTATTTTGATTCTAGCGATTCTGTTTTTCATGCCAAGACGTAGTGGACGAAGAGAAGAGGCTGACAGAATTTCCAAGCGGCATCAAATAGGTGCATATACAGGTGACAGGGAAAACCCTCCCAGGGACAATGGGTCCTTGGTGGTTCAACCAACCAATCAAATGCAGAAAGGTAAATTCTCTCACTTTTTTTTTTTCAGTTTAATTTGTTTCTTCGGTCGTCCATTTTCATTCATCTTATTCTAAGAAATTCACTAAAATTTTGATGAACAGTTCCAAAAGAAGAAGTTGTGAGGCCCAAAGAGGATAATGAGCCAGAAACCAGAAGAACATGGGCAATTCCAAAGCCAAATGATAAGCAAGACAGAAAGGTACATAGAATGGCCGCAGCACCAAAGCGAGAGGATAGTTTGAGTGCACTTGATTTGTATTCAATGCCTCCTCCTCCTCCACCTCCCCCTCCTCCAACACCGCCTGTTCAGAAGGTCATTGTGAAGCCAACTGTGCCTACCAAACTGCCTACACAGAAGCCTTCCACCAAAAGTCCAAATCGTACAATTTCTGCGAAGTCATTTACCATTGCTTCCCTTCAGCAACATACAAACAGCTTCTCTCCGGATAACCTTCTAGGATCAGGCATGCTGGGAAGTGTCTATAGGGCGCAGCTACCTAGCGGAAAGGTCTGTTTCTTTATGATGGCTTTTTCTTTTATTGCATCTTCTTAATGGCTGAGTTGTTGAATGAAATTTATCTTAGGCGCTTGTTGTTTTGCACCATTTTCGCAATTTTGTTGTGCTAGGTCCACCAGCATTGCTTGATAGTTTTTGACAGCCTTCTTATTTACAGTTTATTTAGTATCTGCTATGTGTACTTCAAACCGCAGAGTTCTTTTTGAACCATATAATTGATCTAGTAGCGAAATAACCATGTGGCATGTGTGCATCTAATTCTTTATATAGAGATTCAGTGCTTCATGTTCATTATGTGATGATAAGTTTCTAAAAAACCAAAAACCATTTTTCCCGTCCTTCCAAGAATATATGAATTGATATGTAGAGAGATCCCATTTTCATCGATATCAAGTGTCAAACTTGATAGGCAATTTCAGGAAGACTTCATAATAATTTTTTTATGAATTTCACTTTAAACAGATAAGATGTGGATATTTTACTTTATAAAGGCTAAAAGTTGGTCAAAGAGTTGCATGAAGAGAATTATTTCATTTTTTTCGGGTACTTTTGTATGCACAAAGACATTCTTCTCTCTTCCCATGTCATGTGCTTCTATCTAAAGCGATCAAGCAGTTTCTGTTATATGCATAGAATAGTTTAGAAACTGACACTATTCTTTTGGGATGCTTTTGCAGCTACTTGCAGTCAAGAAATTGGACAAGAGAGCTTGTAGTCAGCAGAAAGATAACGAGTTCCTTGAACTGGTAAACAACGTTGACAGAATCAGGCATGCTAATGTTGTCGAGCTTATGGGTTACTGTGCAGAGCATGATCAAAGGCTTCTTATCTATGAGTATTGCAGTAATGGTTCACTGCATGATGCTCTGCACATGGATGACGAATTCAAGAAGAAACTCCCCTGGAATGCTCGTATTAGAATGGCACTTGGAGCTGCAAGAGCCTTAGAGTGAGTACAATTTCCAGTTTTACTCATTTGCACGTCTTTTTCCCTGATCACAATGGTAATAGGAGATACAGTGAGTCTAACTCCATTTTTATTTTGTTCGAGAAGGTATTTACATGAAATCTGTGAGCCACCTATTGTACACAGAAATTTCAAGGCTGCCAACCTTCTCCTTGATGATGACCTTTCCGTGCGCGTTTCTGACTGTGGCTTGGCTCCATTGATTTCATCAGGCTCCGTTAGTCAGGTGAGTCATTGTTCTACATCTTTTCCAGAGTTGCTGCTTTTCGTCTACAAAAGTGTGGGTCATGATTCATGAGTCATGACCAACATTGACGATTTTAAGTTTTTTTTCTTTCCGGGGAGATGTATTGTATTCCTTTTTCTTGGTTTTAATTAGTGGGAGAATTTGGTGTGATGAATGATTTTTCCATTTTGTTTGAATACATAGAATAGATAAATAGCCTTCAAATGAGGAGTATTGACGAAAAAAAATAGTGTATGAATGGAAACGATTCCTTTGCATTTTAGATGGATGTAATTGTGCACTCTAGTGCAAAGCCAATATTCCCTATATTTTTGTAGCTTTTGGGTCATTCCTGTTGGTTGGTTGACTTCGTCTTCTGGTCTCGAAGCTTGCTTATTGGACTATTGGTCTTCCTTGTTACCTTGTTTTTGAAAAACATGCAGTGTCTTCATTGTCTACTTAGTGCCATCCTCAATGCTACTTACTAATACTAACTTGTTTCTTACTTTCAGTTGTCAGGACATCTGCTAGCAGCCTATGGTTATGGAGCTCCAGAGTTTGAGTCTGGAATTTATACTCGTCAGAGTGATGTTTACAGCTTTGGGGTGGTAATGTTGGAACTATTAACAGGCCGAAAGTCCCATGACAGGTGAAAATAATAACAAATTCTTTATTGCATTCTCAGTCCTTCCCGTCCACCCCTGATTTGATTTTGTATTTGAAAATTTTGAATTCACAGCACAAGGAACCGAGGGGAGCAATTCCTGGTTAGATGGGCCACTACCCAGCTTCATGACATTGATGCATTATCGAGGATGGTCGATCCTTCTCTAAATGGACAATATCCTACAAAGTCTTTATCACACTTTGCCGACATTATATCTCGATGCGTTCAGGTGAGCAACGTCATTTTGACTTCTTAAATTACGCAGTTAATTAAGACTTTGTTTTATGGAGTTTGGGACATAATATTCTTCAACACGGGCATCATTCGGTTGATAGACATAAGATACCTGGTATCTCTATTCGGTCAAGATATAATATGCTTTAAATGCTCATACCACTTAAAAGTTTTATTTACTACATGTTTACTAATTCGATTTCAAAGCGAACCATATTCCTGACGCATTATATTCTACAGTCGGAACCTGAGTTCAGGCCGCCAATGTCTGAAGTTGTTCAAGACCTATTAGACATGATACGGCGAGAGCCTAATGGCAGTGGATCAAGTGAAGACTCACATTTATGAAAAAAAGACCTAATGACCACACTAGTAATGATGGGGGTGCACTAGTTGTAGCTACTGCTAGAACCAAGAAGAGACATCTGCGTAAACGTGCTGCAGATGATGGCCGGAACTATCACCATCAACGTTCGCATCACAAGCGTTTCCAGGGTGTGCTCGCTGCAATCAACTACGCTAGTTCTGCAATGTGAATAGCTCAACAGTCCGATTTTGGTGTTCGATATTTTCTGGTCATTCAATTATTATTTAAACTCCTGCAACGTCGTCTATCTCGTCTATCTTGCAAGAATGAGCTAACCCAATTGTTTAGCAATTATTGTTTGTCACTAAGAGTTCTTGATAGTGAATCATTTTCAGCTGCTGTATTTCTGTGATGCCTTCAAACTTGATTTCTACCCGTTCAAATTGTTCTATTCCATTTCGTAACTGATATGCAGTGTGAAATTTTCACGGATTGAAACGCCGAATGCCCGAATCACCCATAAACAACGGCAGGAATTTGATTTGTTCAGCCATTTAGGCTCTTCATGCATCGGTTGATTGTGGTTTCAGCAACATGTTGTGACCGCATTAGTCAAGTGGTGAAGATGAAGTTAAAACTGGTTTCAGTTTGAATGTTTCAACTTAAACATGATGTTAGGATGGACACTTGATTGACATGCTGCAACCAATTTGGCTGTATGTATTCCGATTTCCGCGTATTTAATAAATTATGCCGGTACTCGTGAGGAGATGTATTGAGAATATAAAGTTCTTGCATGGGTTGATTCCATAATAGGTAGAAAAGGCAACGGCCTATATGAGCATTATAGTCAATTTACTATCTCGAAGAACCAGTGGTTAATTGTTTTATGAGAAAACACCGAATGTTACTAATTGGAAACGTCTCAATACAAGTTACAACAAATAGCTTAATAAAAATTGGGAATAGCCAAAAAAGGCCATTCAACAATAAAACAAAAGGAAAACTAATGAAAAGTCCAAATAGTATCAGTTAAAAGTAAAAATGTAGTTTTTCGTTAAAAGTGAACAGTACCGGGAATATTTCGGTAAAACTCCCTAAAACAAAATCATAAAAGGAAAACCATAACCCTAATCCCATCAAGCGTGCCACCACCGCCGCAACCACTTCGCCAACAGCTACAAAATCAGCCGCCCTAAGAAAGCCAAGTCAGCATTGAATTTATTTTGATTGGTCTTAATTGAAGCCATTTTAATTGGTGTTAAATAATTAAAACAAATTTGATACCTTAGTGATTGTGGTTTTACTTAATCACCGCTTTGCACGCTCCCTTAATGCATTCCCACAATGCAAGCCTAAAAGAGTTGAACGCAAATAGCTCCACCTTTCTCTTGTATAGATATATATAAATCTAATAAATACATGACCATCTCATTCGCTTCTAAAATTCAAATTTAATTTCTATCAATACTATTAAGAAAATAAATTGCTTATTTTAAGCTACGACTACTTTATTTTGATTTCATTTTGGCATTCGTAACTAAAAAATCATCACTTACTCCCTGAAACTCAATTTTTTTTTTCCACTTTGACTTGTAGACTCTCATCTCTGAAACTTATAAGTCGCCTCCTAAACATATGCGGGTTCCAACACCCAATAAGACTATGTCACATTTGTAATAAATTTGATTATAACTTTCTATTATATGTTAACATTCAACAAATAGAGAATATTAAGTTTAATAGAAATTGAAGAGATAAAAAAAAAAAATAAAAAATAAAAAAAATTGATGAGCCTGACGCACCCAAATCAAATTCACATAAGAAATTAACAGATATAAGACAATGTGAAACGAATTTTGAGTTTTAAAGAGACAACTTTCAAGTTTTATGGGGTAAAATGTGATCAAAATCGAATTCAAAAGATAAAATGACGCGAACTTTGAGTTTCAAGAAGTAGAGTTGTGACTTTTGAGTTACGAATTGCAAGTGAAAATAAAATTGAATTTGGTGTAGCTAATAAGCCAAAATAAATCTAGTAAGGTGACAGTTTTAAATAGATAAAATCATAAAATTGTGCCTCCAAATCTTACTGACAAAGAATTGACTATTAAATATGACTTTTTTTTTTCACTTCCCAATTTTAAATGTCTGAAATATTACACGTCGGATAAAAAAAGGAGGCCCCACGCCACGCTTCCCCGCCAAACGGTTTTATATTTAATATTTTCTCTGATTTTCCGTTTCAATTTTCCCAGGAAACAAACAGCTCCCACTAAAACCAAGGCCGTACGTACACTCTTCGTTTCACCAATCGACCACAATAACCTCTCAATCTCTCTCTCTCTCTCTCTCTCTCTCTCTCTCTCTCTCTCTCTCATTTTTCATGATCGGCGATTCCGATTCCCGAAACCTCTAACTCTCGCATTCCCGATTAGGAATCCCATTGTTATCGCAGAGTCGCCAGAGCGTGGATCTCCTGGTTCGCTCCCATGAATCGATATGATTCGAACCCTTTCGCCGACGAGGAGGTCAATCCCTTTGCGGTGAGTTCCATTACAGACCTGCATTTACGTTACGAGTTTTTGGAATCGGAATTGCTGATATGTTGAAACTCCTTTGATCAGAGTGCGAAATGTTCAATGCGTTTCCGTTTCTCTTTGGAATTTGATTCCACCGGAAATTGAAATCCGCAGTGTAGCTTGTTTTGATTATTCGATGATCTGTTTCGGTTCTTAGAAAACGAAGAAAAGGAAAGAAATAAAATGTTTGTGGGTTATGTGAAATTGGAGAAACTGACCTGACTGGTTGCATCCTAGTTGGTATCGGTTCACTTCCGGTATATTAGAGTAGTTTAGAACATCGCATTTGTAAAGAAAGTTCCTTTCGTTTGTAACTTTCCATCTTATTACTTTTTGTTGAATTTGCAGAATGGAGGTGGAGGTGTTGCCCCTGCAAATCCAAGGCTTTCGCCCCTTCCTCCGGAACCCTATGATCGCAATGCAACAATTGATATTCCTCTTGACAATTCAAAGGTAGTCAGCATATGAAAGATGTGGAATCACATAGTCGAGGCTTTTTGTTCATCTGTTAATAACTTATTGTACAAGCAATTAATGGTTTTCTGTTTTTCTTATTATTTTTGTTGCTATAGAGTTTACAAGCAAAGGAGAAGGAACTCAAAGCTAAAGAGGCTGAATTGAAAAAGAGGGAACAGGTAATATCTTACAAACAAATTTCCCAGACCGTTACACGCAATTGTTGCAATGAGAACAAGAATAATCAACCACTTTCGAGTGAATGTTTCGGTGAACAAAATATGCGATCCAAGTTTTTATTTGGACACCATTAAGCAGTCCTTGCAGCATTGATTTGAATGAGAATTTTTATAGTTACTCTTCTATTTAGTAAGTGGAGTTTACGATTTTATTGTCCTTTTCCAGGAACTAAAGCGGAAAGAAGATGCCATAAAACAAGGTTCACCCTTTTCTGATAAATGCTTGTGAAAAACTATGACACCCAAGTCCAAATTTGTGATTTCCCTTGTTTTGTTCTGCAGCTGGAGTTGTTATAGAGGAGAAGAACTGGCCGCCATTTTTCCCCATCATCCATCATGACATTGCAAATGAAATACCAATCCATCTACAGAGGATCCAGTATGTTGCGTTCACAACATATTTGGGTAGGTTAAGTTTTATTTATTTTCTTTGTGATCGTTCACACAGGTGCCTCAGTTTCCAGATGATATTTGATTGCAGATTTTTCGTTGATCGCTTTTTTTTGCTGTATGTACTTTAGTGGTTTGAGTTTAAAACTGCTTACAAAAGTTATAACATTGCCAGAAAAAGGGATCTAGAAGCAATATAGATCGCATGATTTGTTCAAATTTACTCATTATAATTCTCAGAGTTGGGTTTTGCTTTTGCATTATTCGGTTGGGTCGAGGCAATCTTGTTGAACTTGTTATATCGTACCTTGTTTTGGTACCAAAAGATCTTCTAACTACTAAATGAAAAAAATTCTGTAGTTGTTTAAGTTGACTAAGTTTATGGCACTCTTCAGGTTTGATTGTGTGTTTCCTGTGGAATATTCTAGCAGTTACCGTAGCCTGGATCAAAGGAGAAGGTTTGATCTGCGACTTAGTGTAGACCTATTAACCATTATAAATAAACTCATAATTTAGTCTGAACTTGTATCCTCTTGCAGGTGTAATAATTTGGCTTCTGGCTATAATCTACTTCCTAGCAACTGTTCCTGTAGCCTATTTCGTCTGGTATCGCCCTCTTTATCGTGCTATGAGGTATTTACGATTCCATGGATATGACCTTGTTGTATATCACTATGCCAAAACTGTATATGAGGCTCAAGGCCTATGCATTTAATGATTGTGCACTTCTCGGTCATTTGTCTGACATATCTTTTATCTTATACTTTTTTTCTTCCTGTTATTTGTTCATCCTAACATATTAGGTCTCATAGTTGTAATTGTGTACCATCTATTACAGGACTGATAGTGCTCTGAGTTTTGCTGGGTTTTTCTTGTCTTATCTGGTGAGTTTTGTTCTTACTGCAGTTATATTTTCTGCATTCAAGATGTGAAAATTAGCTCACTTTTGTGCCCTGATTTTCATTTGCAGCTTCATATTGCGTTTTGCATTTACGCTGCAATTGCTCCTCCAATCTTCTTAAAAGGGAAATCTATCACGTAAGTTTTCTTTACTGTGCAGTCTACAAGGTTTACTAATCGCTCAGTTACATTCATTCTTTCGTTTAGGGAGGAACGAGGCAGAAATGAAAAATGAATAAGGGATGCATCCTTCAAAATCATAGTTTTCCGCTTAACATTGCTTTAGTGGATAACTTGCATCCATATGTGGGCTACTCCTATAATTATGATTTCGTGCAGACCTTGTTAGCTAAACTTTTCTCCCAATATTTGGCTTCTTGTAGTCGTATTCTATTTCCGTAATGAAGAAATGTATATTAATCGTATTTCCTCCTGAACACTGTTTTCTTTCTGCTCTGAAGCTCATTTTTCTGTGGTGTGATCATGCTGACAGGGGTATTTTGCCTGCAATAGAACTGATGAGTTACAACGTTTCGGTTGGGGTAAGTTTCAAGCTTTCAGTATTACATGTTGGCTTCCATATTGTCCTTAAATAATTGCAAGCGGCAGACAACTTTGTTTTTCAGCTAGACAGCAATCTAGCAGTGTTAGTGACAAGAATTTTTCAATTCAATCGAAAAACTTGCACTGTTGGATTGCTCCGTCAGCGGTTTGATCTTGAAGTTTTCTCTTGAGTTGATGACGCGGTGAAGACTCAGACTTTGTTTCTTCATTTCAGATACTCTACTTCATTGGATTTGCGTTGTACGTCTTGGAAACGCTTCTCAGCATTTGGGTTATTCAGGTTCGATGATTAACAAACTTGCATTCTTCTCTTGCCCTTAACTCTGCGTTTCTTCCCCCTCTTCGGAGAAACTGACTCTTCGTGCGTCGTATTTGCAGCAAGTATACACGTATTTCCGAGGCAGCGGAAAGGCAGAAGAGGTGAAGCGGGAGGCTGCACGAACCACCATGATGGCAGCAATATGAAGTGGCCAAAATCTATGGACTTCGGATAGTAACTTGTTAGGAATTGTTTTATTGTCGGTCGATGGTTTCTTCACAAACCAGAGGATTTTCGGGATAGTAGAACGTAACTTGTTAGGCTGTGCAGTCAGATGGATGTTTGCTCTTTGGTTTCTTCGTGTGTAGTTATTGTCTCTACAGTTTTGAATCTGCTACAACTTCAGTTTCTGTATTCATTTATAAAGAACTGAAACCTATAACTTGTTCGGTAATTATTTTCGCTTTCAGCTTACAAACTATTTTGAAAGCTATTTGATAAACGTTTTTAGTTTTTGTTCTATGTATAACTTGGAAATTAATTTTTTCTTGAGATCAAATTGTGAATTTTGTGGACAAGAGTAAAGATAAAGATGCCAAGTCATGACAGTTCATATAGTTTTAGGCATCCAATTATTCTTGTTACACCTGTATAGTTTTAGTTAGGTTGTTATATTTGTTACAGGCTGTTAGAGAAAGTTTTGTACATAGCCTTGACTATATATATATATTCAAATGTAAGTGTAATAATTAAGTGAGTAAATGAGAAGAGGAATATTCAGTAAAATCATCCTTTTTTTTCTTTAGTCTCTTTAAAGAGTACATGACATAAAGTTCGTGACATAAAATAAATGTACTCATATTTTGGTTTCAAATACTTCTTGACAATCAAAAGCGCTTCTAACTTTAATTGAAAAAAAAAACGTAAAAACTTAGAAGTGTTTCTACTTCATAAAAGTACTTCAAGAAGAAACACACGTCAAATGTATTTTAAGAAAGCACTTTTTTTAAGCTGCAATTGAAATTCAATAAAAAGATTCAAATTATTTGGTCGGTTTTAGCCCTGAGGCTCATCTTGTTCCTACACGAGAGGAACAACTTCCAGGAACTGCCGCAGGAAAACCCCTAATAAAACTCTCTGAGCTGAAAAATTCGTCGAGCCCCCACCCCCCGAAGAGTCCGAGTAGAAAGCAGGCAATGATGCTTCACAGCCAGAGTTACAGCTCCATGGAATTAGGGCAGGAAAGTTTCCAGAGCTCAATTCACAGTCGCCGCACTTTTTCACCAAGTAAGCTTCGAAACCCCCATCAATGTCCTTTCAGAGCTAGGGCTTTTCTAGAATTTAACTTAGCCAATTCTCCGAATTTCGAAAAGATTGTGAATTCACGAGCTCAGAAACAGAATTTGAGAGGTTCTAGGGTTTTTGTAGGGTTTAAGATTCAGTGTCATTCGAAATCGTCGGTTTTGCCTACGAAAGTTTCTTCGATTAATGGTAAGAAGAAGGGGTATGGAGGCATGTTGTCTTCGATTTTGCGGTCTATAGAGTCCGAAAATGATGTTGAAAAGGACCCTGAATTCGTTAGGTGAAAATTTGAATCCGAAAGAACAGACTGTTATTCTCAAGGAACAAAAAAGCTGGGAAGGGGTTCTGCGTGTTTTCGAGTGGTTCAAGGCACAGAAAGAGTATGTTCCTAATGTAATACACTATAATGTGGTGCTTCGGAAATTGGGTAGGGCTCAGAAGTGGGATGAATTGAGGCTTTGTTGGATTGAAATGGCGAAAAGGGGTGTTCTGCCAACAAACAACACGTATGCAATGCTCGTTGATGTGTATGGGAAAGCCGGCCTTGTGAATGAAGCGCTTTTGTGGATTAAGCACATGAAACTGAGGGGAATGTTTCCGGATGATGTTACAATGAATACAGTTGTTCGGGCCTTGAAGGATGCAGGAGAGTTTGATAGGGCTGATAAGTTTTATAAGGATTGGTGCACCGGGAAGATTGAGCTCGATGAACTAGATTTGAATTCAATGGGTGACTCTGTGAATAGTTATGGCTCAGAGCCTGTTAGTTTTAAGCATTTCTTGTCCACTGAACTTTTCAAGACAGGTGGGAGAATTCCCACATCAAAGGTTACGACCTCATTGGATACACAGAACTCTGTTCAAAAACCACGACAGGCATCTACATATAATGCTTTGATTGATTTGTACGGGAAGGCAGGGCGTCTGGATGATGCAGCTAATGCGTTCGGAGAAATGATGAAATCTGGGGTCCCAATGGATGTCATAACTTTCAACACTATGATCTTTACTTGTGGAAGTAATGGGCATTTGTCGGAAGCGGAAACTTTGCTGAGTAAGATGGAAGAAAGGGGAATTTCTCCTGACACAAGAACTTATAACATTTTTCTATCTCTGTATGCTGATGTGGGGAACATTGATGCTGCTCTGAACTGTTATAGGAAGATCAGAGAGGTGGGTCTTTCCCCGGATGTCGTCTCTCACAGGACTATTCTTCACGTGTTATGTGAGAGAAACATGGTCCGAGAAGTGGAGACTGTGATTCAGGATATGGAGAAATCTGGTGTGCGTGTCGATGAGCATTCTGTTCCTGGTGTCATCAAGATGTATATTGCTGAAGGAAAGCTTGATCGGGCTAAGTTGTTTTATGAGAAATGCCAGTTGAATGGTGAGTTATCATCAAAGAGATGTGCAGCAATTATAGATGCATATGCTGAAAAGGGATTTTGGACCGAAGCTGAGGCAGTATTCTATAGGAAGAAAGACTTGGTAAGACAAAAGAAGGATGTTATGGAGTATAACATCATGATCAAAGCTTATGGTAAGGCAAAGCTTTATGATAAAGCTTTCTCACTCTTCAAGGGCATGAGAAATCATGGGACTTGGCCCGATAACTGCACGTATAATTCTCTCATTCAGATGTTCTCAGGAGGTGAGTTAGTGGACCAGGCAAGGGATGTTTTAACTGAAATGCGGGAAATGGGTTTTAAGCCGCACTCTCTAGCCTTCTCTGCTCTTATTGGATGCTGTGCTCGCCTTGGCCAGCTTTCTGATGCAATTGATGTGTACCAAGACTTGGTCAATTCGGGAGTAAAACCAAATGAATTTATATATGGTTCTTTGATCAACGGATTTGTAGAAAATGGCAGAGTTGAAGAAGCATTGAAGTATTTTCGTCACATGGAAGAATCTGGGATTTCTGCAAATCAAATAGTTCTTTCATCCCTCCTAAAAGCATATGGTAAGGTGGACTCCCTTGACGGAGCGAAAGTACTCTATGAGAGATTGAAAGATCTAGAGGGTGCCCGAGATATTGTTGCATCCAACAGCATGATCGATCTTTATGCAGACCGTGGGATGGTGTCTGAAGCCGAATTGATTTTTGAAAAACTGAGAGCCAAGGGTTGGGCAAATGAGATAACATATGCAACCATGATATATCTTTACAAGACTGTGGGCATGCTTGATGAAGCCATTGATATAGCAGAGGAAATGAAACTGTCAGGTCTGGTGAGGGACTGCGGTTCATTTAACAAGGTAATGTCATGTTATGCCATTAACGGGCAGCTTCGTGAATGTGGCGAATTATTGCATGAGATGGTAACTCGGAAACTCTTGCCAGACGTCGGGACTTTTAAAGTATTATTCACAATATTGAAAAAAGGTGTTTCAATTGAAGCAGTGACGCAGTTAGAGTCATCCTACCATGAAGGGAAACCTTACTCTAGGCAAGCTGTCATCACCAGTGTCTTCTCTATGGTGGGTATGCATGCTTTGGCGCTCGAGTCCTGTGAGAAATTCACAAAAGCTGATGTAAAGCTCGATTCTTTTCTCTATAACATCGCGATATATGCTTATGGGGCTGCTGGGGTGATCGACAAGGCTCTGAACATGTTCATGAGAATGCAAGATGAAGACCTGGAGCCAGACGTTGTAACGTATATTAACCTAGTAGGTTGCTATGGAAAAGCTGGTATGGTCGAAGGTGTGAAGCGAATATACAGCAGGTTGAAATACGAAGAGATAGAGCCAAATCATTCCTTGTACAAATCTGTTATGGATGCCTATACAGATGCCAACAGGCATGACCTTGCCAAACTGGTTAGCCAAGAGATGAGATATGAGTTCTACTCAGAACAAAAGACGGGTTCCGAAACTAAAGATGAGTCCGATGAGGCTACTTCAGATCTTGAGGATGTGTAATTGTTTGAAGGTATAAACTCCCTGTGTTGTTACACTGTACAGAAACACGTTCATGCATCTAATACCGTATTGTATAAATGTACCGGATTTGACGAAACATGTATTGTATTTCCCATCTGTGTTGTTACACTGTACAGAAACACATTTGTTATTGCAATTTTGTTTTCCAATATAGTCGGGCAAAAGGGGAACCATCCAAATTTCTTTTCCCCTAATCAACAAGATGTGTACAAGTCAATTTTCCTTTCCAATTTTCTCAGCAGCCAGACAAAAGTTAAAGCTCCCTTATTTTTCCTGTGTCAACTGTATTTCCATTTTTTTTTTCCACTTGGATGACGGATGGCCGTTGGATTTTCAAAGATTTGACTATAAAACTAGGCCAACCGAAGCCCATTCCAAATCAACTTCAATACTTACCTACTAACTGCCACCCACATTCACCATCCGGAGAAATTTTTCATTATGATCGGAATACGGGTAGTACATCACGTGCTTTTATATAAGTGATGGAAAATTTTATTTTTTAAATTATTAACTTTTTAACATACATATCCTATTATTTGCATAATGATACGTAGTGTGGATGCAAATTTTCTCCTCTTCAGTCTTGGACGATTTTGCACCTACAAAACAATTAACACCTTAGGTTAAGGCCAAAAACCTCACGCACCCACGATGAATTGGGGGGGGGGGGCTTTGGCCGAAGAACCTCCGATGCCAAAGTTAGAATTTTAGAGAGAAAAAGTGTTTAGAGTATTTTTGCCAAAGGATTGGAATTAGGTTTTTTGGTGAGAATATGAGAGTATTTATAGGAGATGGCCGGTCCCCTTTGGAGAAAAGGTGGCCAGCCCTTAGAAGGATTTTTTGGGTGTGATCTAGGTTTAATTAGCCCATTTATTGGCTAATTAAACCAAAAGGGAATGTATTTGTATTTATGAAAAAGGGTTATAATGAGTAATTGAATGATTGGCTTAAAAAATGAGGAAAGGAGGAAGGAAATATGGGGAAAAAAGGAAGGAAGTGGCCGACCCCCTTTGGAGGAGGGATGGCTGGCCCTTTAGGGTAAATTTAGGGTTTAAAGGCTAAGTTAATTGGCAAATTGATGAGGAATAATCCCATTAATTTGCCAATTATCTCCATTTATGTGGGATAATTGGTAGATTTATGAGATAACTATCTTAAATGTGGATGGATGAAATAATTCGGATTTGTTTACCTTTTATGGGCGCTTTTGACTTGACCGACGATAATTACCGGCTGCTCGCGCGTAGGAATTCTGATGCACCTCAAGGGCATTTTTGTCTCCTTAATTCGAAAGTCCACGTGTCGCCTTGTGATTATTTTTGGCTCCACAAATGCCCCCACACCTGTTGGGCTGCTCGCAGAAAAGGGCAATGGGTGTAGAGACTCTCCCACTTTAGGAAACTTCAAGCTGCTTCCTATTTTGTTGATTTTCCTCTTCAATCGGAAATTAGGTCCTTCTAGGAAAGGGAAATAAACTTCTCTCAAAGCCTATTTAAGTCCACCTTAAGTGGGTTATTAAATCAACTTTGGAGAGCAATTTATTCTACCCTACAAGAGAGAGAAAGCTAGAGGATATTTGTTCCCCATCCTCTAGCAATCTTCTACATCTTGCCCGTGCAAAGGACCGTATTTCGTTGATTTCTTCGTCTTCTCCTTGGATAGTGCTATTGCGAGGCAGCCGTCGGGGTGGTGCGGCACGTCGACTGGCAGGGGCCAGGAGTTGGCTCGGCAGGGGCCGAGGAGATGTCTTGGCAGGGACCACTGCTTGGGCAGCTTGGCTGGCCTAGTGCCAAGGGCGGCTTGAACGGCCGGGACCGCGAACTGAGGCGTTGGGGTGCAGTGCTAGGGTAGTCTCACAGCTCACATCCTTTAGGACCTGACGCGGGCCAAGCTGGCGATTGAGAGAAATGAGAAGGTTGCGGGCTTCATGAGCTGCTGGAATGCTGGGCATGCAGACCTCTTGCCTGCTAGAATGCTGGGTTGAGCTCATCTGCCGAGTACCATGAATGGCACTAGCTGCTTAGTCCTCTTTGTCGGGAGAAAGGTAGGCTGCTCAAGAGATGCCGGTTGGGAAAAACTGAAGACTTTATCCGCTGCTTGTGAGGGTCCGCCTGCTGCCGAGAGGTCTGTGATTGGCATGACTTCTTCCAATGGGAAGAGAAATGAGGCTGCTAGATGTGCCCCCAGTGCCGAAGTCTGCTGGGGTGGAAGAGACTGCTTGCGTGGGCAGCTGCGAGAGATCCACTAAGCCCGCTTCTGGGGAGGCTGATGAGATTCGTGTGCTCTTAAGACCAGACATTCTCTATTTCTCCAGAAGATTTGCCCCCCTTTACTTTCGAGTCTTCCATCGGTGAAATAGTTGGAGATGAGAGTGTCCACGGCGGGGCAGCCGGGAGTGAAGCGCCGGATGGTACCACTGCTGGGGTTGTCGTGGCTGCCGAAGGTGTGACAATGGAGTAGTCGTCGGGTGGCCAAGCTGCTGAAGAGTAGTCTTCTAGGTAGCCTTTAGGATTTATTTTTCCTTGTTGCTTTTGCTTTGCTTGAACTCCTCCAATCTTTGCTAATTGTTTTTTCAATTTTGCTAGAAAATTTAATAAACTTGCTTCCTTCGCTTTTCTCCATCTTTGCTTCTTTTGTTCATGCCTTAACCTTTAGACTTTATAGGCCAGTAGCAGGCGTGCCACTTTTTTATAAGCAGACAGGCCGCATAGCCTATGCAGTCGCAGGTGTTGGTGTAGAACTTTGCAAAGTTGTTAGCCATAGGGTCGGCAGCCGGACGCCTTACTTACAGAAGTAGACGAGTCTGCGTGACCACTAGGCTGTTAACCTTGGCTTTCTCCAATTCCGTAGGTTGCGTAGCAAGTATCACAACACTTTAGGACTTGGTGCAAGTCGTTCCGCGCTTGGCAAAGGTGAAGTTTATCGACTACGTAGCATGTCGGTAGTGGATAAAACTTCGTATATGCCTGCTAGCTTGTTTAACCTTTCACAAGAATGTGTGGTTGTATATTGCAAAGTTGTTAGCCATAGGGTCGGCAGCAGGACGCCTTACTTACAGAAGCAGACAAATCCGCGTGACCACTAGGCTTGTTAACCTTGGTTTTCTCCAATTCCGTAGGTTGCGCAGCGAGTGTCACAACACTTTAGGACTTGGTGCAAATCATTCCGCGCTCGGCAGAGGTGAAGCTTATCGACTACGTAGCATGTCGGTAGTGGATAAAACTTCGTATATGCCTGCTAGCTTGTTTAACCTTTCACAAGAATGTGCGGTTGTATAAGTCTAGTGTGGCTTCACTGCTTGAAGGGCAAGCCGTAGGCAGTCTTCCAGAATCCGTAGGCTACCTCAGTGTACTCGGTAGCAGCTTTAGGGTTCCAGGGATAATGTGCCCCCTCCGTCTCTAGGGCCCGGTTCCCCGCAGATTAGGCCAAGAGACCCAAAATCCTTCAATTAGCTAAGCCTTGAAAAAGACCATTGTGGCTACTTCTAGGAATTCCGGCGCAAGCCATCGTGCACCTAGTTACACTAGGGCAACCAAGCTCATCCACGTCTGGATGTTCGGAGTGAAGAGTTTATCCTCCCGCTTTGGAGAGCAGATTGGTCCCTCGGGGGGCGCTATTCCTGTGGTGAGTCCCTAAGAAGGGCACGATCTTCTTTTGAAGTGCAGGAGTTGTCAGTTGCCGCAATGGAATCAAGTTGTAAAAGAGTTCCTCATTGAAAAACAAGTGAACAAATAACTTGATTGTAAAGACTGCGGAACAACTGGTAATCCTCGACTTGCGAGGTTTGTGCCCGTCTGAGCTGCTTGAGCCTTCGGGCGTAGTTGGAGATCACACGTGGTACTTCCTCAAGTTGTAGGCGTTCCACTGCTTTTCGATCTCCTCGTCATTCATGGTGGCGGGGGTGTAGCTCCCCTTGTCGCCTACTCTGCTGATCTTGTAAGGTCATTCCCAAATAGGGTCCATCTTCTTCGATCCCTTCCTTCGAGCAGTGATGAAAGCCCTCATCAAAACTAGATCTTCGGGTTGAAACTGCCGGATTTTGGACCTTTTGTTGTAACTAGAGAGGAGCTGCTGCTGGTAGGATGCGATGCGGGCTATGGTCTGCTCGCACCTTTCCTCCGCTAGGTCTAGGTTCGTGGCCATCTCTTCACTGTTCTGCTCGACATCTGGCAGCAGGGTGGTGATGCTTAGCATGATGATGTTGGGAGGAATGATTGTTTCCGAGCTAAACGCCAAAGAGAAAGGGGTTTCTCCGGTTGCTCGCTTCTTGGTGGTACGATATGCTCATAGACATCCGGGGAGTTCATCTGGCCATTTTCTCTTCTTGTTGGCGAGGGATTTCTTGAGGCAGTCGAGGATCGTCTTGTTGGATGCTTCGACCTGCTCGTTGCTTTGAGGATATCTTGGCATGGACATGTGCTGCTTGATGTTTTACTTTTGGAAGAACTTCGTCAAATCTTCGTCCGCGAATTACGGGCCGTCGTTGGTGACGATGAACTGAGGGATGACAATCAGCAAATGATGTTCCTCTATACGAAGCACTCTATGTCCGTCTGAGTCGTGGTTGTCGTGGGCGATGCTTCTACCCATTTGGTGAAGTAGTCAGTTGCCACGATCATCATGCCTCTGCCCCCAGTAGTAGGCGGCATAGGTCCTACTAGGTCGATTGCCCACTGCATGAAAGGTCAAGGACTCGTTTGCGGATGCAACTCGCTCGCAGGCAGGGCCGGTACAAGCTTGTAACGTTGGCAGCGGTCGCACTTTTGCATTAACTCCCGGGCATCTTGATGCATGGTTGGCCAGTAGTAGCCTGCGTTGAGAGCCTTTTGCGCTAAAGATCGTCCTCCATAATGGTTCCCACAAATGCCTTCATGGATTGAACTTAAGACCTTTAAATCATCGGGAAGCGCCAAACATCGGAGGTGTGGTCCGGTGTAGGATCTTCGAACTAAAATGTCCCTCCGCATGTAGTAGCGCGCTGCTAGGGTTTGAAGTTTCCTTGACTCCAATCTTTCTGTGGGGAGCGCGCCGTTGACCAAGTAATCTATAATAGGACTTTGCCAATTTGGAGTTACACTAACCTGCGTCACCTCGGCTACTGGCTCTGACTCTATGCGCGGCTTATCTAGGTACTCCACCGAAATTGAACGCTTGAGCTGGTGATCGAGGGCAGAGCCCAGGCCGGCTAGCGCATCTGCATGGGCATTTTCCGTCCGTGGAACCTGAGTGAGCGTGCAAGTCTGAAATGCCTCTAGCTGCTCGCGTATTTTCTCTAGGTATTGCGCCATCCTTGGATGCTTCGCCATATATTCCCCTGCGGTTTAGCTGAGAATCAGAATAGATCGCCAGCTTATTCACGGCTAAGTCTTTCGCCATTCGGAGGCCTGCCAGTAGGGCCTCGTACTCCGCTTCATTGTTGGATGCTTTGAAGCCTAAAGTGATCGCCTGCTCGAGCATTGAACCGTCTGGGGTGGCAAGGACCATGTCTGCTCCCGAACCTTTGTAGTTGGATGTGTCGTCAACATGCAAATGCTGGAAATCTCCATTGAGGGAGCAGGTGCTGCTAAGGTGTGCTCGGCTACTTCCGGGGCGTCGTTGGACTGCTCTGTTGCGCTGCCTAGGCTAGGCGTGAAAGCGCGGTAGGGAGCTGTAGAGCTGGTGCCATGTTATACGTAGCAAGAAGTGCTCAAATGCTGGTATTGGGCCACTCTAGAGTTGAATTATGGAACAAAGGTCGGCTAGGGCCGTGTGACACATAGCAGGAGGTAGTGCTCAACTGCCGGTACATGATGCTCCTATGTAGAATCTTTTGGGACGACGAGGACAAAGCTTGCTTCCAAGTGCGTCCTTCTAGTGTTTGTCTGCCCTTGGCACACCTTTTGGGCTGAGTTGTTACGTTCGTCAGAAAACTTTGCATCGCCAGTGTCTGCGCCTTTATCGTCCCGCGTTTAGATTGGGCGTAATAGCGCGTCATGAAGATGACTACGTGCGTCTGATTTGAGCTTCCAAGTTGCAACAACCATCGCCAAAGTTCGTTTTTTGAATTTCTGGTAGCATCGAGGAGAGCTTTTTGAACTGTGGAATACAGGTAGTCGGCCCCCCAGCTCTTCTCGTATGATGGTAGGGCTTATTGCTGCCTCAGATATCGTCAAACATGCGAATAGGTCCTCCGTTGCTTCTGGTTTGGATAGTAATGGAGGCGATGTGAGATACTTCTTCAGGTCTTGGAAGGCTTCTTCGCACTCTTCATCCGACTTATCACGTTGCGCCCTCTTGATGGCTTTGAAGAAAGGCTTGCATCTATCGGTAGACCGCGAGAGGAAACGGTTGAGGGCGGCTGCTCGTCCAGTCAAGCTTTGGATCTCTTTCAAGGTTGTAGGAGACTTCATTTCCTGAACCGCTCGGATCTGCTTGAGCGCCATCTTCTCGATCCACCTACTGTAATTACTATTTGGACAGATACCACCAGCGCGTCGTCATGCGGTAGATCAACGCCTTCTGCGTCCTGCTCAGTGAAGCTGATGATGGGCCCTGGTAGTGCGTCGGCTGCCTGGACTTGAAAGATCAATAGGGCCTGCCGGATCTTCCTCTTCTTAAAGTTGCTGGCGGCCCCCAAGTGCTCGGATTCTGCAAAGATACCATTAATCCGGATTGTCTTTGGCTGGTGGCTCCTCTTCCTCCTCAGCATTCATTCTTAGTTGCGCTGCTGGCTTGTCCGAACACTTGTCGACTTTGCCTTCCTTCATGAGCTTTTCCAGATAATTCTTCCAAGTGCAGCAGCTTTCGGTGGTGTGACTTGGTCCTCGGTGGAATGCGCAGCATTTGGTAGCTTGAACCACGGCTCATTCTTCACGTCGCAGAGAATGTGATGGATCGGAATTGAAAACTTCGCGTAATTCCTGGTCGTGGAGCCTTCTGTCTGCTATTGCTGGGCCGCTTTCCATCTTCCTTTCTTTGAGCCAACACCAGTTCTTTTTGAGGCTGCTCGGACGCCTTTTTCTGCTCGTCGGGCCTCGTCCCAAAGTGCGTGCTTCTCTGCCAGGGCGAAGGAATCTGCTAGAGTCAAGTCTTCTTTCATGATCATCTCTCCAAATAGGGGTGATCTGCAGGGAGGCCCTTTTGAAAGTCTGCACTGGCTATTGAGTCGTCGCATCCAACGATCTTCGCCTTCTCTGCTTTAAACCTCTTCATGTAGTCGCGGAGTGATTCCTTCGGGTTCTTCTTCACGTTCAACAAGTGATCGGATTTTTTCTTGATCGAGCGGTAAGATGAGTATTCTTTGGTGAAGACCAAGGAAAGATCGTCAAAGCTCTGGATGGATCGTGGCGGCAAGGTGTGGAACCAATCTTGCGCTTCGCCTTGCAAGGTGGTGGCGAATATTTTGCACATAAGGGCGTCATTACTCCGGTAAAGGACCATTGCACTTCGGTAATGCTTCAAGTGCCTCTCTGGATCTCCATCTCCTTTGAATGATGTGAAATGTGGCATGTTAAACTTGTGTGGAGGCTCTACCTGCTCGATCTCGTCTGCGAATGGTGACCTGCTCATGTTGGTCACGTCCCGTCGTAGTGCCTCGTCGGTGACCTCGTTGCGTTGGAAATCGCGCAATCGCTCGGTCAAGATTCTCTCTACTTCTTCCTGAATTTGCCTTTGTTGGGGGAGTGGAGCTCTCGACTGTCCTCAG
This sequence comes from Cotoneaster glaucophyllus, assembly GCA_036320875.1. Taxonomy (NCBI): domain Eukaryota; kingdom Viridiplantae; phylum Streptophyta; class Magnoliopsida; order Rosales; family Rosaceae; genus Cotoneaster; species Cotoneaster glaucophyllus. The sequence goes on from CM070068.1 coordinate 4,588,155, forward strand.
TTTTGACCTGCTGGTCTAGGCTGCTCTTCTACGTGCTCGGCTCGTCTATGCCTCGGTAGCGGTGCATGTGGTGGATTCCTAGCAGGCGAGGGATTTCGCAAGCTGCTGGTTGAACTTGAGCCGGATTGAGTGACTGCTTCTCTCCGTCCGTCATGCTGCCTACTCCGATGTGATGTGGAGGATGCTCCTTGCAGACTTAGCCGCGAATGAACACTTCGCTTGGAAGACTGCTCATGTTGATTATCGGAGTGTGGCCCCAACCGTGAGTGTATGCTCGTCCGTGGGCCTAGTCGAGAGTGCACGCTCCTCCGCGTGCTAAGACGGGAGTATACGCTATCTCGGGGGCCCAATTGGGAGTGTGCTCTGCCCAAATGCTTGGTTAGGGGCTGGTCGAGTGGCTGCTTGTCGGGACGCTGCTTGAGAGATTCTTCGTCTGCCCTTGTCCTTCTTTGAGACACCTCGTTTGGGACACGTTGCATCTTGGTGCGATGTAAGAGCTGGCTTACCAAGGTCGTCCGTTGTGCTAGGGCGCTCGTCAACTCTATGACTTGTCGAGACAAGTGTTGTTCGCCATTTGGATTGGAAGAACTTGTAAGGAATGTGCTTCCTTGAGCGACGGAAGAGTGGTAGACTCCGGGCGCGGGATTTGAGTTGGGAAGTGTCAAATGCGCGGAGAAATATGGTGAGAATGTCCCCGGCTCGATGGTAGGTTCGGATGGCTGAGATAGTCTTGGGCTGACTTGGGCTGCTTGGGAAACCACTGGGGCAGGCTGGGCTGCGGGGGCAGGCTTGGCTGCAGGAACAGGCTGCTCAGTACGAGATGCGTGCGATTGTGAGGCTTGGGCCGTGGCTCTGGTGGTACGGACTTTGGGTGGTACGCCTTGGACTTGCCTCGGTGGCACGACTTGGGCTGTAGTAGCGGTGTCATGGACCTTGCCGCGGGTGGTCACCGCGGTGGTTCCCATGGTGAAGCAGGCTTGGGCTACGGGAGCAGGCTGGACTACGGGAGCGGGCTGCTCGGTGGGAGCAGGCTGGACCACGGGAGTGGACTGCTCGGCGGGAGCAGCCCGCTGCTCGTCGGGAGCAGGCTGGGCCACGGGAGCGGGCTGCTCGGCGGGAGCAGGCTGGACCACGGGAGCGGGCTGCTCGGCGGGAGCAGGCTGGACCACGAGGGTGTGCTGCTCGGCGTGTGGCACACGTGGGTACGAGGCTTGGGCTCGGCTAGGCAACGTATTTGGCTCACGTTGGGCTTGGAATAACATGGCTTGGGCCGGGACCTTGGATGGCACGGCTCGGGCCGTGGTGATGGCGCCATGGACCTCGCCGTGGTGGGCTACCGTGGTAGCCACCGCGGTGGTTCCCGTGGCGGAAACTCGTGGTGGTGGACATGAAGACCGCTACAAGATTTTGTTACGTCCCGTTTTATTGGAAATCTTGGAGGGCCATAATATGTACTTTCTGTGGAGCCGTTCTTCGGTCTTATCGATAAATTATTGGCTAATTTGCATGTTTTTTTCTAGCAAAAGGGTAATTTGTTAATTTGCATGTATAGCTAGCTAGCTAGGTCTTTAATTTGATGACTATTTCACTTTCCGTATCTTTTACTTTGTGTTATTCATATTTCTCAGTTCAATCATCGTCACTCCAATCCAACGTACCAAATGCCGCTTAAACTTTTTGCTTTTAGACACAAGTTTACATACGATTAGCAGACTGCATCAAATTCTAACACAAGCTAATGACTATATATTCGAGAATTAACCCAGTGAGATACACTATTCTATTTCTGTCAATTTTGTAATTGTATCTCTATATTTATATTTGGTTTGCAGGTGGTTGCGTTCATGGTGTGGAATTTAAGTAGGGACAGTTGAAGGCGGAGGCCAGTTGGAACTTGCAAGTAGACAATCAATTTCAATGGGTAAAAAAACAAGTAAAAGATGCATGCTTTTTTTTTGACATGAAATGAAGGCAAAGTTGGTGTTAGGTTAGGGATTGAAACTGAAACCATAAACCTTGTGCTACTTATTCACGTCGCCTATCATTTTCAGCATAATATGGCTCCTTCTGTATGCAATAAATACTATGCAATTTCAATATACAAGTAAAGAAAAATATATACTAATCTTTTGATTGTTGGCAAGTGTTTTGAGCGTCCTCAAAACGGTTGTAGGGGTATACACATCGCAACATCGCCAGGCATTGTCATTGCAGCGTTCTGGTTTAATAAAGGATTGTCATGTCGAAAAATTATTACACGTAATAAGTGTATTATTGAATAGGAACATCACATCATAATAGATTCGTTTTGAGTAAGTTGTTTCCTCCAAACAAATGTGTGAAAGGAGAAATAGAACTTTGCGTCGACAACATTGCGACAACCAATAGAAATGGACTTAAACATTTACCGAACGTGATCGGTTGGATAGCAGCTAGGACCTTAGAATAAATGCTATGCCATGCAACATGAAGCAGCCAGGATCCTGATATATGTTGGATTTGTGGTACGGTTTCTTATGAGCCCTCTAAGAAGAAGACCGTGGACATAAACGAGTTGTGGATGGTAATGTCGCAAGAAACAGAAACATAAACATAAACCAGGTACCACACACTACTAGAAATTATAATTTTGTCGACAAATTATAAGCCGACAAAGCAAAATTTTGTCGGCACAAGATTCATTTCTCGACGAAAATTTTAATTTGTCGGCTGAACACTCACACCAGAACCAATTTACAACATCAATCTTAGCCGAGAAAATTGGAACGTTAGCCGACGATCATTTTGTAGGAGTAAATTCGATGCCCCGACGAATTTTGTTTTGACGGGGTAAACTCTTGTGGGAACTTTTCCTGCTGTATTGAAATATTAGCCAACGATGTGAGGCAACCAAGTATTTAATCGGCAAACTAAAAAGAGAGGCAACAAAGTATGTCATCAGCAAAGTGATAATAACTCTACGTGATAAGAACAAACTTATCAAATTCCCAAGGCAATCCTAACCTATTTTGTCGGTTCACATCCACCAATTGCTCATGATCTCCCTCCCATATTCTTCCTAATCCTATTTTGTCGCTTCACATCCCCCAATTCCTCATGATCTCCCTCCCATCCCCCAATTCCTCATGATCTCCCTCCCATCCCCCAATTCCTATTCTTATTTTGTTGGTTCACATCCCCCAATTGCTCATGATCTCTCTCCCATATTCTTCGCTCTCAGCTCGCCATCCGATTTCACTTTCATAAGAATTCCTATTTATCTTGTAACAACTTGGCGGGGTCTTTCCTGCTCAGAAACAAGTTTGACGATCCTAAATCCCTAAGTTAATATATTAGGGTTCTCGCACTCTTAACTGACTCTCATCCACGTCTCTGCTTCTATCATCTCTCTTGCTCTCACGATCATCTCCATAATTTTGCAGAAGCAGCAACCACAAGCAACCAGGCTTAACGGTGAGGATATAACCAAACTATTTAATATATTGCTTAATTATAGTTTGGTTCAAGACCTTTAGGCTACCATTACTTTTTGTTCTGATTTTTTCTTGGTCATGGCATGTTATTGTTCGGCTCTTGTAATTTAGGGTGCACTACAAATTGAAGTAAAGTTTTTTATTTGGAATTTTTATGCGTCAATGTCTTTGATTTTTATTCTTACCAATGAATTGCAATGCACTGCATATATGTATTTACATTTAACTTAAACTTGGTTCTTTTTCTCTCTCTTTTTTTTTCTTCTTGTTTTTTTTTGTAGTGGCCAATGATTTGCCAAAAAAGGAAACGACCTCTTGTGTCAACAAGAATCTCTGCCATCCCAGTCATGGTCTACATCTGTTTTCGGAGCTGCTCCTCCTACTTTTCGTCAAGAGATGAATACGCCTAATATTTTGAGGCAGACTTATCTTTCTTGCATACAATCTCATTCTATGGATGGTGTAACCGAGAGTGATGCTCCTCAGTTAGAGCCAAGAAACATTGATCCTCCATGATCTTGGCGGGAAAACACCATACCTGCTTCGCCCTGTACTTGTTCCCAGACCATAAGTGGTGCAATCGGGACCTCTCTTCATCACACTCAATCCCAACCTGTAATTGGTACTAGGGAAACTTCTTATCAACATCGAGACGTAGTAGGATCCCAGCTTGATGATACTCATAATGATTTACCTATTAAAGCACCTACTAGAAAGAGGAGTGTAGTTCGTCATCGACACGGGAGTAAGAAATTAAAAAAAAAACTAATGTTATATACCATGATGAACAATGTCATTACGTTACACCAATTACCATTGCATATTAATGCATTAATTTTTGCTTTTCCATTGTAGGTGTTAATGGTTCTGTACCAAACTTACTAGATGAAAGACCAGTGCTTGGGGCATGTCGATTGGTTAAAACCAATCTTATTGTTCGTATTATGCAAGCAAAGATCAAGGTCGCTATAGACCCGGTGCATAGGCGAGCAACTGATAAAGTTGTTCATAGCTTGTTGGCACATGATACGAGGGCTATTGTTCACCAACACTGCCCAATGAACACGACATATTGGAAAAGAATGTCTGACAAGTCGAAGTCAGACTTCGTCTCGGAAATCACTGTGAGTAGAACCGTTAATTTAAGACATATACGTTGAAATAATCTCTATAATGACTTGAATTTTACTTTAGAAACATAATGTATTTTGTTTTAGTTTTGGTATGAATTTATTGGAATAAAATCACAACTCGTTTTTAATTATCCTAGGTGAACTTCGACTTGGACACCAATATTAAAGAACATTATGACTATGTTGATAGACTCATGTCTAGACGATACAAGGAGTTCAAGTATGAGTTACATGCATACTTTTTAGAGTGGGCATCGGTTGAGGAGGCATTGGCCAATCCTTTGATAGAGATGGACTCAAGACCAGGGAAACCTGGATAGTGGGAGTTTTTATGCCAACATTTTCAGTCAGAGAAGTTTCTAGTATTGTTTTAGTTGATTCATGCATGCATTTAGTCTTAATTTTTTGTTAAGTGTATGACACTAGCTAAGAAACTGTTATTGTGTTGTGAAATATAGAAACAATTGGAGGCTAACAAAAAAAATCAAGCCCAAAAGAAGTATGAGCATCACTTTGGTTCACACCCACTTGCCAACGTAGTGGAGGAGTGTACACAAGTTGAGCAATGAATGTTTTAATGTTGAGCAATGAATGTTTTAATGCTATGTTTGTAGCAAATTAGAATTTGGTGTATATGTTTTGTGTTTGAGGGATAAGGACTTTTGACTGAATATAAGGTTTTGTTATTTAAGACTCTAGTTGCTAGCATGATCCATTTTTATGGCTACCTAATTTCTGCCATTTATAGTTGATCTTATATATTGATAATTACTATCTTTGAACCTAAACTAATAAATGGTAGGCGGGTTCCCAATTCCCTGAGATTGATACCTTTGAGATTGCTTATGCCGGGAAGAACAAAAATTAGACCAACGAGACTGCCAAGTCCAAATTTGTAAGTCTAAAATTGTATATTGTTTTAGTTTTGCATAATAAAAGAAGCTATAAATTATGGACGAAGTTCTAATCCATGTTTTTTATGTGAAAAAAAAAAAAAAAAAAAGCATGAGATGGTTGATGAGGATTATCTTAATGAATTAGCAAAGGATTATTCGGAGGATACTCCGTTGAATGAGATGGCAGTACCTGATCAAGATGTTGGCCTTCATATAAGATTATCCAGAGGATACTCTATTGATTAGGTACTGCTATCTCATTCAATGGAGCATCCTCCGAATAATCCTTTGCTAATTCATTAAGATAATCCTCTTTCCTAGCAACCATCTCATCCCTTTTTTTTTCAAATAAAAAACATAGATTAGAACTTCGTCCAAAATTTATAGCTTCTTTTATTATGGAAAACTAAAACAATTTACAATTTTAGACTTACAAATTTGGACTTGTCAGTCTCATTGGTCCAGTTTTTGTTCTTCCCGGAATAAGCAATCTCAAAGGTATCAATCTCAGGGAATTGGGAATCCGCCTGCCATTTATTAGTTTAGGTTCAAAGATAGTAATTATCAATATAAAAGATCAACTATAAATGGTAGAAATTAGGTAGCCATAAAAATGGATCATGTTAGCAACTAGAGTCTTAAATAACAAAACCTTATATTCAGTCAAAAGTCCTTATCCCTCAAACCCAAAACATATACGCCAAATTCTAATTTGCTACAAACATAGCATTAAAACATTCATTGCTCAACTTGTGTACACTCCTCCACTATGTAGGCAAGTGGGCGTGAATCAACTAAAACATTACCAGAAACTTCTCTGACTGAAAATGTTCGCATAAAAACTCCCATTGTCCAGGTTTCCCCAGGTCTCGAGTCCATGTCTATCGGAAGATTGGCCAATGCCTCCTCAGCCGCTGCCCACTCTAAAAAGTATGCATGTAACTCATACTTGAACTCCTTGTATCGTCTAGACATGAGTCATCAACATAGTCATAATGTTCTTTAATATTGGTATTCAAGTTGAAGTTCACCTGGGATAATTAAAAACGAGTTGTGATTTTATTCCAATCAATTCAAACCAAAACTAAAACAAAATACATTATGTTTCTAAAGTAAAATTCAAGTCATTATAGAGATTATTACAAAGTATATGTCTTAAATTAATGGTTCTACTCACAGTGATCTCCGAGACGAGGTTTGACTTCGACTCGTCAGACATTCTTTTCCAATATGTCGTGTTCAATTGGGCAGCGTTGGCGAACAATAGCCCTCGTATTATGTGCCAACAAGCTATGAACAACTTTATCAGTTGGTTGCCTAGCACTGGGTCTATAACGACCTTGATCTTTGCTTGCATAATACGAACAATACGATTAGTTTTAGCACTGGGTCTATAACCAACCGACATGCCCCACGCATTGGTCTTTCATCTAGTAAGTTTGGTACAGAACCATTAACACCTACAATGGAAAAGCAAAAATGCATTAATATGCAATGATAATTGGTGTAACTTACATTGTTCATCATGGTATATAACATTAGTTTTTTTTATTTCTTACTCCCGTGTCGACGACGAACTGCACTCCTCTTTCTAGTGTGTGCTTCAATAGGTAAATCATTATGAGTATCATCAAGCTGGGATTTTGCTATGTCTTGATGTTAATAAGAAGTTTCCCTAGTACCAACTACGGGTTAGGATTGAGTGCGATGAAGAGACGTCCCGCTCACACCACTTATGGTTTGGGAACAAGTACAGGGGAAAGCAGGTATGGTGTTTTCCCGCCAAGGTCATGGAGGATCAATGTTTCTTGGCTCTAACTGAGGAGCATCACTCCTGGTTACACCACTCATAGAATGAGATTGTATACATAAAGATAAGTCTGCCTCAAAATCTTAGGCCTATTCATCTCTTGACGAAAAGTAGGAGGAGTAGCTCCGATAACAGATGTAGACCGTGACTGGGATGGCAGAGGCAAGATTCTTGTTGACATAAGAGGTCGTTTCCTTTTTTGGCTAATCATTGGCATCTACCAAAAAAAAAACCAAGTTTAAGTTAAATGTAAATACATATATGCAGTGCATTGGAATTCATTGGTAAGAATAAAAATCAAAGACATTGATGCATAAAAAAAATCCAAATAAAAAACTTTACTTCAATTTGTAGTGCACCCTAAGTTACAAGAGCCGAACAATAACATGCCCTGACCAAGAAAATATCAGAACAAAAAGTAATGGTAGCCTAAAGGTTTTGAACCAAACTATAATTAAGCAATATATTAAATAATTTGGTTATATCGTCATCGTTAAGCCCGGTTGCTTGTGGTTGCTGCTTCTGCAAAATTATTGAGATGATTGTGAGAGCAAGGGAAGCAAGAGAAATGATAGAGGCAGAGACATGGATGAGAGTCAATTAAGAGTGCGAGAACCGTAATATATAAACTTAGAGATTTAAGATCGTCAAAATTGTTTCTGAGCGGGAAAGACCCCGCCAAGTTGTTACATGATAAATAGGAATTCTTACGAAAGTGAAATCGGACGGCGCGCTGAGAGCGAAGAATATGGAAGGGAGATCATGAGCAATTGGGGGATGTGAACCGACAAAATAGGATTAGGATGAGTATGGGAGGGAGATCATGAGCAATTGGGAGATGTGAACCAACAAAATAGGTTAGGATTGCCTTGGGAATTTGATAAGTTTGTATCACGTAGAGTTATTATCACTTTGCCGATGACAAACTTTGTTGACTCTCTTATCAGTTTGCCTATGAAATACTTGGTTGCCTCACATCGTCGGCTAATATTTCAATACAGCAGGAAAAGTTTCCGCCAAAGTTTACCCGTCAAAACAAAATTCGTCAGGGCATCGAATTTACGCTTACAAAATGATCATCAGCTAACGTTCCAATTTTCTCGGCTAAGATTGGCGTTGTAAATTGGTTTTAGCGTGAATATTCAGCCAACAAATTAAAATTTTCGTCGATAAAGGACTCTTGTGCTGATAAAATTTTACTTTATCGGCTTATAATTTGTTAACAAAATTATAATTTCTAGTATAGTGTATTAGCAGTTGCAGGCCTGTGCTGCTGGGCATGTATATGTATAACATAAAACCCCATGTTTGTTGCATGTAGCGGATTAGGATCGTAATCAAATTATGAGACCCAACCTTTAAATTCATATATAGTTACAAATACATTCTGTTAAGATTAAATTCGAATTGAAATCCGATATATTGACATGTCTAGTTAGAAAAAAAAAATATTCAAATTCTATGGGTTAAAAATAGTAAAAGATTTTTGAGACATTTTGAACTTTCTAATTTTAGACCAAAATGTCACATGAGTAGTAAATATAAGTGTACAATCAACGAAGATAATGAAATTTGAGCCATGTGACCGCTTGAACAAATGGTTCAAAATGGTTGGTGAATATATAGAAATTTTTAATACATTTAAATGCAAAAGTAAAATAAAAAATTAAGCAAATATCCCCCGAGTAATAGATATAAGAGTACAATCAACGAAAATAATGAAATTCGAGCCATTTAACCGCTTAAACAAATTTATTCAAGCGGTCAAATCAAATGGTTCAAAATGGTTTGTGAATATATATAAAAAAATTTAATACATTTAAATGCAAAAGTAAAATAAAAAACTAACCAAATTAGATCGATAAAAATTGATAAATACGATAAACTACATATCATAAGTTCAATATAATAAACTCAATATAACATAAGTTACATTACGTACAACATAAACTCCATGTAACATAAGGTGCTAAATGCAACAACACACCAAAGTCTAACCTCCTAATACCCTTACCCTAGGATTTTGGTCCTTGAGGAACCTCTCGAAACGTCGTCGTATGAGCTCGTCCTAGTTTTTACTTTTAGTTAAAATAACTAATTTACCGAACACTCCGCCATCTTTATATTCTCGTCTGAAAAATGTTCAAAACCCTAGCTAGGGTTTAAGCACTCCTGACCGTTTCGAACCCAAACCCCAAAATCTATAAATTCGCTTTGCTTTCAGTACCCATGGATTTTCACTCATCTAGTTCCCCCACCCAATTTCTTCTTTCTTGTGCTCACAGATGGTAGGGCTCATCCCTCCGCTAACACTCGAAGACCTCGATCCAGCTTCAAAGCCCAAGTATTCGAAGGGCCCGCCCGACTCCGTTGATCCCAGAGACCTTTCGGTTGCAGATTCGTTCTTGGATTTTGATTCCATAGAGGATTGGTTCAAGAATATTGATATGGCGGAAACAGGGCAGTTTAAGGCTGAGGCGGTTGACGCAGAGTATATTGGAGGTGGGTTCGAGCCGGCGGGTGATGGGTCTGTGCCGATTGATTGTGGGTCTGATTGTGTGGTGAAGGTGGAGGGTCCAATGTTGGAGAATTCGGGTTGTTTGGTTGCGGAAGAGTTGGGGAAGGTTAATTTGCTTGGAGGCTGTGAAGAAAGTTCGGTTCTTGATGGTGGGAATGGTATGAAGAGTGAAGTAGTGAGTCGTGATACTGGGGAAATGAAACCGGTGAGTAATGAGAATGGGAGTGAGGGTTTGAAGTCGAAGATTGAAGGCGGGAATAGGATGGGGAGCGAAATGGTGAGTGGGAATGGTGGGAAGAGTGGAGCAGGGAATGGTGAGTCCGAGAGTGAAAGCTCCGAGTCTGAGAGTGAGAGTTCGGAGTCGTCATCATCATCATCTGAAAGTAGAAGCTCTAGTGATGATGACAGCAGTGATGATGAAGAGGAGGAAGACAGGAAAGGGAAGATGAATGTGGAGGTGCAGGAGAGCGACGAGGGTGGTGAAATGGAAGAAGGTGAAATAAGGGATGCTGATGGAGGGGAGGAGGAAAATAAGATATTCGGTGTGGATAATGAAAGTGAGGATGATGATGATGAAGATGAAATGGTTGCTTGGGCCGATGCTGAAACTTTAGACGAGGGAGACGGCGATGAGGATGATGTTGGAGATCTGAAAGGACCCATTAGGTCCAAGAATGAGCTTGAGGTAAGAAAAAGTTCATTGGTTATCTCGTACTTTGAAGCCGTGAATGGATTTATGCACATTTCAATTGATAAGTTGATATGAACATTCAATGAGAGGTGGACATAGAGTCCCTATTTCATTCGTGAGGTCGTTACTGATAGTTTAGCTTAGATGAAGAGTACATCTTGATTTTGTTTTCGTGGAGATAAGAAGATAGACTCCACTGTGATAGTGGAGCCGGCTTGTCCGACTTTGGTTTGGGATCCGGGAAAAGAAAGGTACTTGGGATCATCTTTAAGCAAGCAAGAAAGTCATATTGAGGATTTTCAGTATTTTCGTCTGATATACAGAATTCTCTTTAGTAAATTGAGTACCTTGCTCAATTGCTCTGGAATTAATAACGCATTGTAAATAATTTAGCATTTCCGATGTTGCAGTACTTGCAAATCTTTTTTGGAATTAGTTTTTCTATGTTTCTCTTTACCATATTCTCGATTCTATGATATCTTAAAACATGCAATGCTTGCTAAACCTTCAATGAAATTAGGTTTCTGGAGTATCTTCCTTTCAAAAAATTAGGTTTCTGGAGTATCTAGTACTGCTTCAAATAGTTTGACAGGATTGCTTTCAATTTCGCAGGTGCTTCCCCCAATTCCTCCAGTGGAGGTGACCTTGCAACCACATCATCAGATGCAACCTGTGGGAGTTGTCTTATCGGTAAGCTCATAAGGATGTGAAAGCTTCTTTTTCTTTCTTTTTTTTTTTAATCTCAATTATGCAAGGAACCCTGTATTGTAACATGAACTTTATCAATCTCTGGTGTCATTGAAAATTTAGAATCTAGGTGACACTCTAGAAGGTGCATATTGTGATTTGTGGTATTGTTGCCTAATCGGTTTGATGCCAATTTGAATTTTACAGGTTCTTGGTACCCAAGTCATCGTAGAAGGGGTTGAGAAGCACAACCCTCTAAATGAGGGTTCGATTTTGTGGGTAACTGAAAGTAGATCTCCATTGGGGTTGATAGATGAAATCTTTGGACCTGTCATACAACCTTACTATGTGGTGAGATACAATTCAGAAAGTGAAATACCTAGTGGAATACAAACAGGAATTTTGGTCTCTTTCGTTCCGGAGTTTGCGGATCATGTGCTTAATAACAAGGATGTTTACAGAAAGGGTTATGATGCATCTGGTGCAAACGATGAAGAGATACCAGATGAGGCAGAATTTTCAGATGATGAGAAAGAGGCTGAATACAGGAGGATGCAAAAAATGTCAAAGAGGGGAATGAATGACCAAAATGTTGGCAATAAGAAAAACAACAGAAAATGGGGTAAAAATAAGCCCGGACCCTGGAAAAATGGTCAACCTTCACCGCAGCAAACACCAACGGATGCGGGTAAGCAGCCTCCCAATCAACACCTGCCATCCTTTCTCTCCAAGTGCACCATCTTCTTCTGCAGTATCACAAGGATTGGTTAGTGGGAGTGGATTAGTTCCACCATTTCCAGCTCCTACACAGGTCGCTGGTATCAACACAACTTCAAATGGAGTTTGGACAAATGGAGTGCCGATTCAGCCACAAAATACATCCTTCCCTAACGGATTTCCAAACAATAGTGTTCCAAGTCTTCCACAGCATAATCCTCAATATCCTTATCAAATGTCTATTCCGAACAGAATGCCGTTCTATCAGCAGTCCGGTGCCGTCTTACCAGGTCAACAGTTGAACGCCTTTGCAGGACCTGCATATTCACAAGGGATGATGGGTCAAAATGGGTTCAATCAAACAGCATTTGGGTTAGGTTTACAGGGCCAACCTATACCAGGCCAACAATTCAATGCCTTTGCAGGACCCATGGTGGGTCAACGTGGTTTCAACCAAAACGCGTTCGGGATGTGTTTACAGGGCCAACCTTCTCACCCGATCTTCAATGCAGATCAAGGAATGCCATCAAATGGATTACATTCTGAACAAAACCATAATTTGCCACGATCCGTCGCAAATGCAGGCAATGCGGACAGCCAGCAATATAATCAGGGCGCACCTTCTAATCGTGGAAGGAGACCCTCCCATAGAGGGGGTCGTAATTTTGGAAGGGGAAGAGGCAGGCAGCAATCGAGGTGAAAGTTATGGCATGCTCTGCGGCACCAAGCACACTGAAGTTAAAACTACAAGTAGGCTTTGAGAAGAGCCATCGTTCGAAATCGCTTGGTTTTTTGTATTCGGTTTTTACTGTATTTGCTGGTCCAGTATATGGAAGAACATAGATGGCGAACATGTTCTCCATTTCCTTAAAATGCAATATCCACCTTAGTTGCATATAATTTTGAACGTCGACAAATTTTGGTCTGTCTAGTAAAAGCGTCGATAATTTGCCATTTAATCCTATCATGCGTACTTATTTTGTTGTGCGAGCAAATTTATAACCTTGCAATAGTTGGTTGCCAACACATGCGTTACCCAAATGCAGGGATGACCTTGTGTGCGAGTTCAAGTGACAGTAAAGTCCGGCCCTTACTGAAGAATTTCTCCTTAGATACAGGACAATATTCCCATGTCAATCTAAGCATACATCAGTTCAAGGAATCTTTAGTAATTCAAGGTTTTTTTTCTTCGTAAAAATGAGTCAAGTTGATTTGCGACACTCATTTTCAGAGACAGCAATGACTGATTTTCAATATCAGGACCATCTCGATGGGATGAGTCAATTTCAAGAACCATTTGTGATAAAAACCAATAATTTAAAGAAAATAAAAAAGAATATCACCAAGTAAGCATGAGAATAAATTATCAAATTAGAAGGTTCTAAATCAGTCAAAGAGAACAAGAGACATTTAAGTCGGGAAACTGTCATTGGAAGTTGCCCTTTTTTACCAATGTGGGGAACGGGGAGGGGTAGGGGGTTGCTTTCAATGAGGCGATAAGGGTACAAGTAACCCATATGATCAAAAGGGAATATCAGGACTGCAGGGATATTATTCAAGTTTTAGCATTCCTTGTGAAGTCAGTGCAGGTCTGGCAGCTGCAATCCGAGAAACGACAGATTTCGCAGCCAAAGCACACACAAGAAGTACAGCCTTGGCATGTCGGAGAACGGCTGCAGCCTCTATATACCCTTCGACTTGCTCGTTCTTCTTCATCATCACATGTTATTCTGAAATATAGACATTCACATTTGAATTACTGAACCTTTAAACATATGCAATAACTACAACATACCAACCATTTTTTTGTATATTGGGTGTGTGCACTAGTTTACAACCTACCGTCTTAGGAATAACATCGCCATTTATATTTACTCCCCCAATCGAACGTCCCTACGTGCTTCCTAGTGTTTTTTCCTAGTGTTTTCTTAAACGTGTATTTCTCAACCTTAGGATAACTTGAATGGCAACAAACTACCATTATTGGATGGGTATATGCGTACAAACACCACCTACTCTACCCCAGAAAGTAATAACTAGAGTCAATTTTCCGGAAATGATGCCACAATTCATCTTTAAGCAGAATCCGGCTAATTCCTAACTACTGAATCAACGAAGCTGGATGAACAGTATACACAAACATAAAATAAGCGATCAATTAGAAGCTATGATAAGCAACCATTCAGTTGTTCTAAAAACTGTCAATAAAACAGCATATTGAAACCAAACTAAACTATATAACCATTAGCATAATGATGGAACAGAAACATTATTCATATTATTTAGCATTTGTGAGATAAAAACTGTAACTAGTGCATGGTTCATGAATGGTTGATGGCCCATAGCATAAGAGAAAAACAACTCGATCAATACCGAGTAGAAGTCTTTGTTCAATATAAGAGAGGAACATACTTGTCATACGGCAGATCAGCACATTTCCAATTCACATCAGCCAAAGCATCATGGTAAACCCGACATTCCTCTCTTGTCCGGAGGCGAAACCTGCGCTCCTTGTTGCATCTAGTACAGGAAACAAACTCATCATGGTGACAAACACGTCCATTGTTGGATCTGTGGGAACCATTAGCAGTTTTTGATGCCTCGTTATGGTATTTGAGCAGCACTGTTTTACACAGCGGAACCTTCTTCCCATTATCAATCACCCAAACATTATTTTTCCATTTCCTAGCTGTCTCTCTTCCAGAATGCTTCTCAAATGCAGCAGGAGTCAGTTTTCCTAGTGATTGAAATACAAAGGGAAAATAAATAAGATGTGTATATTACAAGTGATTGAAATACATAATTAAATACTAATTGTTTCACCTCTATCTTGTTAGAACCACAAAAAGAGCCAACAGTAAAGACGCGAGGGTTGTAAGCAGGTGGTCTTCATTATAAGGTCAAGACTATGTCTTAAGGCAGCAATTTGCTTTACAGACAGAACAACTGTCCTTGATGGATTAGGTTGTTTTACATGAGGAAAAGATGCTGGCAATTCAATGAACACTAAAGACATAGAGTCTTGTTATGAGATGCTTTAAATGTTTCGAGTATGTTTCAGATTCAGGAAGCAATCTTATGGAATTCTCACATGGACTATATTATGGAAGAATAAGATATGGCACAACCAATAGCTGCAATTATGTAAAAAGGATGCACCGCTATCGGATGCACCGCTAGGTTGTCAGAAAGAGGTATTCTTGGAAACTCCATGCCATAGTGCTTCGTGATAATAGCATTGTAGAAACAAGACCAGAAGCGCATAGAGACATCAGATAACACAGTCAAGCTTGAAAGTTATAAGGGTGGTTGCTCATGAAATAACACATTTGATTAACTGTCAACGCCCATAAGTCAAGGATGAAAAAGCAATTTCATCAACCACATTAGTGCTAATTACATCAAAGACAAAAGAAAGATACGCAAAGCCCTACAATAACTAAACCATGCTATGCAACTCTACAACATCTTACTCTGGAAGAGAAAGAACAGAACTCAGGACATATTCGAAACCAAAACCTCGAAAACCAAGTTTAATTACGAGGTTGCGATCGCCACAAAAATGGCAATGTAGGTTTCATTCTCAATACACCAACTTAAAGAAAAACTCTTTACTCCACAAACAAGCCAGAAACCATCTGAACTCGACCATATGAAGCAAAAGAGTAGACAAACATATAGCTACTGTACACCCAACAAGGAGAAGGCATTCGGTCAGACAAAACAACATACACCTCAACTGTATACCCAGCAAAAATACAATGAACAACTTCCAAAGCAAAAGCTCGTCGTCATCAAATACAAACCCAGCAGATTAACCAGACCAGAAAGGGACAGACAGACAGACAGCCATCAACGTCAAAACCAGTACACGATGAACTCAAAGAAGAAGCTCAAAACGCAAACAACATGCATTAAAAATCAAAACCCTTTTTTTCCCAAAAAGCAAGTGAGAGAGAGATCAAAGGGGCAGAGAGAAAGACCTTCCTGACAGCCAGGGGTGCACTCGCAGGTGATTTCGAGGTCGCCATTGACGAAAACCCTAAGCCTCCCAACAGCATCGCCATATCTGTGGCTGGTGCAGCCGCACGTGACCTCCATATGGTCCGGACCTCTCTTCACTCCGCTCATCTCTCTCAGCTCATCGTCGCTAAACAGCACCAACCCACAGTCTCTCTCTACCCCATTCGCCATTTTTTTCGCAAAAGGTGGAGTCTTGATCGAAACCCAGAAATCCCAGAAGGTGAAATCGAAGGAGAAGTCAGAAAATATGGAAGAAAATCAAGGAAAATAACATGGGTTTTCTGGGATGTATCGGGAACAAGAGAAAAAAAAGGTCGAGAAAAAAAAAGCCCAGAAAACCACAAAGAGAGAGAGAGAGGAAGGGAGAGGCGAGTGCTGTAATTAAAAGGGTTTCGAAGAGGCACGCATCTCCATGGATTTATACCGAGAGATCTGGTGGAGGAAAACGTCGAAAGTTATAGTCTTTTTGTAGATAGAAAGATAATAAAGAGATAAAACAAATGGAAGCGTTACGAGTTTGATAGAGAGAAAGTGTGGGTGAGATGAGAGAGGGAGAGGGAGTGAGAGTGAGAGTGAGAGTGAGAGGTTAGTTGGTAATGGGGTTGAACGAAATATGAATGAATGAAATGAGCTGGCTGTCGTGGGGTGGAGTTCAGCTGAGAAGAGTGAGAAGGGGTTAAAAGCCTCTCTCTCACTCTCTCTCTCTCTCTCTCTCTCCTACTTGCCAATTGCAAGAGATGCATGATATGACATGAGAGGGAAGCAGGGATAAAAGAAAGGGAAAAAAAATGGGTTTTGGGGTCGGGGGCTTTCGTTTATGGGAAAATCCCTCTCGTGGGAAGGAGGTGAGGTTTTCGGTTTCTGTTCAAAGTCCTTTTTTACTCCCTTTCTTTTTACTGCTGCTTGGAGATTTGCACTGTTTTCATAAAAGATGGCATCTTTGATTCTAGCAATAATCTACGCTAAATCCCAACAAGACGGATTTGAAATTTAAAGCAAAAAACAGAGCACATTGATCTAGTCAATTTCGCTAACAAATAGTCTTAAAACTTTGGTACTGTGGTGGTGAGGTGAGGTGAGGTGCTGGCTGGTTGGCGCCAGGCAACCAGAGAGGCCGAGGTGTAAGAATTTGATGCAGAAAGTGTAGGGAAATGAGTTTGGTGCTGGACTTTTATCAATTAAGTAGTGAACAGAGCCAAAGATTGTATACTTGGTATTCTCGTGAGTCGGGATTGGAAAGCAGTAGCAATGACAGTGATTTTTTGTTAGCTTTAGGCTTTAGCAGCTTCAAATGGTGAAACCGACTGTTGAGTAAAACCCAATCCAAACCTAAACCCTTTTGGCTCTCTCATACGCATGAGCCAAATGGTTCAATATAGTTGAGATTTTTTACCGTTAGATCGGTGACCGTATATATAATTTATTGTTCATTCAGTGCATGACATACACGGTAAATATAAGAAAATTGTCGTAAACCATATGATATTTTTTACGAGATGAGTGTTATAATATTGCAATCACAATTTTGGTTCATAAAACAAACTACAAGCCAAACTAATGGTTGGTTTTTCATTAAAAGTAAACAGTACCGATAATGTTTCGTTAAAACTTCCTAAAGATTTCTTGTGTCAACGAAGAAATTTTGGCATAACCGTCTTACTAAAACATCTCTCACATTAGTTGGTGGTGACGTTGGGTAGGATTACAGTGCAAATTTTTTTTTTTTTTTTTTGTAAGAGACGCATACATAATGGGTGTAAACAACTCTATCTAAATCATTGTCAACTTTGAATAGAAACATGGATAGAAAAATAGTCGAGGTAGAGAATGGCAGCTATAATAATTAAAAATGAGGATATTCACATATCTTTTTTTATTTTCCATATACATTTTTTAATTTCCGGTCATTAGATCGAATGAATTGAAAATTATTAAATGACAGAAATTAATGCATGTGGGAGGTAAGAAGGGATGCGTGAATAAAACCACCCATGAATAATGGCCATTTTAATCAAATGACACAAGATTTACTCATTTGCCCTAAGAATAACCAAGATTTGGGTATATATCCTTCCACTATGTTAGAGAATAGAGTCCCACATCAAAGAGATAACAAAATAGTATACCGTTTATATTTGAGAGGTTCACTTTTAATATCAATGATTATTTTGCGATAAAACTTCCCACATAGTAATAAATTGCTAATTTAGAAACGATATTAATGATGTTGGTGATGGATCATGTTGCACCTAAAAAGTAACACGTGTTGCGCTCGAATTTATCTCCTAACTGCGCTAGCTCTCTTCTAAGGGTATTAGTATGAACAATGAGTCTTCAAACAGTTGAGTTGTCTCTAGTCTAATGGATGAATGATGACCAAACTCTTAAAACGTTAAGCTAGCTTAAATATCGCAGATTGGTGGCGGATTATACTGAACCTTGAAACCTTGAAAATACAAAGTTTAGCTTTATCCCACCATCATCTTGCCTACTTCGATATAAAGCGAGACTACCGTTTCTCAGGTTGCCTGAAGTTTTCTAAGAACGTTGAACGTCAACCAGTTACACTAATTTAGGAGAAATATGAATTATCATACTTGCAACTTAATTAATTTGACACAAGTGCTAATATATACTTATATTTTAGGGTATCTCACCAACCTTTAATATGTGGGGATAATTTTATATAGTTTGTGTGTGGAGCCATTCACTAAGGTACGTACGTCATCGTTTCATAGTTGCCACATGCATTCTCTGTTTTCTATACAGTATTAAGCTATTTAAAAACAACTTAAAGCTTTGTTTAAAGATGCATTATTGACACTAAGCTTAGAGCCAGCTTCTATATTTGTTGACAAAGTTGGATTCCACTAAACATCATCAACTTAGTTCTCAGTTGTTGAGGCTAAATATCATCAACTACAAAATTACGTTTTAAATGATCGATGCAGGACGTGTTGATTGTTTAATTAACTTTAAATACTAGTTTTCATACCATATTCATTATATCATGCCCTTTAAGGGAATGGATCCCCATTTTTCAAAAAAAATGGGGATACCTCTCTTGACCGTTAGATTTGACTTTAATGAAATTTTGTGGTTGAGATTAAATCACAGGCCACAGAATCTCAACCACATGATTTCATTAAAGTCAAATCTAACGGTCAAGAGGATGTCCCCCATTTTTTTTGAAAAATTGGGATCTCTTCCTTTAAAGGCTTCCTATATTATGCACAAGTGCCTACTTCTGTAAGTTAATTTAGACATACCATGCGTCTTACATATAAAAAATCGTTTCTTCTTGTAAGTCTGAATCATTATCAACAAGTTATCTTAGTGATCAAATTGTGAACTACATGAAAGCTTGAAGAAGTTTGATCTCTCAAGACAGGTAGTGGCGGTGGTGGATGTCAATGTCGGATCTTATCATATAAGTCACAAGAAGGCCATTGTGGCGGGGGATTGTGAAGAGATTCTCAACTAGTACTCTACACCATGGAGCATAGTAGGACTGTAGTTAGTTTGGTTTCATCTTTTGATATCTCCAGCAATTTCAACTGGTTGATTCCCATCCATCATTAGCTCATGACACAGTACAAGCACTAGTCATTACCTATTAATTAGCTAATTGGGGTAAGTTGTTAGCTCAATTTATAGAAAAATTATCGTCACGAGCTGTATATTTGATGAGCAGAGAAAACTATGACAACGCTCATACTGAATCAGATCAGATCGAGTTGAGTTAAAATAAAATACATAAACAAGTTAAATAAAGGTATGATATGATGCCTCAACCATGTATGATATGATGCCATCATCATCATCTTTAGCAAAAGGTGGAGGAAATATTTCAGTGTAGTCCCGTTGGAAAAAGTATGATTGAAAACAAGGCCTAGCTCTTTTCACTGTGGCATGCGATTCGGTTTATGATTGGTTTGATATCCCTTGAAGTGACCTGGCCACACACAGTGACAAATATGGGCGAGGTCGACCTTTACCTCTCTCTCTCCCCCTCTCTCTGCCTCTCCCTCTCTCTCTTTGCGTTCAAAAAGTTGTACAGCTCTACCATAAAATCATTAGGCATTAGAAATATATTAATAAAATGATAAAAGTACATATGAAACACTGCCCTGCACACATTTTCTGTAACAACAATGATTAACTATAAGCTTTTCTTTTTTCAAAGTGTATAAATAAGTTTAGGTGTAAGACAATGATTAGGTTAAGCTAGAGAGTTCTAACGAATCGTTTATCTCATTATGTGTATATCTCTGTTCTTAAATGATCAAAACATATATACACTGAGAAAAATAAAGAAACTATTGTTTTATCGAGCTTGTTGTATAGAATTTGGTGCATGGATGTGTGTTATTGGAGAAGGTCTTTTGTCCAGACACCGGAAAATACCAAAAGAGGGAGACGAGAAGGTCTTTTGTCTGAATGCCGGACAATACCAAAAGAGAGAGGACGAGGTCAAAAACGAGGTAGGAGTCCTCAAATCAGGAGGGTGGGCAATGAGAGTTTTTTTTTTAGTCTGAGGAGTAGGAAATTGGTAGTCCGACGCCGGACACTTGCTATTGGTGCCCATGTTGACTTATTAGGTCTAGCTAAGTTGTACTTTGCAATTTGCACTGGCCATGATATTACATTGGATTCTTCAGCCAAGAGGACCACTTGGACTTCAAGCATTCTACAAAGTAGGCCTACCCAACTTGAAATGAATTATATAGATTATAGACATACATACATAGTCGATATAGTATATATGAGTTAGGATTCGGAGATGCATGTTTTGATATACATTTTAACATTTACTTTGTACGGCTCACTTTGTAATGTGTTTAACAATCCGAACCGTCTATATTTTAGTACATTATTCATAGATATCATCCTTACAAAAATTAGACAAATCCAAAATCATAAATACATTTATTCGTAGTCAAGAAAACAGATGAATACGGTTCTACAAAGAAACACTAAATTTAATCCAACGATCATATGATTTTTGGATTTGGGTGATTTTTTGTACATGACCTTTAAGGTAAGACATAAAAGATAGACGGTTGGATCGTTAAAATATTACTGAGTGGGTCCTAAAAAAGTGTATGTCAAAATGCGTTTGAAATATTATTGAATGGATTCCACAAAAACGTATGTCAAAATATGTGTTGCAAACATGTATTCTCATATCTAACCCATATATACATATATCACTATTCTAAAAATCCTCGCCTAGCACCGCCTAGCCGCAAGGCGGTTGACCACCGCCCTGATTAATGCCTAGGCGTTTGAAAATTAAGAAATGGAGCCTAGACCGCCTAAGCACCCACCTAGCCTGCCCAGACCCACCTAAGTTACGACTCACTTAGATAGAAAATAGATAACTTTCATTTTGCATTTTATTGTTTCCAATAAATTGTAAGAGACTTGTTGAATACTTAAATGAATACATATTATATGCATGTTCTCCATGTTCTCATTATGTTCCAATACTTCCTAATATATATATATATATATATATATATATATCATTCTATTTTTGTAGTTTATAATGAAATTATGTATATTTTAAGTATAAATAGACACTTATCACGAAATATAATAAATTTACTTAAATCCGTCTAGCCCGCCTAGACGTTCGTCGAGCGTCTTTTTGAACCTTGACATATATATATATATATATATTCCTGTGCCGCAGTCAATTTTCATTCACATTCATGCATTTGGGTCTTTTTCTTAATGTTATGTAACATTTTTTTTTCTGGTAACTAGACTTTGATTGGCAAATCCAAAACTTCTTTTCTTTTTTGTCCAAATTTGCCAGCTTATATATACTGACCTCCGGCGGTGCCTACTAACCACCTGACTCCTAGAAAGAGAGAGCTTTATTTTACTATGTACAAACATGAGATGCAAAAAAACAATAGAATTCTAGGTCATCCATATGGCCAAAACCTAGGTTGGTTACTACCACAAAAAATTCGTACGAATGTAATCATATATATTCTCTGTTGTGCTTGTATATAACAAGTATTCCTTGCGGGCATGGGGTTTTTCGGTGTAATGGTCCTCACCTTTTTGCGAGAAAGGTAAATGGCTTGCACATGATCATTGTCAAAGAGCTAATATCGTCTAATTTTTCTCTATTTGAGAAAAAAAAAAATTTCCTTTGTTTTACTGCATTAACCAGTCATTTAGTAAAAAGAGGATTGTAATTGCTATTTAGGTTGATAGACTTACCTTTTATGTTTGAAACGATATAGCTTAATAACATTGAAACCATGAAATTGATAATGAAGCAAAAATATATTGAAAACTTTCGAGTATAATGGTTGTTGTTATAGTCTAACATTCTTAACCGTTAAATCCGTAACGATGTTATCCACAATTAAAAATCTCACAATTAAAAATTCTGAACCATAGTACAAGTAGGTCCATCCGGAAAAATCCCCAAATACAAATTGTTGTACATAGATAAGAAAAAAAAAGATTGATTCGCTTGGTCTTTAAAAAATATGTCTCAGGCATTGTCAGCATCTCTCTATTGAAGTGGGGCTTTCAGGTACGGTACGGTGTAAAACTGCACCAAACCCAATGTTTTTTTTTTTTTTTTTTTTTTTTTATGTCAATAAATCTGACCCATACATACATACATTACTAAAGATTGTTCTACAAAGCTTTCCAAGATTACAGAGGCAGCCACGACAAAGTATTACCAATGCTAGTGCAAGTAACCGATAATATTGATAGATAACATATCATTAACTAATTATCATGTATTACCATATTGACAAATCCGTAACTAAACCCTAAATTATCATGTGGCATAGAAGTTTGTTAAGGAATGAGCCCACAAAACTTTCTAATCCTTTTCAGATGGTCACGGTTCGTGAGTCGTGTTTAACACTGCATGAGATGGAGGGCAACTTGGGACGTAAACTATAAACATAGTACATATATATACACACACACACACACACACACACACACACATATACATGTAGATTGTAGGCATATTAATACACAGAGGGTAATGTTGTAGGGTTTCTGTTGTTGAATGTCAGTGTCGGAGTACCTAAAGTTAAGAGGTCTGCTGAGGTCTAATCCCGTGTCTCTTCCTCTACTGCCTGCTGCCTGCTGCCTGCTACTCGTACCATCTATCCCCAAAAGAGAACCGTACTCTATGACCATTTTCAACGTGAAGTCAACGTTTAAATGTCCCTTTTATTACATTAGTATAAATGAGTTAAATCCTTGCATGACAGCTTGAGTTCAAATCTTGAAAGTGATTAATATAATATTTAATCTAACAAGCCACTTAGGCCATCTCCAACCGATGGCTGGCCAGAGGGCTCGTTTGAGCCCTCTGGCCCTCCAAGATTCTCCAAGATATTAATATTTTAATGAACAGTACAGGGCCATATTTGCCTCCGTCTCCAACCGAGGGCCAAAGGGCCATAGGGCCAAACATAATTTATTATTTTAAAGCTACAATTTAAATTCAAATCCAACGGCTAAGTGACATGTTACTTAATTTAATTTAATGTTGTATAATGGCCTAGGAAGTTATAGGAAAAAAATAGAATTAAAAAAAAATTGAAACAAATTTTGTAAAATAGAAGTTATAGGAAGTTATAGAAAAAAAAAAGGTTTAAATTCATAAAAAAATTAAAATTAAAAAAAAAAACAAAAAGGTTTACAACGGCTAGTGGCTCGCTAGCCGTTGGAAGTTTAAATTCAAATTGTTATTTCTGTCGGTTATAACCGACAGAAATGAAAAACATTAAAAAAAAAAGAGCCAGCCCTCCAGCCCTCTTCGATTCTGTGGGGCCCTTCCAGATTCCAGAGCCCTCTGACCTAGCCCTCGGTTGCAGACAGTTTTAGGGCCATTTTCGGCCCTCTGGACTCTTCGATTGGAGATGGCCTTAGTACTACGGTCTAGTGATATTCCTCTTTACTTGTAAGTGAGAGGTCTTAGGTTCGATTCTCACAAAAGATCAATTTGAACCACATTATTGCTAACTCATTATGAGGCTAAACTCACCACCTCACCTGTAAAAAATACCGTTTGTTAAAAAAAAAAAAATCATCTAATCCAATAAAATCTATCATTTGAAAAAAAAAAAAAAAAAAAAAAAACTCTTTCATTTATCTTATTAATTGTTTGAATATCTTTTATCGACAAAAAAATCTCTCCCATTAATCAATCCTAATTACGTTTTATTTTTTATGACAAAGGTAAAATCTTTATTATCAACAAACAACTAACATAAGACCATCTTCAATCTTTGAAGTAAAACTTAAAATTTTTAGCCCAAACCCAGAAATAGTTTTTCTGCTCCAACCCTTATGGTCTACAATTTTAGCCCCATATTATTAAAGAATGAATTTAGGCTAATTTTTTTAAATTAAATTTAAAAAAAAAATTAAGTAGACTATCCTAAATTAATTTTATGAACATTTTAACCTAAAAATATTTAATTTTGGGTGAATTTTGAGTTAAATAATTTTTTTATAATTATTTTAGCCGTTGGATTTAAATTTGGGTCGTTAGATTTTTTTTTTTACCGTTAGATTTGATTATATTCAATCTCAATTGTTAGATTCAATAAATATATAAATATATAAAAAAAATTGAACATGGACCGTTGGATCAACCAACGGCCCATTTAAATGTGGCAATTGGATCACAAAAACTAGCCGTTAGGCTATTATGGCTACTGACACGCAGGGGACATGCCCACGTGGAGGGGGTCCCGCTAGTGCTCTGGCTGGCGTGTTTGGCGCTTCCGAGAGTGGTTTTTTGGCGTTTGGGCTTCACATCAGGTTTTCCACCATTAATTTTGGGCTAAATCTTGGCTGGTATTTGAGTTTTTTTTAGGTTCTAACACTTAATCCAATTATAGAACAAAGGTTGGAATGAAAGGGGGGGAATAAAAAAGAAAATTTAGGATTTACTCCAAAGATTGGAGTTGGTCTAAGGGGTCCAAATTCAAGATACATATCAGAAGAAATGGACCCAAAATTACACAACGCTTGGAGCCCAAAAACAAAAACTAGCCTTCTGCAAACAACGTTGCCTATAGGGTACATCCCTACATAGCAAAATAAATGAAATACTATCCCCCACTATTATTTTTTTTTTAACACGCTCTCTCACGTGTGGCGAATTTTCAAGCCTTAACAAGTGGACAACACAATGGGTAGAGCACGCATGTGTCACATCTCAGTCCGCATAGCAAGATATTGTTCGCTTTGGGCCACGCCCTTACGGATTTGTTCTTGGGTTTCGGCACGAGAACTTCCCAGGGGGTCACCCATCCTAGGATTGCTCTCCCCCAAACTCACTTAACTTCGGAGTTCCTATGGGATCCAGAGCGAGTGAGTTCCTAAAACGTGTCTTGCAAATGAGAGGTGAGCATGTACATATAAGGCCAGGGACCATCCCTCACCCCGCTGATGTGGGATCTCACAATCCACCCCTCTTGGGAGCCCGACGTCCTCGTCGGCACACTCGAACGAACGGTGAGTCTAGCTCTAATACCAAATTGTCACATCCCAGTCTGCATAGCAAGATATTGTCCGCTTTGGGCCACGCCCTCACGAATTTGTTCTTGGGTTTTGACAAGAGAACTTCTCAGGGGGTCACCCATCCTACGACTACTCTTGCCCAAACTCACTTAACTTCGGAGTTCCTATAGGATCCGGAACCAATGAGTTCCTAAAACGCTTCTTGCAAATGAGAGGTGAGCATGTACATATAAGGTCAATGACCATCCCTCACCCCGCCGATGTGGGATCTCACAACATGGCCGTTGGGCTTCACATGCGCCTTAACATGTGGACAACACAACGGGTGGAGCACGTGTAGCTGTTGGGTTTCACACGCGACACGAGACAACCTGCTATGTTACCATGAAGAAAGTTGATGTTTTACCATAAAATCAATTAGCAATATAGAGAGTAACCCAATCTCTTATAAACCCTTACAAGGTTTCTTCTTTCACCAATGTGGTACTCTTTTACCTTCACATTGTCTCAACAATATGTTGTTCAAATTCACCTTTGGCGAGAATCAAATATAAGATCTATTACTAACAAGTGAAAAAGAATATTGCTAAAGCGTAGTAATAAGTGACTCATCTCTATTATTGTTCAGTTTTAAGTTTAGAATCTTGAAAAGATTTGTGGGTTTTGGTAACCTTTCTAGGTTTCTAAGCTGATAAAGTTTTCGGGTTCTAAGAGCATCTCCAAATGATATGTCAAATATAATATGTCAAAATTTTATTTGATGGTTGATGTGACAAATTGAATACAAGTGCTAAATCTTCTTCTTTTCTAATGGATGTGTCAAATATTTATTTTATTATTTTATTGGGCATAAAGTTACATTAACTATTAAAAAATAATCAAAATTAGTTTTAGTTTGTATTATATTTGTTGTTAATGGGACCATTAAAAAATTAAATTAAATATATTTGACTCATTCTTTGTTTGGTGTAAAAAAAAAAAAAACTAGAAAGTAAGGAATCAAATGACTCACATGCCAAGAACACTTGAATGTCTTTTAATCCTAGTTGACATATTTGACATCTCATGTGGAGATGGACTAAGCCGAATCATTTATTGGACAGGTACCAGTAGATGAGTATAAGGAGGAGGTGTGTGAATCATCATCACTCAGCAAGGGTGATTGGTGATGGGATTTGGGTTATTCCATTCTATGCTAGCTTTATCATATTCGTTACCCTCTCCTTGACCGCCATTTCTGGGCTCTTTACGGCCCTACATGGCGGAGAGAAATTGCCATTCTCATAATCTCAAGTGGGTATTTTGTGATTTTTGTGGAGTCTGATTTGACAAGATCATTGGACACCAATGGGGGTTGCGAAACTAAGCCACCTTATACAAAGTTTGAGTCATAGGATGATGAGGACTTTAAGCGCGGTGTATCATCCGAGAAATCAATATATATTGAGATGTTTTGTTGACATTGGATGTATAAAAGCGATCTGCACCAAGTACAACAATTGTCCTCATTGGAGACGAGAATGTGAATAAAAAATGGACCGGAGGCTTTTGGCTTGTCTCCATCCGAGCTTTGATCGTTACCCATGGCTGGAATCAACGACACAATAAAATAGAAGAAAACGCTCGCTGCATAAGGCGGAGCAATGAAAGGAAAGAAAATAAGTCAAACAATTGCGACCTATCTCAAAATACCAAGCAAAGTAAGCTGGTGATGGTTATGAAGCTATATTTTCTCTATGCAAATGCTTTTGCTTAACAAAATACCAAGCAACGACCGCATTTTGACCATTGTCATCCATCTAAGACCACACCTGACTTGGCTTGACGGCGTTAGTTTGCAGGCCTTCTAAATGACATATTGATAACGGGATATACCTAACGACAGTAAAGTTTTGCCGTCAAGTGTGACAGTGACAAAACAACCCTAAGAAAATGGCGGGACGCCTTAAAACCAAAACCAACTGTTCTTCAAAACTATTCCCAGACGCAAACATTTCCCAAAATTAGTGTCCCTATTCAATCGCTCTCTCTCTCTCTCTCTCTCTCCCTCCCTCTCTCTCTCTCTCTTCCCATGGGATCGATGTTGCAGATATAATTGACCAAATACACCTTCATTACCATGGGAAGCTGCGTATGCACACCTGCGAAAGCAGGTGTCCGCCACAGACGAAGAGACATCATCAAACCTCTACCTCAAAACAGTGTACTGTTAACATTCATTGTTTATCAACAATACCATCAACCAAACCATAAACTACATCAGCATGAAAACATCACTCAGTAAAAGTATTCCATTTAAGTGTACAAGACAATAAACTTACTTGCAGGATTCGCCATGAAAACTAGCAGCAAGGTTCTTCTCTTCTCTTAGATTCGTAATGGTTCTCACTTTCAATAGGACTAGTGCTATATGAACCCCATAATCTGAGAAGAGGGACCAAGCTATATATTTTTACGTATACAATGATAACTGCTGCTCCTATCGTGGCTGCAGTTACATATCAGTTTTTAGAGTTTTAAACCAACTCTAATTCAAAAGTTTGAGTTCTATTGTTTCCCTCCTCTGTAATTTATCATAATTAAATTACTACAAGTCCAATATTAATATAAGTCCATTTGTTTTCTTGACATACTCTAAACTATGGTTTTATTATTACTCACATCATGGAAAAAACCTAACATTCTCCCACATGAGTATAATTAAACCATACACAAAATATATGTTCAAGCAAACAAAGGTGATCACTGACTTTTATTAATCATAATGACTTTACAATCTTCCACAACAACTCATCAGTCGAACTCAAGAAAACTTCATATATAATACATCATATGAGTACTCTAGAATTACAGACTGATCAAATCAAGTGAAAGCATCATAAATTGGAGAGCTTCAGTAGAGAGCTAAATGGTACCAGTATTGCTCCCACATTCGATTGGTCCTCTTGATACCTTTATGTATCCTTCATTATTTCTGCATTACATAACATTCCATGAAGCACATGAAATAACCAAAAATGCAGATTACATATAGGAAATGACGTCTGGAGCTATACCAAATAGTATAGCTTTATAAACATCAAATCATCAATATAAGTAAAGTTATCATACCTTACTCCCACATTCAAACATGATCAAGACATCCTTGCAAACCCATATTAGTTACATGTCGTTGGAAAGCTGTCACATGTAAGGCCTTTGTCAATGGGTCTGCAAGCATGTTGACAGTCCCAATATGTTCTATCTCGATTACTTTCTCCCTGACCTTGTCTTGCACTTTCAAATATTTGATGTCCATGAGCCTTGATGCCTCTGATCTTCTATTGTTTTTAGCAAAGAAAACAGCTGCAGCATTATCACAATAGATCTTCAAAGGCTTCTCAATGCTCCTTACAACCTCCATTTCACGAATTAAGTTTCTTAGCCAATTACTTTGCTTCATTGCCTCGAAACAACCAATGTATTCTGATTCCATTGTTGACACAGCCCTTGTAGTTTGCTTCTTACTCCTCCATGAGATTGCTCCTCCACACATCATGAAAATATATCCACTTGTTGACATCCTATCATCCACACAACCACCTAAGTCGGCATCAGTGTAACATACCACTTCCAGATCTTCCATTCTATGAAACCCCAAAACATAATCTCGTGTCTTCTTCAAGTACCTTAGAACTTTCTTTCCTGCATTCCAATGTGCCACACCAGGATTCGATTGAAATCTTCCTAAGACACTTAATGCAAAAGCCAAGTCTGGTCTAGTGCATACTTGTGCATACATCACACTTCCTACTAATGAAGCATAAGGCTTACTTTTCATATCTTCAATCTCAAGGTTTGTAACGGGACACTGAGCCAAGGAAAGTTTATCTCCTTTGCCTATAGGTACATCACCATTGCTGCAATTTGCCATGTTGAATCTTTTAAGAATTTTGTCAATATAGTTCTTTTGAGAAAGACCGATAGTTCTCCTTGACCTATTCCTCACAATTTCAATGCCCAAAACAAAGTGTGCTTCACCCAAATCCTTCATGTCAAAACTGTTGGATAACATACTTTTGGTTGCATTAAGTAATTGAACACTTGAACTAGCCAAAAGTATGTCATCAACATACAAAACCATGAAAATGAAATCTGATCTCATCAACTTCATATATATGCAGTTGTCAATTTTATTCTCTACAAAGCCAAGTGAAGTCACTACCTGATCAAATTTCTTGTACCATTGTCTAGAGGCTTGCTTAAGTCCATAGATCGACTTATTGAGCTTGCATACATAACTCTCCTTCCCCCTTTCAACGAATCCCTGTGGCTGCTTCATATAAATGGTTTCATCAAGATTGCCATTCAAAAAAGCAGTTTTGACATCCATTTGATGCAACTCAAGGTCAAAGTGAGCCGTGAGAGCCATTATAACTCTAAAGGAATCCTTGGTGGAAACGGGTGAAAATGTTTCTGTGTAGTCCAGTCCCTCTTTCTGTGTAAAACCTTTAGCCACCAACCTGGCCTTATGTCGTTCAATATTCCCATTGCTGTCTCTTTTGGTCTTAAACACCCATTTGTTCCCTATTGGCTTCATATCATTTGTTCCTTCAACCAAGCTCCAGACACCATTTGATTTCATTGAATTCAATTCATCTTGCATGGCAGCATACCATAAGGAGGCTTGTGGACTTTCTATGGCTGCATTATATGTGGTGGGATCATCAACATCACCAAAATCATACTCCACTTCGTTCAAATAGGTCACGTAATCATTTGATAATTCTGATTTTCTGATTCTTTGTGATTTCCTAAGAGGAACAGCTGCCTGCATTGTTGGATTAGATGATTCTGCACTTCCACTTGGTATTGGTGCTTCTACAGGTTGACTTGAAGTTGCTTGGGGGAGCAACATTTCTTCAGTGTCGTGAACCACAACTTGGTCTTCATGTATTTGAGTAAATGGCCTAGGAACCTGTGAAAGTGAACTATTTGATGGAATAGTTGTTGGCAAGGTTAGAACACTTGAACCATTTGTAGATGATTGATTGTTCTCTTCCATTTGTTCAAACAGATAACTATTCCTCGAATGTGAGTACAAAACTCCACCATCTTCAATGAACTTGGCATTGTTGCTCTCTGCCAAACGAGTATGTGCGTTAGGGCAATAAAAACGATAGCCCTTGGATTTCTCAGGATACCCTACAAAGTAACAACTTGTAGTCCTCATATCCAATTTCTTCTCATGGGGATTGTATAAACGAGCTTCACATCGACAACCCCAGGTATGGAAATGTGAAAAACTGGGCTTCCTACCTGTCCAAAGTTCAAAAGGAGTTGAACAAACAGCTTTACTTGGTACACGATTTAGTATGTAATTAGCTGTTCTTATAGCCTCTCCCCAAAGAAACTCAGGGAGTTGTGAATGGGAAAACATGCTCCTAACCATCTCCTTTAGGGTTCGATTTCGACGTTCTGCAACTCCATTCTGGGAGGGTGTACCAGGTGTAGTATACTGAGCAACTATGCCTTCTTGCTGCAAATACATGGCAAAGGGTCCCTTTTGTTGGCCGGCTTCTGTAAACCTACCAAAATATTCTCCTCCACGGTCTGATCTTACAATCTTAATGTGTTTTTCCAATTGTTTTTCCACTTCAAGCTTAAAGATTTTAAAACAATTTAAAACCTGTGATTTTTCAGAAATCAAATAAAGGTATGTATACCGAGAAAAATCATCTATAAAGAGCACAAAATAAGAGTTGCCACAAATCGTTCTAGTTGGAAATGGACCACAAACGTCAGTATGAATAATCTCTAAAAGATCACTGCTTCTCTTCGAATTTGACTTGTTATTTGATGAAGTGGTTTTACCCTTATAACAGTCAATACAATTTTCTAAGTCGTGAAAACTTAGATTTGGCAATGAACCTAATTTCACCAATCTCATCATTCTCTCCTTGGATATATGCCCAAGTCTCCTATGCCATAACATAGAAGAATTATCATTAGTGAGCATTCTCTTTGGGGCTGAATGACTAACATTATGACATTCATGAAAATAGGTACATTGGATTTGCCAAAGATCAGAATTAAGAGAAGCATAACCCAACAAATTATCCAACTGATCCTTTAAATAAAAACGAATACTTAAGTCATCACCAACATATGAAAAACCATCTTGTACAAACTTAGTAGCTGACAACAAATTCCTTCTCATTGAAGGTACATAAAGGACATTATTTAACACCAAAATAAAACCGGAAGAGAGTTTTAACATAACTTGACCAACAGACTCAACATTGACACGACTTCCATTTCCAACATAAACACTGTAATGCTCCTTATTTTGGCTCTCCTGGCTTTGAAATCCCTGTAAAGAATTGGTTATATGCACGGAACAACCGGTATCAAACCACCAAGAATTTTGAGGAATAAAAACCATGTTTGATTCTACTGTTACAAAAACATTTATTTGTGTTATACCTTTCTTAATGAGCCATGCTTTGAATCCTGCACAATCCTTCCTTAAGTGCTCGAAAGAATTGCAATGATGATACCTCTTGAAGTGAGGTTTATTTATCTTAAGACCAGAACTCGTGGAAGGAGTATCACCTTTATTAGGTCCTGCAGAAGTTGAACCATGTTTCTTTGACCCTTGCACAGCATTTGGTTTGGAACCCATGTAATTCGACTTCCCTTTGTCAAACTTAGAAGTTCCAGTAGCTTTATTCTTTCCTTTTCCAGCATGAATCAGATTGACACTGTCAATTTTTGACTTCTTCATTCTCTCTTCTTCTTGGCAGCAGATGGAAATCAGTTCATTGATATTCCATGTTTCTTTCTGAGTATTATAGCTCACCTTAATTTGCTCATAATCATTTGGCAGTGAGAATAAAGCCAAATGAACAAGGAACTGATCAGCTATGGCAATGTCCATTGCATTGAGTTTGTTAGAGAGGTTGACAAGTTTAAGCAAATGCTCTCTAACACTCCCAACGCCATCATACTTAGCATTGATTAACTCTGAAAGATAAACACCAGTCTCAGCCTTATCTGACCTTTTAAACTTTTCCTCAATCTTGGCCATGTACGACTTTGCCAAGTCACACTTTGGAATACCTCCCCTAACATGCTCCTCCATTGCATTTTGCATGATTAACAATGACATTTGATTAGCCCTTTCCCATTTGGCAAATGTCTCCTTTTCTGCAGCAGTACTATCTTCAGTCAAGGCTGTTGGTTGAGACTGAGAGAAAGCAATGTTGAATTCAAGCATCCCCAGATGCATTTCAATTTGTTGCTTCCAAGTCTTAAAGTTATTGCCATTAAGTTTCTCAATGTTCATCAAGTTGAGCATATTGAAACCTGCAATTTTTGACAGAAATTTGATTCGAAATTCATGAGTTTTGTGACAAAGAAAATAAACTTAATATTCTTTGTCATCCAACAACTATAGAACCAGTCACACTTTTGAGCAAGAAACTGTCTATATATATACGAAAGATGAATTTCCAATCATGCACAGTAAAACATAAACACTGGAAGTTGTGTAAATACAATGCCTTTGGGCAAGTAGGGTTACAGTCATTGCAAGTTCCATGTTTCACTGTACAATAATTCATAGCTATTCCCAGTAGATTATTTCTTTGGAAAGTTCTCTACCTGATAAGGCATACAAATTATAACCACTTTACTACATTGAATCTGTAAAACCTTAATAGTATGCAGATCACTTTGGTGACTCATTCATGTCGTTCGTTTTGCAGATTCATCAACAGATAAGATTTAAAAATCTTGCAGCGGATCATGAATTTGATTGAAATATATCAATGTCAGTATGAGTTTATGGTTTAGATTGACCAGCTCTGATACCACATGTTAACATTCATTGTTTATCAACAATACCATCAACCAAACCATAAACTACATCAGCACGAAAACATCACTCAGTAAAAGTATTCCATTTAAGTGTACAAGACAATAAACTTACTTGCAGGATTCGCCATGAAAACTAGCAGCAAGGTTCTTCTCTTCTCTTAGATTCGTAATGGTTCTCACTTTCAATAGGACTAGTGCTATATGAACCCCATAATCTGAGAAGAGGGACCAAGCTATATATTTTTACGTATACAATGATAACTGCTGCTCCTATCGTGGCTGCAGTTACATATCAGTTTTTAGAGTTTTAAACCAACTCTAATTCAAAAGTTTGAGTTCTATTGTTTCCCTCCTCTGTAATTTATCATAATTAAATTACTACAAGTCCAATATTAATATAAGTCCATTTGTTTTCTTGACATACTCTAAACTATGGTTTTATTATTACTCACATCATGGAAAAAACCTAACATGTACATGACTCGTCACCGCGCAAGTCGTCCGTTGCAGTTGTTCCCCATCACCGCAGTCTTATATGGGTGCTGGACAAGACTGCCGGTGATGACATCTTCGGCAAGTACCTATTTGGCAAGGAATTAGGGCGAGGCGAGTTTGGAATCACTTACAAATGCGTCCACAGGGAGACGGGGGAGCCTTTTGCGTGCAAGACCATATCGAAGAGCAAGCTGAAGACGGAGATAGATGTCGAGGATGTAAGGAGGGAGGCTGAGATCATGCGCCGTTTGCCTGAGCATCTGAATATTGTCTGCTTCAAGGAGGCTTATGAGGATAGGGAGGCAGTTTATCTTGTCATGGAGCTTTGCGAAGGCGGCGAGCTCTTTGATAGGATCGTGGCAAAAGGGCATTACACGGAGCGCGCTGCAGCCAATGTTACCAGGACAATGCTTGAGGTTTGCCAGGTATAATTTGAGTTCCGTTCTCTCGAAGTTTTTATTTTATATTATAAAACTTATAGTTGTCGGGGTGTTTTATTTAATTGATTGTTATTGATCTTTGCAGATATGCCACAAGCATGGAGTGATACATAGGGACATGAAACCGGAGAATTTCCTTTTTGCAGATAGTAGTGAAAATGCACAATTGAAGTCAATTGATTTTGGCCTTTCTATATTTTTCGAACCAGGTATCTTCCAAAACATGACCTCTCTTTTTTTTCGCGTTCTTATTGCTTTTTCGAATTTTGCTCATTTCGAATCTTGCCAATATTTTGGTAGGTCAGAGATTCACTGAAATTGTTGGAAGTCCATATTACATGGCTCCGGAGGTGCTACGGCGTAATTATGGATCGGAAGTTGATGTTTGGAGTGCAGGGGTTATCCTATATATCCTACTTTGTGGAGTGCCTCCATTTTGGGCAGGTAAGTTCAATTTAAATTTGTATTGTGGTTGAATTTAAGTTCTCTTCTCAGGAATCTGATTAACTTCAGTGCATATGATATGCAAAAAATGAGTGAAGATGTTGTCTTCGAGAATGCTTTCTAATGTTCGGTTTATACCTAGTGCAGAATCTGAGGAAGGAATTGCACAGGCTATTGTTCGTGGTACCATAGATTTTGAGAGGGAGACATGGAAACAGGTTTCGGAGGAAGCAAAAGAACTAGTGAGGCGCATGCTTGATCCAAACCCTCACAACAGGCTCACAGTTGAAGAAGTCCTCGGTATGTATATTTTTGCACATGCTTGAGCGAAAAATGTCGGATACGTCTGTGTTTCTTTCACTTAGCATTTCCATGTCTTCAAAAGTGCATTAGTTGTTCTGAAGTGGACTACATAAAAATTGTACTAACCATTCCCTATCATTTTACATGAAGATCATCCGTGGATACGAAACGCAAATCAAGTTCCTAATGTTCCTCTTGGAGAAAACGTCACGTTAAGGATCAAGCAGTTCTCGTTAATGAATAAGTTCAAGAAGAAGGTTCTTAGAGTACGCAACTTCCCGAATCTCTTTTCTTTCACTAATTGTTAAAGGTGGTTCTTTGATTCTTTCACAAGCATTGTTAACTGTTGAATAAATCATAACTTCAGGTGGTGGCGGATAACTTGCCAGAGGATCAAATAGATGGAATCAGACAGATATTCGAAATGATGGACATTGACAACAATGGAAACTTGACTTTTGAAGAACTTCGAGATGGTCTTGTGAAGATCGCACACAATGTTGCTGATCCTGATGTGCATATGTTGTTGGACGCTGTCAGTTTATTTTGTTTGACGCCTTTTTATTTTTCGATTTCTATTTTCCTTTACCATATCTAATTAACAATCTCTCTGTACATATTCAAAAGGCGGATGCTGATGGAAATGGCACACTGAGCTGCGAGGAATTCGTTATGGTGTCTGTTCACTTAAAAAAGATAGACAACGATGAATTTCTCCATCAAGCTTTTGGCTATTTCGACAAGAATAACAGCGGATATATTGAGTTCGAGGAGTTGAGAGAAGCCTTGCTCGATGACAAACTTGGTCCGGCAAATGAGCAGGTTATCCAAGACATCATATTCGATGTTGACTTGGACAAGGTAATTAATTTTTAAGTATATCCTTTTCATTTCTTACAAATTTACCAACTTGATTGCTTTCTGTTTATACTATCGGTACCAACTTAAGTTTTCTGCTATCTGATGTTACTAACACAAGTTTTAGAATTTAGGATTTAGGATTAGGGTCGTAACAATCTGCGAATACCCGTATGAATGCTGTCCAGAAAATGAAGATTTAAGTTGGTATCGTAGTAGTGTACTTGCAGATTTACACATTTTAATTATTTTGGTCTCTGTTTTAATAGGATGGGCGAATAAGTTTTGGAGAGTTTAAAGGAATGATGAAAACTGGCATGGACTGGAAAATGGCTTATCGTCAATATTCGAGGGCATTGCTAAATGTACTTAGCCGTAAGTTGTTGAAAGACGAATCGTTACAAGCGAACTATAACGAGGAATAAGAGCTGCTTTTGAATCATGCATCTTCGTCCTCCCAAAAATTATGACTGAAAAAATTGATTGTCGAATGTTAGTGTTTTGAAAGAGAAATGCAAAGCGGCTCTCTCAAAAGTGAGATTTTTCATGGACTTTTTGCCATCTCAGGTTAATAATTCCCATGTCAACATTATGCAAAAAAATATGAGGTGGAGAGTCCATAATGTAAGATCCCACATCGCCCAGGGGTGTGGATCCTGTAAGCCTTATATGTATATTACCATCTCTACCTAGCACGAGGCCTTTTGGGAGCTCACTGGCTTCAAATTCCATCAGAATTCCGAAGTTAAGTGAGTTCGCGCGAGAGCAATCCCATGATGGATGACCCACTGAGAAGTTCTCGTGTGAGTTCCCAGAAACAAAACCATGAGGGCGTGGTCAGGGCCCAAACCGAACAATATTATGCTATGGTGGAGTCGAGCCCGAGATGTGGTGGGGGCCCGGGCTGGGATGTGACACATAAAGTGAGTCATACTTTTAAGAGTCTCTTTAACATTTCTATCTTGAAAAACTTGATCATTATTAACTTGTGTACAGTGAATTTCTTTCTTACAAGGGAAGTGACAGATAACTTTTGGAAATGTAAGTATTAGTGTTATAATAAGCTTTTGTAGTCTAAACAGTAAACACCGAGTTAAATTTGAAAATTAAGAAAGGGCGCCTAGACCTACTGAGGCACCCACCTAGACCGCCTAAGCACCCGCCTAGCCCGTCCAGACCCGCCTAGACTACCGCCTAGGTTGTGACTCATTTAGATAGAAAATAGATAACTTTTATTTTGCATTTTAGTTTTTCAATAAATTGTAAGAGACTTGTTGAATGCTTAAATGAACACACATTATATACTTGCTCTCCATGTTTTCAGTATGTTCCAATAGCTCATAATATATATGTCATTCCATTTTGTAGTTTATGATGAAATCATATATATTTTAAGTATAAACAGACACTTATTTACACAAAATATAATAGATTTAATTAAATCTGCCTAGTCGCCTAGGCGCTAGGCCCAAACCCATCACCCAACTAGCGCCTAACGTCTTTTAGAACCATGCTTAAAGGTATGTGGAATGAGTTGGAGGTATATCGTCCACATGCAACAAACTTAACCCTACTTCTTAAAAAGGCTGAAGAAGACAAAATTTTCCAACTTC
The DNA here is from genome assembly GCA_036320875.1 of Cotoneaster glaucophyllus. Taxonomy (NCBI): domain Eukaryota; kingdom Viridiplantae; phylum Streptophyta; class Magnoliopsida; order Rosales; family Rosaceae; genus Cotoneaster; species Cotoneaster glaucophyllus. Next base: position 4,625,647 of record CM070068.1, read on the forward strand.
TCTCAAGTCTGGGGTCGAAATATGAGGATCTGCGCAGCCACATTCTCATGAATCCAGAACTTCCCACGTTTGAAGTGAGGAAAAAGTTATGAACATTGGTACCACGACGACTGCCTCAAAAGCTAGGGCTTACTTTTCCAGTGATAAGAAGTACAAGGGAAGAAATCCTCATCTCAAATGCAAACATTGCGATGCCACCAGACACGTGAGGGATCATTGCTGGATTCTTCACCTTGAGCTCAAACTAGACTTCATGAAAAATGAAAGGCTTATTCAGAAGAAGCCTCAGTTTCCCAGTTACAAATCTAATCATGTCTCATCCAAGTCAACTAGAGGCTCAGAGAATCTTCTGAATTTTACCTCCAATCCCACCACACTCATAAATGAGTTCGCTGCGTACCTTTAAATGAAGAATGAAGTCTCTGGGAGTGATGAAGCTGCTACCTTAGGAAATGGCAACTCAATTGCTTTGCTGGGAAAGTTTGCAGGCTTTCTGGCTGACTCGAAAAAGCTCACGCAGGACAGCATGCAAGGTATATTGATAGCCTTCAAACCTTCTTTAAACATAGATCAATTGCATGATTTGTGGGTCATAGATTCCGGTGCCTCAGATCACATGGCAAACCAATTCTACAAGCTCCATGATTTAAAAAACTTCCTACACCTTCACATGTTTCTGTTACTAATGGGAAGATAGCTAAAGTGTTAGGTATGAGAAAAATACATCTAGTTTCTGACAATATAGAGTCTAAAGCCTTGTAAGTTCTGTCATTTCCTTTTCAACTTCTCTCAGTTGGAAAAATCACACATACCTTAAACTGTTATTTCTTCCCTTACACTGTCATTTTTCAGGATTGTATCACCAAGAAGAAGATTGGTGAAGGCTTTTTCTTGGATGGTCTCTATTACCTATCCAATGAGACCTCATTTCTCAAGGGATTTCAAGTCAAGTTTAACCTAAGTCTAGACCAAAACCTGTGGCATCAAAGACTAGCTCATCCATCCGAGTCTGTTTTGTCAAGATTGTTTCCAAATTTGTGTAAAGAAGTAATCTAGTGTGATACTTGTCATTTTTGTAAATCCACTAGGTTACCTTTTGGCTCATCCTTGAATAGGAGCAAACAAGTTTTTGAACTTGTTCATTCAAATGTATAGGGGCCATTTTTTGAATCTTTTAATGGGTATAAGTATTTTGTAACTTTCATAGATGATTTCTCGATAGTTACTTGGTTATAACTTTTTGAAATATAAGAGTGAAGTTGTTGAAGTTGTTGAAGTATTTTGTAACTTTCATAATCTTGTAAAAAATCACTTCAATTCCCAAATCCAAACCTTGAGATCTGATAATGGCTCGGAATATATGTCACACATCATGAAACAATATTTAAGCAGTAATGGAATTTTGCATCAAACCAGTTGTGTTGGTACTCCACAACAAAACGGCATAGCCGAGAGAAAGAACCGTGATCTACTTGAAAAAAACAAGAGCTCTAATGTTGCACATGAAAGTACCAAAAAGATTTTGGTCTCAAAGGGTCATGACAGTTGCATATATCATAAACAGATTACCAAGTCGAGTCTTGGAGTTCAAATCTCCAATGGAAGTGTTAAAAGGAATGGATGTTAATTTGTCTCACCTTAAAGTCTTTGTGTACACTTGCTATGTTCATATTCAATCTCAGCATAGGGATAAACTGGATCCTAAGGCTAACAAATGGATGTTTCTTGGTTACTCTTCTACTCAAAAAGGTTACAAGTGTTATAGTCCCGAGTTAAAAAGAGTTGTAGTTTCAAGGGATGTACGATTTGATGAAACTAACTCATTTTACAGCAAACTGTCTGATGATCAGTCACAGGGGGAGTCATGTTTTGAGTTTTTCCCTTACCAAGGGCTGAGGAACTATCATTCGAGATACAACCTCTTAATGCTCTTGCTTCAGCTGATGTTCAAGTTAGTGATCAAAATTCTGACCAACAGATGCACAATGAAGAATCTCCTCATGAAGAGGGAAAAATCTCAATAGAAGAAATACAACAGGTTCAAGGCAAAAGAAATCCAGTGCGTGCCAGACACCCTCATCTAAGGCTTCAAGATTATGGAACCTATTCTGCCAGGCATCCAATCAATGGTTTCACGTCCTACCAGAAAGTTTCTCAATCTTATGCTGCTTATTTGAAAACCATCACCAATCACTGCGAGCCTCAAGCCTTTCAAGAAGCAATGTGCCAAGAAATGTGGAGAAATGCCATGGAGGAAGAAATTTGTGCTCTCACTAATCACAACACGTAGAGTGTAGTTAAACTTCCACTAGAAAAAAGAGCAGTTGGTAGTAAGTGGATCTACAAGATCAAATTCCACTCAGATGGATCGATTGAAAGACACAAAGCTAGGTTGGTGGCTAGAGGATTCACTCAAACATATGTCATGGACTACAAGGAAACATTCGCTCCAGTTGCCAAGATGAAAATGTGAGGGTGTCATTGTCTGTTACTATGAATAAATGATGGTCTCTATACCAAATGGATGTGAAGAATGCATTCTTATATGGCGACCTTGAAGAGGAGGTCTACATGAAACTACCACCGGGACATCCTCAATACAATGAGCCCGGCATGGTGTGTAGGTTGCACAAATCCATTTATTGATTAAAACAATCCCTAAAAGCTTGGTATTCTAAGCTCAGTTTGGTTCTTGAAGAAGTTGGTTTTCAAAGAAGTCATGCAGACTCATCCATGTTTGTTCGAATATGAGTGGTTGGAAAACTTGTAGTGTTGATCTATGTTGATGACTTAATAATCACAGGGGACAATGCTAATGAAATCGCAATCCTCAAGGTCTCCCTACAACAGAAGTTCTCCATCAAAGATCTAGGAAGGTTAAATATTTTTTGGGGATAGAAATGGCCTCATCAAGTAAAGGGCTATTTCTTAACCAAAGGAAATATATCCTCGATCTTTTCACGAAATCAAACATGAGAGATACTAAGCCAGTTCAAACTCCTCTCGACATCAAGCTCAAGCTTAACTTGGAAGGCAAATTGCTGCCTAATATTGGTTACTATCAACGGCTTTTTGGTAAGTTAATTTATTTAATTATCACAAGACCAGACATTACCTTTGCAGTAAGCTTAGCTAATTAGTTCATGCATGCACCTACAATAGAACACTTCAACATCGTTAAGAGAATACTTCGTTATCTTAAAAGATCGATTGGAAGATGAATTCTCATGAAGAAGAATGATAAAACTCAAGTTATGGTTACTGTGATGCTGACTGGGTAGGAAATCAAATAGATTGAAAATCTACCACAGGGTATTGCACATTTGTGGGAGGCAATTTGGTAACATGGAAGAGTAAGAAGCAAAGTGTCTTTGCAAGATCTAGTGCAGAAGCTGAGTATAGATCGATGACATCCACATCATGTGAATTAATATGGCTTAAGAGTCTTTTGAGTGATCTGGGGCTCCAAACAAGGCAACCTATGTCAATGTACTGTGATAATCAAGCTGCAATGCACATAGCATCCAATCCAGTGTTCCACGAACGAACAAAATATATTGAGGTTGATTATCACTATATCCGTGCTCAGGTGCAAACTCAAGTGATTTAAACTTACTACACAATGAGTGTTGATCAGTTAGTTGACATCTTCACCAAACCATTACCTCCAAATCAGTTTAAACTTCTTCTATCCAAGCTCAGTTCCATTAACATTTTGGACCCATGTGCTGATCAGTTAGTTGACATCTTCACTAAACCATTACCTCCAAATCAGTTTAAACTTCTTCTATCCAAGCTCGGTTCCATTAACATTCTGGACCCAGCTTGAGGGGGAGTATTGAAAGTCAAGAGTGAGTATTTGGAACTATTGGTTAGGTTGATTATTAGGGCGTAGTTGTCACCTTACTTCTAGTCATATCTTGTAAGGATATTGTATCTTCTTTCCCATACTTATAGGGTGGTTATAGCTTTTTAGCTTTACCCTTCACCTTACTTTCTGCTCCTTGTTTTATGGAGCTGCCGTGTAGGAGTGTTTCAAGGGTGATCAGTGTGTTGATCACTACTTGCCCTATATATCTTGTACATGTGGTTGTTTCCTTATGAATCATAATACAAACAAACACTTAAAACTCAAAAAAAAGTTTTGAGGGTTTACGGGAATGCTTTGTGTGACTTGACTTCACCTCAAGTGAACAAACTAAGACTACCACGTACATTCATGCCCTACTTAGTTATAAACTCATGGTACTAGGATATGCTTAGTTACAAGCTTAGGTTATTAGGATGAGTAATATCAAAGTGTGATGGAGCAAGTCCCAGTTCCCAGCAATGAAATGCAATGAACTCCAACATGCTAGCGTTGCTGCAATCAGATTGATTAGGAACGAAGATGAAGTGGTAAAAGAATTACCAGCAAGAACATAATTTAGAATAGAGAGAGGATCCTTGCCGGATCTTCTTTGGGAGGATCTCGGGGATCATCCAATCACATTCATTCATCATATATCGTGCGATCAGTTTTCGTCAGATACGGTTTATATTCAATTTTAAATAAAAAAAAATTTACAATGATTTCTGATCACACGATGTACGATGAACGAATATGATTTGAAAATCTTCAAAATCCTCACAAAGAAAATCCTGTGAGAATCCTCACTCTTAGAATAAACATAAAGTTAACCTGTCAATCAATGTTTAACTGTGATTGATTGTAAACAGTACGAATTTATAACATGATCCGTTGGATTAGATCCATGCACCTATTGTAATCATTAAGTTTGTTTAACAGTAAATAAAGATGCTTATCAGTTATCGCGCCATGCATGCAAGCCCTACACCCTCTTTGTCCTGCTTTACTTAGTAAGGTGCGGAGGATTCTTTCCCTCCTAATTTCTTTCTTCTTCCCTTCTACTTGAATAATTACGGTTAAGTCACGTCAACATTTTCTACTGATTTTTTTTATAGAGACAATAAGACAAAAAAAAAAAAGTGTGAAAGAAGGGAAGGAAAGGAGATCAGAATAAGAGGGGAGAAAATCCTACTCTGGTGCAGAACGAGCGAGCACATTTCTCAAAAACGAATTTTTTTATTGTGACAGAAACACAGATAATACACCACGTGTTTATTATATAAGTGGTGAAATTTTTTATTTTTTAAGTTATTAACTTTTTAACATATATATTCTATTATTTCTATAATAACACGTAATGTACCAGTGTTTCAGTCAAAAATCTCTTTTGAAAAACAAAACAAAGGAGATATTTTCTATTATATTTTAGAAAAATTAATGAAAAGGGCTTGAAAACTTTGAGTTTTAACGATAAGGACAAAATAAAGGGTAAAGTGAATAGTAACATGTTTGACTTTTTAGTGTAAAAATGTGATTTTTCGTTAAAGTGAACAGTACCGCAGGTTTTTCGTTAAAACTCTCTTATATTTTTGCCAGGTCGGCAGAAATTCAAAGGTTGGTGAGTTGAGTCTCCATATAAGACACAATGAACGCAGCAATGCACGGAGCAATGCGTGTTAAGACTATTTCTTTGGGATTCTGATTGAAATAATAACCACTTGAAAAAAGGTCAATGGATTTCTTCAAAAGTGAGATTTTTTTTTATAGATTATTTGTTATATTATATTATTGGCATGATATTTTATAATGTTAGTATAAAAATTGTTGTTAAACTGTGAGATAATAAATAAATTGTAAAAAATCTTTGAGAGTCCCTTTAGTATTTCTTTAATCAGAATCTTCGTATACTAGTCAAAATACAAAACGTAGAGAATGTGCAAGATTATGAATGAATTAAAGTTAAACAAAATAAGGATTACTACTAAATCTACAAAAGAATCATATTAGATAACAAAAACACAATTACAACACGAATTAACATAGAAGAATACTATTAAAGTTATCACAATATAAACTAGCAGGGAAAGCCGTAAGCGTAACCATTTGAGTAGAAGCACTCTTTAATTACGAAGCGAAGCATAATGTACAAATTAGTGGTATACTATAAGCACAACAAAAATAGAGACTGCAATTTTTGTTTTTTGGTTGTGGACAAGGTATTAAATATCGGTAATATCGGAAATATCGGTAGTCCGAAAATACGGAAATATCGGGATAATATCGATATCGATAAAATTTCCATGGAAACCACGGAAATTGTAAGAAAAACTTGGAAATTTTTATTGAAACTTTGCAGGATGTTTATTTAGTCAATTATCTATTAGTTTATCACAAAAAATTGGAAGGAAATGCATTGCATGATGGATTTAACATTATCAAGTTGATTATATAGCGAGCTGGCAAACATTGTGAGTGTAGAAAATATATAGTAATTAATGAAAGAAGTTTAAACACACCAAAATCATTTATATAAAATGAATTAGTGCAATATTTTACACTTTATACATTACATGGTAAGATACATGAATTAGTGCAATATTGTACACTCTCACACACACACACGCAATGCACGCAGCACACACGTGGCACACACACACGCAATGCACGCGGCACACACGCACGCAGCACACGCAGCACACGCAGCGCACGCAACACACTCACGCTGAGTCTCTCGAGCCTTCCTCTCTCCCTCATTCTGTCCTCCTCAGTCTGAGAGATCTCAGACTCAGTTCAGTCTCTCTCTCTCTCTCGATGAGTCGATCGGATATGAAAATCAAGCTTCAGTGAGCCTACCCAGCCTCAGTGATCTCGATGAGTCTCAGTCTGAGAGATCTCAGACTCAGTTCAGTCTGAGAGATCGACTCGATCCTTCTTCTCCGACCGATCCCTCACACTCCTCACTGCTCAGTCATCCTTCTTCTCCGATCCCTCAGTCTGATTCAATAGTACTCACTCAGTCCTCAGTCTCTCTCTCTCTCGATCCTTCTTCTCCCTCATGCACAGTCCTTCTCCGATCCTTCTTCTCCCTCAGTCCTCAGTCTCTCTCTCTCTCTCTCTCGATCCCTCAGTCCTCAGTCTCTCTGAGAGTCTCGAGTCGATCCTTCTTCTCCCTCATGCACAGACACACACACACCCCACGAGGCTTTCAGAAGATGATTCAGATCCACCAACGCCGTGGATTGCCGACGATGACGACGGATCCGGCGATTACTCAGTCTCTCTCCGGCGATAATATCGCTAATATCGCTAATATCGCTAATATCGCGATATTACCGATATTATCGATATTATCGCCGATATTTGGACGAAATTCACTTGTAACCGTGCGAAAAAATCGTTGTCTCACAAAACCGATATTATCGGCGATATTTCGCCTATAATATCGATTTTTAATACTATGGTTGTGGATACGAAGGATCCTCACTCCAAGATATATGATATATGTGAGTCACACCTTATTATTTTATCTGCCTAAGGCCATCTCCAACCGAAGGGTCGAGAGGGCCGAAAATAGCCCGAAAACCGTCACCAACCGAGGGCTAGACCAGAGGGCTCATGGGCCCTACAGAATCTGAAAGGCCAAAGGGCTAGGCCCTTCCAGCCAACCAGCCAGCCTGGGGCTGGCCAAAAATTCAAAAAATCCTGTCGAATATAAGATAACCGACATGAATGTTTAAACAAAAATTTGAATCCAACGGCTAGCTAACTAGCCGTTGTATTCAAATTTATTTATTTATTTTTGGTTTTTTGGGCCAATTTTTTTCTTTTTAATTCTTAAAAATTCTAATTTTTTTTCCCTATAAATACCTAAACCATTCATTAAATTTAAGTTCTAATTTTTTTGATTTTTTGGGCCAGTTACCGTTGTAGTTTTTAAATTTAAGTTGTTGTTGGATTTGAATTTAAGTTGTTGTAGTTTTTAAATTTAAATAATAAATTATGTTTGGCCCTTGGTTGCAAACAGTTTTTTGTGACATGGCTAAAACGAGCCCTATGGCCCTCGGTTGGAGACAGAGGTAAATATGGCCCTATACTGTTCATTAAAATATTAATATCTTGGAGGGTCAGAAGGTTAAAATGAGCCCTCTAACCAGTTCTCGGTTGGAGATGACCATACAATATTGTGAATTTTGTTTATGAGATAGTCATTTCATATAGTTAGGATGATCCCTTGTCAAAATCTCACCAAACATTTTCATTGCATTTAAGCATGGGGCCATAGCTTATCCACACCTATATAAAGGTATAATGTCACAATTCAGCTATAATTATAATAATGTAGGAGCAGTTTCCATTAGAAATTGTTATTAAAACTTTAAAAAGATCAAATGTAATTTTTTTGTTTAATAATTATAAAAAATAGTGCATCATCATTGATTTTATAATATCAATAACAACTCATTTTTTTTCTTAAACATCTTTATCCAACAACAACAATAAAATTGTATTCTATTAAGTATGGTGTGCTGTATGAATCTAACAACGCCATTACGTTCAGTTTAAAAATGAATTTGTGATTGTGTTTAATGATAACAAATGTCATTTACCAAGTACAAGGACTTTATTAGATTCCAATATAATGGAGGTGGAGTTTTACATCTTTGATGTCATTAGTTGTAGCTTGTACATTCATCTTCCTATAATCTAATTAAATCTAAAACAATTATCAGCTGATTAATTAAACTCTGCTTTTGCCCCCAATTAAAGCAAAGTATTCATGTACTTAATTACCCATAATTCCCCTCTCCATCTCTACCCTAATTTTCTCTCAAAGCTGCCCACTTTTTGATCCCCACATTACCAAAAGTATATCACTTGAACCTTCAAATTTCTGTATCGATCCTCGAGCTCTCTCTCTAGCTGTCTCTTGTTTCTGAATCATTTCTGGGACCCCTCTCTCTCTCTCTCTCTCTCTCTCTCTCTCCTCTGCCGAACTTCATAGCTTGAAGCTTCTATGCTTAGAACTTTGGCTTTGTATTCAATTTTGGGCAAGTTAGATCTGGGTTAGTTAGCCGACAGAGACGTTTACCATTCATGAAACTCTGAAACTGAAATCTGACTCCCATGGATTTAAATTCGTTTTGACGTTTCTCCTCAATGCCAACGTCTCATTGTAAGCATCTATTTTCTCTCTGAATATAGAAGTGTACATTTTTTCACCTTCCCTTTTGAACATCGTAGCTCCTCAATGCCAAAGTTCTGTAATTTATGCAATTTTGATCGAAACCCTTTTTTTATTGCTGAAAATTGTGAACCCCCATCTTTGATGTTATTCATTTGCTGATTAAAATGGCGTTTTGGGTTGGGTAACCGAACCTCCTTGCTCCTCTTTCGCTCTAGAATCTTCAGGATATATGTGGGTTTTGCTTTGAATTTGATGAACCTGAGCTGATAGAGTTTTAGGGTTCTAAGCCGAAGTTTAGTTAGATAGGAACCGTAAACGAGTATGAGGAAGTATGTGAATCATCACTCAGCAAGGGTAATTGGTGATAGGAATTGGGTTATTCCATTCATTACTAGCTTTATCATATTCATTACCCTCTATTTCTCTGCCATTTCCGGGCTCTTTACCTCCCCACACGATGGAGAGAATTTGTCATTCGACATTATTCCCTTCGCAAAATCAGATGACACAAGTGGGTATTATGTCGAATCTGATTTGAAATCATCATTGGACACCAACGGGAGTTCCAAAATTGGGGCACCTAGATTTGCGTATCTTATATCGGGCACAAGGGGTGATAGTCATAGGATGATGAGGACTTTAAGCGCGGTGTATCATCCAAGAAATCAATATATCCTGCATTTGGATCTTGAGGCTCCGCCTCGTGAAAGGTTGGAATTAGCAAGTTTAGTGAGGGCTGATCTTACTTTTGGCGAAGTGGAGAATGTGCGTGTTATGTCTCAATCCAATTTGGTGACTTATAAGGGCCCTACGATGATTGCTTGTACTCTGCAAGCCATTTCCATTCTATTAAAGGAGAGCTCAGAGTGGGACTGGTTTATAAACCTCAGTGCATCAGATTATCCTCTCATGACACAAGATGGTATGAGACCTTTGTCTTTGCTTGTTGTTACTTTTTTTTATCATGATCGATGTTGTACTATGCTTGCATAAAGTTTCCTGCCTCAATAGTTAGAGATATTTGATACATATTTTGTGCACGCGGTAGCAATTCCATTACTTAAATTGAGTTTCTTTTCTTCTATATGGCCGTTAAAACGTTGCTGGCCACATTCTTCATTTTAAGAACTTTGTTTTTTGCCTGAATTGTGAAGCAATAGTTGTCGTAGTGTGGATTTGTGTAGCTGCATGTTTTCCATTATGCTACTTCTAATTATGACGGACTTTCTCAGAAAGGGAAAGCGGGGTTCTGTATATGGTAATGGGTTAAAATTAGTTTATTGTTGAGATTGATGATGGGTTGGGGATTTCAAAAGACAAACTTTTCAACCCTCGTAGTGTGCTAGCAGAGTTAATGGCTGCTGATGAATCAATATATTCTGTATCTCTTACTATGTCGCAGTTGTTGATAATAATTATTGTTTGTTAATGAACCCTATGTGTATACCTAAGTTTTGGCTGCTAATACACAGTGCTCTATCGGTACCCCATGAATTGACATTTTTCTTCGAATACCTGATGAAGTCTGTTTTCATTGACTGTTCCTGCCTACGATTATGAAATACTCTTATAACAGCCTGTGTGCTAGAGTCCTACAAGGCAGTTATCATAATTTTTCAAAGATATTAGTTTGGGACATTCAGTTCTGATGCCTATCTATCTACCTTTCATTTACGGGTGTTTTTCTGGTTCTAGGAGTGAAAACTGCTCCGTTCTGTTGATTTACCAGTGCAATCTCATGAACACTCTTTAATTAAGCTGCACCCATAACTTTTGGTATTTAGCTTTGTGCCTGTGTGATACAGTCTAATGTATGTCATGTGACGATTTTCAGTCTCTGTTAATTGATCGGTTTCCTAATGGTGCAGATTTGCTTCATGCTTTCTCCAATCTTTCCAGAAATATCAACTTTATTGAACATATGCAGATCACTGGATGGAAACTGTAAGTAAAGTGCATATAGCCTAACAAGAGAGTATTTCATTTTTGGAGTTAACCATTACGTAATCATGGTTATGCTATAATGCCTTATTTTGCAGGAACCAAAGAGCAAAACCAATCATAATTGATCCAGGCCTGTACTTATCAAAAAAATCTGACCTTGCACTAACTACTCAGCGTCGATCACTTCCTACATCATTCAAGTTGTTTACAGGTATATATGTACACACATACATATAGAGCACCCTTTATATATGCACACTTTATAACTGTCAGCCCATTTTCATTTATATGAAGCTTTTATTGCATTTTTTTGTTGAATAATTATAAAATTACATAGCATAAACATATTTCCAAACTTAATAAGTATTAGAATGGAAACGCTTCTTTTTCCCACTTGTTTAATTCTGGCCAAGGGAGTTTTAATCGTCCCACTTGGGGCTAAATGATCACACTGATAAATTGGATTGGACAAGAACCAGGATTGAAGGTGGGTCTAGTCTGATTTTCTGTGAAAAGAAATCACATGCCAATCAAACTGTATACATATGTGTGTGTGTGTGCGCGTGTCTAATGATCCACCAGAACTATCCGCCTTCATCAGCCCCGACAAAGTGGGGATATAGAACAAAGATGAAAACTTGACATGTCAAATTCTGTTTCTTCTGCAAGTTGTGATTCGCTTGGCTGATTAGAAATAGTCTTTATGACTTCAATTTTCATTTTGAAATTAGCAGTCAATCTCTATTTAAATAAATAGCTTCCCTCATTTTGCATTTCTCTTTGTGTGCAGGTTCAGCGTGGGTAATGCTAACTCGATCGTTTCTTGAGTATTGTATATGGGGATGGGATAACCTCCCACGCACTATCCTTATGTACTACACAAATTTTGTTTCTTCTCCGGAAGGCTATTTTCATACTGTTATTTGCAACAACGAGGAATATCGCCACACTGCAATAAGTCACGATCTCCACTACATTGCTTGGGACAGACCACCTAAGCAGCATCCCATCTCTTTATCAATGAAGGACTTTGACAAAATGGTAAAGAGCAACGCTCCCTTTGCTCGAAAGTTTGCAAAGGGTGACCCAGTGTTAGACAAAATTGATAAAGAACTTCTAGGTCGCACAAGCTGGTTTGCGCCTGGGGGGTGGTGCATAGGCAGCCCTGAAGGCGGGGCTGACCCATGCTCCGTGCGTGGTAATGATTCAGTATTTAAGCCAGGTCCTGGTTCAGAGAGGTTCCAAGAGCTGCTTCATACACTATTATCCGAAGATTTTCAAAGAAAGCAATGTACATGACAGAGCAGAGGTAAGAGTTGGAACATAAGAACCCAAATGTACATTACTGTACCATATATTTACAAGGCTGATGTAAAATGACATTGATTTTTCTTTTTTTGAGAAATATAAATCGAAGATGCAAGTTCACAATGTCCACTTGGCATTATTGTTCTGCAGATGAAATTAGTTTCATGTATTTTTCAATTATCAGATCTGGTGAGTGATCAGTGAAGTACCCCTTCTCCACATCCAACCTTTCTTGTGCCGCAAGCATCTCGATGTGGTTCTGGACCCGGTCCGCTCCAACTTGGTTGGGCTCTAAGAGCCATGCAAGCAATCTCTGTTGAGTCCTCACCATGCACAGGGCCTAGTGTTTGCACGGTTGGAAGTCCGCCCCCTCGGGCACTCACCATCCGTGCAATCGGTCGAGTGGCCGCAACACCCGTGGTCAATATGGGAATGTTGTACAAGGCAACCCACGGACGTGCCCCGATCATTGAGATTCCTCTTGCCGGGGATACGTTGTTGGGCCTTCATCGGGCTTTTCTTGGAGAACGTCTGGCATGGGCCATCCTGCCCATTGGCTTCCCATGAAATTGGGTTTGTGGTAGCCTACAAATATACTGGTTGTGCAGTACAGAATTAAAGATGAGATTTTCTTACAATCTACACTAAATTAATATAAACTACGGGAAGAGAGATTCGAACTCAACATAAAAGTGATGTTTGAAACCTTAGGACCAACCTTGGAATCCATTGCCAATGCCTTAGCATGCCAAGCAGCTTCATCCATAGATGCCCGAGCCAACGGGTGAAAGACAATGTTGTCGACAACCCCCAACCGAGGGTGAGCCCCGGAGTGCTGCTCAAGGTTGATGGCTCCAAATGCTGCTTCAGCCATTTTCGTGACAGTTTGCTGTAAGGGGCTATATATGGCACTTCCTGTGCTATCATGCATAACATATGACACTATAGTGTACCGGACCCTATTGTTTGCTCGGTCCTCAAACTTGTTAATGATGACGGACTCCGGGTCGAGCCTGGCAGCACAGTAGCATTGACTGGTCTATGGTTTTCTTCTTCTTGTCCTAGAGTCAATAACAACATTCATCTCATTCATGATTTTTACTGAGACAGATATGTTCATTGTGTCCTGGAAGATGAAAATGTACCTACAACGACATTGTAAACTATCTAATTTATCAAAAGAGAAGTTTGAGATCAAGTGCAAGGGAATGGACATGCTGTCATAGTCACGTTTGTATTATGCAGTGAACTTTATGTCAACTAACATAGTGGAACATTATCATGGTCTGAATCACGCGATTATTTAAAGTTAAACAAACATTAAATAAGAAGACCATCTTTACGAGAATCACATCTTACGTCATGAGTTTGCACTAATCAACTGACAAGTGTACTGACTGTTATTGTTTATCAATTATGAATACAGTTTCATATGGTTGATCCTTCTCCAGCAGGCATTAGCCAACAGGAAAGCTTTGATTAACAGCTCATAATTTTCCATTTGCAAGAAATCTTATTTGTCTAAAGAACATTACAAATATAGTAAGCAACCTTAAAATTTAGAACTAGGTTAATTTCAAAGGATGGATGGTTTGGTCCCAACAAATCTACAAATCACACGTATAATTGGCACGAAATCGGAGATAATCTTGCATGCAATTGGAGAAACGTATATATCTCATATCTATTTCTCTCGTCATGTAACAGTGATCAAATAACGTAATCACATGACTTGATGAGAGATATAGGAAGAGGGGACACACGAGTGGCGTCAGGGAGAGACTGAAGAATCTCCCCCATGAAATTGAAGTGAATGATTCTACAGCTGAAAAAGAAGTTGTTAGTCTGTTACCTTGCAGCCTTGGCTAAAATCCATTTTCTTCTTTTTCTCCGTTGTTTAAACTTTGCAGCTGAAATTATATGTTCTGCTTCTGAGACCTGGCAGTCTGGGAAGTGATTTTATATAAAAGCCATGTTCTATGAGTCAGCATTGGTCCGACATCCGTGTAAGCGACTGTCCCTCCATGCTCTATATATAATAAAGGACAATACTTGGGTCCTCACCGGGGAGGACCCAATGTACTGATATTTGCTTTTAAACCAATCAAATCAAGCCATTTGTCATTAGAGGGACCCATCGATATCTGAAATAGAATAAAAAATATCTGAAAAAGACAAGTGTCACTTTTTCATTGGGGGTTAGTGTATATTGGGTCCTTCCCAGTGAGGACCCAAGTATTGTCCTATAATAAATAAACAACCCACATGGTGAATGTGATTAAAAGCAGCTTTAGCAAAAAAAAAAAAAAAAAAAAAAAAAAGCTGCTTTCTTATTCAGCGCCTTTTGTAGGACTGCAAGTTACTGTAAAAATCCAGAAGCAGATGATGGTCTCTTGTCACTCTTTGTGGCAGACCAACACCTAAGCAAGCTCTATTTGTCTTTATCATAAACGTGCGGCGCAAACTACAAAGCCATGTGTGAAAGAAGAAGCATCCAAAATGTTCTACTTTATCATTTCTGTTTTTTTAACAAAATAACTTGAAGTAAAAAATTCGAATTTAGATGCAAAAGATGGAGCACATAGTTAAGTAAATAAAGTGTTATTTGTTGTATAAACCTTTATATATTTAAGGAGTCTTTCGATTTGATTAATATTTCATTCAGATCAAAAATTGTATTTCTTAAAAAGATTTAATCATTTACCTCTCAATGAAAAATTTGGCAAAAAATATACATTCTTGTGATTTGTATCCAATAATCAATTAAAAATTGAAAAATTAGATTATAAGATTCTGAAACATAATTTTTGTTTAATTAGATCAATAATTCTAATTGAATGAGTATGAGTAAGGATCCATAGATAAAGATGGAAAGTTGTTTCTTAATCGTAACTAAATCTTTAATTTGGACTTTGTATTATGGAAATTGAAATAAAATGGCTATTAAATAATGACTTTGGTTTACCAAGGAAGTTGACAAATTGCTTTAGCTCGGTGGAAACAAAATGTTTTTTTTAAGGTCATCTCCAACCAAAAGGGCTAAATATAGCCCATCCAGAATTATAGCCCTGCAAGAAAAAAAACTTTTTGAACAAATGATATTAATTATCTACACTAAGAGGGAGGGGAGTAAGCTAAACCTCACAATGGACTAGCAATAATGTGGTTCAAAATCACATTTGGCGAGAATCAAAGCTAAAACCTTTCACTTATAAGTGAAGAGGAATAGCACTAGATCGTACTGTCAGGTCATACTCATACAATTTTCAACTGAATGGGCTAAACATAACCCTCTCAATAATTGATTAGTTTTCAGTTTATACTTTAAATTTATTGGTTAATTTAGTTAATTTATCGTTGGATGTTTTCAAATGTAACCATTGAATTTGAATCAATTATTGCAACTGAGGAACTAACTATAAAAAAAGAGCTAAGAGGGGACTACATTTGACCAACCTGATGCCCCTTTGGCCAAATAATGGTCTAGTAGGCTCCCTATAATTATAGCCTAACCATCGGTTGAAGATGAGTTTTTAGGCAAATCAAGTTATTTTTTGGCTTTTGAACCTTTAACCCTCTCCATTGGAAGGAGGAATGTCTATCGTATGCAGCCTTATCCTTACTTTGCAACAAGGCTGTTTCCACGACTCAAAAAACAAATAATGTTTTAAATAGATTTCAATAATAACAACAAAGATAGTATTTAAATACACACTAATAACAATGACAAAGTTTCAAGTTAACTGAAAAAAAAAAAGAAAAAAAAAAGGAAACTAATGTTTGGATGTTGAGTTTTATTTTTATTTTTTATGAGCTAGCGATAATATGGTTCAAATTCGTTTTTGGCAAGAATCGAACCTAAGACATGTTATTTACCAATAAAGATAAATATCACTGAAACATAGTACTAAATGACATATTTAAATATTGAGTTGACCAAGATGGATGGATAAACTTCAACCAACGAGTTATGAAGCCTCGTCACGAGCTGGAAGGCAATCTGACAAAGATATGGGTTCATTTAGGAGTGTTTTTGTAAGTAAGAATCAGAAAAGCTTAAGCTAAAAGCGCTTTTATTAGAAGTAATATGTATCATCAAAAGTGCTTTTCCAATTTAGAAACACATTTTGTTTGTACTCGAGTCTGATTTCAAGTAACTTTCAATTAATCTTTCCTGAGAAAAATCAGTGAAGTAGCCTTTCCCAACTCTCATACCCTCTTCCTTTGCAAGCCTCTCAACTTCCAGTTGAACCCTATATCCTCCAACCTTCTCTGGTTCCAACAAATTGCAAGCTACTTCAATGACGGATTCACCATGCGCAAGTGCCATGGCTTGAACCGAAGCAAGACCACTCCCTCTGCCTCTCACGCGTTTTGCAATTCTACGAACAGAAGCGATATCAGTAGAGACGACGGGAACATTACAGTTATCAACCCACCGGGTTGCTCCAATCACAATGACACCTTTTCCTTGAGTTACTTGAGGAGGACCCTTGTCTAGCTTCAGCGCCAAGTAATTTGATTTCGGTCCCCCAACCCACTGTTCTCCACCAGCATTCGGCTTGACATAACCCAACTCTCTTCTGACAGAATCAAGTGTTCTTCCTTCTTCATGGGCAGCTCCATAGAGAAAAGTAGGGACTGCAGGACACATTTAAGATTATTAGCAATTCATAAAGTAGGTAAACTGATCGTATATCGTTCGAATTACTGTTTATAAGAACCATATAATTTGTTTAGGAGCATCAAAATTACGAAAAGAAGAGAAAGAAAGCAAGCCTTGAAGACTAGAGCCAACATCTTCAGCCAAATAGTTTGCAACCCCAGCAACTTGCTCCAAAGAAGCACCAAGCTGGGGATGAAAGCATATATGATCCAAAACTCCCAGCCGGGGATGACTTACACAATGCGACTCGAGATCAATTGTTTCAAAAGCAGCTTTAACCATGGCAAGCACTGCCATCCTCAAAGGACAAGGATCCGCAGACAGAGTTGGAGCCAACTTAGAGACAAGTGTGCTATGATGCATGGATACTTCTGTTTGGTCCCGTATCCCGTATCCGATACTTGATCGGATACGATACTTGTCCGATACTCTCGGATACTCGTCCGACACGTATCCTGATTGATGGACACGAATTTGGCTGATAGATACACGTATCCTACATTTAAGATACACGTATCCGGCTTGTAGGATACATTTACACTTTCAAAAAAGGTAATGAGGAGGAGAAAATTAATAGGAGACATCTATAATTGAAATGTGATGAATATAAAGAGCTTCCCTCTGATTAAAACCATGAACACGACTCTCACACTCCTTCTACTGTATAAAGAGGATTAGATTTCGAACTTTTCTTATCTAACAACTCAAATGTACTTGAATTTGAATGATGAATTATGTTTTAAAATGTATAGTTTTGTTGCTATATACATTTTTATTTGCCGTATCCATAGCGTATCATATCTTAATTTTTAGAGATTTTCCGTATCGCCGTGTCGTGTCGTGTCGTATCGGCGTATCCGTATCCGTATCCATGCTTCATAGCAAGTGTGTAACCTGTAGAAACTCATATCTCTGCAGAAGAAGGGTTAGAGAAAAAAGAGAGAGAGGGAATTGTAGAGAGAGAAACTATTGAATAGAATGATTTCATTATTACATAAGAATGTGTACAATCCAATATATATAGATACACTCTAACAACTATATCTTTACAGATAAGAAATCTTCTAATCAGATATAGACTTATTTGGTGGTCCTATTGTATCCTTAACACACCCCCTCAAGCTAAAGTTAGGGGATCTAACTGAAAGCTTGGAAGTTAACTGGGCAAAGCGATGAGAGGGCAAGGATTTGGTGAAAATGTCTACCAGTTGAAGAAGAGATGTAACATGATGAACACTAACTGAGCCACTGAGAACCTTTTCGCGGATGTAATGATAGTCGATTTCAACATGTTTGGTCCGAGCATGGAAGACAGGGTTGAAGGCCAATGCAATCGCACTCTTGTTGTCACAGAAAATCGCAGGAGTTTTGAGAATGGGAAATGAGATATCGTGCATAATCTTACATATCCAACTGAGTTCTGCAGCTGTATTTGTCACGCCCCGATCCCGACATACGTCCAGGATCGACACGTGACGTTACCAAAAACCCGTAAAACTCACATATCCCGCCTTCGGGATATGAACAATGCACAACTCAAGATTCGAGTTGCGTGATAATTTTCTTATACTTTATGGCTGCATCTAACATCCTCGTTAGACTGCCTACGTATCCTAAACAGGGATCAAGCCGTACGTAGTTCACCTAATCAAGCCTTCTGTGATGTTAATGCATGATATGAATTCCAGTGATGCAAGTTCAATAGAAAATAAATAAATACATACATACATACATATATTCATTCCAACTTCAGACGTGCAACAGGTCTGATAATGTTAAACAAATGGAGACCTTAAATAGATATTTCATACATAGGTCAAATACCATATATGCCTTTTCAACATTTACCCAAAAGGTCAAATTGTTTCATATGTTAAAATAGGCATCTGTAAAGTTGGGAGAGCATTGATTTGTCCAAGGCATATAATCTAATACTGCATAAAAGTAGTAAGAAACAAAATATATGTTAACAACCTGTTCAAGTTCACTACTATAGAAAGCTCTATCAACGATCAGAAGCAATATTTGGTATAAACAGTCATATAGCTTCACTCTTATCACATGTGCAATCGAACTGATCTCCAATTTAAAGTCTAAAAGTCATGCATCCTTGCGGATATACATATGTATATAAACCACCAGAAGAGGACCTGATGAGTTCTACAAACGTAATATAAAGTAGATATGGAAAGACGAAAATATGAGAATCTGTACCGATAATTAGCATACCATAGGTTTGGCAAATGATATCGCGCTTTTGCGCGATGGTTTGGATCAACCTCAACCCCTTTCTTCTAATCTGGTTGCAGACAAGAAGGCATAAAGCAAATTTCCTATCTCTATTACTCGAAGGCATAGAGGCAGAGCTCCTCCGTTTCTTTATATGAAAGACACATAAGAAAGAGTTCAACTAACAGCTGAAATATGCGGAATAACATTTTACAATCCCCCTTTATGCTATCAACAAAAGAAACAAATGCCAATGTAGACAATCATACACAATTCCAATCCTAAATAAACACAATCTGCCAAATCTCACCAAAGTATGCCATGGACTTGAAATGCAGATTAATCCTGGTAAGCAATGCCAGTACAAACCAAACTAAGGCTTCAATAAACACCCATTAAACTAATTCAAAGTAAAAAAGTGTCAAACATTCAAATTGCAACTATCACTAAAGGGCATAGAGTACAAACTAAGAGATCCACTAGCTGGCATGCAACCACCATTTATTCACCAGAATTAAACTAAACTCACCACCTCCGCAAACACCCAATTATCCAATCAATAAAATAACAAGGAATATCTCATGACAAGGAGGAGGATTCCATGTGCCGTTGAGCTTTCCTACTTTTTCCTCTTCCTTTTCTTTCTTCCCGATCCTCTAATAACATTAACTCTCGTAATTTCAGCGCCACTCCTTTGAACCCATCCATCCAAAAGTAGGTTTGATGATTCTGGGTTGGCCGGATAACGTGGCTATTCCCGCCGGGTCGGTCGTGTGTGTGGCATGAGGAAGGAAAGAGAGGGATGGAGTGAGAGAGTTTCTGGAGAATTCCAGAAATGGGTAGAAGAGACGGAAAGAAGTGGGATGGTGATTTGACTGAAACCCACCTACCAAAATTAAAATCCTCCCCTTTTCCCCATTTAAACTTAATACAATTTAATATCTTCGAAAATAATATAAAATCTCAAAAATACCAATACGTAGATTAAAACAGTGAAATCCAGAAACGGGATTTCACAGTATTGGCCAAAGACCTATACTCGGCTTCAGTAGACGATCTGGCAACAGTGCATTTCTTCTTTGCACTCCAAGATATGAGATTAGGGCCAAGAAAAACACAATAACCACTAGTAGATCGTCTATCAATAGGACAACCGGTCCATTCTGCATCAGACCTTGCAGTAAGGCTTTGGTAACCTTTAGTAAACCATAGACCGGAATCAAAAGTGCCCTTCAAATAACGAAGTATTCGTTTGACTGCCTGCAAATGAATTGTCTGAGGTGAATGCATATACTGACAGACTTGGTTAACAGCAAATGCCAAATCGGGTCTCGTCCATGTAAGATACTGTAATGCCCCAACTGTTGATCTATAAAATGTAGGATCAGAGAGTAGAGTACCAGAGTGATCCAGCTTGGCAGAACTAACACTAGTGGAGTAAGGTTTGACACCAACCATATCAGTCTTCTTTAACAAGTCAAGAGCATATTTAGACTGATTAAGAAATAAACCTGTGGCAGATCTGTGAACCTCGATACCCAAAAAATAGTGAATATCACCCAAATCCTTGACAGGAAACATAGTTTGTAACTGAGAAATAATGAAGGTGCAGGATGAGGTAGAGCTACCAGTGATAATGATGTCGTCGACATAGACTAAGATAAAGGTGATGGTAGAATCCTTTTTGAAAAATAAACTGGTGTCAGAGGAGGAAGCTGAGAATCCCAAGGATAGAAGGGCTCTGTAAAGTGCATCATACCAGGCCCTAGGTGCCTGTGTTAAACCATAGAGAGACCGTTTGAGTTTGCACACATGTTGTTGTTTGTTGGGATCAACAAAACCAGGTGGCGGGATCATGTAGACATCCTCCTTTAAGGTGCCATGCAGAAATGCATTACTTACATCAAGTTGATGAATAAACCAGTCATAGGAAACTGCAATGGATAATAAAATTCTAATAGTTGTAGGCTTAACAACTGGACTGAAGGTCTCAGTGAAATCAAGACCCTCTTGTTGATGGAACCCTTTAGCCACAAGCCGAGCCTTATACCGTTCTATCGAACCATCTGGTCTATGTTTAACTTTAAACACCCATTTGCAACCTACTAAATTCAAATCAGGATGAAAAGGAACTAGATCACAAGTCCCAATGGATTGCAAAGCTTGAAACTTAGCCTTCATGGCTGCCATCCAGTTTGGATTCTTGGAAGCTTGTAAAAAAGTGGTAGGTGTTGGAGGAAGACATGTAATTGAATCAACAGATGCTGGAAGAGAGTGTCTGGTTGCAGTGAAGACCTTTGGCTTGTGAATTCCAGCTTTAGCCTTTGTAATTATAGGATGTGAGTTAAGAGGCACGGGTGTAGGTGCTAAGGTGTGAGGAGATGAGTGTCACTCTGTGGAATTGTAGGAAATATGAGATGGAGAATCAGCAGAAGGTGAAGAGGCTGAAGGCTGTGATAAACCATCTTGATGAGCAGACTGAACAGTACTTGTTGCAGAAGAAATGGGAATAGTCACAGTAATATGAGATGAATTTGTAGTGGAAACAACTGGAGACGAAGTAGAACCTGAGAACATGCTAGTCTTGAAGGGAAATAATTGTTCATCAAAGGTAACATGCCGTGATACATAGATTTTATTAGCTACAGGATCAAAGCATCGGTAACCACTGTGATTGAGACTATACCCCATAAAGACACATAGTTTGCTCTTTGTATCCAGTTTATGTGAAGAGTAGGGCTGCAACCAGGGATAGCAAGCACAACCAAAGGCCTTAAGATTATGATACTTAGGAGGTGCTTGGAACAGTTTCTCCCAAGGACTAACAGAAGATGATTGAGAAGGCAGTCTATTGATGAGATACACAGCAATTTGAAAAGCTTCTACCCAGAATTTTGGTTCTAAACCACTCTAAAAAAGGAGAGTCCTGCCCATTTCAACAACATGCATATGTTTCCTTTCAGCACACCCATTTTGTTCAGGGGTATGAGGACAACTTAACTGGTGTGTAATACCTTGGTCATTGAGAAAGCCCTGAAAATCCTTGCTTAAAAATTCACCACCTAAATCTGACCTTAGACATTGTATTTTACAATAAAAAAAGGTTTGAACTTTGTGAACAAACGTCTTGAAAACTGAGTAAACATCAGATTTATAGAACATTGGATATAACCAGCTGTATTTTGTGTAATCATCTACTATAATGAGGTAGTATTTATAACCAGTACATGAGGAAGTGGGAGAAGGACCCCATACATCGGTATGTAGTAAATGAAATGGCCTAGTGGTAGTACAAGGCAAAGTGGAAAATGGTAGCCTAGAAGCCTTCCCCAACTTACAATCAGTACAAACAGACCCTGTATTGACAGAACCAATCACAGGTAGCTGATTTTTATTCACAATATTATGAAAAACAAGACTCGATGGATGACCTAGTCGTTTATACCATACATAAGCATCCGCTTTAGTAATCATCAATGCATGAGGAGAGAGAACAATGCCTGAGGTTCCATTGGATGCATCCTAGTAGAAAGGATATAAGCCACCTTCACAGGGGCCCTGGAAGAGCATCTTCCCAGTTCTTAGGTCCTTTATATAGAACCCAAATGGATCAAAAGTCAGAGAAGCCCAATTATCACAGACAAACTTGTAAACAGATAACAAGTTATGTGAAGCTTTTGGAACTAACAACACATCATTGAGTTTAAATGTAGCATTCATAGTGCGAATTAAAGCAGATCCAGTGTGAGAGATACACAGACTTTTACCATTACCAACAAAGAGTTGATCACTGCCAGTGTAGGGAATGGCTGAATTGAGAAAAGCAGGATCCGATGTCACAAGATGAGATGCACCACTGGCAGTTAACCAATAGCTTGGTGGAGGAGAAGTAGCAACAGTCATGCCAATATGAGGTCCAGTATGTGATCTTTGAGATACAAACTGAAAGAGCTTCTCACAATTGAGAGCTTCATGACCAGATTTGAGGCATAGCTGACATTGAAGAAACCTTCCTGAATAAGAATTATTGATGTGCTGACCAGAACCTGTGGATCTTGAATCAGGACCAGATCCAAGAAGACCACTAAAGGTGTTATTATTGATGCGATTGCCTCCAAAAGTGCGATTTTGATTATATCGATTACTATTCTGAAAGTGACCTTGAGAATTGCCTCTGTAAGTGTTGGCACCAAAAGAACCTTGATGTGCCGTATAAGCATGAAACGGTGCAGATGAGGAAGATGAGGCTCTAGTCTTGCGTTTCTGTATAGAAATTTCCTTACTAAGAAGTAATCCATGAAGTTCATCAGTGTTAACAGCTTCAGTTCTTGTTTCAATAGAATCGACAAAGGAATCATACTCATCAGAGAGACCAGAAAACATGTAGGCAACAAGATCAGATTCAGAAATGGGATCACCAGCCGCTGCAAGTTTGTCTGAAATCTCCTTGAGAGAATTGAGATAATCCGTCATCGAGGAGTCTCATTTCTGGATAGTTTGGATCTTTGACTGTAAGTTGTGAATATGAGTGCGAGAAGCACTAGAGAAACGACGCTCAAGAGATTGCTAGAGAGATCTGGAATCATCTATGCCAACCGTTAAGGGAAGAAGATCTTCAGATAAGGTAGAATTGATCCAAATCATCAGGATTTGATCGCGGTCACACAAAGTCTCATACGCCGGATTAGGAATTCGAGATCCGGAAGAATCAAGCACAAATTGAGGAGGACACACATCAGTGCTATTGACAAGCCCTAAAAGCTTGAATTGCTTCAGAACAAGGAGGAAAAGACTGCGCCAGGTGATGTAATTGTGACGAGTGAGTTTCGTCGCCACCATACCGGTAATGTTCTGAAGAGTGATCGAAGAGAGAGATTGGGCGGACTAATTCGTAACATCGCCATGATAGCCAGATGAAGCAGCCGGAGAAGAAGAGTCTGCCGAGGGGATCGCTATTAAGATTGGAGAAGAAAGTGGAGAAATTAAAAGAAATTAGAAAGAGCAAGATCTGTTTGGAGGACGAGAAGCAGTGAAAAAATTCAAGAAAAAATGGTGGATCGAAGTCGGTGGACTATGGCGAAGATACCATGTAGAAACTCATCTCTGCAGAAGAAGGGTTAGAGAAAAGAGAGAGAGAGAGAGAGAATTGTATAGAGAGAAACTATTGAATATAATGATTTTATTATTACAATAGAATGTGTACAATCCAATATAAATAGATACACTCTAACAATTATGGAAGAGAATTGTCTGCCCTCCCACTTCTTGTGCCCTCCCATGCCCTCTTGTTTGTGTGGTCACGGTTAAGCCACGTCAATATTTTATATTACTATTTATTTTTGTCTTATTATCTCTATAAAAAAAACAATATAAAATGTTAACGTGGCTTAACTATGACCACACAAAACAGGAGAGCACGGGAAGTGGGAGGGCAGACAATCCTCCTCCAACAACTATATCTTAACAGCTAAGAAATCTTCTAATCAGATATAGACTTAGTTGGTGGTCGTATTGTATCCTTAACATAACCAACTCTGTTGTAAGTCTCATCTTCAAACTTATTCATAATACGTGCTTCCCAGAACAGCTTAGCAGCCTGTTCAATCGAGTTCAGCGCCACCCTATTTCTGCTTTCGGATAAGTAAACCTTGCAGCAACCAAGCATCGCCTTCAACATTTTCTCTCACTTCTGCTCATCACCAACTGCTGAAAAAACCTACAGATTACGATAACGAAAAGACACCACCAAAAAACAATGTGGCCATTGTTCTTATCTGATCACAATCTCCTCTAACGTCAGCCACTAGTTCAGCTATCTACTTGTGGCTGATGATAAAACTATCTCAACAAAAACCGAAAATCGCAATAAACCATGCTCTGCTGACTAGAATTTTCAAACATTTCTTGCACAAGTCGGAAAAACAACAGAATTCATAGCATTGTCATAAAAAAAATGCATCCACAAATCGAAAAGCGAAAACCCGTAAAACTGTATTCTAATTTAGACTAAACTAGTCACAGCAGAACCAAAAGCAAATTCAGCAATACATATCAAGAACACTAACACTCCCCCATAACCAAAGCTTCCAACTTTAACCCTAATTCCATCAAAACGACAACAACCCATCTCAAAACGACGTCTCCGTAGCCTCAGAAGCAGCTTTTGGGTACCCCTTATACTCCAATTTCACACCCAACGAAGCACAAACCGCCCGGAACTTCAACCTCAGAGCCTCCATCACATCCCCGATGCTCTCGTCCTCGGGTTCCATGATCGGGTACTTCTCAATCAGCTCCCCCACCTGCCTGACGGTCTTCTGGACCCGGTGCGAGAACCGTGTCGGATCGACCCGGATCGCGGAGTTCCATACATCCACGCATCCCTTGTAGAACCCGAGCTCCTCGCCCACCTCGAACCCGGTTTTGATCCCCGTCGGCTTCGCCTCCTCCTTTCCGGCGACCAAGCCGTCTCTGTAGCCTTCGTCGAAGCCTTCCTTTTGGTGGTTCGCTTCCAAATTCAAAAAATCTTCGCCGAAGATGTCGTCGTCCGCCATGGAAGGCGATTTCGAAGGAGAATACAGATAAAGGTAGAAACTTTATACGGTGAATCAGTTACCCGTGTGTGTTGATTGCGGGAGTGTCCGTCGAGACTGCAAAGAGCCGCTCGCAAATGAGTCGATTTGGCGGTAGTGGGTGCGGCTTGTGAATCTGGATCGGGCTTGGAAGGTTGTAGTTGGGCCTTAACCCAATTTGGAATCCACGGTAATATGGACTTCCAATTTTGTTGTCATCTTACAATAATACATTAAATAAATATTAATTTGGATCATTAGTATTATAGTCTAGTAGTATCTTTGTTCACTTGTAAGTGAGAGATTTTAGATTCGATTCAGAACCACATTATTGATAGCTCATTGTGAGGCTTAACCTACCTCTTCCCCCTTAGTGTAGATAATATCGTTTGTTAAAATAAAAATAAAAAACTAATTTGGGATATTTTTTTTCTATGATTCTTGGTTTTTAAAATTTTTTCTTACTATTATTGAGGGGATGAGAGATGATTCAAAATTATCACAATAATTTGGGAAGAGAGGAGTATCGAATCCGTGACATATGTGTAAAAATCCAACACCATATATTTGACCACATGTATTCTTGGAGTAGAATGTACTATCCCACATCGGAGGGGTGAAGGTTGGTCCCTGGCCTTATATGTACATGTCCCTCTCTTTCTAGCATGACTCGTTTTGGGTAGTGAGGTTTTCTTGCCCAAGAACAAATCCGTGAAGACGTGGCCCAAAACGGACAATATCGTGCTAAAGCGGAGTCGGGATGTGACATGAAAACTCAACTCCGTATAAATTGTTTTAAAAATTGTATTCTTTAGCCACTTAGTATTACGGTCTAGTCGTATTTCTCTTCACTTGTAAGTGAGCAGGGACGAAGCCAGAGATTTGTATCAATGGGGGCATCCTCAAACAACAAAGTTACAATTAAAAAGCTAAAAAAATTACTAAACAAACACTTAAATATTAATCCATAAAGTTTTTCATACAAAACACTTAAAATCATTGTTGGCGAAGTCAGTCATATTGATATTAAGAGAAATGCTAAGAAGACTCTCTCAAAGTGGGACTTTTCATAGACTCTCTCAAAGTGGGACTATTCATAGACTCTCCGCCACCTCATGTTTTTGGCACAATGTTTAATAATGTTGGTACAGGGATTGTGCTAAAAACATGGGGTGACGGAAAGTCCATGGAGAGGTCCATTTTTGGAAGAGTCTCCTTAGCATTTCATACCAATTAACATGTAGGGTTTAAATTTTATTTTAATTAGTGTTGGTCATTGAGATGCAAGATTGTATAATTTTTCTGCACCCACACACACACAAAGATTTGAGTGGGGGCATCCGCCCCCTCTAGGCCTACTGTGGCTCCATGCCTGTAAGTGAGAGGTTTTAAGTTTGATTCTCGCCAAAGACGAATTTGAACCATACCATATTATTGCTAGCCTATTGTGAGGCTAAACCCACCCCTCTTTTTTTAATGTAGATAATATCGTTTGTTAAAAAAAAAATTGTATTTTTCAAAAAAACTTTTTAATTATTATTTAAACTAGTGTGTGATGGTAATTCTCATGATTTTACGACTTAGGTTTATGTCTTTTATGATTTTAGGGCTTTATTTATTTATTTAAATGATAGGTTTTATGATTTTTGGTTGTTTTGATGCGTGTGAGGCTTATTTGAGGAAAATTAAGTTGATGGTGTAAGCTTTTTATTATATAAATTTTGTTGTCTAGCTAATCTTTTTATTAGATTTATTTATTGAATTTTTTTGGGAAATGTTATTGGCACTCCAAAAATCTCATTCTACACTTCTCACAAGTGTATTTTTCTTTCCAAATATAGAAAGTTTGGAGTGTAGAATGAGATTTTTGGAGTGCCAATAACAATTCCCATTTTTTTTTTTGGATTATAAAACTACTAAACTAGATGATATAGGGTTCATTTGGAAGTGCTTTTAAAATGACTGAAAGTGTTTTTAGTGAAATTTTGGGTTCCAAAAACACTTTAAGTGTTTTTTATTTATATTTTTTTATTTTTTATTTTTATTTTTAAGAAACACTAAATATGTGTTTATTGCAGGAAGCACTTCCGGTGCGTTTGTGACACCGGACTATCACATACTGGAATAGCACTCAAAGTGCTTCATGGAAGAAGAACATAACTGGTGCTTCTTGTAGAAAGCATTTAAAGTGCTTTTGGAACTCAAAAATATTTTATCTAAAAGCGCTTTCAGTCATTTTAAAAAGCACACCCAAACGAGCCCTAACTTAGTGAAGTGTTTAGTGTAGCGTCGAACTAAGCAATAATGTGGGGAGGGGAGTGAGCTTAGCCTCACAATGTGCTAGCAATAATGTGGTTTAAATTCGTCTTTGACGAGAATCGAACCTAAGACCTCTCCCTTACAAGTGAAGAGGATTACCACTAGACTGTATTACTGAGTGGTTGAACAAACGATATAATCTACACTAAGGGGTGGGGGAGTGGGATAAGCCTCACAATATGCTAGTAATAATGTAGTTCAAATTCGCCGTTGGCGAGAATCGAACCTAAGACCTCTAGCTTACCAGTGAAGAGGAATACCACTAGATTGTAGTACTAAATGGCGAACAAATAATATTGTGTGACGACCCGTCCCTAATTTTCCTATGTAATTTCACCTCGATTATGTGAAATGACTATTATGCCCTTATTGGCAAGTGACGTGGATGTGTTTATATTACTTTTATTTCGTTTCTCGCTATCGTAATTAAATTGTACGCGTTGTTACAAGTACACGTGAATTTTCTTCAGTGTAAAAACACTATTTCGGATAGATTTCACCTCTCCTTTTTGTAGAAAATCTAAACCTTATCTTAGCTATTTCTTTTACCCACCCCGTGCACCTCCTTTTATTATTCACTCCGTTTATATCTCATCAACCAATCCC
The DNA here is from genome assembly GCA_036320875.1 of Cotoneaster glaucophyllus. Lineage (NCBI taxonomy): Eukaryota > Viridiplantae > Streptophyta > Magnoliopsida > Rosales > Rosaceae > Cotoneaster > Cotoneaster glaucophyllus. The sequence continues at coordinate 4,654,326 of CM070068.1, forward strand.
ATCCTCTCCATCTTCACGGCAACCAACCAAAAATCAGAAGGAAAAAAAAATATATCTTCTTCCTCTCTCCTCTCTCTCTCTCTCCAGTATACTCTCTTTCTCTGCAACCTCCATAAACGAACCCTAAACCTCACAGATCGAACCCAAAAAGCACTCCATTGTACTCCTCTCATCCTCACGAATACAACCATGTTCTTGAAACCTGAAATGGACGAGTTTTCAATGTCGAACTCGTGAGGTCCGAACTCAGTGAGTTTGAGTTCTTCAATTTTCAGGCCGAGTTAAAGAGTTATGAAGGTCGAGGAAGCCTTCCCACAACTCCTCGAGGCCTCTAGGACATTTTTCAGGAAGCTTTGACGTGAAACAACTCAAGTTCGAGAAGTCTCACTTTTGGCCGAATCTTTTGAGGCATTTTCCGGCCACCTCTGTCCATTTTTTGGACTCCAAACATGGTATAACTCGATTCTATTCTTCATAAGCTTCAAATCCATATAAAGTAGGTCGAAAATGGTTGAGAAATGAAGAAGTTATGCTCATTTGAAAATTTTCCAGAAATCCGGCAAAAAATCGAGTTGCAGACGACGACGGCGAGGCTCGCCGGAGAAGGAGACGGAATATTCCATCAGAGTTGACAGAATATTCTAAAGGCGTCAGGTAACGTTGTTAACTTCTGTTAAGGTTTTAACGGAATATTCCATGGAATATTCCTAATGGCCGTTAGGCCTTTGTAGGGTTTGGCCGCGCGTAGGGCTGTGCCACTGCCGGCACGTGCGGTGTCCATAATTTATTCTAAAAATTTGGGGATGTTCGTGACGTCGAGTAGATCGATTTTATGTATTTAAACCCTAGGTTTGAGCAAACTATGGGGGTTTTATCTAAGTTTCCGTATATGTGCTTTAATTAATTATATTTTAGTTATTTCACATATAGGGGAAATGTATCCCGAGGATGTACGGGGCCAGGCTAGGCTCGGGGCTACGACCCAGCGACGTACTTTTGAGTGGGCAGTTATTTTTATATCTATATATGTTTATAGTTTCCATATAGGCGAATTATTTCAGTCATACGCTTAGATTGCTGATTATTCATAATAGTGATATAGAATTGTGATAAATGCTACTATATGGTTGGGATATTACTGTCATGACATTCATACATATTTGTACATGCTCATCTGCTGCACTCCTGTGTTAGTTCTCCGCCCAGGGCCAGGGCCAGTCCTTCAAGTGTATGTTCACATCAGCACCATTCGTTCGCCTTGGATCCAAGTTAGGTGTCAGCCGTGTCGGGTAGATTTCATTAGGCCATCCGACTTGTATGTGACCATGCTTCTGCACCAGTCTTCGCGTGATCGTAGTACTAGAGCGTATTGATTACACCCAGTCCTGTCGGGTAGAGTTGCCTTAGGCAATTCCGACTCGTGTGCTAGCTTAGATGATGAGCAAACTGTTTATAATTGATTATCACATGATTATGTTACTATGGCATTTGGTATATCACATTATGGCATATTGCAGGTTATATTGCTGTTATATATAATTGATTAAATACTTACGTAGTACGTTTTGAGGAAACTATACTTGTTTTATGGCGATGGGTTAGTACTTTCGAAAAAAAAGGTTTTCTTATAAGCATTGGTTTGCTGACCCACTCAACTTTGTTTTTCGCCCTTCCAGGACCTAGATAGCTGTACTCTTTGTGGCACTTGAGGAATCTCGGCAGTTCTAACATTCTCTTCAGTCTTAGACGTACGAACTTATCACTATTGTGTAATAAGTGTACTTTAGTTGCTTTGACTACTCTTTGGTAGTCGTACTGTCTTTTAAGCTCTGAATAATTGTAGTGGGTCATCCCCACGATTACGCACTATATCACTGTTTAGTATAATTAGTTCTAATTAGTTTTAAATTTATTCACTTTTTCACATCACTTACCCTTATGGTTACGTCACCTCACGGTGATGGCCAGCATGCTTCGATCTTTCTAGGTCGGGGTGTGTGATATTGTCTACACTAAGAGGAGGGGGTGGGCTTAGCCTCACGAGCTAGCAATAATGTGGTTCAAATTTGCCTTTGGCGAGAATTGAACCTAAGACTATTCACTTACAAGTGAAGAGGGATACCACTAGATTGTAGTACGAAGTGGCGATAGTCCCATACGTTAACAAAAACAGATTACACTAATATTTAGTCCAGTCTAATCTTATGAAAGATAGTGAATTTAGTGATGGCAAACAAACACCCTCTTACAGTTCTTTTTCAGGATCCACATGAAATATTACTAAGGATTAATTTTAAAAATATTTTTACCAAAAACACTTTCACTAATAGAAGTGGAGATGAGGTTGTCCAAACAGCCAAAGGAAGATGGGTAGATGTCCACTACTTTGAGTGTTCCTCCTTTCATCGCTAGGACTTAGGAGTGCTGCTTTTCTTTCAACAAAAAGGCAATTTCCATTTTATATTAACATAGTAACATCTCACTCGTGCAAAACCAAGGGATAGACTTGTAATTAGAAACAGAAACATGGAATGCTCAAATAAGCAAATAAAAATAAAAATGAAGTCAAAAAAGGCAGGTGGGAGTTTCCATAAGAATCGGGATCCTCCTTGTGAGGATTCTGAGAATCTATGAATCGTGTTCGTTCATCGTACATTGTGCGGTCATAAATTATTTTAATTTAAAATTGAATACAAACACCTAAGAAAAACTGACCGTACGATGTACGATGAATGAACACGATTTACGGATCTCCGAAATCCTCACAAAGAGGATCATGTTGGTTTCCAAAATATCGAAGCCTTGATCATAGTTCCCAACCTTCCTCAATCACACTTCAATATTTCACACTTGCTATCTCATCTCTCTCTCTAATATCTTGTTATGTAACTGTAATAAAAATAGAAGGAATTTGATTGAGGAGAAATTGAATTGACGATAAGTTGGAATGACAAGTCAGAATCAGATTCTTATTAAAACCGTTTACTTAAATGTTTTGGAATCGAATAAGAATGAGACTGAGTTGATATAAATTATTTACTAATTTACTTGAATTGGAATGGAAATTGATGTGATTACTAAAATACCCTTGTTCTATATAACATATTGGCTTTTTAGCCAAAATGGTCCCTAAGATTTGCATAACTCCTCATTTTGGTCCCTGAGATTTGAAATCGATAGAATTGGTTGCTGAGTTTGTTCACAATCAATCATTTTGGTCATTCCGTTAAAAATCTCCATAAAATAAGGATAAAATAACAAAAATACCCTTAATTTCTGTCAAATCATTTTGGCTTATTGTTTATTATATTGAGGGTACTTTTGTCATTTGGATCCTTATTTAACATAAGGCTAATAGCCAAAATGGTCCTTGAGATTTGCATAACACATCACTTTGGCCCTGAGATTGAATATCAATAGATATGGTCCCTGAGATTGTCCACCATCCATCATTTTGGTCATTTCCGTTAAAAACTCCGTTAAGTGTCCCGGAGCTCTTGGCCAGAAGTTTGGGCAATTTTCAAAGCTTCGTAACTCAATCGTTTTTAACCAAATTCGACCCATAACATATCAAAATAAAGATAGGAAAGTGTAGAACAAGATTATACCTATTTGGAAGCCTCAAAGTTGACTGGTCCGATGAAAAATTAGAAAACTCGTCCGAAACTGGGTAAACTTTAAACGTTCATAACTTCTTCAATACTCAACGAAATCGAGTGATTCTCATACTTCTCGAGGAGACAAAGAGAATGATACCTTTCTCGACGGCTAACTCGCCGTGGTTGGGCCATAAAATGGCTCGAAAGTGTAAAACAAGAAAATAGTTAGCAATTTTCGAGCCCTTTTTCGGCCAAACTACTATGAATTAGCCGTCAACAAAGGTACCATTCTCTTCTTCTCGTTAAGAAGTATGATTTTTGTTTTTGAATCACTCGATTTCGTTGAGTATTGAAGAAGTTATGAACGTTTAAAGTTTACCCAGTTTTCCGCGAGTTTTCCAGTTTTCCAGTTTTCCCACAGACCAGTCACTTTTGAGGCTATTTTCAGGCCATCTTTGGCAACCATTGGACTTCCAAATAGGTATGATCTTGTTCTACACTTTCCTATATTCATTTTGATATATTATGGGTCGAATTTGGTTAAGAAACGATTGAGTTACAAAGCTTTAAAAATTGCCCAAACTTCCTGCCAATAGCTCCTGGACACTTAACAGAGTTTTTTACGGAATGACCAAAATGATGGATGGTGGAAAATCTCAGGGACCATTTCTATTGATTTTCAATCTCAGGGACCAAAATGATGTGTTATGCAAATCTCAGGGACCATTTTGGCTATTTAGCCATTCACATAATTTTTCACCGAATGACTAAAATGATTGATGGTGAACAATCTCAAGAACCACTTCTATTGATTTCAAATCTCAAGGACTAAAATGAGGAGTTAGGCAAATCTCAATGACCATTAAGGCTAAAAAGCCGAACATATTTATATGCTAATCAATTGGATAATTTTTTATTCAAACTAATTGTATCATTACTTATATTTTTTGAAACATAATAAAACCTTAATTAGTGATTACCCCAAAAACATTAATTATTTGTTTGTTAAAGTTTATATTTAAAACTACATTAATGAAATCCTCTTTTTGAGAGAAACGATAGTTTTAGTAAGTTAAATGTTAGATTAGCTACCGATGGAGTTCGAACCCACGCTGTCATGCAAGGGCACAACACTTTTCCACCATTGTGGTAAATGGTCACTTGCTAATGAAATCTTCGTTGTCAACCAAAAGTGGGTGAAAAGATATTTTTGTCTTCTATCACAACAAAAAAGTTAAGGATAATAACGTAATTTCACAAAATAAAATTTTTACTGTTTTTTAAAACCTCACATACATGTAATTTTATCATATGTAATTGTAAAAATAATAATAATAAATAAATAAAAAACAACCTCTCTCCCTCTCTCCTCACTCCCATGTTCTCTCTCCTTCAATTTTAACAACCAAAGTACAAAATTTCACACACTTTCTGTATGGACATATACTAGTGTTTATTAAAGAAACAAGAAAATCAAGAAAAATAACCCACCAAAAGAGGTCATTCGCTAAGTAGTGGACGGTGGTGGCCAGCAAAATTGAAATTCTAGTAAACTTCTAAGAGCATAATAGGTAAAGAAAAAGGATTATGATTCCTCCGTACTCCTTGAATACCATCTCCAATCAAGGAGTCCAATTCCTGATTTTGTGTGAGTCACTGTTAGATTCCACATCGCCCAGGGAAGTGGATCCTCTATGCCTTATATGTACATACCCACCTCCAATTAGCACGAGGCCGTTTGGAAGCTAGCTGGCTTCGGGTTCCGTAGGAACTCCGAAGTTAAGCAAGTATGGGGCAAGAGCATTCCCAGGATGGGTGACCTTCTGGGAAGTTCTGCTCGCGTGAGTTTCCAGAAACAAAATCGTGAGGGCCTGGCCGGGGCCCAAAGCGGACAATATCGTGCTATGGCGGAGTCGAGCCCGGGATGTGACAATTTGGTATCAGAGCCAATCCCTGGCCGGAAGTGTGCCAACGAGGACGTCGGGCCCCTAAGGGGGATAGATTGTTAGATCCCACATCGCCCAGGGGAGTGGATCCTTTATGCCTTAAATGTACATACCCACCTCCAATTAACACGAGGCATTTTGGGAGCTCACTGGCTTCGAGTTCTGTAGGAACTCCAAAGTTAAGCGAGTATGGGGCCAGATCATTCCCAGGATGAGTGACCCCCTGGGAAGTTCTGCTCGCGTGAGTTCCCAGAAACAAAACAGTGAGGGCCTAGTCGGGGCCCAAAGCGGACAATATCGTGCTACGACAGAGTCGAGCCCGAGATGTGACAATCACACCTTTCTTTTTATTCCCTCAAGTGTTGTAGATGAGGTATATCCTGTAATTAGAATTTAATTCTGCATTTTGATTTTGATCATGGGTTCATAAACATGCCATGAGAGAGAGAGAGAGAGAGAGAGAGAGAGAGATGGGTTAACAAATTCATGCTTTCAATTCACAGTAGAAAATGTGAAAAGCGCCAAATCAGGAACAATCACAAGCATGCATGCTACTAAGTCTAAGCCAATACATAAGTTTATCAGTCCAGATACATGGTTTTTTGACGTGCACACGTCATGATTCAGAAAATTTCCTTTTGCAATCAATTCTTGAATTAAACCCAAAGCACACGCAAATTTTTAAGCCCAATGATTGCCGAAGATGGCCAAAAAATAGCCTCAAAGTTGACTGGTCCGCTGAAAAATTAGAAAACTCGTCGGAAACTAAGTAAACTTTAAACGTTCATAACTCCTTCAATACTCAACGAAATCGAGTGATTCTCATACTTCTCTATGAGACAAAGAGAATGATACCTTTCTCGAAGGATAACTCGCCGTGGTTTGGCCAGAAAATGGCTCGAAAGTGTAAAACAAGAAAATAGTTAGCCATTTTCGAGCCCTTTTTCGGCCAAACTACGATGAATTAGCCGTCAACAAAGATACCATTTTCTTCTTCTCGTTAAGAAGTATGATTTTTGTTTTTGAATCACTCGATTTCGTTGAGTATTGAAGAAGTTATGAACGTTTAAAGTTTACCCAGTTTTCCGCGAGTTTTCCAGTTTTCCCACAGACTAGTCACTTTTGAGGCTATTCTCAGGCCATCTCTGGCAACCATTGGACTTCCAAATAGGTATTATATTGTTCTACACTTTCCTATATTCATTTTGATATATTATGGGTCGAATTTGGTTAAGAAACGATTGAGTTACAAAACTTTAAAAATTGCCCAAACTTCCTACGAATAGCTTCTGGACACTTAACAGAGTTTTTTACGGAATGACCAAAATGATGGATGGTGGAAAATCTTAGGGACCATTTCTATTGATTTTCAATCTCAGGGACCAAAATGATGTGTTATGCAAATCTCAGAGACCATTTTGGCTATTTAGCCATTCACATAATTTTTCACCGAATGACTAAAATGATTGATGGTGGACAATCTCAGGAACCACTTCTATTGATTTCAAATCTCAAGGACTAAAATGAGGAGTTAGGCAAATCTCAATGACCATTAAGGCTAAAAAGCCGAACATATTTATATGCTAATCCATTGGATAATTTTTTATTCAAACTAATTGTATCATTACTTATATTTTTTGAAACATAATAAAACCTTAATTGGTGATTACCCCAAAAACATTAATTATTTGTTTGTTAAAGTTTATATTTAAAACTACATTAATGAAATCTTCTTTTTGAGAGAAACGATAGTTTTAGTAAGTTAAATGTTAGATTAGTCACCGATGGGGTTCGAACCCACGCTGTCATGCAAGGGCACAACACCTTTCCACCATTGTGGTAAAGGGTCACTTGCTAATGAAATGTTCGTTGTCAACCAAAAGTGGGTGAAAAGATATTTTTGTCTTCTATCACAACAAAAAAGTTAAGGATAATAACGTAATTTCACAAAATAAATTTTTTACTGTTTTTTAAAACCTCACATACATGTAATTTTATCATATGTAATTGTAAAAATAATAATAATAAATAAATAAAAAACAACCTCTCTCCCTCTCTCCTCACTCCCATGTTCTCTCTCCTTCAATTTTAACAACCAAAGTAAAAAATTTCACACACTTTCTGTATGGACATATACTAGTTTTTATTAAAGAAACAAGAAATTCAAGAAAAATAACCCACCAAAAGAGGTCATTTTCTAAGTAGTGGACGGTGGTGGCCAGCAAAATTGAAATTCTAGTAAACTTCTAAGAGCATAATGGGTAAAGAAAAAGGATTATGATTCCTCCGTACTCCTTGAATACCATCTCCAATCAAGGAGTCCAATTCCTGATTTTGTGTGAGTCACTGTTAGATTCCACATCGCCCAGGGGAGTGGATCCTCTATACCTTATATGTACATACCCGCCTCCAATTAGCACGAGGCTGTTTGGAAGCTAGCTGGCTTCGAGTTCCGTAGGAACTCCGAAGTTAAGCAAGTATGGGGCCAGAGCATTCCCAGGATGGGTGATCTTCTGGGAAGTTCTGCTCGCGTGAGTTTCCAGAAACAAAATCGTGAGGGCCTGGCCGGGGCCCAAAGCGGACAATATCGTGCTACGGCGGAGTCAAGCCCGGGATGTGACAATTTGGTATCAAAGCCAATCCCTGGCCGGAAGTGTGCCGACGAGGACGTCGGGCCCCTAAGGGGGATAGATTGTTAGATCCCACATCGCCCAGGGGAGTGGATCCTTTATGCCTTAAATGTACATACCCACCTCCAATTAGCACGAGTCCTTTTGGGAGCTCACTGGCTTCGGGTTCTTAGGAACTCCAAAGTTAAGCGAGTACGGGGCCAGATCATTCCCAGCAGTGGCGAAGCCAGAAATTCTCAAGGGGAGGGGCGAAATTTAAAAAATTTAGGATCCCGAAAAAATGTGAACATTCATTCAAGGTCTAAGTCCAGGATTTGCAAGAAGATTATTTGAACTACTCGTAATATTCATAGAAGAATTTGCACTAACCAAAATATTCAAAAGAGTATTTGGACTACTCAAAATAGTCGAAGGAGGGTTTGAACAACAATATTATTTGAAGGATGATTTAGCACCGTTTATTGTTGTATCGTCCTATTACTTAACTGTATAATTAGTAAAGTTTTAAAAGATGCTAAACTCTAGTCCGGCGGTGGACATGACTACACTTAGGCGAGGACCTAGGCAAATTTGAATAAATTTATTATATACCTGTATAAATAATTGTTTATTTATTATATAACATATAATATCTAAAAAACATTGATTATAAAACATATAATATATAAAAATATTGACAGATTTTCTTTATTACTTTGTTGAATTTGATGGTAAGAGAAAAAAAAAAAAATTACGAGTTCGTAATATTTTACAAATTATTTTTTGAAGCTCATATAAATTTATAATTTATAGTGAATTTTAAGATAAATAACAGTGTCAAACAAGTTGCTTAAAAAATAAGGAAAACTAACCAAAAGGGCCTGCAAACTTTAGTTTTTAACCAAAAACCACATTGGAAGTTTATTTAATGGTTAGTACAAAGCCCACTTTATATCAGCCCAAATAAAATAGCCCAAACAAAATAACATGGTGATTTGTCAACTTTACCCCTAACAGATTTGGTTAACCTAACTTAACGCACATGGGCGGCGATGGAATGAATTCACTTCCTTTTTACGCTGCATATGGGTTTCCCATCCCTAGATCTGTAACTGGAATAAAAGAAAGAATCCCGTCCATTTGCATTAGATGTATTAGCAGCAGCACCGCTGCCGGTCATCGATTAGACGTCTTTCGCCGTTACCAACTCCGAATCTGAACACAACCCATCGTCTCTGCGGCCTAATCCAAAAGCTCCAGTTGGCTGGCCGGCCGACGGAAAGCTCAGTCTCGAATGGGTTAGGAACCTCGTGTTTGTTTTTTATTGGGCATCTAGAAATCCGAACCCAACCCAATTGCCCGTGTTTCCCGTAGTGGTTGTCGATAGCTTGGCCGTCTGCACATCCAAGATCCTCCACAAAGAGGCCAAACGTCGATCAGTTAGGCCTGGAATCTTCCGTGGTGGTCGTCGGAGACCTTCGTGGACCTCTTTTTCTTTTGATTTCACCCTTTTAGGATTTTAGTATTTTAGTTTTCTAATTTTTAATTTTTTTAATTTTTAATTTTAATTTCTTAAAATGTTTTTATATTCACGTGCACTCATATTGACGTGGCGCTGATGGTCTATGTGAGTGCCACATCATCAATTAATGGAGGGTCTGATGAAAAACTTAACGGATGTATGAAAGTTTCTCATGATTAAATATGACGTTAAGTACCAAACTGAGACGAAAAAAATTGATGTATCAAATGTTAAAAACCAATAAAGTTTAGTAATCTGAGATTAACTTAGTTTATGCGTGCGCTTTCCCTTGTTTGTTTCCCTCGGAGCATAATTTCCACCATATTAATGAAGTGCATATATTTATTTACAGACTATACGTTACCTGCTTTCCGTTGATGCTATAAGAGCAGAAGCAATTGGTGTGAATGGGACGTTTCCGACCATGTTAGACATCTCAGAGTACAGTAGCATTGCAAGAGATGAGTTTAGAACAAGCTTAGAAATTCAACAGATTTTGATAGACGCATGATTAATCAGAAGGGAAAATAAGGAAAATGATAAGGCTAACTCAGATGTTGTCGCTGCTGCTATTGAATCACCAAATCCAAGAGGGGCAAAGAAGAAAAAGAAGCTTCGCAAACGAGGAGCATCATCGGAAAAGGAACCAAAGCTTGCGAGGAGGTGCTGGATAAAATTGATGGAACGGTTGAGAAATCCGTGTGAGTGGGTGGAGGAGACAGGTGACATGCTGATGGTTGTGGCTACGATGATCTCGACCATGACTTTTCAAGCCGCAGTTAACCCACCTGGTGGTGTTTGGCAAGATAATAATACCAACTCCAGTTACAATACCACAAAATAGTTAGCGCTTACTTTACGAAATAGTGATAATACTATTACTTGGTTTAATAAATAGTCTATTTAGTTTACGAAATAGTAAGAGTACTAGTTTACGAAACAGTGATAATACTAGTGTTTGGTTTTTGAAAATAGTCAGTGCTTAGTTTACGAAATAGTGATAGTACTATTACTTGGTTTAATAAATAGTCTATTTAGTTTACGAAATAGTGATAGTACTATTACGAAATAGTTAGTTATTTGTTTAAGAAATAGTCAGTGCTTAGTTTATGAAATAATGAGAGCATTAGTTTAGGAAACAGTGATAATACTAGTGTTTGGTTTGAAAAATAGTCGGTGCTTAGTTTACGAAATAGTGATAGTACTATTACTTGGTTTAATAAATAGTCTATTTAGTTTACGAAATAGTGATAGTACTATTACGAAATAGTTAGTTTTTTGTTTAAGAAATAGTCAGTGCTTAGTGTACGAAATAGTGACAGTACTAGTTTACGAAACAGTGATAAGACTAGTGTTTGGTTTGAAAAATAGTCAGTGCTTAGTTTACGAAATAGTGACAATACTATTACTTGGTTTAATAAATAGTCTATTTAGTTTACGAAATAGTGATAGTACTATTACGAAATAGTTAGTTTTTTGTTTAAGAAATAGTCAGTGCTTAGTTTACGAAATAGTGACAGTATTAGTTTACGAAACAATGATAATACTAGTGTTTGGTTTGAAAAATAGTCAGTGCTTAGTTTACGAAATAGTGATAGTACTATTACTTGGTTTAATAAATAGTCTATTTAGTTTACGAAATAGTGATAGTACTATTACGAAATAGTTAGTTTTTTGTTTAAGAAATAGTCAGTGCTTAGTTTACAAAACAGTGATAAGACTAGTGTTTGGTTTGAAAAATAGTCAGTGCTTAGTTTACGAAATAGTGACAGTACTAGTTTACGAAATAATGACAGTACTAGTTTACGAAATAATGACAGTACTAGTTTACGTACACGCGTCATACACACAACACACACACGCATGCACTACACCACACACGGTACACACACACAACACACACACACTCGACAGCACACACACGTACATCCAATTCAACACACACACACGGCCCAAAGGGCCTGATTTGGAAAATGAGGAAAGGGCCAGAGGCCCGATGGTCTGGGTGTGGCCTGAAGGCCGGGTGTGGATCGGAGAAGAATGTCGGAGCTTTCCTAGCTCCGGCCGACTGCAAACATAGTCTTTAGGCTCCGAACTATACATTAAAATGAAGATGGAAGAGAAGGGAGTAATAATATACCCTTGTTCCGCCGTGAAACGGTCGTGTACGAACGGAAAAGTCCTCGAAGGTCACGGGTCCGCCGGAAAGTATGGGTGAGTTTCCCCCGCGCCATTCTCGTCTTCAAAACATAACCGGAAAAAGGAAAGAATTCGCCGGAGGGTTCTCGGGTTTGTCAACCATGCAGACGGAGGGAGAGGAGATTGATGATGATGGTGGTGCCTTCGAACTGGGTGATGTGGGGGTGTTCTTGTCGGATAGGATAGCACCGAGAGGGAGAGAGAGTGCAGATAGAGGGAGAGCTGTGAAAAAGAAGAAAGCTCAGGAGAGGGAGAGTGTGTTCGAGACAGAACGAAGATAAGTGAGGGAAAAGAGAGAGAGAGAGACCCGGAACAAAAATAGAAAGGGGGTCCCACCGGCTCACTAATTAAGGTTCTAAAAACAACTTTTAAATAAAAAGTGGGGGTGGGGTGTTTCAACGTGAAATTGTATTAACAGATTTTGGTTAACATCTGTTAGGGGCAAAGCTGGAAGAAAATTTTGATGATGCATGCTGGGCTTAGCTCCAGCCCGTGGGATCTTTTTTTTTTTGGCCTGTTATATGTTACTTGTGTCATTTTCATTAAATGTCAAGCCCTTTTCGTTAAATAAAAGTTGTTAATGGTTTTTGGTTAAGAAAAAGTTGGTCCAAGCCCTTTTCGTTAAAGCTCCCTAAAAAATATTAGAAGAATGGTCAAATTAATTGAACAATAATTAAAAAACAAAACAAATCCCAATATAAATCATCAATAGCAAGTTAGGTGGCACAAATTGATTGGCCAATGGTTTATGTAAAAACAAATTGTAATTCTGATGGGCACGTGGGGTGGAATGGGAGAGAGAGCACGTGGGGTGGGATGGGGGAGAGAGAAAGTCTCTCTCTTATTCCTTTCTCTTCTTCTTCGTTAGAACCAATTCTCCATTTCCAGAAGATGCAAATGTCTCGTTCCTCCTTTCTTTGGCCTGGGTTTTTTTTTTTGGAAAAAAAGAGAGCCCGTGATCGGCTTGTGCTGCAATAGAACAAGGAAACCCAAAAGGCCAGAAAACCAGATGAAATTTCATCACTTCCGACGAGACCGGAGGGGCGGAACCATCGCTCCTGGGCTTGATTTTCCGCGAGGGGAGGGGCGGCCGCCACTCCTCGCCCTCACGTAGCTTCGCCATTGATTCCCAGGATGAGTGACCTCCTGGGAAGTTCTGCTCGCGTGAGTTCCCAGAAACAAAACTGTGAGGGCCTAGTCGGGGCCCAAAGCAGACAATATTGTGCTACGGCAGAGTCGAGCCCGAGATGTGACAATCACATCTTTCTTTTTATTCCCTCAAGTGTTGTAGATGAGGTATATCCCGTAATTAGAATTTAATTCTGCATTTTGATTTTGATCATGGGTTCATAAACATGCCATGAGAGAGAGAGAGAGAGAGAGAGAGAGAGAGAGAGAGAGAGAGAGAGAGAGAGAGATGGGTTAACAAATTCATGCTTTCAATTCACAGCAGAAAATGTGAAAAGCGCCAAATCAGGAACAATCACAAGCATGCATGCTACTAAGTCTAAGCCAATACATAAGTTTATCAGTCCAGATACATGTTTTTTGACGTGCACACGTCATGATTCACAAAATTTCCTTTTGCAATCAATTCTTGAATTAAACCCAAAGCACACGCAAATTTTTAAGGCAACTCAAACTTTTAGTAGCCCTTGAAAATTAATCCATCTATCCCTAACTAAATCGCGACTGTTTTTCCAATGTTCAATTTTGAATAAAATATTGTGATTTTATTTGTGCGTATATTATATATATCTAGTTAAAACGAAAACGTTTATTTAGATTTCAATTCATTCAATACAACTGGAAAATGCAAAAGTTTGTATTTATCTTCAAAGATGACTTTGACTCGTAAAAAATCAAATTGCAAGCCTTTGTTTCTTTCCTTTTATTCAAAGCAATTTGCAGGACAATGCCAATATATGTCTATGTCGAGATTTAAAGAAACTTTTTTCATGGTCATGAAATAAAGGAGAATACCAAAAACAAAAAATTTAAGCTCTTAGTCTTTTGAGGAAGAAATTTGAACACAAATTGTCAAATTGCATTTAACTTATATATATAAGAGACAAAGACTTTGACTTGGAGTCAGTTAATTTATGAAAGAGTCTAAAGTCATGAAAGAAAATATTACTTGGAAAAAACTTTTCCATGGTCCCCAAGCCATAAGATGTCAATTTTCTTGTGGAAAATATAACATTTTGCAAGTCGTGTATTTTTGTTCTTCTCTTCCATCCCTTTTTATTGTGCGTATCAAATTAATTACAATAAGTCATGAATCCCATTTAAATAAACCTAGAGTAAATTACAATATGGACACGAAATTAAACACTTGTGTGGGGCTTGACTTGCTATTGGATTTCGCTGAGTGACACTACAACCCACTCAAAACTCGTCACGTTGCATGTCTTAAATATAATCTTTTATCATTCTTTTATATTTAAAATTTTCATAATTATTTTGGGAAGTGTTATTGGCACTCCAAAAATCTCATTCTACACTCCTCACAATTGTATTTTTCTTTCCAAATTTAGAAAGTTTGGAGTGTAGAATGAGATTTTTGGAGTGCCAATAACAATTCCCATTATTTTTTCTACTAATTAATATATATTAATCTAATGTTTCTTTTTTATTTTCCTTCCCCCTATTTTTTTTCTTCCCATATTCCTCCCCACTTTGTTTTGTCGTAAGTCTTCAGTACTCTCTCCCAGTTTTGTTTCTTGCTTTCCATCAATTTTTTTTTTCACCCACTCCAATTTTATCATGGAAAGCAACCAACAATCTGTTAGTTTCTTTTCTTTCTTTATACAATAGTTCATTTGATCATGTGACATGAATAGCCCACATACAGGAGTATTAGGGCTTTTTTCTTTCTTTCTTTTAATTTGGGGTTTTTGAGTTCGGGTGAAGGTTTGGTTTTTTATATTTATAATATGAATTAGGGTATCTGCTACGTCTGCCACCTTCTTTATTATGAGTATTTAATTAATATGTTAGTCTAATCTTTGATTTTTTTTAATTGATAGGTTGGTGCTGAGACAATGGAGTTTGAAGAAGATCTGAAAATCGAAATGGTGGTGCATTCAAACGCTGAAGCTTTTCAGGTATGCAATGCTTATGCTTTGATGAAAGTGTTCAGTCTTCGTAAAAGGCATATCCGAAGAGACAAATCAAATAATGTTACGCAACGAGATTTTTTGTGTTTCAAGGAAGAGTTTCCACCTAATACTATAGTTTCTGGTAGTACTCATTCTATATGGTACTTTATATATTTTTTTATTGTGAATATACTATATTATTATGTAATGAATATATGTACACTTGCAGAGCAACATAATCAAGAAATATCAATATGCTTCATCAAATATGACAACCTCATATCCATCATTTCATGACTTTTATAATCAGGTTTGTATTGAAACTTATATTTGGGGTTCTAAGTTACAATTTGTGTTATCATTCTAACATTTTGTTTATTGATTTAGGTTAATGGCAGTGGACATCTTGGATAACACAATTTTAGCTCTTCAAAGAAAACTGACTGCACGATGTACGATAAATGGACACGATATACGGATCTCCGAGATCCTCACAAAGAGGATCTAGAGAGGATCCTGTTGGTTTCCAGAACATCAAAGCCCTGATCATAGTTCCCATGCTTCCATACTCACACTTCAATATTTCACATATGTTATCTTCTCTCTCTCTCTCTCTCTCTCTCTCTCTCTCTCTCTCTCTCTCTCTCTCTCTCTCTCTCTCTCTCTCTCTCTCTCTCTCTCTCTCTCTCTCTCTCTCTAATAGCTCATTATGTAACCGTAATCAAAATAGAAGGAATTTGATTTAGGAGAAATTGAATTGACGAGGAGTTGGAATGACAAGTCAGAATCAGATTCTTATTGAAACTGTTTACTTAAATGTTCTAAAATTGAATAAGAATGATACTGAGTTGATATAAATTTAATTCTTTTGGATGTGATTGCCAAAATACCCTTGTTCAATATAACATATGTATATGCCAATCAATTGGATAAATTGTTTATTCAAACTAATTGTATTATTACTTATATTTTTTGAAACATAATAAAACCTTAATTAGTAATTACCCCAAAAACATTAATTATTTGTTTTTTTTTTTAAGTTTATATCTAAAACTACATTAATGAAATCTTCTTTGCCAAAAAAGGATGAAAAGACATTTTTATCTTCTACCACAACAAAAAAGTTAAGGACAATAACGTAATTTTATAAAATAAAATTTTGCTGTTTTTTTTAAAACCTCACATACATGTAAGTTTATCATCTCTAATTTTAAAAAATAAAGTAAAAAAACAACCTCTCTCCCTTTCTCCTCACTCCCATGTTGTCTCTCACTCTTTTCCTCTCTCCTTCAATTTTAACAACTAAAGTAAAAAATTTCACACATTGTGTGTGGACATATACTAATGTTTATTAAAGAAACAAGAAATTCAAGAATTTAACCCACCAAAAGAGGTCCTTTGCTAAGCAGTGGATGATGGTGGCCAGCAAAATTGAAATTGTAGTAAGGCCATCTCCAACCGAATGGTCTAGAGGGCCAGAGGGCCGAAATTGCACGAAAACCGTCTCCAATAGAGGGCTAGGCTAGAGGGCTCGTGGCCCCCACGGAATCTGAAAGGGTCAAAGGGACAACCAGCTGGCCCTTTCTAGCCAGCCAGCCCCGAGCTGGCCCAAATTTTTAATTAAAGCTATCAGATATAACCGACAGTAATAAAAGCAATATTGTCGGTTATAACTAACACGAATAGTAGGCAAAAATTTGATTACAGCTGCTAGTTACCATTGGATTCAATTTTTTTTAGGCCAAATTGTTTTTAATGAATTTAAAAAATTTCCCTTTTTCTCTATAAATACCTAAGCTATTCCTACACCATTTCTCACATAATTTTCACTCTTTTTAAATTTAAGTTGTTGTAGTTTTTAAATTTAAATAATAAATTATGTTTGACCCTATGGTCCTTTGGCCCTCAGTTAGAGACGGTTTTTTGTGACAGGGCTAAAACAAGATCTATGGCCCTTTGGCCCTCGGTTGGAGATGGATGCAAAATATGGCAATGTACTGTTCATTAAAATATTAATATCTTGGATGGCCAGAGGGCTAAAACGAGCCCTCTAGCCAGCCCTTGGTTGAAGATGGCCTAAACTCCTAAGGGCGGAATGGGTTAAAAAAAACAAAAAAAAATTATTGAAAGGAGCTTGAAAACTTTGAGTTTTAACGATAAGGACAAAATAAAGGGTAAAGTGAATAGTACAAGGATTGACTTTTTAGTGTAAAAATGTGGTTTTTCGTTAAAGTGAACAGTACCGGGAGCTTTTCGTTAAAGTTCCCTAAAAAAAAGGATTATGATTCCTCTGTACTCTCGGAATACCACCTCCAATCAAGGAGTCCAATTCCTGATTTTGTGTGAGTCACACCTTTCTTTATTCCCTCTAGTGCAGTAAATGAAGGTATATCCCGTAATTAGAATTCAATTCCGCATTTTGATTTTGATCATGGGTTCGTAAACATACCATAAGAGAGAGAGAGAGAGAGAGAGAGAGAGAGAGAGAGAGAGAGAGAGAGAGAGAGAGAGAGAGATATGAGATGAGTTAACAAATTCATTCTTTCAATTCACAGAAGAAAATATGAAAAGCGCCAAATCAAGAACAATCACAAGCATGCATGCTACTAAAGTCTAAAGTCAATACATAAGTTTATCAGTCCAGAATACATGGTTTTTTGACGTGCACACTTCATGATTCACAAAATTTCCTTTTGCAATCAATTCTTGAATTAAACCAAAACACACGCAAATTTTTAAGGCAATTCAAACTTTTAGTAGCCCTTGAAAATTAATCTATCTACCCGGTAACTAAATCGCGACTATCTTTCCGATGTTCGATTTTGAGTAAAATATTGCAATTTTATATATTATCTATATCTAGTTAAAATGAAAACGTTTATTTATATTTCAATTCATTCAATACAACGGAAAAATGCAAAAGTTTGAATTTCTTCTTCAAAGATTACTTTGACTCGTAAAAAACAAATTGCAAGCCTTTGTTTCTTGGGAGTTTTAACGAAAAGTACGCGGTACTGTTCACTTTAACGAAAAACCACATTTTTACACTAAAAAGTCAAACATGGTACTATTCACTTTACCCTTTATTTTGTCCTTATCGTTAAAACTCAAAGTTTTCAAGCATTTTTCATTAATTTTCCTTTGTTTCTTTCCTTTTATTCAAGGCAATTTGCAAGATAATGCCAATATATGTCTATGTCAAGATGTAAAGAGAAACTTTTGTCATAGTCATGAAATAAAGGAGAATACCAAAAACAAAAAATTTAAGCTCTTAGTCTTTGAGGAAGAAATTTGAACACAAATTGTCAAATTGCATTTAACTTATATATATATATATATATCATAGACAAAGACTTTGACTTGGAGTAAGTTAAATCCCAAAAACAATCTTTGAGGAAGAAATTTGAACACAAATTGTCAAATTGCATTTAACTTATATATATATCAGAGACAAAGACTTTGACTTGGAGTAAGTTAATTTATGAAAGTGTCTTTTTATTTTTTATTTTTTTTATCAAAGAGTAGAATAATATTAGATACGAATTGAAATTATTACATCAGAAGCCAAAGCGTTGAATAACCACTCCGGTTCCCAACAATCCCACATATGATATCTCCTCACCCTTGTAACATGAGTAGCCACCAAATGCGTAGCCCCATTGCAAGATAGCGGAGTGAATAGAAACTGAACTGAACATAATTGTTGCTTAAGATGATGAATATCCCACATAACAACCTCCATAGCAGCGTCCGATGAACTAACACCTGTCAGCATGTCCACCATAACCTTTGAGTTGGTTTCAATTTGGACAATCTCAAACCCTCTTTCTACACACACCACCATTTATGCTCGTACCGCTTCTACTTCCGCCATAAGACTCAATTCACACCAAATATTCCCCACTCCCCCAGCTGCTTTGAAGATCCCCGCAAAATCTCTAGCCACCCAGCCAAATCTCCCCCCCCCCCCCCCCCCCCTTCCCGTGTGCTTGTGCCAAGCTCCATCACATTTAACCTTGATATTTATGAAAGTGTCTAAAGTCATGAAAGAAAATATTACTTGGAAAAACTTTTCCATGGTCTAAGCCGTAAGATGTCGATTTGCTTGTGGAAAATATAACATTTTGCAAGTCGTGTATTTTTGTTCTTCTCTTCCAACCCTTTTTCTTGTGGGTGTCAAATTAATTACAATAGTTCATGAATCCCATTATAAATAAATCTTAGAAGTAGATTACAATATGTACACGAAATTAAACAGAGGCCATAATATCTTTAGCTTTTCACAAAATGCATTCTCTTTTTAGCTCGTTGATTTTTGTGTTCAAATCCTTGTTTTTCCTTAATCAAGCTCAAAGTAGTTATTTACTTACAAGTGAAGAAAGATACAACTAGATTGTAGTACTAAGTGACGATAGTCCCGCACATTAACAAAAACAGATTACACTAATATTTAGTCAAGTCTAATCCTGTGAAAGGTAGTGAATTTGGTGATGGAAAACGAACACCCATTTACAGTTCTTTTTCAGGATCCACATGAAATATTACTAAGGATTATGTTTGTAGGTGAATTATTGGCATGCATTATATATATATATATATATATATATATATATATATATATATATATATATATATATATTTGTGCAATGATTCACCTATATTATTATATAAAATACAGATAAATTTCTTTTGAATCAAATAACATTTCTTTAATTTTATAAGTAAATTATTTTTCATGTATTATTACTGGACAAATTTTATAGTGCCCTTTTAGATTTTCATTTGGGTAAGAAAATGACAACATTAAATTAAAATTGTCAAATTTTATGCAAATTTGAAAAATAATTACGAAATCTTAAGGAAAGTATAACATTAGTGTTTTTTTTTTCCATAAGCATTAACATACAATTTGTTTTGATATATTAATATGCAATGATTTTAAACATTCATGCATTTTTTTCATTAATCCCCCCTTCAAATCTACATAGAATTTAATGTATACATTAAAACTGTAATTAGGGGTGTTTTAGGCATCTAAAATGCAAAATGTGTAAAGGCAAATAGAATTAATTAATTTGCTTATGTGGAGCCTAGTCATTGGGTTTTATTCAAGTAAAAAGACTATGTCGGGTTTTATGTAAAGAAACTTAATTTCAAGGGCTAAAGTCATATTTTCAGTATGTATATATATATATATATATATATATATATATATAAAAGAGACAAAAACTTTGACTTGGAGTAAGTTAATTTATGAAAGAGTCTAAGTCATGATAGAAAATATTACTTAGAAAAACTTTTCCATGGTCTAAGCCATAAGATGTCAATTTTCTTCTGGAAACTATAACATTTTGCAAGTCGTGTATTTTTGTTCTCTTCCACGCCTTTTTCTTGCGCTTGTCAAATTAATTACAATAGTTCATGAATCCCATTATAAATAAACCCTAAAAGTAGATTATAATATGTACACGAAATTAAACGGAGCGTTATAAATATGTAAAAGTTAGAGAGATAACCTTTACTAGTGGCAGGAGCGAAGCAGGTATAAAATATCATACTGTAAGTATAACTCAAGAGGATGACAAATAAAGGAGGGAGGAATAGATATTGATCTTATTGATCTTTCCTTTCTTCTCTATATATTTTGATAGCAGTCGGAGTACTCTATTTATAGATCAACTTCATAAGAACATATTCTTACATTTTGAAATTTACAGTACATGACTTTGAAAATATGATCACCTTTATTTCCAAAGTCTACATCACTTTGTGTGGGTATTGAAAAAACTATGTGGGCATTCATTAAATTGCCAACGGTTTCAACATTGCCAATGTTTTCAACTGCTAATGTTTTCAACTGCCAATGTTTTCAACACTCCCCCTTGGATGCCCACATATCAACATTAGTTGCCTCGTTAAAAACCTTGCTTGGAAAAACCCAGTGGAAAAAAACCATAACGAAGGAAAAAGAGTACAACTTTACTTGGATTGTTGATATAGTGTTAAGTATGCTTATGTTGCCTCGTTAAAACCTTGATAGGAAAAACCCAGTGGGAAAAATCCTAATCGAAGGAAAAAAGAGTACAACATGCATGTATCATGGATGCTCCCCTGATATGTGTCTCCTCCTGATTCCGCAATTTCCAAATTTAACTGATTGGTAAGTCGACGTAATCCGATACCTTGCACTAACTTTTGAAACGTGCACTTAGGTAGAGACTTGGTGAACAAGTCTGCCAGATTTTCATTGGAACAGATTTGTCTGACTTCAATAACTTTAGCCTTCCGAAGCTCATGTGCACTGAAAAACTTTGGAGATATGTGTTTAGTCTTATCGCCCTTGATGAATCATTCCTTCATTTGGGCAACACAGACTGCATTATCTTCATGAATGACAGTTGGATTGTCTGTCTTCGAAGTTAGACCTCATGAATTCCGATTATGATGGATCATTGATCTTAACCAAGAACATTTACGACTTGCTTCGTGTAAAGCAAGTATTTCTGAGTGATTTGAAGATGTAGCAACTAATGTTTGCTTTGTTGAGCGCCATGAGATTGCTGTATCTTCATTCTTGAACACATATCCAGTTTGTGAGCGGGCTTTATGCGGATCAGAGAGAAAACCAGCATTTGCATATCCAACAATTACCTGGTCATTTGAAGGTATCACAATACATCTTTGACATCCTTCCAATGACGAATTGTTGGAGCAGAGCTATACCTTGCTAACAAGTTGACTGAAAAAGCCATATCTGGTCTAGTACATTGTGTTAAATATAATAAAGCACCTATTGCGCTCAGATATGGTACTTCTGGACCAAGGACCAGCTCATCATCTTCTTTTGGACGGAATGGATCTTTCTTAATGTCCAGAGAATGAACGACCATTGGCGTGCTGAGTGGATAAGCTTTGTCTATGCTAAATCGCTTCAGAATTTTTTCAATGTAAGCTGATTGGTGGACCAAAATTCCACTAGCACAATGCTCGATCTGCAGGCCGAGACAATATTTTGTTTTTCCAAGGTCTTTCATTTCAAATTCGCTTTTCAGATATTCAGCAGTTTTATTAAACTCTTCTGGAGTTCCATCTAGGTTCATATCATCGATATATACTGCCACTATAGCAAATCCAGAGTTGGATTTCTTAATAAACACACAAGGGAAAATGACATTGTTGATATATCCTTCTTTGATCAAATACTCACTGAGACGATTATACCACATTCGTCCAGATTGTTTCAGCCCATACAATGATCGCCTTAATTTGATTGAGAGCATACCTCGTGGTTTGTTAGTTGTTTCAGGCAACTTAAGTCCTTCTGGGACGATCATATATATGTTAGTATCTAATTCTCCATATAGATACGCGATGATGACATCCATAAGTCACATGTCAAGTTTTTCTGAAACCACTAAACTTATCAAGTAACAGAACGTAATTGCGTCCGTTACAGGAGAGTATGTCTCCTCATAATCAATTCCAGGTCTTTGCGTAAAGCCTTGTGCAACGAGTCGTGCTTTATATCTTGCAATCTCATTTTTCTCATTGCATTTCCTTGTGAATACCCATTTGTAACCCACGGGGTTTACACCAGGCAAGGTTTGGACTATTAGTCCAAAAACATTTCGCCTTTCCAAGGAATTTAATTCTGCCTAGATTACATATTTCCACTTAGGCCAATCTTGTCTCTATTTGCATTCATCAACAGAGCGAGGCTCAAGATCATCACTTAATATGATTTCAGTGGCTATAGCGAATGCGAACATGTCATCGATGATTATTTCATTCTAATCCCACAATTCATTAGTACAAGCATAATTTATGGAGATTTCTTTGCGTTCATGTACCTCTGTTTCTTCAGGGACATGTGTCTCATCAAGGACATTTTCTTTTTCTGAAAGTAAAGAATCATGAATTGTCGATGTGTCATTCATTTTTTCTTTTTGAATGATTTCATTTGGATTCAGTTGTGCCCTCGTCTTTCTCTTTCGAGGGGCTGAATCTTTTGAACCTGGGGGTCTACCACGCTTCAGGTGTGCACCAAACGAATCATTCAATGCCTCTTTATTTTGTCCAACAAGGACATCAATTCTTACAGGTGCATTTGCAGTTGGTATATGTGATTTTGTCACTTTCATAGCATCATTAAATACATCTGGCATTTGATTGGCAATACTTTGAAGATGAACGATCATTTTCACTTCATTTTCACATTGAGTGCTATATGGATCAAAATGAGACAAGGTGGGAACAACCCATGTCAGCTCTCTCCGTTTTTCTACAACGGTATTTTCTCCCCCTAACAATGGGAAAACTGTCTCATCAAAGTGACAATCAGCAAAACGAGCTGTAAACATATCACCTGTCAAGGGTTCCAAATGTCTAATGATAAATAGTGAATCAAAACCCACATAAATTCCCAGTCTGCACTGAGGTCCCATTTTAGTGCGTTGTGGTGGTGCAATAGGTACATAAACAGCAAAACCATAAACTCGTAAATGTGAAATGTTTGGCTGATGCCCAAACATGAGTTGTATTGAGGAGTATTGGTGGTTGGCTATAGGTCTCAATCAAACCAATGATGCAGCATGTAAGATGGCATGTCGCCATGCAGAAACTGGTAATTTTGTTTTCATGAGCAGAGTGCGAGCTATTAACTGAAGTCGCTTGATCAATGCTTCTGCTAAACCATTTTGAGTATGAACATGAGGAACAGGGTGTTCAACATCAATGCCCCATGTCATGCAGTAATCATCAAAAGTTTGAGACGTAAATTCACCAGCTTTATCAAGACGGATTGACTTAATGGGGTAATCTGGGAACTGTGCTCGCAACTTAATTATCTGAGCAAGAAGTCTCGCAAAAACTACATTCCGAGTAGACAAAAGACGAACATGTGACCATCGGGTAGATGCATCAACCAAAACCATAAAATATCATAATGGTCCACCAGATGGTTGAATAGGCCCACAAATGTCCCCTTGAATTCTTTGCAGAAATGATGGGGATTCAGCATCAACTTTTAATTATGATGGTCTAATTACCAACTTCCATTGAGAACAAGCTTTGCAAGGGTTATCATTTGAGATAACAATGTGTTTGCTCAATAATGGATGTCCATTAGAGTTGGTAATGATCCTACGCATCATGGTAAATCCTGGGTGACCCAGACGATCATGCCAAAGCATGTAAACTTTTGAATCAATGAACTTCTGGTTCATGACAGTATCTGATTCAATTGTCTTTATGTATGTATAATACAATCCACTCGACAAATCAGGCAACGTCTCCAATATACGCTTTTGGGTATTATTGGAGGTAATGCATAGATACTCCACATTTTATGCACTTTTCGTTTCAATGTGGTATCCATTTAAATGTATGTCTTTGAAACTTAACAAATTTCGGGTAGATCGAGTAGCGTACAACGCATTCTGTATAGACAATATTGTTCCATTTGGTAACATAATCTAGGCTTTCCCTAAACCTTCAATTACATCTTATTGGCCTGATATTGTTGTTACCCTTACTTTTGTAAGCATCAAGCTTGAGAAATACTTTCGATCTCGAAGTATTGTATGCGTGGTTGCAATGTCTGCAAGACAAATTTCTTCGCCATTGCTCTTGTTTTGAGAATGATCATAATGCTTATCCATGCTTTTTTAGTAAAGAGGATCACGGTTAAAAACAATTTATAACAGGAAATTTAAATGCCACTTTTATTGAATCTGAAATGCTAGTTTTAAACTACAAGTTGAGTACATCAAACATAAACGATTCAGTCGGACCGGTAAACTTCATTCCCCATTTCCATAATGAAGTTCGAGACATCTAGGTGGGTTGTGTTCAACTGCCCTGATAAGTCACACATTGGATCAGGTATATCCATTATTTTAGCCTGGTCGAGAAAATTGGTCTCGACACCCTTCTCCTTGAGGAGGCTTGATACAGATCCACCAGATGTTTTGGGGTACGACAAGTACGCGCCCAGTTCCCATTTCCACCACACCTATGGCATGCTCTTTCAGAGTTTCTGGGAACATTGTTCATGCGAGACTTGCCTTTGTGGCGATTTACATTTTTGAAGCTCGGGCCTGAATTATGCCTTAGAACCTGGTTGTGAAACTGGACACTATGATTCTTGCCTTTCCCGTTCCACCGTCCTCACTTGTGGCCAGGTCCTTGTTTATGATTATTGCCACCAGAGGATGTGGCGTTCACTTCGAGGGAAGCAGCATTCACTTCTGGGAATGGTGCAGATCCAGTAGGTTAGGAATGATGAATTTTCAGCAGGAGCTCATTGTTTTGTTCAGCAACCAGGAGCATAGATATTAGCTGGTTGTATTAAGTGAAACCTAGCGCTCTATACTGCTATGTAGAAGCACGTTTGAGGCATGAAAGGTGCTGAAAGTTTTTTCCAGCATACCTTCCTCAATGATGGTTTCCCCACAAAGTTTCATCTGGGACTAATTCTGAACATCGCAGAATTATACTCAGCCACTAACTTGAAATCCTGGATCCTTAGGTGAGTCCATTCATAATGAGCTCTTGGAAGAATCACCATTTTCTGGTGATTGTATCTGTTTCTCAATGCCTTCCAGATAGCTAACGGATCTTCAACTGTTAGGTATTCGCTATTTAGTCCTTCATCAAGGTGGCGACGGATAAAGATCATGGCATTCGCCCGATCTTGAGAAGATGCATTGTTCTCCTCCTTGATTGTTTCTGCAAGATTCCCTGCCTCCAGATGGATCTTGACATCCACTACCCAGGTAAGGTAGTTCTTCCCAGTAATGTATAGGGCAACAAAATCAAGCTTTGCCAAGTTCGTCATTTTCTTTTCTAAAAGAAAACTGAGATGTGTAAGAACTTGCACTAATATGTATTCTGGGGGATGTAGTGTTAGAACTTGTGGTTCTTACAAATTCTTCATTTTGATCTTCAGGCCAAAATGATAAGCACTCGAAACTTCTGGCTCGAGATTTACATGATAAATGAGGAGGGTGATTGTACCACACCATTCTCATTGAAATAACATAACATAGGATAGGCGATTATTCCGCACCACTCTAGTAGCAGAAAAATTTAAATACGCAGAGCAGGGTGGGCGATTATACCACTCCACCTAAAATTTGCAGTAAAATTAGATCTGCAGTCCAAGATAAGCGATGATACCGCACCATCTTGGATCGCAGTAAGATTAAATTTGCAGTTCAAGATGGGCGATTTTCCGCACCATCTTGGATTGCAGTAAAATTAATATAAATAAACACTGGGTTAGTAATCAAGATCTACACCAAATAAGAAATCAAAGATATATGTAACTGTTAGGTTGAGAACTAAAAGCAGGCATGGACCAACAGTTCGTCGCGAGGGTATATCCAGCAGTTGAGGCAGAGGAAGAAAATGAACAGTAAATTCCTTAGAGGAAACATTTATTTTTTCGTTCGGCGAAGAGGAATGATTTCTTTCGGTGAAGAGAGAAATGGTTATATTTAGAGAGTCGTGCTGATAATGTGTTATAAATATGTAAAAGTTAGAGAGATAACCTTTACTAGTGACAGGAGCGAAGCAAGTATAAAATATCACATTGTAACTATAACTCAAGAGGATGACAAATAAAGGAGGGAGGAATAGATATTGATGTTATTGATCTTTCATTTCTTCTCTATATATTTTGATAGCAGTCGGAGTGCTCTATTTATATAGCAACTTCATACGAATATATTCTTACATTTTGAAATTTATAGCACATGACTTTGGAAATACGATCACCTTTATTTCCAAAGTCTACATCACTTTGTGTGGGTATAGAAAAAAACTATGTGGACATTCATTAAACTGCCAACGGTTTCAACATTGCCAATGTTTTCAACTGCCAATGTTTTCAACTAGGGGTGGGCATAAAAACCGCCAACCGCAAAACCGCATCGAACCGTATGAAAAAAAAACGAAAAAAAAAGTCTACTTTGAGTGAAAAATCGGACCAAACCGTTCAAACCGATTCCAGTTCCGGTTTCGAATGACCAAGAACCGTCCGAACCGAACCAAACTGTTTTATTAATAATAAATAAATTAATTAATTATATATATACACACATGTCATGGTATAATAGGTTGAAAAATTGGTTTCACTAAATTGCAAAGCAGAGGATCCTATCCCAATTAGGGTTTACTTTCACTCACACACACAGCTTCACTTCACACACACACACACACACACACACACACACACCCACCCCATTCTTGAATCTTGATTCCCCCATTTCACAGACACAATCAACCCCCGCGACCCCCCCACTTACGAGCTATAACCCAATTCTTGGAACTAAGAATCGTAATTAGAATCGGAATCAGGGGGAGGAGGAGCTCAGATAGAGAGAGAACCTGAGAGTGAAGAGGTGCGGGAAAGAGCAAGCTTGTGCGGCGGCGGGTTGCTGGATTGGGCGGATACCGGAGTCCCTTGTGTTGCATAAAGACGGACAAAGATCAGTTGCTGGATTCGACGACTTTTTCAATTTTTCAATTACCTCTCTTCCTCAACTGCGACCTCCTTGGTAATTTCTCTATCTATATCTAAATGTACATGCTTAAAATACTTGGTGAAATTGCAAAGATCATGTGCATTTCTGGGTCATCTGTGTATATGAAGTAATAAATCTTCATTGGTTATCTACTTTTTCTCTTACATTACATGCCCACATGCGAATGTGTAACCTGTCATATCCTATGAGCTAATGTTTGTTGACGATGTTAGAGCATTTGCATTTGGAAGAGAGTGTTGTGATGCCATTCGTGTTACTGCTATTTGAGATGTGGATTATTTGTCTATAGTAATGGTAGTTTCTTTTGCTAGCTTTCTATGTGACCATTTAGGCCAAGATTCTACATTTTTGGTATTCTGGTTGTGAAATGTTGATGTTCTCTGCTTGTAATGTGTAATCTTTTTTCGTCAAATGAATTGGAATATGACGCTTTTGTAGAGTGGTAATTGCTCATCGTTAATGCTTCTCTCCTTGTATCTTCCCCTCTGTCTCAAACCTGTTAGCTATTGTTCCCTTAGTTGATGTCTTCTATGTTGAAAATTAGTAATATCTTGACAAGCCAGAAAGGAATTTGATGCATCTGACGAACATGAACCAACTAACCAAGTGTAGAAGACAAACTTAAGGATAATGTTAGACCTACTTCTACTTGAGCTTGCTGACAGATAATTAACTTTTTATATGCAACGTATCAATGGCATTTATCAATGGCATGGGCTCATATTTTCTTTCGAATTGCTTCTTGACGTCTCTGCAGCTAAACATGAGGTTTTGTGAAACTACATTCACTGAATTTGTGAACATGCATTGAATTTCAGGGTAACAAATATAGGTATAGCGCACCTGGTGATGAACTGCAAACATATAGTTGATCTGAACATAAGTGGTTGTAAGGTACTTGTCACTTGGTCCCATCCTATTTTAGTGCTTTGCGTTTTCTTATTCTTGGTTTTACTTTGGTTTTACTTTGGTTTACTTTATTGTTTGGGATTTTCTGGGATTTGAATTTGTCGTGAAATTCTTGTATTCTTCAATATAATTATAAGTCTTTTCATGTTTTATACAATCATCCTTCTCATTATCATATAAATGACCACATGTTTGAATATAATAATATTCATTTCTCACATGTTTGAAGCTTTCTTCTTACTATCATATGAATCACAGGCAATACAATACGGCTTATATTCTTACAGAATTAGGGTGATAATTTTCACATTCCTGTTTTTTCTTTTGCATGTCTCTCAGCTAGTACTTAGTTTCTTTGACTTTCATTTAATTTATTCCTGAACTGAGCCAAACCATATTTAAATATGGCAATTAAATGTATAATTCCATTACCATCATTTTCGATCTTTGTGTCATTTGGAACAAATGTGTCTACAGTCATTTCCTGCAAAACATGTCCATCAAATAATGCAAATATATCATGCGTGTCCCACCTTCCATTTTTTATATCAATCAAGCAACCCATACATGTATGTTTTTGTTGATGCTTAACAATAGCATTTTTTTTTTTGTCTATTTTAGGGATGACGAACCAATCAACATCACTTGGTTTTTGTTCTTCTGTTGCATCTGTTTCTTCATCATCGCCTTTGTCATTACCGGGTCCAATACCATCACCACCAACTCAAACCCAATCCCAACCACCAACTCCACCATAACCCGAACCACCAATTCCACCCCAAGCACAATCACCAACTCAACTGAGTGGTATTCCTCCATTGCCTCCTCTTGGGAATAGTAGGCGTAGGGCAAAAGCGTGGGAGCATTTTGTTGAATACGATGACATAGAAAACATTGTGAAGCCAGATGGGACCAAGGAAACAATAATTAGAAGGAGAGCTAGGTGTAAGTACTGTTCTACTACCTTTGCTGCTAACCCTTCTGGAAATGGTACTTCAACCGTTACAAAACACATTGAGGGAGGAAGATGTAAGAGTTACCCGGGAAAAAATCAGGATAAAAGGCAAAAGACTTTGTCTTTTGATGTGGTGTTGGTACTCTTATGGCTAGGGGGAATACCAAAGAGGATTGCATAAAGGTGTTGGTACAAATGGTTGTCTCAGATGAGTTGCCGTTTACACATGTTGAAGGGAGAGGGTTTAGGTTTTTTTGTAGTGTTGTTTGCCCCCATTTTTATCCACCATCTCGTAGGACACTTGCGAGACACTTTGTCCTCATGTCTGATGAAATGAAAGCAAAATTGAAAATTGAGTTAGCCTCACATAGAGTTAGCCTCACAACCGACACCTGGACAAGTCTTCAAAAGGTAAACTACATGGTGATAACGGCACATTTCATAGATAGTAATTGGAAGTTGCACAAAAGAATACTAAACTTTTGTGTCATAGCTAATCACAAGGGGAACTCCATTGGAAAACTTCTTGAGGTTTGTTTGCTAGAATGGGGTTTGAAGAATGTTTTAACCATCACGGTCGATAACGCTTCTTCAAACAAGGTGGCAGTAGAGTATTTGAAGACAAAGATGTGTCATTGGCAAAATTCACGAATGATACTTGAGGGAAAGCACATGCATATTAGGTGTTGTGCTCATATTGTTAACTTGATAGTTCAAGATGGTTTGAGGACGTTGGATAAATCCATCTTAGCCATTAGGAATGCATTGGTGTATGTAACGTCTTCTCCACAAAGGGTGGAATCTTTTAGGAGTTGTGTTAAGAAGGAAAAAATTGAATGCAAAGGTCTTGTTTTTCTAGATGTGCCAACTAGGTGGAATTCCACCTATTTGATGTTAATGAATGCTTTGAAATTTGAAAAAGCTTTTGTGAGAATGGGCGATGATGAGATTGCATACTTGTCATGGTTTGGTGAAGATTTGCCGGGAGAAGAAGAAGGGGTGGGTGGACCTTCCAATGGTAAAAAGAGGTATGGGCCACCAAATATGGAAGATTGGAGCAATGCCGCTATCTTTGTCAATTTTTTTAAAGTGTTCTATCAAATGGCATTGAAGATGAGTGTTACTTTGCATCCGGCTTGTCATAGTACTTTTTCTGATTTGCTTGCAATTGATGAAGAGATAGTTGATTTGTTCATCGAAGAAGATATGTTATTAACTCAAACCTACACAAGCTTGATCTTGCATGAAATGGCACAAAGCATGAAGGTAAAATTTGATAAGTATTGGGGTGATCTTGTTAAAGTGAATCCTTTTCTATTTGTGAGACTTGTGCTTGATCCAAGATATAAACTGGGCTATGTGCCACATATTTTGAAGCGTCGTGGGTGTAGTATTGATGATGCCATGGCTAAGAAGGATGAGATAAAAAGCCTAATCTTCAAACTATATGATGAATATGTTCCTTCTTCCAACCAACCAAGTGGTTCTAGTGCTAATAGTTGTTCTAATACTACTAGTACTACAACTAGTATTAGTGGGGCTGATCCAAATCAACATGGAAGGGGGGAAAAAACGAGCGAAAATGGACGAAAGTTGGATAAAAGAAGTTGAAGCAAGTAATGCCGTGCTCTCAGACCATGAGTTTGATAGGTACTTGTTAGATCGCAATGAAAAAGTGGAAGTAGGTCAAGATTTTGATATTTTAAATTGGTGGAAATTGAATGGTGTTAAATACCCAGTGTTGGCACTAATTGCAAAGGAAGTTCTTGCAATTCCGGTCTCAACGGTAGCTTCAGAATCTGCCTTTAGCACGGGAGGAAGGATTGTGAACTCATATCGTTCTTCATTGACTCCTCTAATGGTAGAGAGGTTAATTTGTACTCAAAATTGGTTTATGTCAGATAACATCTCAATTTTAGACTATGAGACAATCTTGGAAGATATAGAGTTTTATGAAGCACTTGAAACAGGTATGAATATTTATTTTTCATTACTTTGTTTTTGTTTTTTCTCTTGTTTTATTGCATGCTTACTGTTACTTTCTTATTTTCTAATGAGTTCTTAATTTTTATATGTTCTAGAAAAAAGGAATGGTGGCTCATGCACATCTAGCATTGGGGATTCATAACCTATTCAGTCCTAACTTATCACCTTTTACTAGTGATGGTATGTATGTAACTTTAGTTTTTTAGCACCTTCCTTATCACCTTTTCTCCTTAATCTTTCACTTTTATATGTTCCCTTTTGTTACTAATGCTTGCTCTCTGAAGTCTGAAAACCTGTGGTTTTCTCAGTATTAGGGCCTTCAAGGACAGAAGCATCACAACCTTGGACAAAGCAGTCATGGAAGTGCATCCTTAACAAGCCAGGAGCAACGGAAGGGTTGGATTTGAAATGAGTATGCACTGTTTGTTTGACAATAGACTCTGCTGCTGGACATGTACGCGAGTAGAATCCAACTTGTGTGTGGGTATATATATATATATATATATTTATAGTATATTGCAAGCTAGACGCAACTTATAGCTTTGGTTTTGCGAGTAGCTAGCTAGCATAAAGTCCTTCTTGTCCAAGGTTATGATGCTTCTGTCCTTCTTGACCAATGCATATGTATTTTAGTTTTATCTTTTTGTTGACTTGGTGCCACTACCAAAGACATTTGCATTAAAAAAAATGTGTTGTATGCAACTTTATATAATCAGTTTTATAAGATGTATTTGAATGCATGATGATTTGGTGTTCAAATAATTTAGTATTCTGAACCGTAAACCGGCAAGAACCGAATCGGAACCGGTGTAGACCGAACCGTAAGGTTCTAGTAATAAATTTAAGCGGAACCGTATCGAACCGAACCGTTGATATATTCCGGTTCCGGTTCCAGTTTAAGGGTGGAACCGCACCGTGCCCACCCCTATTTTCAACACAGAGGCCATAATATCATTAGGTTTTCACAACGTGCCTTCTCTTTTTAGCTCATTGATTTTTGTGTTCAAATCTTTTTTTTCCTTAATCAAGCTCAAAGTAGACTATTGTTGTAATGAAAAAACAACTAAATCATATTACGATCCATCGACATATGTTTACTTTACTTATTAATTAATTTATGGCTTATTTTTAGCTACAACTCCTAGAACTTGATTGTAATCTCATTTTGTTCCATGTAACTCAAAATCTACATTTTACTCTCTAAAACTTAAAAGTCGCACTACTTTGTTCCATGGAACTCAATTTTGGATCATTTTACTCCTTAAAACTCAAAAGTCGTCATTTTACACTACAAAACTCAAAATACGCTCCACATTACCTTACTGTTAAATCATAGTGGAGATTTATAATATTTTTTGTTAATTTCGTCATTTACTCTATAAAACTCATTTTTTTAATATTTTTTTATTGTTTAATGATGACACATAATGGAGATTTATAATCAAGTTCATTGACACATGTGGCATAGTTTCATTGAGTAGTGGATTTGATATATGTTTCCGAGGGCAATTTTTGAGTTTCATGAAGAAGAGAATCCACAAGTCTAAGTGGAATGAATTTTGAGTTTTAAAACTTAAAATTGTGACTTTTAAGTTACAAGAGATAAAAGGTTTTTTATATTAGCACCCACAAAATGTTGAATGCACCCCATATTAAAATTTAATATTAAATGACTTAGTTACCCTACTATGCAATGGCAATTTTGACCTTATTAGGTTTAAAAGAAATAAAAAATTTCTAAATACACCCCAAATCACTTTTAACGTATTATTTATCTTCTTCAACTATCAAAACCTCTATGACCCTCCATTGTTGAACAAAACCCTAACCAATAAAACTACAAACATGTTGATTGAGAAAAATTATTTTTGATGAATGAAACACGAAATCGATGTTTTGGAAGCTTCACATGAGGTAAGACTTCATATTTTTTATTGTTTTAGTGATTTTGACGACATCGATAATTATTTAATCTTGCTTTAGCTGCGTTATTCAAGCTTCTATGTTCGTATTCATCTTTTAGGGATCACAGAGATTACACGAAGAATTAAACACCTAAAATTATCACCAAATATTAAAAACAGACTACATGGGTTTTAATGGTAGAATTGAAAACAACCCACATATGCTTTAAATCTCAGGTGGCATCTTTTTTCAAAATTCCAGTCGGCATTTTTTGTCCAAATTAAAAGCTTCATAAGATTTGAGAAATGTGAGGTGTATAGAAAATGTGAGGTGCATGTAGAAAATATAAGTTGTATATTGAGAATGTGGGGTGTGAGGGTATTATGGAAAAGTATGTGGGGTGTATTAAGATAATTTTTAATTGAAAAAGCAAATGTGGGGTGTTTTAAGTATATGGGGTTTATTCAACAATTTGTGGGGTGTTAATATAATAAGCCAGATAAAATGAGATTAAAATAACGTAGATAAAAATAAGCCTTAATTTATTATATTTAGATAGTCACAATGGACGAATAACAAGACGAAGACGATGATGAGTCTCTAAGAGTGATTTTTCCACAATCAATTATAGTAAAAAACTTCAAATTAATAAGGAAATATTAGACTGCAACTGTCATGTGCGTTTATTTTTGCTAAGAGCTACAGTTACCTAACATATTTGTTGAGAATGAATCTCATGTTGATAGGAGAGACTTTTTTCATGGTATCAGAGCAAGTTGTAACACTTTTGAATTCATATGGTCACACGCCCTCCACGTCACTCTTTTGTGTTCTCTACATGTTAGGCTTGAAAATTCACTATACGTGAAGGGCCGCATTGTGAATGAATCTCACATTTATGGGAGGAGGGACCTTACATGAACTTATAAGTAAGTTGGGCTACTCCTCATTGCCAATTGATCTCATGTTGGAATCTCAACTTTCTTCAACATTAGACTCATGAGATCAGACCTAACATCCACTTGTGTTTACTAATTTCTTTATATATCTTTTTATCGAAGGTTTTCATTTTTCAGTTTTTTTTTTTTTTTTTTTTGAACAAATAATACTATCTACACTAAGGAAAGGGGGTGTGCTTAGCCTCACAATGGACTAACAATAATGTAGTTCAAATCCGCCTTTGACGAGAATCGAATCTAAGACCTCTCACTTATAATTGAAGAGAAATATCATTAAACCGTAGTACTAAGTGACTTTATTTTTCGGTTTTGAAGTTTTCGATTAATTTAATCAGCTAGCGAATTCATCAATAAACCATATATATTTATATGTATATTATTATATTTTGAACATATAGCAAACAATAAATTAAAATATTAGCGAGAATATATATATATATATATATATATATATATATATATACAGGGATAGGATCAAGGGACAAATATTAGCGAATTCATCAATAAACCACATTTCTTTTAAACCTTTAGATTACAAAACATCCAAAGGTCCATATTCATTCATTAAATGACATGGATACTTAAGTGGATTTTAACTAATATTAAACATAAAAATAAAATTCAAAAAGCATAAAATATGAAAGGTAATTAAAAATAAAATTAAAAAGGAGAGAGGAATCCCATAATGAGTGACTCACTGGGAAGTTCTCGTGTGAGTTCCCAGAAACAAACTGTGAGGGCGTGACCGGGGCCTAAAGCGGACAACATCCTGCTACGGCGGAGTCGAGCCCGGGATGCGGTGGGGTCCCAGGCTGGGATGTGACAAAATAAATCACACTTTAGAAAAGGGGAAAAAAAAGAATTTTTTTTTAGTGGATTCCTTTAAACCTATAGATGACTTTTAACATGAAAGATGGTTAATCCATCCAAACCCATCATCTACAGTATTGCCTTCGGTGTTGCTTCTACAATTGTAGACTAAAAGTCGTTCTTTTCTCATATTTTTTTAATAGATTTGGTGTTTTACTCAAGAGTATAGGTATAGTTGAAGGGGTGTCACATCCCAGATCGGCTCCACCGTGGCACGATATTGTCCGTTTTGGGCTTACCATTCCCTCACAGTTTTGTTTCTGGGAACTCGCACGAGAACTTCTCAGTGGGTCACCCATCCTAGGATTGCTCTCGCCCAAACTCGCTTAACTATGAGTTCCCAAAAGGCCTTGTGCTATATGGAGGTGGGTATATACATATAAGGCACATCATCCCCTCTCCGTTGGTCGATGTGGGATGTTAGAAGGGGAATCACCATAAGTAGTGGAAACAAATTCATTAATTAACTCATGGCTTTGTTGAATTATTTCTTGGCAATCAATCTTTTGCTCATTCCTTTTTTGTTATTTATTAGGGTTCATTTTTTATAAAATGAAAGAGGAGAATTCATCCAAGGCATTGCAGGGAGGGAGATGGAGGTTACAATATTTTCATGTTTTTGTTTTTCTTATTTTTTTGATTTTTTATGCTAGGTTCAAAGTTTGATTATTGATTTTTTTTTCAATTTTATCCTATTAGATATTAATTTTTAATTTAGATTAGTGTTTTCTTTATTAGTTATAATCCATATCATCATCCAAGTCATTTAATTTTAAAACTCTCCACATCACTCTTAATCTAGACCATTGGATTTATAAAATCTAAAGGCTACAAGAAAGTGTAAAAATGTTTGTCAAAATATTTATCCCTTGATCCTATTCCATATAGATATATATATATATATATATATATATATATATATATATATATATATATATGTGTGTGTGTGTGTGTGTGTGTGTGTGTGTGTGTTTGTCCCTTGATTCTATTCCACATATATATATATATATATATATATGGAACCCAGCCAAGCGTCTCTATAGTACATATACATGGTTTTTCGACGTGCAACTTCATGATTCACAAAATTTCCTTTTGCAATCAAGTCTTGAATTAAACTCAAAGCAAACGCTCATTTTAAAGACAACTCAAACTTTTAATAGCTCTCTCATTTAGTACTAAGTTTTAGTGATATTTTTCTTCACTTGTAAATGAGAGGTTTTAAGTTCGATTCTTACCAAAAGCGAATTGGAACCACATTATTGTTAGTTCATTATGAGGTTTAGCCCACTTCCCCACCCCTCTTAGGGTAGATAATATCATTTGTTAAAAGAAAATAAATAAATAAATAAAAGCAAACAAACTTTTAGTAGCCCTTGAAAAATTATTATATCTATCCGTAGTAAAATATTGCAGATTTATTCGTGTATATTTATCTATGACCAAGGTATTAAATATCGATGATATCGGAAATATCGGTAGTCCAAAAACACGGAAATATCGATGGAAATATCGGGATATTATCGATATCGATAAAAATTGAATAAAAAGCACGAAAATTGTAAGAAAAACTTGGAAATTTTTATTGAAACTTTGCAGGATGTTTATTTAGTCAATTATCTATTAGTTTATCACAAAAAATTGGAAGGAAATGCATTGCATGATGGATTTAACTGATTTAAGTTGATTATATAGCGAGCTGGCAAACATTGTGAGTGTAGAAAATATGTAGTAATTAATGAAAGAAGTTTAAACACACCAAACACACACACATGCAACACGCAACACGCAACACACACACACACGCAACACGCACACACGCACACGCAACACACACACACGCACACGCACGCAGAACACACACACGCAGACCCAGAGACTCTCTAGATCCTTCTCTCCCTCGGTCTCTCCGTCCATTATTCTGGGTCACCTCAGTCTCTCTCGATCTGGATCCTTCTCTCCCTCAGTCTCTCCGTCGTCCGTCCATCTTTCTCCCTCAGCCTCGATCTCGATCCTTCTCTCCCTCAGTCTCTCCGTCCGTCCATCCTTCTCCCTCAGCCTCGATCTCGATCCTTCTCCCTCAGTCTCTCCGTCCATCCTTCTCCCTCAGTCTCTTCATCCTTCTTCTTCTCCCTCAGTCTCTCGATCCTTCTCCGGTTCTCCCCCCCCCCCCCCCAATCTCTTCTCTGCAACTCCGCCGAGCACCATCACCACCATAGTCAAGATCTCCAAACCACGTTCTTCCGCCCCCCCCCCACCCCCTTCTCTCTCTCTCCTCTCCCGCTCCGTTGACCTAGAACATCCTCCTGGAGAACACCAAATCACTCTCTCCAAGTCCTAGATCCGTTCGTCTCCAGCCCCAATTTCACAAGTCAAAGGTCAGATCTTTGACCCCAATCGCGGTTTCTTCCCCAATCGATTTGTTTTCTAGGGTTCTTGCTGGTACTGTTATATGCAGTTAAGTACTGTTGATCCGTCGTCGGTTGATCCGCCGAGCACCATCACCACCTCTTCCCGGCGATAATATCTCTAATATCGCTAATATCGCGATATTATCGATATTAGCGATATTATCGCGATATTATTAAGATATTATAATTTAAGTTAAAAAAATATCGTCCGGTGAAAAAAAACGATATTATCGGCGAAATATTAGCGATATTAGAGATATTATCGCGATATTATTAAGATATTATAATTTAAGTTAAAAAAATATCGTCCGGTGAAAAAAAACGATATTATCGGCGAAATATCGCCGATAATATCGATTTTTAAGACATTGTCTATGACTAGTTCAAATGAAAACATTTATGTTGGGTTCAATTCATTCAATATAAAGGAAAAATGGAAAAGTTCGAATTTTTTCTTATGACTATGACTTTGACTCGTCAAATATAATATCTGTTGAGAGTTAAAGAGAATCTTTTGTCAGAGTTATATAAAATAAAGGAGGATATAGTGTCACATCCCCGATCCGGGCTCCACCACAACCCAGATTCGATTCCGTCGTAGCACGATATTGTCCGTTTTGGACCCCGACCACGCCCTCGCGGTTTTATTTATGGGAACTCACGCAAGCAGAACTTCTCAGTGGGTCACTCATCCTGGGAATGCTCTGGCCCCGTACTCGCTTAACTTCGGAGTTCCTACAGAACCCGAAGCCAGTTAGCTCCCAAAAGGCCTCGTGTTAATTGGAGGTGGGCCTGTACATATAAGGCATAGAAGATCCACTCCCCCTGGGCAATGTGGGATCTAACACTAAGAATAAAAAAAATTGAAGAAAAAATTAAGCAACATTAAGCTCTTAATAAGGAAAAAACTTGAAGACAAATTGCCAATTTGGGATTGTTTTTGGGACAAAAATAATTGGTTTCTTTTTTTTCTTTCATTCTTGGGGTTTTTTTTTATTTTTTTTTATTTTTTAAATGGGAAAATTGGTGACGAACCACGGTTATCGATTCATTTCGGGGTCCAAAGGAGGCTAGTTAGAGATTGCACCTAGACCTGGCAGTTTCTGACACGACACGAAAACGACACGAAAATAACGGGTTTCGGGTCATTATCGGGTGACCCGTTAAGAACCCGTTAATAACAGGGTTCTTAACAGGTATACATGTGGGTAACACGTGGGTGACCCGTTTCGACACGTTAAGAAAAAAATTATTTTGATAATTTTAAAGTTTAATTACTAAAAAATTTATTATAAAATATTAATATATACAATATATTCTATATTAAATATATAGTTTTGTATTATTATTCTATATAAGTTAAAAAAAAAAAAAGTTTTTGTCATTATTTATTTTTATTATGAGAGTTCTTTATTATCATTACTAAGATAATAAATTTTACTTAACATGTTCTTGTCCAAAATTAAAATAAACTAATATAGTATTTGTATAGACAATAACTAATAAGACATACATTATACATACAAGTATGAAAAATGTGAAAGAATATATAAACAGTTGTGATTCATCATTATTCATATAAACACTTGCAATTTTTGGCGTATGCGATGCGATCTCAAAGCATATACAAACAAGTTTGACAGTTGGATCGTTGAAATTAGTTTCGTAGAATGCGTATCCCATCAAAACGATAGATTCACTAACACTTAGAGTTTATTTATACTTTCATTAAGTATAACATAAGATCTTGTGGTATCCACTAGTGTAAATATTTTAAATTGAAGATCGAATTCATTCATTGTATTCATATAGGGTCAAGGAGTGTAGATGTAAAAACTCATCAAAATCGGAGTTAAAATAACCGTTAAATCGTGATTTTTCGTTTATAACCGTCAAAAAGTTTTGTCCCATTACTTGATCTCTGAATGTTTGTTTTTTGCGATTTTTGGCGTATGCGATCTTGAAGCATATACAAACAAGTTTGATGGTTGGATCATTGAAATTAGTTTCGTAGAATGCGTGTCCCATCAAAACAATAGATTCACTAACACTTAAAAGTTTATTCATATTTTTATTAAGTATAACATAAGATTTTGTGATATCCACTAGTGTAAATATTTTAAATTGAAGATCGAATTCATTCTTTGTATTCATATAGGGTCAAGGAGTGTAGCTGTAAAAAATCATCAAAATCGGAGTTAAAATAACCGTTAAATCGTTATTTTTCTTTTTATAACCGTCGAAAAGTTTTGTCCCATTACTTGATCTCTGAATGTTTGCTTTTTGCAATTTTTGGCGTATGCGATCTCGAAGTATATACAAACATGTTTGACGGTTGGATCGTTGAAACTAGTTTTGTAGAATGCGCGTATCTCATCAAAACAATAGATTCACTAACACTTAAGAGTTTATTCATATTTTCATTAAGTATAACATAAGATTTTGTGGTATCCACTAGTGTAAATATTTTAAATTGAAGATCGAATTCATTCATTGTATTCATATAGGGTCAAGGAGTGTAGCTGTAAAAAATCATCAAAATCGGAGTTAAAATAACCGTTAAATCATGATTTTTCGTTTATAACCGTCGAAAGGTTTTGTCTCGTTACTTGATATCTGAATGTTTGTTTTTTGCAATTTTTGGCGTATACGATCTCGAAGCATATACAAACAAGTTTGACGGTTGGATCGTTGAAATTAGTTTCGTATGATGCGTATCCCATCAAAACGGTAGATTCACTAACACTTGGAGTTTATTTATACTTTCATCAAGTATAACATAAGATTTTGTGGTATCCACTATTGTAAATATTTTAAATTGAAGATCGAATTCATTCATTGTATTCATATAGGATTAAGGAGTGTGGCTATAAAAAATAATCAAAATCGAAGTTAAAATAACCGTTAAATCGTGATTTTTTGTTTTATAACCATCGAAAAGTTTTGCTCGGTTACTTGATCTCTGAATGTTTGTTTTTTGCGATTTTTTGCTGATACGATCTCGAAGCATATAAAAACAAGTTTGACGGTTGGATCGTTGAAATTAGTTTCGTATAATTCGTATCCCATCAAGTTCAATGGTATATATATATATATTTATTTATTAAGTAGATTTAAATCTATTTATTTTGTACGTATAATTGACCGGTACACGGAGTAGTATATCACATTATCACATGTCATTATAAAAATAGTGAGATATGTGTGATAAAAAAATTAATAACTTAAAAAAAATAAAATTTCTCACAACTTCTATTAATTTTCATTTTTCCCTCTCTTTTTTGTTTGCTTTTCAGCTTTTCTTATAATTTTCATTTTTCCCTCCCTTCTTTTTCTTCAAAGGGCGGTAGCCTACCCATCTTTCCCTCTCTTTTTTGTTTCCTTTTCAGCTTTTCTTATAATTTTCATTTTCCCTCCCTTTTTCTTCAAAGGGCGCGGCAGGAATGGAATGGAATTATGGAATCAATGGATGCATATTAATTAATAATTATTATAGTTTTTATAAAATTTAATATATATATATATATATATAATTATTATAGTTAATATTTTGAGGGTATAATTATTAATTTATTATAGTATATATAATTATTATAATTATTATAGTTAATTTAATATATATATATATATATATTTATTATAGTTGTTAGGGGTATAAAATTGTTAAATTAATATATATATATATATAATTATTATAATATTTTTTTAGGGTTATAAAATTATAAAATTAATATTCTGCTTATCGTGTATCGTGTTACCCACGTGTATACCCGAATCAACCCGTTATCTTAACAGGTGCTTATCGGGTTACCCGATTCGTTATCGTGTCGACCCGAACACCTGTTAATTTCGTGTCGTGTCGTGTCGGGTTATCGGGTCGTGTCAGGAATTGTCAGGCCTAGATGTGACAATATGATATGTATTCTCTCAAAAAAAGTATTATGTTTTTTATTTAATTATTTATTGGTTTAAAATATATTTTCCTTAACGAGTAACGGGTCGGGTCAAATTACCCGTTAATATTATCGGGTCTATTTCGGGTCGGGTCATTTTACCCGTTTATTGTAACGGGTGTTACACGACACGACCTGTTAAGATATCGGGTATGACACGAAAACGACACGAACACGGGAAACACGACACAAATGCCAGGTCTGCACCATACCCGTGGCTGCAATCAAGAAAATTCTTAACTTATTACAGAGTATCAAACCTAGTTCCTCCCATTTTTCCCCTTCATTCTTGGAGTTTTACCTTTACTTAAATTTAGTGTACAAATACCTCCATATAGATATAAATTTTGTCCATGTTTTTGTTTTATTAATTTTTTTTTTTTTTGACTTTTCAATTATTATTTAAACTAGTGTTTGATGATATAGTTATCATAATTTTACGACTTTTTTTTCCTTTTTTTTCCCATAATTTTACGACTGAGGTTTTTATGTCTTTTATGATTTTTGCTTGTTTTGATGTGTGTGAGGCTTATCGGAGGAAAATTAAGTTGATGGTGTTAGTTTCTATCTGTTGTAATTTCTGTTAATTTTGTTGTCTAACAAAACATTTTATTAGATTTTATTTATCGAATTATTTTTTGGGACTATAAAACCACTCAACTTAATGATAGAGGGCTGGTTTGGAAGTGCTTTAAATGATTGAAAGCGGTTTTGATGAAATTAATTTTGGGTTCCAAAAACATTTTAAGTGTTTTTTTTTTTGAAAAAAGCATCAGATATGTGTTCCTTGCAAAAAATACTTAAAGTTTTTTCTATGATCTATTATGATTTTTACTAAGGATTGATTTCAAAAACACTTTCACCAAAAACGATTGCCGTTCATTTTAAAAACAGTTCCAAACTAAACTTAGTATTAACTATCTAGTCTACCATGATAAAAATGATGAGTTTGGTATTAATTTCAATTTTTTGCAAAAACTAAAACAAATTGTGAACTTTTTGCATCATTTTATTTTTCAGTAATCAGATATTGTTTGGGAAAAAAAGCCAACCCCAAGATTTTAATCCAAAAGTTTAGAAAGAGAACAACAGTGGGCTGTGGGGACTTGCATTCGGTGGAGATAAGATGTCGACTATGTAAGAGACAAACACAATGCCATCCCATGATTTTGATCAAAAAATTTCCTTCCCTTTTAAACACGTCCACTATTTTAGAAGTCAATGCCAGTATATATAAGAGACAAAGACTTTGACTTCGTGTAAGATAATTTATGAAATACTCCAATGTCATTTTCGTGTGGAAAATTTCTGCAAGTCGTGCATTTTGGTTCTTCTCTCTCACTCCTTTTCTCTGTGCGTGTCAAATTGATTACAATAGCTCAAGAACGCCATTATAAATAAGTCTTACGAGAAGATTATAATATGTATACAAAATTAAACAGAGGCCATGACATCTTTAGCTCTTCACAAAATATGCCTTCTGGCTTATTGCCTTATTTTGTACGTAGAGCTTGTTTCATTGCCAAGTTACGTTGCTTTTGCTTCTGCTACTTCTGTTACTGAAGCAGAAGCACTTCTCAAATGGAAAGCTACCTTTCAAAACAATACCCACCAGCAAAATCTCACCTCATGGACTCACCTACCCACTAATAATACAAAAGTAGCTCCATGCTTTTGGACTGGTATTTCATGCAATGCTGCTGGAAGTGTCATTGGGATAAACCTTACCAATTTTGGTATACAAGGTACGCTACATGAATTTTCATTCTTGTCCT
Source organism: Cotoneaster glaucophyllus (assembly GCA_036320875.1). Taxonomy (NCBI): domain Eukaryota; kingdom Viridiplantae; phylum Streptophyta; class Magnoliopsida; order Rosales; family Rosaceae; genus Cotoneaster; species Cotoneaster glaucophyllus. Next base: position 4,697,573 of record CM070068.1, read on the forward strand.
TCCCCAATCTTCAATATCTCAACCTCAGGTACAATAATCTCTTTGATGTCATTCCAGCTCAAATCAGTTCCCTCTCCAAACTCATCTATCTTGATCTTTCTAGCAATAATCTTTCTAGCACAATTCCTAAAGAGATAGGTAAATTGAAATCTCTTGTGGATCTATATTTGTCTGAGAATCAACTCAATGGTTCAATCCCAACATCTATAGGTGATCTCACCAGCCTTACAGTTCTCTATATATTCAGTAATAATCTTTCTGGCACAATTCCAAAAGAGATAAGGAAATTGAAATCTCTTGTGAAACTACACTTGGGTGAGAATCAGCTTAGTGGTTCAATCCCAACATTCTTATGTGATCTTACAAACCTTACCGTTCTTGATCTCTCCGGTAATAATCTTTTTGGCACAATTCCTAAAGAGATAGGGAAATTGAAATCTCTTTGGACACTCTCTTTGTATAAGAATCAACTCAATGGTTCAATCCCAACATCCCTATGTGATCTCACCAACCTTATCTTTCTCTATCTCTTCCATAATAATCTTTCTGATTCAATTCCTAAAGATATAGGAAACTTGAAAACTCTTGAGGACCTAGAATTATCTGAGAATCAGCTCAGTGGTTCAATCCCAACATCCCTAGGTGATCTCACAAACCTCACCTATCTCTTTCTCTTCAGTAATAATCTTTTTGGCGCAATTCCTAAAGAGATAGGGAAATTGAAATCTCTTGTGTTTATGGAGTTGGATCAGAATAAGCTCCAATCAATTCCCACTTCAATAGGCAATCTAACCAACTTGGACTTCTTATCACTGAAATATAACCAACTTTCTGGCTCCATCCCCCAAGAGATAAAGAATATGAAGAAGTTGACCACACTGCGTTTGGATTTTAACCAGTTAATAGGTTATTTGCCCCAACATATTTGCTATAGTGGACAACTCCAAAATCTTTCGGTGAGATATAACCATTTGACTGGTCCAATCCCCAAAAGCTTGAAAGCATGCAAGAGCTTAGTTAGAGTTCGTCTTGATAGGAACCAATTGACAGGCAATATATCAGAAGACTTCGGTGTTTATCCAAATCTTAATTTCATAGATATAAGCCATAATAATTTTTATGGTGAAATCTCACAAAAATGGGGACAATGCTCACAATTAGAAACCTTATTATTTGTGGGCAACAACCTTACTGGCAGGATATCTCCCGAGATTGTCAATGCTGATATTCATGTGCTTGATCTTTCTTCAAATCACTTAGTTGGAGTGATTCCGAAGGAATTCGGGAAAATGACTTCTTTGCAGAAGTTGATGTTGAATGGAAATCAACTTTCAGGTCCTATACCTTCGGAATTTGGATCACTTATCGATCTTGAATATCTCGACTTGTCATCGAACAAGTTCAATGGGTCAATTGTGAGCATTCTAGGTGACTTTCCCAAACTGTACCATCTGAATTTGAGCAACAATCATTTTTCTCAAGGAATTCCATTTAAGTTGGACAACTTAGTTCAGTTGACCGAACTTGATTTAAGTCATAACTCACTTGAAGGTAGCATACCACCACAAATCAGCAACATGAAGAGTTTGCAGACACTCAATCTTTCTCACAACAACCTTTCGGGTTTCATACCATCAAGTTTTGAAGACATGCACGGCTTGTCGTATGTTGATATATCTTACAATGAATTGGAAGGTCCCCTTCCCAACAACAGTGCATTTCGACAAGCTACACCAGAAGCTTTACAAGGGAACAAAGGATTGTGTGGCAACGTTGAAGGTTTGCAACCTTGCACGCATGGCTCGAGAAAGGACCGCAAACGGGTATTTGGAATCACATTCTCCCTTCTAGCAGCAATTTTACTTCTTTCTGCTTTCTTTACAATTATCTTCATTGTGAAAAGAAAAAAGAATCGTCCGGATAAAGCAGAAAAAAACATGCATGAAGAAATATCATTTTCAGTTTTAAATTTTGATGGAAAGTCAATGTATGAGGAAATTATAAGGGCGACAGAAAATTTTGATTCCAAATATTGCATCGGGGGCGGAGGAGAAGGAAATGTCTACAGAGCAAGTTTGTCATGTGGCGACATAGTGGCTGTGAAGAAACTACATCAATTGTGGGATGGCGAGAAGAATTCGGGGAAAGGATTCTTGAATGAAATAAGAGCACTAACAGAGATGAGACACAGGAACATTGTGAAGCTTTATGGTTTCTGTTCACATCACCGACACTCGTTCTTGGTGTACGAGTTTGTTGAAAGAGGTAGCTTGGCTGCAATTTTGAGCAAAGATGAAGAAGCTAAAGAAGTTGGGTGGAGAAAAAGGGTGAATATTGTTAACGGTATAGCTCATGCCTTGGTATACATGCACCATGATTGCGTGCCACCAATTGTGCACCGGGACATATCAAGCAAGAACATTTTGTTGGATTCTGAATATGAGGCTTCTGTTTCAGACTTCGGCACTGCTAAGTTTTTGAATCCAGACTCAACTAATTGGACCGCCGTTGCAGGCACATTTGGATATATTGCACCAGGTAATATGTTTTCTTCCTTTTAACCTTATTAATTCAGTATTGTTTATAATTAAATTTTTTGCCAAATATTATTTCTTTTCAACGTTAGGACGGGTTAAACGTACCACTTTACATGCTTTAATTGTGAAGAGAACATTCACATAAAGTATAGGAAATACTTGGGTTCATTGTAAGTTCTTGGCCGACCCTCTTTCTCTAAAGCTATAACATAAAATTAATTAGAAAAAAAAAAAAAAACAGTTATAAGCAGACAATCTGCAGTAAGCACCTAATGTAATAAGTAATACCAATCGAGATGTTAATAAACTACTAAAAACTAACTAATTAAAACAACATGCAGTAAGCATGCAAACTGCTGCAAGAATACAAATAACAAGTCATAAAGATATTTACATAATTCAATTTCACACTTAAAATTGAAATTTTTATCAAAATCATGCATATGAGAAGTACAAAAACACAAAACATAGATTAGCAAAGTTTATTGTGGTGTAAAATAACTCTGATCTAAGAAATTCAAACAAAAGTTTCTGAAGAAAAAAAAAAACTATCTTGCATTGTTTTCAATTAGAGGTTATCATCACCAAGGAAAAGCATTCACATATCAAAGAGAGCCCATGTCAAGTATTCTTCTAATTTAAACATGGCATGTAACAGTAAAAGTGACAACGACTAACCCTCTTTAATGGGTGATTATGGATTTCGTGGGTTTACCTGAAATCACCTATTAAATTAATGGATTGCTAACAGGTTCACCTATTTTTAATTTAGCCCTTTAGGACTTCACTTATTAGTTGAAATTTTGTGAGCGAAATGAGTCATGTTAACGGGTTGGGTCCATTTTGCCAAATCTGTTGCCATCTAGTTTTCGTTAAAATTGGTTGTAAATTAATTGTCCAATTTTGTTCAATTTTTTCACTCTTTATCTTCGATTTAGGCATTATATATACAAACTAATCGTCCCAATATTGCTATGATCTTATTTTGAGCAGAACTTGCATATACCACGGAGGTGAACGAAAAATGCGATGTTTATAGCTTTGGAGTGGTCGCATTGGAAACAATCATGGGAAGGCATCCTGGAGATTTTTTCTCATCTTTCTCATCAATGCCTTCTTCATCCACGTCGTCATCAGCATCTACATTACCATCCCATCAAATGCCGATCACAGATGTTCTGGACCAACGCATTTTGCCTCCAACGCATCAAGAAGCAGGGGAAGTACTCTCTCTTGTGAAGATTGCATTTTCATGCTTGAATCCCAATCCGCATTCTCGGCCTACAATGAAAAAAGTTTCTCAACTCCTCGCAACTCAGAAGCTACATTTGTCGAATCCGTTACATATGATAACCTGTGGTGAATTGCTTGTTCTTGATCATCTGACTACTTGAGAACCAGAGAATGTGCTTGTTTCCAATAAATAAATTCCGAGTCTTCCTTTTAGAAGAAAGATTCTTCGTAGATGTTTCCCTTATTGTAATTTATTTCATGCACTTGTTTGCTAGGGCTCTATTCACTTTATACAGGATGCTTAATGCTTTTCAGTTAAAATAGTGTTTACCCTTGTGAGGAAGAAACAAAAGTGAATAAAACAAAGACTTGATTTTCATGCATAGGGACAACAATTAAATATGATTTGTAGTGTGACTCCACTTCTAATTAAACCAAAGTTTTTTTGTTATAAAACTTTCATACTGGCCAGTGTTGTGCAGATGGTATGATACAAGTTGGGAAACAATATATGTACGATCAGTAGTGGGCGGCTAATTTATTTATATAAATTTGGTGGAGGCTATTCACTTCTTAGTTCTTACGATAAGAAAATGTGTTCCTTGATTGCAGAAGAAATATAGAGAAACTAATTATTCGATCTGTTCGATTCTTCAATTCGTTCGTAGTGCTAATGGATAAAGCTGCATTGGCAATATAGTCACTTTTGAAAGCATGAATTTACTCAGGAATCGGGACATTCTCTGTTCAGTTTTATTATCTATTCTTAGGAATTGATTCAGGAAATACTTCTTTAAAAAGCACTTCACTTGAAGTTCATCCTAATAAAAGTATTTGAAGCACACAATAATTGATTATTCGATGCAGCACTTCAAGTGCTTTTTTAAACTAAAAAGAATTTTAACTTTTTCTGCTACATAAAGCGTTTCTTGACATCTAAAAACACGAGAGAGAGAGAGAGAGAGAGTAATGTTTTGTTATTTGGTGGTTAATCTCACAGAAGGAAAGAGACCACACCAAAGAATTAAGAAGGAAGAGCGAAGAGATGAAAGCAAAGCTCTACTCGATTAGAACCCAATAGATGGAGCTCGACAGGAGAATCTTGGGAGAGAAATCCACCGTGCTCGAGCAGAAGCAAAACGAAATCAAGGTGCCGAGAGTGAATACGGACAATGGAAATCCCCAAGTGATGGATTTGTTAGAAAGCTTGAAGCGCAAGGAAGCGGAAGTTGAAGATCTGAAACACCAGCCTGAAGATCCGGTTAAGGACAGGCAGGTGAGTGCTGATGGTCCGTCACGCTATTGAGTCCGCCGGCAACAGAGACATTGCGAAACCCATATCTCTTATCCCTTGTCACGAGACCCATGGCAAATCTGTAACAGGTTTTTTGTTTTTTTGGTTGAAATCACTTGCTGATTGATATTTCGGAGAAATTGGAGAAGAGGATGCAGGACGGCGTTCAGATTGTCGGAGGAGAGTTGGATAGAGTAGGGGTATGCTGGTATGGTCGACGGTTGGAGGAGGGAGAGGAGATGGAGTTGACGATTGGAGGAAAGAAGTTGGAGGAGGGTGGGTTGGGATGATCTGCCATGGCAAGGAAAGAAGATGGAGGAAGAAGAGAGGTGTTTGGGAGACATCAAAACATTACAAGAGAATTAAAATGACAGGTGTTTTAATATTATTGGGCCACCTAAAATGGTCAGCAAATTGGGTACTCCCCAATGAGTACCTAAGTATTATCGGGAGGAAAATATGTTGACCGGAAAGTTGATGACCGCGATGAAAGTAAGATCACATGAAGTGGGAGTGATGGGAATGTTTCTGAACCAGGTGAGATGCAGAAACTTACTGCAACCGCGGGTGGTGAGATGAAGATGGAAATGCAAGAGAGTTGCGAGAAAAGTGAGGGTTCTAGGGTGACAGTGAAGAGTGGCTTTATCAGCGGCGAGAGACTGAAAGGAATGGAGATCAACGGCTAGTAATAGGAGGGAGGAGAACAAGGTTAAGTTTTTAAGACCAATGGAGTGGCAAGTGTGAGAAGTAGGAGATTCCTCATAAGATGATCAGAGTGGGTCTGTGGGCAAAGAAGAGGAAGTGGCTTTAAACTGGAAACTAAACAGGGGATGATCAACCCGTCCATTCTTCAGATGTCGAAAACTTGGAGCTTCCAAACCCTGCAAAAGCCGAAGATGATAGGAAACAGAAACACTTGAAGTTGGAAAATCGAAAGAGTACAAGGATGTTAAAGACATCAACAAAATGACCTAAACACGGGCACCAGGAAATCAGAAAATAGTGATGAAGAAATGAAATGTTAGCTTCTGTGGCATTGTCGCGGGGAAGGAAGGAGAAAGGGTAAATAGAGATTATGAAGGATAGGTAAAGGGTCTGATCCTGTTGTGCTTCACAATCTCAAGCATAATTAATCAAACGCCCTTATATTGTTGAAAACATGAAAAGTTAACTCCTAGGATCGTAAAAGCAACTACAAAAAGAGCACAACTGAACAGGGGCATAAACTCCCAACAAAACCATTGACCTCAACTTTTTCAATGTATTCATCTCCACAGACTGATCATAAATCATTTCCTGACAATGAGAAAGACATATGAAGGCATGTTATATCCAAGCAAACTCGTTATTACGAAGAAGTTCCAGGAATATCTAAAACCCCAAACCTCAGTGCTTTGCTTCCACAAGGTTCTGAAAATAAACTACTTTAGTCAGCAAAAGCTAAAATTACAGTCCAAAACAAAACAAGAGTTACATCAGTGATTCCATTCCATATTAAAATGCCAAGGTCACTTCCAGTTATGTTTACCTAATTCAATCCAAACGTGTTGTTTATCTTCCTCTTCTCCCAGATACTACAACAGTCCTCCAATATAGTGGCACACATTATAGAAAATAGCTACACTGCATGCCGACAGATAGAACCACTCTATAAAAACCGGACTCATCCTAAATTCACCTAACCTAATCCATTGTTAGCTCTATGCGGACATTAGAAACAAAACAACACACCATGATTTTATTATCCACACACACACACGCATTTTTGAAAAAGCAACTCCCCATGATAATCCGATCAACTGACCATATGCGAACAACTTGAAGATTGCAAATAAGCGTGTTACACAGTGTCCAATTCATCTGATGATTATATTTATAAATTTTCTTAAAGATGAACCACTAACCATTTAATACAACACCATCTCTATCTTACAACCAAAAGCGCACAATATACAGCAAAATATGATGAAAGGGGCATAAGGAGAACAATCATTTATCTAAACAGTATAAAATGGGAGATGCAACATGGGTGATCTAATTACATATTTGGAGTCCTAGTTACTTTTCAGCATGCACAGAGTGAACAAATCTATACGCTGGGAAAAAAAAAAGTAGAAGAACAACATTTCACTAGAATGGGAAAGCGAACAGTCATATAAACGCATATCTAATTGACTACACCAAAATCAGGACCATGAGCCGCTGCCCACATTCATTTACATAAAAACCATTGCTCATTCAAATAACCACAACAATGTTGCTTAGGATATCCGATGCCTAGGCTCGTAACCCACCGCAACAATATCATAGTGCTAAAGGGAGAAAGAAATCTGAAGTACCTCTTCTTTCTTGCCTTTGCCTCCAGTGAAAAACTTGTAACCTCCAAAGATGAGTAGACCCCAGCCAGATAAAGAGACAATTACAAACTGCAAAAGTACTGAACCCAGTCAAGACAACTTAATGTGTCAACTAATTTCTATCATACTAGTGGTTCAAGAACAACACTAATCAACTTCAACGAGGTAACGTGTAAAACCGCTAATCCGTAACTAAAACTCTCTTTCACCATGTTTATATTTAAGAAAATCATCACTCTTTTCGTCACAATATAAATCATAACTCGGAAGATAAAACAGTTCAAACCCAAAACAACAAAAAATGCATCTTTCTGATTATATATTGATCATGCTACACTTCTTAATCCATAAAAAAAAATTAGTTTTTTTCTTTATGATTGTCAATTCCAAACAAATGGGTAAAATCAAAACCCAGAAAAATCATCAAAATCAACACAACCCAGAATTTAACAAGTAACTAATTTCATGAAATTGAATACCAAAACGATAAATACATGCATGCATACATATTATATATATATATATATATATACGTATATAAATTCATGAGATCGAAGACCAAAAAATGTAGGAGGAGAGAGAGACTGACATGCTCTTCCTTCCATTTAGATGGGCTCAATGGGTCTTGCCAGACGTTAACCCTTGGGGGTCCATGGTGATCTGAAAATTTCACATTTTTTTTTTAAAACCAAATCAGCTAAAAAATCAGATCGGAGATAAAGTAATACACGAAACACAAGATTGAAAATTTGGGATTATTACCAGCAGCGCCGGCGAGGCCGCGGCGGTGGATTATATTGGAAGGGAGAGACGAGGTTCTCGCCGTGGAGATGCGGCTTGAAGTGGCGAGTTGACGAGCTGCGGCCGCCGCAAGAGTAGCCATGGCTTTGAGCTTCAAATGAGAGAGAGGGAGACGAAGAGAGGAGCGAGAAAGGGAATTACGAGGAAATGCTTTGGTTATAGAAAGAAAGAGGCTTACCCATCAGAAAAACGACGTCGTCTGGGCTAATCACTGATGGAGCGCGGTTGGGACTTATGCTTGTTTTAAATGTTTAAATGTTTAAATGTTTAAATGTTTAAATGTTTAATGAAGTTTCACTTATCTTAATCGCCTGCTTCTATTTAAATCGTGTTCAAATGAAGTTTCAGGTTGTCACGTTGTAGTTGAACAGTAGCTTTTTATATGTACCAGAGACTCACACAATGTGAACCACAAGGTTTTTAAAAACGAGAGACGCTAGTAGGGCAGGGACAGGGCTTTTTTTTTTAATTTTATTTAAATTTATTATCTAACATATAAATAAATATTTATTTATACTTAAAAAATATACAATTGTATTGGAATACATAAACTGTAAAATATAATGACATATATATTATAAAGTTTAGAACATATTGAAAACAAGGGAACAAGCAAATAATGAGTATTCATCTAATTATTTAACAAGCCTCTTACAATATATTAAAAAAAATACAAAATGAAAATTATCTTTTTTTTTTTTATAAAGTGAGAGTCGCCTAGGCAGGCTAGGTGGGCGTCTAGGCATGTCTAGGGGGCCTTTCTTAATTTTCAAAGGCCTAGGAGTTAATCAAGGTGGTGGTATGCCACTAGCGCCTAGGCAAGGTCTAGGTGTCGTTAGACGTAGATTTTTAAAAGAGTAATCATGTGAAGCGAGTCCTACATAATTGATTAATGTCCGGCACAATGCGCCGACCCGTTTTAGTATTTCATTATCCACTCCTTATTAATTCAAAGTTAAATTATGAGATAAAATGAAATTAATATTTCATACAATGTAAGCCTAGCAATGTAGAAACGTACAAACAATACAACTCTTGTTAATGCAGAGGGCAGTTGCATATTTTTGTTAACTCTTGAAGTGAAGCAAAATAGGCAAAAGAAGAATGACAATAACACAAGTGCCAATAACAATGGCAATCCAAGTGCACTTCCTGGTGCTCTTCTGATAGTCCTTAGCCACCTCAAGCTGCACGGTTCCCCGCCTAACGAACGAATTGGCACGCGCCACGTGGCTCTCGATGTCGTTCAGCTGCTGCCCTTGTGCATCTACGAGTGCAGCCATGTCAAGGAACACCTGGTGGAGCTCAATGAGGCTCTTCTCCATCTCCTTCACAGCACCAAGCCTCTCTTGGATTTCTTGAACCGTGTCCAAAACTTGACCACGGCCTTGCTCCTCGATTGCCTTCTGGAGCAATGTCTCTCCCTCTCCGCTGGATATCAAATTCTCTATAGTTTCCTTGTTGGCCGTCTCACCTGTGATTGTGAAGTACCTCCTTTGAACTGTCTCTTTGTATTCGCATGCAATTTTGGCCCTTAAGCCTTGAAAATCATCCATCATGTCCTTTAGCTTCTTTGAGCACTGAAGTTCTTGTTCCATCCGAAGATGACCCTGTGCCGCACCCTGGAACTTTTCGCTGAGCGGCATTGGAGAGTTCGAGCTTTTCTAGATTCCCCTTGATGAGTTTAACCAACTTCAACACCTGCTCAACATCGGAATCCATCCATGCGCGAAGCCCCTTCATGGACTTGGCATCGTGGACGAGCTTGCTCTCCTCGTTCGCTCCCTCTAACCACTTGTAATGCTGCACCACAGCTCTCATGTCACGTTGGACATTCTCTATCTCCATGAAGAATCCGTCAAGATTGACGGTCTCTTTCCATGCCTCGCCTCCATCCTGCATGTCATCGATGTAGACTTGGCGCTCAAGGTCCTTGTATCTCTTGAACGAATCGCTCATAAACAAATCGTTCATCTTCGCAGCTCAAGTATTTTGATCAACTTTCCTGTTTGGCAGGTAGGTGTTTCGCTTTTGGATTGGTGAGCGGCTTGTAGCAACCTTCACTCCTTAAGAGGACGGACATTGGAGGAGAAAGAGGGATTCATGGTTGCCCATGAACTACCACATGGCTGCATCTCCTAAATGAGATACCGTTTGAATTGGGTTTGACTTCGTCATTGATTTTCATCTCAATCAACATTGTAAATTGAAACATAAGTACGTGTTGACCAAATGGATTAATTAAATAAAAGAAACATGACGAGCACTAAACATTTTGTTGCGGCAGCTGGCCGGCCTGAGTAAAGTTCGAGTGTGACGGCCATACAGTCATGTGAATTACGCTGTATAATGTAATTCAAATTCATCTAGGGTTTGCAGTATGAGAAGTGCCGTCACAGTGAAAACTAGCATAAAAAGATGTTGTCAACATGTTACAAAAACACACATGATAAGAAAGCAGAATCATTAAGAGCCAAACATGGTGTACCTACGAATTTTTTTTATTACGAGCGATATTCCTACTAAGCAACGTAAGAGGAAGACCGTGTCTACGTAAAAAGAAAATTAAGATTACACGTTCAATCAGCTAATGACCAAAACTTTCTTGCTCATTTACAGAACCTTATACTCACATATACATTACAAAGGCCAGTTTCATGCATCAATCATCTTCCAACCAACAATTTCTAGGAAATATGATGTCACTTAGCGCCCGTGCTGGCGTTCTGTATAACATCGTCGCAAATCATGACGTGATATCTATTTGTCTTGGTTCCTGCTAATTAATTTGTTCTTGTTTCCAAAGTTCTAACTGAATTATACTGCACTTCAAACTCCTCTCTTCAATCTGTCCGAACAAAATCAGAAGGAACAAGTCAGTTTTTCGGAGTTTGGTGCGGTTCATAAGTCATGTGACATGAAGCATTAGTAAGTGTAATTTGTAACATGTATAGTTTTTATATGGAAAAAGAGTTAGCTTATTACCTCTAGTATGGAAATGTTTCTGAAAAGATCAAGACACTCCTCTAAAAGCAATTTTTCCTGGGCAACCGCCTCCGCTAATTCCGACAGTAACGGAGCAGCTTGCTCTGCCTGTTCAAGAATCGGCTTCAATGTAAGTCTACATTACATGAATCCCAAGTAGACAACATTATAAAACAACTGAAGCATACCAATGGTGAGAAATTAGAAAGCAACAACTTAATGGAAGTGGTGAGATCCGAAGCATGTCGAAGAGCAACGGAAGCAGATTGAGTGTCCGCCTGCATTCGCACTCGGTTTTGTTAGAAAAAATGCATCTCTTTTGCCGAAAACGAAAGATTAGAGTCAGTTTCCTTTCCCCTACCTCTGCACCTTCAACGAGAGGCACCCTGCAGACAACAGAATGCAAGCACTCTTTCATCATGCAAACTGCTGCCATGTGTTGCCGTTCCAGATCTCCCCAAGAATCCAATGGCTTAAGCTACACAAATTACAAACATATTAACACAGGTTGTTTGAATCAATCCAAACATCCATACACCATCAAATCTCGTAACGAAAACGTTTAGGTATCGTAGTTTGCTACTCACTTGAGAATAGAGTATGACGTTCAGCTTCATGTCAAGCCTTTCTTTTTGTAACTTCACTTTCTTCTGTAGCACGGAATGCCGTAACTTCATCAGAGCATCCCAAGCATATAAAACATTGACCTGCAAATGTTGAAGAATGTTAAAAGTCTTGCATAGAAAACTTTGACGATTAAATATAACTTATATTTAGTGATTTTATTTCTAATTGCACCCAGACATACCTGTGCTTGATCTGCTATGTTCTGATTCACAACATCAGCTCTAGCATTTGCAAACCGCCACTGCAAATATCGATTATGAAGCAACCGGAGTTGATGACCCATCTCTGTCATACTTGAGCCCGAAGAAACCGAATTAGACCTCACCAGCGAGACATTAGAAGAAGAAGATTTTTTACTCTTGAACAAGTCCAACCCCATGTTGAACAACTTCTCCACCCCTTTGGTTTTCGAGGGACTTGTAGGAGGCTTCAAGCTCGAAAATGACATTGGTACTCCCTTATTCTCCACAGACATCGTCGGCGACCCTGTTCTTCCCGGCGACAACGCCCACTGTGTTGTCGCCGTCAGAGAATGAGCCCTCCTCATCACATTTTTAATGGTGAATTTGTTCGGCTTCGGAGACTTATCTCCCAATATCGGATTTGCGATGTTAGAATCTGACGTCCCTCTTCGATGCCTCAAAGGTATCTCATTCATGTACTTGGAAGAAACCTCTACACCGGATATTCGAGCAGCTGAACCAACATTCGGAGACCCCATAATCATCCCTGAAGAGCCGTCACTACACTCCGATTCCGAATCAAGGGTATCCGGAAAACCATCCGAATTTCTCCCAGATTGTTTCTGATGCAGAGCATTTTCGTCCACTGAAAATCTCCGAGGAGCAGCCACATTCGAACTGCTTGAAAACTTGCTGGAAGACGACGAAGTAGAAGAAGAAGAAGAGTTAGATTTTCTGGAAAACCTGAACTTTCCAGTGTATCTCATCGACCCGCCAAGAAACGGTATGTGATTTTCTTTGGCGCTTTCTCTCCCTTTCTCTTTGGGATTATCCAACGAACCAAACTCTCTGCAGCTCCTTCCTCTGTCAAAGATTGAATCCTTACGCTGGACGCGATCTTCGCGCCTGTCGTTTCCGAGGTGGTCGGCGAGAGTGTCGAGCTTCTTGTGCGACGAGTTTGAAGAGGGCCATAGTCCGCGGGTGGGGCCCGATTCCTCGAGCTGCGTTTTGGGTTTTCGGGCATCGGAGAAAGGTGAAACGGGTTTGCGCCGGACCGGCGAAATGGGATGGCTCGGCGACGGGAGCGTGGTGGTTTCTGTGGTGGTTGGCGATGATAGAAAGCGCGAGCTTACTTCGCGGGATTTGGCTCTTCTGGGTTTGTGGGATTGGTCTGTCACCACTTGATCGTTCTTCATTCTCTGTGTGTGTATGTAGAGAGAGAGAGAGAGAGAGAGAGAGAGAGGGGGAGAGAGAGGTGTTTTGATTACTTGTGTGTGTGAGAAACGAAGGATTTGAGAAGTTGATTTGTCTGCGTTTGTTTGGGAAAGAGATGAGACCAAAAACAAACCACCACATTTGAAATGGCGGCAAATTAGATCCTCTGCCGGCATATGAGGGGGTTTTATGGGATATTCGAGGTGGGATTACTGAAATGCCCTCGTCGAGGCTGACTTGATAAATATGTGGCCAAGAAAAATTATTTGCATCAAATTTTCTTTCTTTTATATACTACACTCCAAATTAAATATTTTACAGTAAAAATAAATAAAAAAATAATCTTAACTTGAAGTAGGAGTGTGAGAGGTCAAACAAAGATTGTTAAATCATTATAATTTTGCCAAAATTTTTAGAAACAAACTATCGTTACAAAATATCGATAAACGTAAATGAACCATACATGTATATTAATTATAGCTACAAAGATTGACAAAATTTACGTCATGTTTATTAATTATAGTAACACATACATGTATCATATTTATTTACTGAAATTACATAAAATTTATCAAACGTAGCAATGCACCATGCACTTTATTTAGTCTTTGCATGAAAGACTGGTTAAATACAACTAATTTATCTTTACAAATTTAAACTGTTCTCGTTTTGGGTGGTGGAAGGAGTGAATGTATATAAGAGTTAACGAAATGAACTGAGCCGGCAAAGTTAAGAGATAACGAAGGGTTTATTTGGAATCTGCCATTTGTCAAAATGTGCTTTTGTAGGCTTCTGCAATGCACTTGGTATTTGTTAATTTGTATTTAATTTTTGGGTTAAATTTGTTATTAATATGAGCGTGCGTGTTTATGTAAGCTAATTATTTTATCTTTGTTACTGTAAATAAAATTCAAGTGATAAATTAATCTCAAATCATTTGAAAGAAACAGTCGATTTCGAATTCGATAAAACTAAGAGACCTTTTACATATTTTGTATGATTGGTAAGCTTGGAGTTGGAGGCATATATGTGGAAATACAATGGATAATGCCTCCAAGCTTGGAGTTGGAGTTGGAGTTGGAGGCATAAATATAAGCGTAGTTAGTTAACAGGATAATGTTAGGGATATCAAATTTTTTAAACCAAATTTACAAATCAAATAATATGATTGGAGATGATTGGATTATTAATTAACTGTCGATTAACGTGTTTGTTTCTTGTTGGTTAAACATCATTTAGTTTGCAAAATAGTTTAAAAAATTGAGTCTCTTAACATTATTCTAGTTAGATAAACAAGAGACACGATTCTAAAAGAAAGTGTAACGATTACATTAATTCTAGAAAGATAAACAGTTACTTTGAATTAGGGGTGAGCAAAAGCGAACTTAGAACTACCAAATAATTACATGCACGAACAAGGGGATCGTGAAAAACTTGAAAAGTCAAACTTTCTGTAAGTTGGTGAGCTTCTGACATCATAAGCCAGAGATAACAGCAGCTCGGCCTCTGAAAAAGAGGAATGAAAATAATATACAGCTTAAAATTCAAAAACTGAACGCCGTTGCCGGGGATCGAACCCGGGTCACCCGCGTGACAGGCGGGAATACTTACCACTATACTACAACGACCTTGTTGTTCCAAATCCCTATTTTTATCATTTGTTATTTTAACATTGTTTTTACTCCATCTTAAATATCAATCGATTACCGGAAAGGTATCCTATCCGGATCCTTTCCTCCTAATCCACCAAATCAGTAAATTCGGACCATTGCAATTTGATCTAATGGCTATAAACAAGGGCCCACTTTAAAAGTTATAATAACTTTGACCGTTACATCAAATTTCAATGGTCTGGATCCCCTGATTTGATGGATTAGGAGGAAGGGGTTCGAAAATGATCCCTTTCCTCGATTACCATCTATGACAGGTAGAGATAGAAGTATTATGGGTTTAAAAATCGACTTCACATTTTCCTACCACAGTTGGTATTCAAGCAATATTTTAATCTAAACTGCAACTTGAGTGACCACTTAGTACTACGGTCTAGTGGTATTCCTCTTCACTTGTAAGCGAGAGGTTTTAGGTTTGATTATCGCCAAAGATGAATTTAAACCACATTATTGCTAGTCCATTGTAAGGCTAAGCCACCCACACCCCCTAAGTGTAGAGAATATCATTTGTTTAAAAACAAAAATACTAAGTGTAGATAATGTCGTTTTTTTAAAAATAAAAATACTACAACTTGAGTGCAAAAATGAGGGAGTTCTAACCAACTTCGCTACTCTATGGCTTGCCAACTCAATTTTACCACATTTGTTAAATCATAAAACTATATGTTGTTAGTACGTGAAGAAAAGATAGGAAAATGATTTCTACACACTATTTTTCTCGTTCTAAACATCCTTGTTTATGCTTGCTCCTTCGTTCTCCTTTGCTTTGCTCGATCCAAATTCATAGATTGAAGAGTAGATGAAAATGATTTATGCTTGCTCCTTCGTTCTCCTTTGCTTTGCTGGACCCAAATTCATAGATTGAAGCGTAGATGAAAATGATTTATGCTTGCTCCTTCGTTCTCCTTCGCTTTGCTCGATCCAAAATCATAGATTGAAGAGTAGATGAAAATGATTGATTTTATTAGAGAGGGTGTGAGATTTTCTCTAGAACTTGACCAACCAATTGATCAAACAAACATGTGGTCCAAATATCTTAGTGGATAAGGTGTTGAGTTTCCACCCAAGCGTCTCATGTTCGAAACTCCCTCATCTCCTAAATTATTGTAATAGTTTCGAACCCTCCCCTCCCCTTAATATTGATAAATAAAAAAAATAGATCAAACAATTTATAAAGATACAAGTATTGCAGTTCAACATATTAATATTATACCACAGATAGTGCAAAAAATAGTTCTTGAAGAATAGTGGTTAGCATTAACAATCTGAATGACTTACATGAAGTAAACCATCATCTATAGACTATACTACAACACAACTAGGAAGATCAAATAAATACCCACCCATCTTACAACCCATACCCATCCATCCATCCACGCTTTCATCTTGCAAAAATCATGCAAGCATTCATTCATGCCGTCGAAAAGGTTACGTCACCTTACGCGCCAAACATGTCGTGGTAGAGTCGGAAACTTCCATGCCTGAAAACTCAATGGAAATTGCACCGTTGCAGCAACGAATGACTATAATCAACGTATTTCTCCCAGAGGGGCTTGTACTTTTCCATCCCAATCTTCAACCATGGTTTTGAGTTTCCGTTGTAGTGCAGCACCGCACCTTTCTCTATTAAGTGAGGGTCAACGGTTGTGTAGCCCAAACCCAGAATATGCCACGAGGCGTCCAAAGGCTCTGTCAATCCGTAGAATGTCAACAACCCAGGTGGTAGTGTGCCGAGCTTCCACAATGTCCGGTCTACGTTTCTTTCCTGCCAGTAGTGGTAGATGCCGGTGACATTCCTTTTCCTCCATTGAACCAAATCAAAAACATTCATCCCGAATGCCCATCCACATGCATCAGGATCAAAATGAGCTCTTATGAGAGGGTGAGAGTAGTTCAGATATTTATGGTATCTGTGAAATGTTTCCATGCATGTCTCCACCGCACCATTGACATTACCTTTCAAATCAATGGAGAACAGATCAGACAGATCCTTCTGAACCACAACATCATCATCCAGAAATACCACCTTCTTCAGGGCAGGAAAAACTTCCGGAATATAAAACCTCAGATGATTAAGCATAGAAAGATACTTTGGGTTGCGAAACTTGATTGGTGTCCGCCCATCATCACTATTTCCAGAGAAATAATAACTCTGAGTATCAGAGTCTTGGAGCTGCTTAAGTACAGGAACATAAGAAGCATTCAACCACGTAAAATCCTCAAACTTTTGAACCTCGACGGCCACCCCTCTGAAGCTGTTTATAGAAAACCAGGCCTTCATTGCAGCATAGTTGATTTCATCAGTTACGAGATGGAAGACAATCTTATCTGGATTTTTTGAATTTATTGAAGTTGAATTGACCACAACGGAAGTTGCTAGGATGTTGTCAGAGAAGACGCAAAAATGATAGAGATTGTTATCCTTCAGTTTCATTTCTATTTGCTTTCTGTCCTTAATTTTCCTCTGTATATTTGGGCTTCTGAACCATTCACTAGTCAGCTGAATACCAAGGCAGTAGAGACTTTTTGGGACTTCTTCAGCAGCAATTTGTCCATACTTTGAACTTTTCTCACTCACAGAACTCATCTGTTCTTCCAGAGTTTGGATTTTGGCTTTCAGTCTCATGATCATGGTTGCACTATCATAATGGAGCTGCTGTGCTTGGTAAAGTATAAGTGCCATATCACGGATTGCAGTTTCCGTTTCTGTAATAGTCAGAGGAACTCGCCTGGTCGCAGCATTTGACAGCAGGATCTGCGAACTGCGAATCTGGGCACTTAATTCCCAAGCAAACTGAAGGTTGTTACTTTCTTTGGCAATCACAACAAAAGCTTTTGCAAGAGCAATTTGGTCATTGAGCTGCCTTGAAACTGAGTTGGGGCTCAACATTTCGTCTGTAATATTAAGGCCTTCCATAACTCTATCATTCCTGAACCTCTGCGAAAGGAAAACAAGCACATAATTTATTAAGGTTTGCAAAATAAATTGGAAAAGGTAAAGGGGAAAAAATTGCATATTTATCACTCCTCCAGAAGAGAACAAAGATTTAGTTCGTCTTCCAATATATGGAAGGATTTTATTGGTGCCCGTCACATAAGAGCAGCTTCCCAGCAATCTTGCATCAAGACCACATGATTTGTGTCATGATACACTTCCAATTCAGAATGCTAGGATTCAGCCAGCGTTTTAGATATTTTAACTTGACATCAGTCGAAGCTAGATCATCAAGTCGTATAAGTTAACTCTGGCCATACCACAGTAAATGTGCTGTCTTAAAGTCCCTGTTCTCGACACTATAGCATTCACTTCTATGGGTACTCACCGTACTTTACGGTGACATCTACCTTGACTTTGTGATGACAATAAAATCTCTAGATTAATCTATGGATCTAATCAACTCTATACATTTTACAAGAATCCACAACATGAGCAGACTTTGAAACACTGAAAAAGACATAACCAAGCACATCCATATCATTTTTTATGATTCAACAAACATTTCTATCCCACTTTGAAAAACATAATGCAAGCAAGTTCAGTCAAATACACCGGAATCCCTTTAACCAAATAAAAAATTTATTTTAGAACTCTTCCGGTATATGCCCTTGCCACGGCATTAGTTCCCTCCTTCACTTAAATTCATATACATATACACAATAGCGATATAGATCAGAAAGTAGCGGGTTCCTACCCAATAGATCTTGTGCACTCAACTCCTATTACATTGAACTCAGAGACTTCAGCCCTTTCGACGAAACCATTGGAAATAATAAGATTATATCAGATGATATCTAGATCAAGCTAAATCCGAACTAAATAATACTTCATTGTCTCTAATCGAACCGAACCCACGTATGCAAAATCAAATCCTTGCTCGACTAACCAAGAACACCAAGTAAAGGAAAAATACTATCGAATCCTAAAGCTCACATCTTTTTGTTGTTTTAGCTCCAAAAAATGAAAAACTCACAACTCAATTCAGCATTTTTTTTTTACCCCAGCTCCTAACTTAGTCAGAAACCCAACATCCAATACTCCAATTCCCCCCACTTTCCTACATTTTCTAGGCAACCAAACATAGAAAACACCCAACTAAACACAAAAACGACAAAAAGGGTAGAGAAGTAATATACTCATACCGTGGGAATGACAGGCCTGGACTCCATCTGATTCACTCTGCTCAAAGTAAAAACGAAGAGCAAAACCGCAACCCCGCACAGCGCCCACCAGAAGGCATTGGGGAACCGCCGCCGCAGCGGCCGCCGGAAGTCCGCCGCTCTCCGCCTCATTATTCTCCACTGATTCCAAATCTGAAGCGTCCAGAATACCCGTTTGTTTGCCGGAAAGTTGCAGCCTTCCGGACAGAGATCGCAATCCGGATCAAAACTTGGACGGATTGGATCTTGTCACATGAGGAAAATTGGGGATGGGAATTTAGGGTTGTGGGGGTTGAATCTGTGGTGGGTTTTTGGATTGGGAGGAGATTTACTGAGAAAGAAAGGAGTTTTTATCTGTCTTCTTCTTCTGCTTCTCAGTCTTCCTTCGTCTTTCGCAGAGAGACAACAACTGTTGTTCGGGGAGTTCGTGTGTTGTAAGTATATGTGTGGAGTGGCGTGGCTTCTGCTTCTCTGTTTTATTTATTTATTTATTTTTGTTTTTTTTCCTTCTAAAGTTAGTAATTTTTTGTTTCATGATTTGTATTAGGGGCGTACGATCCACCTGTTCATTTTATTTTATTTTTTACATTTTTTCTCAATTTTCGTTCGTGAACAAAAACTAACAAAAGTGCGTGAAAAGTAAAAAACAGTGTATGCATAACACTCCCCTTTTTATTATTCAGTGATCCAAAGTAATTAACTATTAGATATTGCATATAGAGATTTGGTATATTTTAGCAACGTTAGTTATTGCATGAAATTCTCATCATTGTAGTTGGATCCAAATTTTTGAAATGAGGTTACAATGTTATATTTCACCCAGTATCATATGAGTTTTATGCAAGATTTAAGCGTTGCAAGGTTTTATAGAGTTTCTAAATGCAAGATCTAACCGTTAATTTTTTAGACCACTCAAGAAAAATTGAAAATTTTGATGCTGCTGCTTCTTATTATTTTTGTTTGTATTTATTTGGTTTTATTGATATGAAAATAGCATATTGAAGTGAAACAAACAAAGGTTAGTAGAATAATTAATTAAATTTGCTGATGTAATTTTCGTTTGTCCCTGAAAGTCTCTTTCCTCGGTGGTTAAGTGATGGTTACCTCTACAATATTGGCAAAAATAACTTCTATTTTACAGGAACAATAATAAATTTACTATGATATAAATAGATCAAAAGAGGAGAGCTTCTATATAACGAAATTGCAATCTTTTTGTCTGTGAGAAACCCACTGGAGCGTCTTCTGCTTCTAATAAACTATGAACTAGATTAGGATTGTCCACAACAAATCCATAAGAAGTGATCTCATTTTTTCATCGGGTTGGTGTAAAGACCAAAGATCTTGAGTGACTGATCCGGCTTAAAAACTCAAAAGCACCATACCTGTAGTAGGGGATACCATAATTACGTAGCATGCCTGTAGTAGGGAATACATGTGACGTCATTGTGAGATATGAAATCAACCACATGTTACCACAATAATTGACTTACGATATTACAATGACATCCTCTTCAATTAAAAGAAAGACGCAATTCTTGTGCGGACTAGCTCTAAGTGGTAAAATATATGTCAAGAAAATGAATTAAAATTAGTTATATTAAGTTTATATAAACATGGGTTAGACCAGTTAATGTATGCTTACCTCGCCTTTGGAATACCGCAAGAGAAAGAACATAAAAAAAACCTCTCAGATATACAGTTCAATTCCACCCATTTATAACAAAAGAAAAAAGAGAAATGTTAAAGAGACTTTTTCAAAGTGGGTCTATCTGCCACCTCAGTATTAACGTTAATTCTCGTGCCAAAATTATAAAACATTATGCGAAAAACATGAAGTGACAGAGAGTTCATGGAGAATCCAGTGTCTCATAATCATTTCTCAAAAACTAAACACTATCTCTCTTTGCTAATTCCTGGGTTCATTTAGAAGTGCTTCTAAAATGTTTGAAAGCATTTTTGGTGCAAATGTTTCTGAAATCAATCCTCAATAAAAATTCAAGTTAATTATGAAAAAACACTTGAATTGCTTTCTGCAAAAAAACACATACCTGGTGTCTTTTCCAAAAAAACACTCGATATGCTTTTGAAACCAAAATCACTTTTAGTTATTTTTAAAACAGTTTCAAGCGAGGCATCTCTTGTATCGAAGCTTTTTTTTTTCCCTTGATCCAAGGTGAGTAACGTCTAACGTGCTTAGAGCAACTCCACCCATGGAGCCCTCCCCCTGGCAATCCACTATTCAATCCACCATATTGAACAATAACTGCCTTAAATGAATAGTAACTGCCATTAATGAACAGTAATTGTCATTTGCATCTCCACCCTTGGAGCCCTCCCCCCTGACAATAGGCAATTAAAATAATAGTTTTTTTGTTTGTTTAAATAATACAAAATAAAATTATTTGTAATTTCGGATAAAATTTTTAAAATCGTTCTCGTTGCGCCACGTGTCATTTTATCCAAAAAAACAATTATTTAGCGAAGGATTTCGATAAGATTTTTATCCAATGTCATCGTGCCACGTGTCGTTATCTTTTCAGAATCTTTGACGATAGATTTCGATCAGATTTTAACTCGTTCGAGAAATTTGATATGTATTAAACTCCACATTTCTCGCAACTGCATCTCATTACCCGTAAGGGAATTATGAGTAACTTCATACCAGCTAGTGCACAACGCAACATCTTCAAGAAGCGACCAATTCGTACCTGCATCAGTAGTCATTTTGTGGAAAAAAATTGGATTGAAACTTTGAGAGAAAGATAGGAATTTAATTGAAAGTAGTTGAGAAAATATGAAATTGTGGTGTAAGGTAGATGGAGAAGAAGTGGTATTTATAGAAAAGTAAAAAGAATTTTTTACAAATTTTTTCAGAATTTTTACAATTTTTTTCAGATTTTTTACATTTTTTTTAAATTTTTATTCAAATAATTAATCTCTGCCGTTGGATTTAAAAAAATTTGAATTCCAACACTCCAGATTGTGCCACGTGTCACAACGGTAACTTTTCTTAATTATTAAACTGTTTTTTCTTTTTTCTTTTTTTAATTTCAAATCAGTTTTTTTTTTTGGGATCGGACGGCTGGTATTTAAAGGCATTTTGATCGAACGGACCGTAGGAAGCCACGTGGCTTCCCAACGGTCACTGACGAGACGCAGCAGGAGCTGCAGCTTTCCTCTGATTTCCGGTCGGACGACGCGTCCCCACTCGCGAGTGAGGGGCACGCGCCTGACACAAGAAAAATAAAAAATTCAATGGCCCTCGGGCCACAGGCCCGTCGATTCCCCACCCCCCTTCACTCGGGCTCCACATGGCTGGAGCACAGTCCACCGGGCCTCAGGCCCTTTCCTCTCCCCTGTCCCCCGAGCACTCCACACGGCTGGAGTTGCTCTTAGGCTTGGGTTTCGTTTCTAAAAGCTTGGTGGCATTTACCATTGAATATATATCTTCCATTAACATTGCTAAAAAGGTCCTATCAATTTTAGGCCAGCTTTGGCCTTTACTTTGTACAAAACCTACTGAAAACGAACACAGTGGTTCAATAAAAAGTCTACAAACACTCCCCAATTCGTAAACCAGAGGATCATATTTCATACGTGTTTGTGTGACAATCTCACAGACAATCTCATATAATCTAGGCAACCAATCACTTTAACGTCCTGCTTAGTTACAAACTCACGCTACTAGACTCAGCCAGTCTTGTATAATAATACATAAGAAAATAAGCCAAATAATCAATTTATAATAACACAACCATTCATACAAAGCGCATAGCGAAGTGATACCGGCTGATGCACATGAAAAATGATAGTGTGCCTAAATGATACACTCTAGAACAACAATATAACTTCCCAGACTGTGACCTAAACGATACAACTCTTCAGAAAGGTTTATGGTATCCTTCTACTTGGAAAAGAGTATGGACTAAAGCAGGGGTACTAAAGAATGGGAGTTTAACATACTTGCCGGCAAGAGCACACCGTATACACTCGAGCAAGACCGAAATGTACACGAAAGCCACGACCGCCCAGTATTCTATGCCAAATGTGCCATTGAAGTGTATGAGCGGGAAAAAATTGCTGGAGTACCACACCACTTGCAGCATTGTTTCTAATAGCATTGCCATGATTACGTGGTACCTGAAGAAGTGAGGCCACTCTTTTCTCTTTACCACTCCAAAGTATGCAAAGAAGAAATATATCATTGTGAACCAATACGGTAACCTCTTTATTGCTCCTGGGACATAATAAACCAAGTCTCCAAACAATTCATAGTGTTCTGCGAAGGGTTGAATATAAAACCCGGTATCAGACATCTGCAAAGCTATTAAGTAGGGGAGACATGCTAAAGTTCTCCACCACCATTCTGGCTTCTCTTTCATTTTCGGAAAAGGTATACTGATTGAGTTACTCTTCTGTGCTTGTGCCAATGTTGAAGATCTCCGTTGTCTTGGTAAGACAGATATGTTGTGTGACTGATCGCCTTGATCCCCTCTTAACAGTGTGGATGGCGTAGAAGAAAGGTGCAAGCTCGGCAATCCTGAAAATTACAAGTTTGGGAGAATAAGGACATAAACAATCTCAAAGATGCTCCTATATTGCTTCTGCTATACATAACATATGGGAAATGTTATTGGCACTCCAAAAATCTCATTCTACACTCCTCACAAGTGTATTTTTCTTTCCAAGTAGAATGAGATTTTTGGAGTGTCAATAACAATTCCCTAACATATTAAGAGAGCTCATCTTCGTAACACAAGCAACTGATTCATTTCAATCAGGTTATAGGAGAAACAAAGATGGTACTCGACAAGAAACTTTGCATACCTTTCGGAGTCCAAGAATGCAGATTGTGACTAAGCTGTTGTAGACTCCTGCTGCTTGACAGTATAGGCATTGCATTCAAGTTAGAACTGCATGCAACCCCGTTGCGCTTGTTCTGTCTATTTAGATTCACATCCTTGTACCTAGTTAAAGACCAATATAATATAATTGATTAACATGAGCTGGGAAACAATCATATACACTTAGCAACACTCTTGTTTCATCACTCAAATGCTGCTAATAATTGTCCCTATTCCAGACCACAAGAAGAAAAGGTGGATCTCAAGACTATAAAAAATAAAACTGCCGTACTCTGTAAAAATACTCAGGAACAATTGAAACTGGTTAGAATCTGTCTTCCAAGCCTCGGAAAAAGCTCCTCACATAACATCTCTAACATGACTATTACGTAAGCTCAATATCATCCTTTCTTTTGGTAATTAAAGATTCAACAAAACCGATTTCAGATCTATGTAGAACCATGCATGATCTCAGCCCTATATCTGTATCTCCACCATCACTTACTCATTGGAAAGTCATTCCGATCCTCCAAACTATACAAATTTTAGAAATTAGTTATGGCTTCCCTTAACACATACAAATAAGATGTTCCCAAATGTCACACTCTGTTTCAGATTAAAAGTTTAAAGTATAACTCTACCATGATATTACCCTAAAGCAAGGCAACTCAAGTGTGTCCCCTACTTAATCACACTTAAAGTGATTATGCAAACAGTACAAATGATATATTAACTCAATGAAAAAAGTACTAAAATTAAGAATCTCGGAGAATGTTAATCCCGCAAGCAAACAGGGGAAGAAGGCTTCACCAAAAATTCAGACCGCTTAAAATTGCCCATAAAACTAATCATACTCTATTGCCAAGAATCTAAATATGCAGCAGAAACACAACTCATATTCCTTTTCCAAAAATCTCTAAATCGATATCGTATTCATACGCCTATAAACGAGAAATCAACAACAACACATATTCCATTGCCAAGAATCTCTAAATCGATATCATATTCATACGCCTATACACGAGAAATCAACAACTAATTACCAAGAGACCTACTTTTCGACCTTGAATTTAAAGTTGAGCTTAAAAGAAGAGTGCTAAAATTACGGACCAATATTCAGCTCATGTAACAAACCTCTAAACTACATTCAAAGGATTCATAAATTCCTAATTGTTCCCTCTTACATAACATTAAAAACTCTCTAACTCCGAAGAAATTTTTCGTTCCTGATCTCCAAAAATTATAAAATCAAAATCTTTCATCAAGCTAAACAATTCAGAAAAGAAACAACCTACCACAGCTAAAGCACTGGGATAATTATTTTAAAACATTACAAACACCATTAACAAATAACAACCAAAAAAAAACCAAATTCTTCACTTTTCCAGGAATTAAGAAATCGAAAAGCGAAAAAAGGACGAGGCAAACGAAACCCAGAATTGGTTCCTTCTTTTGAATCTAATTTTCCCAAAAAAGAAACGACTTTTAGCATAATACAGCGTTTTCTCTGGAGATTTACATAAACAATCCTTTTTTTTTTTTTTTTTGGTTTCCAAATTTTGTTGATTTTGGGAGAACGAAACTACGAAAGAAAGTGTAGCTGTGAGGAGGAAGAAAACATACCGGGAGGCAAGAACACTGAGGCGGCAGCCCAAGGCGGTCGCCATGGCTTCTCGAGATGTGTCGTGGTTTCTCTCGCACTCTTTAGAAACTCTGGTGCAGTCGGCTCTTCTTTCTTTCCCCGCAAGTATATGGCCCACACTCTTTTATAGTATTCCTCAGGGTCTTTGTTGTAATTACCAAAACTTCAGGGGTCTATGCATACTTTTCCATTTTTAGTGGTGTATTTGGTTATTTTGAGGGAAAATTATTTTGTAGTACGTTTTTACGGTGGTTGTAGTTCAAGTGGTTAAAATATTCATCATACACTCGAAATCTGTTGTTTGATATTTGGTTCTTCCCTTGAGTATCCATAATTGTTTCCTGCCAAAAAAAAAAAGAAAAGAAAGAAAAGTGTGTGATGATGTTACAAAATGCTAATAATAATTTCATTTTCCTTTTAAAGGATATAGTGGTGAATTTGAAGAGGTAGTTGTTTTGAAATGTGGGATTGGTCTAAATTTCATAAACTTACAATTTCTTTTTGTTTTGAATTTTTTTAATTTTCTCTAATAATATACTCTAAACTATTTTAATTTATTGATAATGTTGCCAACCTCAGGTGCAAAATAAATTTACATGAAGTTATTTGTTCGATTCTCCTTCTCCTCGATGTCAAATGTCACTTATGTTGAGAAAAGAAAGGTTATATTTGTCTTCTCGACTTGTTTAGTTGAAAGGGTAGGTGAAAGAACATTCACTTTTTTTTTTTTTGAACATTGGGCTGCGAGTTTTATTACTAACAACACACATTTATAAGAGAGAAACCCACATACAAAACAAACACAACAACAAAGTATGGATGAACCAACTTTTTAGATTATGTTTGTAAATCATGTGATGTGCCACAAATAGGAAATAAACACGTTAATCATCACTTAAGTAATAATCTAATTGTCAACAAGCATGTCGGATGGTTTACAAAACATGATAGATATACTGTTTATTTAAACCATATTTTGTGAGTCATATGACGTTGTTGTTGATGATTGGATTATTAAGTGTTGATTAAGTGTTTATTTCCTATTGATAACTCATCACATGATATACAAACGTAGTCTAAAAATTTAGTCTCCTTAGCATTAATCTTTACCTAAAAAACTGTTTGACACGCCCCAACCCGGATATTCCCCGAATACCAGGGTAAGAACGTGCTGGCCGACACCCGAAGGTGACGAAAGCCATTTATTGAGTGCAAATGCTGAGAACAAGGAATAGATAAGTCTTATAAATATAAAAGAATAATGAATAATCATTTAAGGGACGTGTTCAGAGCACATCTAATCTAGAACACTAAAAGAATTAATGTAAAATTTAATGAAACAAAGAATGGGTCCTACACCGAGAGGACTCGAAGATGCCGATGCGGAAGTGCCTTGACGTCGGGATTGTATGCCTCGATTCTACGCCCTGAAGGGGACGCAAAACAAAGGTGAGCGGACCAATTTGATATATATGTATAGTAAAACAGTTATCAACATACTAACCCTCAGGTTTTATGAAAACACATATATATCATGATAAACATAGGTTTTCCGAAACCTAGCATGCCATGCAATGTCTCAAATCATAAGTCATATAAATCGTAATCACTAGTGTATGTCCAATATAACACTTCAGGCCCCATGCCGGCTCCCCGTCTCTGAGCAGACAGTCAGAGGAAATATCACTCCAGGCCCTTGCCGGCTCCCCGTCTCTGTGCTAAATAGCCAGAGGAAACACCCTCCAGGCCCTATGCCAACACCAAACCGTCGCCCGGGACGGACCAGGCACTATCCCTACGTCCCGTAGCGGAATGTGGACCACTAGGTAAATACAAAACCATTTAGCATAAGTATTGAAAAGCAACTTCATAGTATAAAGTCATCGATTGGTATCAGAGCCTAACCCTGGGCGTGGTGTGCCGACGAGGACGTCGGGCCCCTAAGGGGGGTGGATTGTGAGATCCCACATCGCCCAGGGGAGTGATCCTTATATGTATATTCCCATCCCTACCTAGCACGAGGCTTTTTGGGAGCTCACTTGCTTTGGGTTCCGTAGGAACTCCGGAGTTAAGCGAGTAGCGCACGAGAGCACTCCCATGATGGGTGACCCACTGGGAAGTTCTCGTGTGAGTTCCCAGAAACAAAACCGTGAGGGCGTAGTCGGGGCCCAAAGCGGACAATATCGTGCTACGGTGGTGGAGCGGGCCCGGGATGTGGTGGACCCTGGGTCGGGATGTGACACTGTTGCTTCTCATTATGATGAATTCAAGGACGCGGATTTTTAACTCTCAAACATAAACTCTAATTGAGTCAAATCTGAGGAGAAACTTTTATGTGTACCCGAAACATAATAACATACAATGTAATGATAGAGATTTTTTAAAAGTGGGACTCTCTATGCTGTCACCTCATAATTTAACATTATTGTACCAATATTGTAAAATATTGTGCAAAAAACATGATGCGACAAAGATTCTATGGATAATTTCACTTTGGAGGGAATTTCCTTAGCATTTTTCGTGTAACAATATAAATAAACGACATAGTTAATATATCCCAGGGTATCTTTTCGAAGTCCCTTCCCTAAATCAGGGAACAAAGATCTAACTAAACTTGCTTGTTCAATGCTAAATACTTGAATGATCCCCAAAGCACAGAACAACATGGGGTCCTACAACCAATCAAACTTCCAACGGTTACTTTCTTTCACCAAGCTCTTAACCTCCCACCTCAGCCAAGGCCGTCATGACGAAGCCCTTTCCCTCTTCCACCACATGCAGACCTCACTGGCTCTCTCTCTCGACCCCCATGTCTTCTCTCTTGTTCTCAAGTCCTGCTCCGCCGTCCACCGCCCGCAACTCGGCGTCTCCGTCCATGCCCATGTAGCCAAATCTTCCATCCTATCAAACCCATTTGTGGCTTCCGCTCTTGTCGACATGTATGGCAAGTGCCTGTCATTGTCGACTGCACGCAACCTGTTTGATGAAATTGCTCACAGGAACGTTGTTGTGTGGAATGCTATGATATCGCTTTATACGCGTAACGGTAATTTGTTTGATGCTTTGGGATTGTTTGAGGCAATGGATGTTGAACCCGATGTGTCAACTTTTAATACCATTATATCTGGTATGTCAGGATTGGATGATGGGTCGTTTAAGGCTGTCGAGTTCTATAGGAAAATGAGAGCGTGCGGATGGGAACCGGATTTAATAACGCTGCTTGCTCTGTTACGTGCTTTTGTTGATATAGCGGCTTTAAGGTTTATTAAGGAAATTCATGGTTATGATGTGAGAAATGAGATTGACTCGCATTCCCAATTGAGTAGTGGCCTAGTAGAGGCCTACGGGCGCTGTGGTTGTCTTGCAAATGCACGTAATCTGTTCCGCTATATGAAGAAAAAGGATGTGGTTGCATGGAGTAGTCTGATATCTGCGTATGCACTTCATGGGGAGGCAAGAGCTGCATTGGAAATTTTCAGAGAGATGGAATTGGGGAAAGTAGAGCCTGATGAAATTACTTTTCTTGCGGTACTGAAGGCGTGCAGCCATGCTGAAGGATTAGCAGATGAAGCACTGCATTATTTTGGTCGGATGCGTTAGGATTATGGTGTGCAAGCAAATAGTGATCACTATTCTTGTTTAGTAGATGTTCTGAGCAGAGCAGGGAGGTTGCATGAGGCATATGAGGTCATAAGGAAAATGCCGGTGAAGGTGACTGCTAAAGCTTGGGGTGCTCTTCTTTCAGCATGTAGAACTTACGGAGACTTGGAGCTTGCTGAGATTGCAGCGAAAGCTCTGTCCGAAATTGAACCTGATAATCCTGCCAATTATTTACTATTGGCAAGAATGTATTCTGGCTTAGGAAGGCACGAGGAAGCGCACCGTATGAGAAGGAAAATGAAGGAGAAGGGAGTGAGGGCATCATCTGGCGCTAGTTGGGTGGTTTATCAAGATTAATATCAGGTGTTGGAAAGTTATCAAGTTTCGCCTACTGCGAACAGCTTTCGTTCGCCTGTTAAAAATCAGGCCAAAAAACTTAATTGATACCTAAACAGGGTTCAGTATAATGCAGTACTTTGTGACCCTAATCTATGACATTGAGAATGGAGAACATTTTTGGGAGAGATTGGATGACGAGGAAGCAATTTCTTTTCGAACCAGTGGCAAGCTTCAAGATGTCTTCATTTTTTTCAACACGAATATTCTGATTTTTTACTGAATTTGGAAGACGGTGAAGAGTGAAGATGCATTGAGTTTTAGGTACCAGGATGCATATGTAAAAATATATTCTTGACTTATTTTGGACAGCGTGGATGAAGAACGACGCAGTTACAACGATCCAACAGAAGTGTCATTGTCTAGAATTGTTCATCACTTTTTCACTACTGAATTTCTAAATGACTCAACTCAACATTGTGTCTGAGCTGCCTTGTTGAAACAAGGGCTTTCATTTTGTCTTAGATTTGTTCTCACCAATCCATTCGTACATGTCATCTATCACCCCTAACAAAATCAAAGCCCTTGATTCAATGTATTTGGGAATTAAAACAGCTGGCGTTGCAAATTCTAACCGAGGAAAACAAAAATTTGCACAAGAGTTAATCTTCAACATCACATAGTCAAATCGCTTGCGATCTCCCAATAAGAAGCCGTCACGGCCCTGATGGACCAAAACAAGGAGACAATATTATGTTCATCAGACACACCGCATGACAATGCCACCTAGTATATCGAGCCTATGGTTTAACACGTGTAATTCAATAGGGTTGACTGTCCTACTGAAGTTTTTCTCCTAAGAAATAATTTTTGCACACCTTTTTTTCCCTTTATGTATACAGTATACCTTGTTTAATTTTTCTTGTTTGATTTATTCAATCTAAAGGCCATAAATTTACGAGGAAAAAAACGAAATTGCGAAAATCATTTTCCATTCCCGTTCTGTGTCCTAGTGGGCCGGACCTAATAGTGTGCCATGGGTCAATTGTGAAGTTTTTTGGGACCATAATACAAAAAGTCCAAATCTTTTCCTTCTCAAAGAACAAAATTCCAAACCTTCAAAACCCCAAAACACCAACTTGTGCAGCTCCGTCGCTGCTACCGGTAATGGCAGCAAAGCCTCTCTAATCCCAAGCCATGGCGACTTCCATTCTCACCATCTCCGCTCCAACCCCCTCCATTCTCAGACTCAAAGTCACTTCTTTTTCTCCCCCCAGAATCCGACCGCATATCCAAACAATCCCTTTTCG
Organism: Cotoneaster glaucophyllus; assembly: GCA_036320875.1. Classification (NCBI taxonomy): domain Eukaryota; kingdom Viridiplantae; phylum Streptophyta; class Magnoliopsida; order Rosales; family Rosaceae; genus Cotoneaster; species Cotoneaster glaucophyllus. Next base: position 4,728,367 of record CM070068.1, read on the forward strand.
CAATTCACCCAAATTCCAATGTTTTAACCGAATACAAGCTCAGAATTTTCCTGGGTTTTCCGGGAAAACAAATGGGTTTTTGTTTGAGAGAAAGTTGAGGGTTCGTGCGAGTGCGAAAAGTGAGGGTGCTGATGCAGCTGAGTAGGAGAGCAGAGGGGAGAGTACTATGCCTGACTTGTTCAGGGACTTGAGCAAGGAAGCTCCTGACCCTCCTGTCAGGTGGCCTTGGCTTGTAGGTAAACTGTTCTGCTCTCTTTCTTCTTCTTTTTACTATCTGTTTGGTTGCTGAGAAAATGTTGGTTAATGAAAGAGAGAAAACAGAGAAAGTTTTGAGTATTTGGGAAAAAAATATTTGAATTTGTCACCAGCATCTGAAAAGTGAGCTAGCAGGTTGTAATATGTGTAGGCATTACAATGTGTTTGAAAAGAAGGGTTCTTCAACTAATTGTGTATTCTCATAGTTTTATTTTCTGTCAGATCAGGCATATCATTAGTGGATAAATCTTGAAGACTGACGTTTCTTGAACACAATTATGTTTATTGATTTATCTTGAAGACTGTCGTTTCTTATGAGTTGGTGGGAGATGATTTAGACTAGGTGCTCCGATTAATGTGTCTTACCTCTTCATGCTTGACAGCATTCTCTCTCACAAATGCTTTTTCATTGCGATAGTATGAGTAGAGAACGATTTGGTGAATCGGGATGCTTATGAATTTTAGAAACTTGTTAGGAGAGGGAAGAAAGTACAGGTTTAGTAAAACAGATTGGAGCACTGACTTTGTAGATGTGATCTTGTACTTAAATTGACGAAATGAAACTTTATTGTATTGGTTTTAGACTATTTAGTTCCTGGTACGTGCACGCATCAGTGGTGTTATGGATGTATTCTCAATACACTTTTCTGTGAATACAAATTGCACTATAATAGTTTATGCAGCTGACTAAATACTATTTGTCATTGATCGTGCAGCATTGGTCTTCCTTATCTATGCATGGAGAGCTGTCTTGCTGGAATTAGCTAACTGGAGAAAGGCTGCTGTGGGCGTTGTCCGTTTTGTTGGATACCTCTTGAAACTTATCCTGGCCCTAATCTTCCATTTCATTGGTGATCCCATTATTTCCGTGATCAGATTCATAGAAACAACATTGTATGCCATACGCTCTTTCTACTCTGGCATAGTAGCATACGCTCCAATTCCAGAGTTGACGATGGTGATCATACTGGCATCAACTGTTCTTGCTATCGCAGAAGCTGTTGTTCCAAATGCTGTAAACTGTCAACCTTTTCTTCTCACAGCATCTGGTGTAGTAGGCTACGCAGCAGCGGCAGGTTACATCTCAGAGCCTTTCTTCTGGATGATTCTAGAAGGGTTCTACGGTTACTCACGATTAGTTAAAAAGAGAAATGATGTTACATCCGCATTGCCTGCGGCAGCTGTGATGTCTGCCATAGGAGAACCATGGGTTAGAGTTTTGGTGATCGCATTGTATCTGGCCTTGGCCATTTTTCATCACTCAAAGAAGGTATCTGATTCGGAGGAGGAAATTGTAGCGGCTAACAGGAAACTTCCAATGCCCTTGCATGGTGCAGGTTTAACCATCGGAGTTCGTCTTGCTGCTAAGTGGGCTGGCTACCGGCATTTGACATGGATGATAGTATGAGTGTAAGAATACCATTATCTGAGATGTCATCAGTGTTCTCTCTGTAATTCAGTGATTGTACATCATCAGAAATTTCAAGTAGCTAGCCTTCCATAGAATTCAAACCGAAAATGTTTCTATAGTTTCTTGCCAAATTCGATTTTTACGGCCTTCTCACTTATAGATACTTGGCTCTCAAGTAAGAAGTCGCCAATTCACGATTGCAGTCCGTGTAGTTTAAGCGAAGTTCCGTTTTGGTCCTGCAATTTCAGTTGTCTCGAGTTAACCATTTGTAGACTGTAGACTTTGTAGTGTGCTAATTTATGCAATTCAAGGACAATGTTACTTACATAGTTAAATTTATCAATCTTTTCGTCATAAGTAGCTCGTGAGTAACACTGAGGGAAATCGGACTTCTCTGAGGTAAAAACACCACACATGCCTCTTGCGTAACAATCGTGTTGAAAAAATTGCAGAATTCCGGGGTTGAATTGCAAATTTGCAACAATATGAGTTCAAAACGCAACAACTGAAGTTAGAAGGACCGAAGTGGAACAAAGACCGTAGAGGGGGTAAATTCGTAAGAAGATGACTATTGGACCATGAATGTTAAAACGATGCCGTTAGCGCCGTAACAATCGCGAAGAACAAGCCCTAGGGTTTCCTTAGGGCTTTGGATGCCTATATAAACAACCCTAACCCCCGCTACTTGTTCTAACTCTCCAGTCTCCATCGAAGCCTCCTCTACCGCTCTCGCCCAGAATTCCCCCAATTCCCCTTTATACAATCAAAACCCTAATCATTAATTTCTGCAATTTATAGTTTGCAATCATGCACGGTGCACCCCGGGCTTCTCTGAGAGTATATTTCACTGAAGAAGAAAGCCCCAATGCTCGTGCTAAAACGTCGCCGTCAAGTGTTGCAGTTTAGCCTCGCTCTTCCCTACGGCTTTTCTGTGTCAAATCGACGGCTACATCTCCCCCAAAACCCTAAATAATTGTATCAATTTTCAGTTTCATACGGTCCGATCCGATGCGCCTCGACACACCTTAAGCCTGTTTTTGAAAAATCTCCGAAAACTGAGCTAGTCATGGAGGCGCAAATCCAATGGCGGAGTCACACGTGGGGGTTTTTCTCTTCTCATAGTTTTTCCTCTAAAAACGTCCGCTAAATTTTCCAATTTTGTTTAAATTTTTTTTTTTTTTGTGGATTTTGATATCTTTTGTGGAATTTTTGGCTTTGATTACAAACTATCCGCGCTTCTGAGAGCAGTCGATGAAGTAGAATGTGATAATCAATGGTTGAATTTCTTGATATGAGCCAATTTGTTATGTGATTTTTTGGTCTGTGTTTTTGAAAGGTTGAATTTTTTTGGTTAATTTTGGCGCTGATGACTGAATTATACAGCTTTATGCCAGTTCTGCTTCAGAAAAGTCGTGATCGAGAGAGCTGTTTCATACTCTGAGCCCTTTGTGTATAAATTTATTTGATTTTGTTTTTTTTTATTATTTGAGTTGCCGATGATGATTGAATCCTTCTGTTGGAGGTACAGTGGAACTGAGACCCTGTTTACAGGGAGAACCCCTCGGCGAAACTGCATTTCATATGAATTTTATGGATTTAACTGAGGTTTATATTTTTATTTTTAATAATTACTGCGAATGTGTTTGTGTTAATTTTTTTGTTTTTCTCCTATAAGATTTGATTTCTTGTTTGTTTTTTTTTTTTGGGAAACGTGATTTCTTGTTTGTTTTGTTGTTAATTGCTGCTGTTGATTTACCAACCGTCCCAAATTTTTTACTAATTCGTCATCAATTTACAATTGATGTCCCTACAAAGCATGTGTTTGCGGTACGTTGTTAGGAACGGTGGCGCAATAGGAAAAACGAGTTTTGGGTTTTAAAACGGCCCTCTCACCGGCTGTTTGGATCGGTTTTGCAGTTTTGGATCGGTGTGTGCCGCTCGAACCGGGTCGGACCGGCAAAATTTGAGAGGCAAACGCATTATTTTATTTCGCCGTTTGCTAGGGCAATGCCACGAGCTTAGCAGGTCGCGTCCTGTTATATTCAATGGTCCTTAACAGGTTGCGTTACTTTACTCAACGGGTACAGTGACCCGACCCGTTAAGAAAAATATTATTATTATTTTTTTAAATTTGCACATAGCACACTTTGCCGTATAAATATTACTTCAAAACATTAAAACACACTTGTCGTTTAAGTACTACATCTACACTTGCAAATAAGACCCCAATAAAAAAATATCCATACACTACTAGTTTATTAAAAAAATATTAAATGTGCAAAGATATGCAAAATGAAAGAGTTTTTGTTTTCAAGGTTGTGAAGCCTTTCTCAAAAGTTTAAACTTTGTCAATGGAACTCAAAGTTTGCATGTTATTCCTTTTACAAAATCCTCAATTTTTATCGATCATTATGGGGAAATTGTATTGGAACTTTGGTTTAATCTATTGCCTTCAAGAGTTATGTTGATGATGTTTTTAGTAAGGTTTTCTACGTCATAACTATCTTTTGCATTAACTAAGTATATAAAAACCAAACATTAAAAACCATTCAAATTATGAGAAGTTTACCAAAATAATGGACAATTGAGATTAAATCTCAACCAATCCAATGGTCATCAATTTTTTAAATTTAATTTAATATATATATTCATTAACACTTAAGAGTTTATTCATACTATATAACATAAGATTTTGTGGTATCCACTAGTGTAAATATTTTAAATTGAAGATCGAGTTCATTCATTGTATTCATATAGGGTCAAGGAGTGTATTCATCGAAAAGTTTTGTCCCGTTACTTGATCTTTGAATGTTTGTTTTTTGCGATTTTTGTCGTATGCGATCTCGAAGCATATACAAACAAGTTTGACGGTTTGATCGTTGAAATTAGTTTCTTAGAATGCGTATCCCATCAAAACGATAGATTCATTAATACTTAGAGTTTATTTATACTTTCACAAATCTTTTAAATTGAAGATCAATTTCATTCATTGTATTCATATATGGTCAAGGAGTGTAGGTGTAAAAAATCATCAAAATCAGAGTTAAAATAATCGTTAAATCATGATTTTTTGTTTATAACCGTCGAAAAGTTTTGTCTTGTTACTTGATCTCTGAATGTTTGTTTTTTGCGATTTTTGGCGTATGCGATCTCGAAGTATATACAAACAAGTTTGACGGTTTGATCGTTGAAATTAGTTTCATAGAATGCGTATCTCATCAAAATAGATTCACTAACACTTGAGTTTATTTATACTTTCATTAAGTATAACATAAGATTTTGTTGTATCCACTTGTGTAAATATTATAAATTGAAGATTGAATTTATTCATTGTATTCATATAGGGTCAAGGAGTGTAGCCGTAAAAAATCATCAAAATCGGAGTTAAAATAACCGTTAAATCGTGATTTTTCGTTTATAACTGTCGAAAAGTTTTGTCCTGTTACTTGATCTCTGAATGTTTGTTTTTTATGATTTTTGGCGTATAAGATTTCGAAGCATATACAAACAAGTTTGACAGTTGGATCGTTGAAATTAGTTTCGTTGAATACGTATCCCATCAAAACAATAGATTCACTAACACTTAAAGTTTATTTATACTTCATTACGAATAACATAAGATTTTGTGATATCCACTTGTGTAAATATTTTAAATTGAAGATCGAATTCATTCATTGTATTCATATAGGGTCAAAGAGTGTAGCTGTAGAAAATCATCAAAATCGGATTTAAAATAACCGTTAAATCGTGATTTTTTGTTTATAATCGTTGAAAAGTTTTATTCAGTTACTTGACTTTTGAATGTTTGTTTTTTGCGATTTTTTGGTGTATGCGATCTTGAAGCATATACAAACAAGTTTGACGGTTGGATCGTTGAAATTAGTTTCGTAGGATGCATATCCCATCAAAACGATAGATTCACTAACACTTAAAGTTTATTTATACTTTCATTAAGTATAACATAAGATTTGTGGTATCCACTAGTGTAAACATTTTAAATTGAAGATCGAATTCATTCATTGTATTCATATAGGATTAATGAGTGTAGCTATAAAAAATAATCAAAATCGAAATAACCGTTAAATCATGATTTTTCGTTTTATAATCGTCAAAAAGTTTTGTCCCGTTACTTGGTCTCTGAATGTTTGTTTTTTGAGATTTTTTGCTGATGCGATCTCGAAGCATATACAAACAAGTTTGATGATTGGATCGTTGAAATTAATTTCGTAGAATTCGTATCCCATCAAGTTCAATGATATATATATATATATATATATATATATTTATTAAGTAGATTTAAATTTATTTATTTTGTACATATAACACTTGAAAAATTAAATAGTATGTATATATAAGCCGATCTAATGGTCACCAATTTTTAAAATATAATATAATTATTATAGTTTGTAGGGGTATAAAATTGTTAAATTAATATTGTCACATCCCGGCCCGGGATCCACCACATCCCGGGCCCGCTTCACCACCGTAGCACGATATTGTCCGCTTTGGGCCCCTACTACGCCCTCACGGTTTTGTTTCTGGGAACTCACATGAGAACTTCCCAGTGGGTCACCCATCATGGGAGTGCCCTCTCGCTCTACCCACTTAACTTCGGAGTTCATACGGAACCCAAAGCTAGTGAGCTCCCAAAAGGCCTCGCGCTAGGTAGGGATGAGAATATACATATAAGGATCACTCTCCTGGGCGATGTGGGATCTCACAATCCACCCCCCTTAGGGGCCCGACGTCCTCGTCGGCACACCACGGCCAGGGTTAGGCTCTGATACCAAATTGTCACATCCTGGCCCGAGGTCCATCACATCCCGGGCCCGCTCCACCACCGTAGCACGATATTGTCCACTTTGGGCCCCGACTACGCCCTCACGGTTTTGGTTCTGGGAACTCACACGAGAATTTCCCAGTGGGTCACCCATCATGGGAGTGCTCTCGCGCGCTACTCGCTTAACTTCGGAGTTCCTACGGAACCCGAAGCCAGTGAGCTCCCAAAAGGCCTCGCGCTAGGTAGGGATGGGAATTTACATATAAGGATCACTCCTCTGGGCGATGTGGGATCTCACAAATATATATATAATTAATATAATATTTTTTTAGGGTTATAAAATTATAAAATTAATATTTTGCTTATCGTGTATCATGTTACCCACGTGTATACCTGAACCAACTCGCTATCTTAACAGGTGCTTATCGGGTTACCCGATAATGATCCGATTCGTTATCGTCGTTATCGTGTCGACCCGAACACCTGTTAATTTAGTGTCGTGTCGTGTCGTGTCGAGTTATCGGATCGTGTCATGAATTGCCAGGCCTAGCAGTCACCACGAGTTTGCCAGAAGGTCGATAAGGGTTGCAAGAGTAGTGACTGACTAGAAGATGAGAAAATAGTGTATTAAATATAATAATAATAATAATTAAAAAAACACCCCAACAACTATAAGTTTTATACAAACACTTCAAGGGCTCAATTGGAGAGAGAAAAAAACCCCTCAAATGCGAGGCCGAGTCTCTTGGACACGTATATACAAAATGGATTTTTGGTATTCTTTAAGCATTTTAACATATTACACAGGAACTGTTTGTGCGGTTTATGGTTTATTCCCATCCAAACTAAACTTAATAACACAAGATTTTTTTAGGGTAAAGTACAAAAAACTACCTCAATTATTGGGTCATTAATAGTTTCATACCTCGTCTTTAAAAAATTTCAATGTTATACCTAACAAACATTCAGAGATCAAGTAACAGGACAAAACTTTTCGACAGTTATAAACGAAAAATCACGATTTAACGGTTATTTTAACTCCGATTTTGATGATTTTTTACGGCTACACTCCTTGACCCTATATGAATACAATGAATAAATTCAATCTTCAATTTATAATATTTACACAAGTGGATACAACAAAATCTTATGTTATACTTAATGAAAGTATAAATAAACTCAAGTGTTAGTGAATCTATTTTGATGAGATACGCATTCTATGAAACTAATTTCAACGATCAAACCGTCAAACTTGTTTGTATATACTTCGAGATCGCATACGTCAAAAATCGCAAAAAACAAACATTCAGAGATCAAGTAACAAGACAAAACTTTTCGACGGTTATAAACGAAAAATCATGATTTAACGATTATTTTAACTCTGATTTTGATGAGTTTTTACACCTACACTCCTTGACCATATATGAATACAATGAATGAAATTGATCTTCAATTGACATACAACTGACGGAAGGTATGACATTGCAACAAATTCGAAGATAAGGTATAACATTGAAATTTTTTAAAGACGATAGTTGAGGTAATTTTTTGTAATTTAACGTTAACGTATAACATTAACATTAACGTTAATGACCCAATAGTTGAGGTAATTTTTGTAATTTTTTGTAATTTTTGTAATTTTTTAAAGACGATAAGGTATAACATTAACGTTAATGACCCAATAGTTGAGGTAATTTTTTGTAATTTACCCTTTTTTTTATTATTGTTCAGCTACAGATGTGGACGTAAGCATATCATGAGAAGACGAGTACACTAAACTAAAAGAAAAAACAGGGAATTTTTTGATGTCTTCCAAGTTTCAGAAAACAAGTACACTACTCCAAAAACTAACTAGTCTAGCTAGAACAAAGAATTTTACATTAGAATATTCATAGTTCACAAAGACATGATCAGCGTGACTGAAACACGGAATGGTACACTACGTGTCATTATATAAATGGTGGAATATGTGTGTTAAAAAGTTAATAACTTAAAAAATAAAATTTACAACCATTTGTATATAAACATGTGGCGTAGCATCCGTATTCCGATCACAATAAAGCAGCTACTGATCAATATTAAATATCAAGTATAACAAGAATGTGAAGGTTAAGTTGTAGACGTATAAATATATGAATTTACCCTTAAATAGTTGATTTTGCATGCATACAGTATAGTTTAAATTCTACCTTTTCTGCTAATTTTTCTGTGCAGCCATGGATACCAAACCAATCTCGTTGTTCGAGTTCTCCATTATTTTATTACGTGTATTTCTCAAGTCTCGTATCTCCGTTGCAGCTGACACCATCAAAGAAAACAATTCTCTGACCGGTGATCAAACCATTGTTTCTTCTGGTGGGATCTTCGAGCTAGGTTTCTTCAAACCAGGTCAGCTTTCAAACTACTATATGGGCATATGGTACTCCAAGCACGTAGTATCTGAAAGGACTATTGTTTGGGTGGCAAATAGGGATATACACGTCTCTGATAAGGCTATTTCTCTAATAAATTAGATGTATTCAACTTCAGAGTGTAATTGTTGGAGATTATAAGTGGAAAGAAGAATGATGCTTTTTATCGCTTTCAAAGTTCAGCAGCTCTTGCTGGATGGGTAAGTACTAAAACATTATTCTAACTTATTCTCATTTTGTGTTTAACTCTTGCAAATTTATGAGTAATCTATATATATATATATATATATATATATATATATATATATTGAATTTTAATTAGGCATGGGAGTTGTGGAAAGAAGGAAAAGGAAAGGAGGTGATTGATGGATCAATAGGGGAAACATGCCAGCCTGATGAGGCTCGGAGGTGTATCCATGTAGGGTTTTTGTGCGTTCAAGAAGAGCCAGATGATTGACTAACAATGTCTTCAGTAGTTCATATGCTGCAGGGCAATGAAGCTACACCTCCTCCACTTTCCAAAAAACCTGCGCTTTTGACACATAGGAATCTTGGTGCTGTTGGTTCTTCTCTTCGAACACCTACCAATTTTTCCCATAATTTAGCCACCATGAGTTTGCCAGAAGGTCGATAGGGGTTGCATGAGCAGTGACTGGAAAGAAAAAAAAAAAAAAGTATGGTAAATTAGAGAAAAACACCACAACAAACTAAAAGTTTTATACGAACGCTTCAAGCGTTCATTTTCGAGAGTGATTCAAGCCGTATTTGGAGAGGTCAAAGCACATTTCTGGCACACGTCAAACCGTATTTGAAGAGGTCAAAGCACATTTCTGGCACACGTCAAACCGTATTTGAAGAGGTCAAAGCACATTCTAGCACATCTAAATTATTATCCTTATTGGCTAGGTTCACTGTTGTGGCATAATGAGTGTTTGCATTTGCTTATGCGATTTGTTTCCTGTCATAATGTCGAACTTACTGCAGTAATATCTTGTTCTATCAATTCTTTTGAATGTGCGAAATGTCGAGCTTATTGTAGCAAATATGTAGTTTATATATTCTACTGATTGAGAAAACGTTCATAGAATTAACTCAATTGTTTTTTGGTAAGGAACACAGTGTCACAGAATCATAGAATACAATTCCCTTCATATCACCGAGGTTAAAAAAAAGACACAATGTCACAGATTCATAGGATACAATTTAATTAGTTTAAGGGACAACTCTCACAATGTGAATAGTTACCCAACCGTCTGAGTTTTGCCGATCTCTACTCACTTCCTACAAAAGTTATACATCATTAGAGAAGGAATTGGATCCCCTCCTGAGCAAACGGTAGGGATCCTCATGACCCACTAATACTGGCCGTTGGATTTTGATCCAATGGCTACAACAGGGGGTCCCTCTAAAAGTTATAATAAAATCCAACGGCTACAAACAAGGGGATCCCTCTAAAAGTTATAATAATTGTAACCGTTGGATCAAAATCTAACCGCTCGTGCTAGTGGGTCATGAGGATCCCCACCATTTGCTCGGGAGGAGATCCAATTCTATCAGAGAAAACCCTATTTGATTAGATGGTGAAAGCATTACAAATTAATTTACAACCTAGTCTTGGATTGTTGGCCAAGGTACACGTGTCCTAATATCCCGGTTTGACAAGTCAACCTCGGACCCAAAAAAATAGTGTTTGTCCGTCTAACCTTAGACCTCGGACCTTCACTCACATACCCGGCCATTAGAAACTGTCACACCCCAAGTTTTCGAATTCTTCTAAATCCAGAAATAATATATCCGCCATTGTAATTTTCTAACCTTTTCTTTCCCAGAAAGAATCAGAAACAATTTGAGTTTCAGAATGTGGGGACATTCTTTCTTTGAGACAGCCTCGAGGCTTTTCCATCAACGTTCCTCTCTATCCAAGATTCTTGTTGTTGTCACTGTGAGGTACTTGTTCAGTTATGAAACATACGTCTGTTCTTTACTTTAAAAAACAATCGATTGTCAATATCGGTACATTTTTCAGAATAGTAATATGTATTCATTTTTTAGTAAAGAACAGACGTCATGCACATGAAATTTCTCTCTTTAACATGCATGTTTATACGAGCTTGCATAGTTTTTGTTTAGCTTTCTTTTGCAAGGATTCATGTATTTATTTATTTATATCTTTTTTGCCGATTATATATGGCACACATAACATCTTTGGCATTTTATGTTAATTGAAACTCTGCATATCATGATTTCTTCTGACTTGCATTGCATATATTTGCAGTGGGGGAGGCCTAGCAACATTTCATGAGACCAAACCAGTCCATACTGTATATGCTGATTCGGCTCAGGAAGCCGAAACAAGCAAGAAAAAGAAGGTGGTAGTACTAGGAACCGGTTGGGCCGGAGTCAGTTTCTTGAAGAATTTGAGGAGTTCTTCTTATGATGTTGAAGTGGTGTCACCCAAAAATTATTTCATGTTCACGCCTTTGCTACCGAGTGTTACATGTGGCACGGTTGAAGCACGCAGCATTGTTGAACCAATTCGCAAGATTACTGACAAGGTATGTGCCTAGACATGTAATGTATATAAATTTTATGACCTGGATGATTGATTAATTGGATATGATGAGACAATTATGCTTAATTCTCTGTGGTTTCAATGATATGGCAGAAAGGTTTAGATGTTGAATTCAGGGAAGCAGAATGTTATCGAATCGATCCAAAGAATAAGAAAGTTCTCTGTCGATCAACCCAACACAGTAATTTGGGTTTGAAAGAAGCTGAGTTTAGCGTAGATTACGACTACCTGATCGTTGCAATGGGAGCCAAAACAAACACATTTAACACTCCTGGTGTTGAGCAGTATGCTCATTTCTTGAAGGTAACTTAAACTTATTCTTCCCCCCATGTCCGAAAAGTATTTTACAGGATGAAGAAATAGTAAGTGTTAATGTTGGGTTTGAGCTTTCGATTTGCAGGGAATAGAAGACGCTGTGAGGATCCGACAGACTGTGATTGACTGTTTTGAAAGGGCAAGTCTTCCTAGCGTAAGCGAAGAAGAGAAGAAGAAACTTCTGAGTTTTGTATGTGTTGGTGGCGGTCCAGCTGGTGTGGAGTTTGCTGCAGAGCTTCATGACTTTGTAAAAGAGGATTTAGCCAAATTATACCCTTCAGTTATAGGATACGTAAAAATTACTGTGATCGAAGCAAGCGATCATATTTTGAACATGTAATGCATGCATACAGGTTTCTGTATTAGGGTTTTACATGTTTAAAGATGCGAATTTAATTTTTACACACTTGGTTAATTTGGTGTTGCAGGTTTGACAAGAGAATTACTTCATTTGCTGAAGGGAAGTTCTTCCGAGACGGAATTGTTGTAAAAACAGGTTCACTGGTCGTAAAATTAACTGATAAGGAAGTCTCCGCTAAAGATAGAGAGACAGGAAAAATTTCAAATATACCTTATGGGATGGTTCTCTGGGCAACTGGTATCGGGCCACGCCCTGAGATTATCGATTTTATGAAGCAGATTGGTCAGGTTTGATACTAACTTGTGCTTGTTTCTAATTGTAGTCGAGAGCTTAACTTTGGATTTGATGCTTCAATGAATCAAATGATGTAATTTGTCTGCACAAAACAGACTAATCGCCGTGTTTTGGCTACGGATGAATGGCTGAGGGTGGAAGGATGTGACGGCGTGTACGCTTTAGGTGATTGTGCAACAGTAAATCAACGCCGCGTCGTGGTATCTATTTAAATGTTTTTCTGCTTATGCCATGCATTGCAGTATGGTTGAAAGCGTCGATGCATGTATTGTTGTATGGTAGAATTTGCCGATTCTATGTATGATATTTTGTTGTCATTGCATACCGATTTGTTGTCAGGATGATATTGTTTCGATATTCCAAAAGGCAGATAAGGATAACTCTGGTACATTAAGTCTAGAGGAATTTCAAGAAGTCATGGAGGACCTCATGGTCAGGTATCCTCAACTGAGCCTTCATTTGAAGAGCAAGCATATGAGGAATATTGATGAGTTGCTGGAAAATAGTTGGAAAAACCCGAAAGATGAAATCGATATCGAAACGTTTAAAGCAGCTCTTTCCCAAGCAGATTCGCAGATGAAAAATCTTCCGGCAACTGCCCAGGTTAACTCATTATATTCACTTCTTTTTCCATCACATCTCCTTATCCTCTAACCCATGTTCCATTTCTTTAACCATTTTTGTTTTCGAAATTCTAATAATTTAGGTAGCTGCTCAACAAGGTGCCTACCTTGCCGACTGTTTCAATCGTATGGAGGAATGTGAGAAGTACCCTGAAGGTCCCCTCAAGTTCAGGGATGTTGGACGCCACCGCTTTCAACCCTTCAGGTGAAATTCTATCACCAATCCATCACACAACCGACTTTAATGTCGTGCTTAGTTACAATGCTATGCTACTAGGCTCGTTGGCCTGAACTTTTTATATGATTTACTTGAAGGTACAAACACTTTGGGATGTTTGCCCCACTGGGAGGAGAACAAACTGCAGCTCATCTTCCAGGAGACTGGGTCTCAATTGGCCAGAGCACTCAGTGGCTCTGGTACTCGGTATATGCTAGGTAAATATCTGATGCACGTTTGCTTTCACTCAGCTTAAATCCGGCATAGCATATCGGTTTCTGCTGAAAATTCTCGGATTTTTGCAGCAAGCTAGTGAGTTGGCGCACAAGGGCGCTGGTGGTTTCGGACTGGGGAAGGCGATCTATTTTCGGAAGGGACTCCAGTCGGATTTGAGACCAGATGGGAGCATATGTATCATCACACTGGAACTGTGTGTTCCACCATTTGTCTTGCCATATATTAGGCAGAGCATTGCTTCCATTTATTTCTTACTGTCAAACTTGTAACCGGATTGAAGTTACGATATTTGTACTAAATATATGCAAATAACTCATTTGTATTTTTTATGCGACTAGTAGTTGTTTGTAGGCGCCTTTTTACTTCTCACACATCCAACTAATTTTCGGCTGTTGAATCAGATGAATTGAAAAGATCAAATGACAGAAATTAACAAGAGGTGTGTGAGAAGTAAAAAGGGGTGTGTAGATAGCACACCCCTTGTTTGCATGAACCAAGCCAAGACTCGAAATCTACAGTCTAAAGCTTAAGGAGCTAAGCGCTCAAATGGTTAACAATTTTTACTCCTTGCACCCGAGGTCCTAGATTCAATTCTCTCTGCTTCAATATTGATTGTATTGAAAGAAAAACTTTATAAATGATGGCTAAAAACATAACCCATGTCAACGAAAGAGATCAAAGTTGAAAATGAATGGAAGTCAACTTTTCTCAAGCCGTCTCCTTTTTATAAAGATATAACGTCTTATTTAAAAGTTCTGTTCAAAAACCGAACCAGGGACAATGAGAGAAGGGTGGGATCAATGAATGGGTAAGCGTGGGCCTGAAAACCAAGGGATAAGGTAGGTGTGATTTTTTGTGTCTTGCTGTATAGTACAAATGAACCGGGTGCCAGACCTTAGAATTTCTCCCTATCAAGAGCAGGGAAAGTGCTTATGTACAACAAAATGGCAAAACTGGGCCAAAAAGAAAGAATTGAAAAAACCAAGAGAGAAGTGGAAAAGCCAGCACTTATTTTAAAACCCGCGCAGCAGCCGCGCCTCAACGTTCTTCTCCCAAGTCCAGTGACTGACGACTGTGGCATTTCATCAAACACCTTACCTGCACTTCCGAACCCCCCACCCCATCCGCTATGAATATCCAGAGCATGCTATCTTCTTCCTCAAGGTACTTGCGATGCTACATAGCAGCAGCATCAGACCTACGCGCTCTCACTTTCCTCACCAACTCCGCTCCAATTCGGCGCCCGAATCACAACCCCCCGCCATTCTCCACCTCAGTCGATCCGCCGTTGTTTTCCACCGCAACCAGATTCATCAGCAGCTCTTGGACATCTTCTTCCCTAGAGCAAGAAGCTACCCTGAATCAAATTCTTTCCTCCATACAAAACGCCGCCACATTACTCGAATCCTTGTACGAAAACCGCCTTTTCCTCAGCCCAAAATCGTTCAACCGCGTGCTGGTTGCCGCCGCCACCGAAAGCAGCGACCTTTCCCTCCTATCTCAGCTTCTTCAGGCCGCAATCGCGTCTTCTCAACCTTTAAATTCTGCTTGTTTTCTCACTGTCGCCAAAGCTTTCGCAAAGTCGGATGATTGCGCGGAGCTGCTCAGATTAACCAAGCAGGTAATGGAGCTCACCTCTCCCAGCATGACAGTCATAAACAGGATTCTCTTTGCTTTCGGCGAATGCGGAGAGACTGAGAAGGCGCTCCTGATCTTTTCCCAGATGAAAACTCTTGATTTCTTGCCCGATTTGTACACCCACAACACTGTTTTAGAGATTTTAGGATGTGCCGGTAGGATTGATGAAATGCTGGGTCAGTTCGGGGTTATGAAAGAGGCCGGCATTGTCCCGGATGTGGTTTCTTACAATACGGTGTTGAACAATTTGAGGAAGCTTGGGAAATTCGATGTGTGTATGTTTTACTTCAAGGAAATGGGTGAAAATGGTGTGGAGGCAGATTTGCTCACTTATACTGCAGTGATTGAGAGCCTGGGAAGATCAGGAAATGTTGAGGAGGCATTGAGATTCTTCGATCAGATGAAGGCGAGGGAGATTCGTCCTTCCCTGTATGTTTATCGGTCGCTGATCACGAACCTGAAGAAGATGGGGAAGGTGGACTTGGCATTGAGTTTAACGGAGGAGATGAATTCGTGTGATTCGGAGCTTGCTGGTCCAATGGATTTCAAATGTAGTAAACGGTTGTAAGTAGTTATAAGCTGGAGATACCTTTTAGTTTTCGATTTGTAGGTCTCTTGTTATTGCCAATTGATGTAGTTGTATAGTGATTTCAATGTGCTATTCACTTTGTTTGATCAGTTTCAAAATGATTTGTTTCAAACATGATTCGAATTCAACAGTTTTCTTCGAGCAAAGTTGTTCTTATTTGCAGACTGATGATACTCAGATTACTAGTCCTATGGACTTCAAATGAAATATACACTTGTAATTAGTTAGAAGCTGAAGTTATCTTTTGGTTTTCGGTTTCAAGGTCTCTTGCTATTGCCAATTGGTATATAGTTGTATACCAATTGGAATGATTTTGTATCAAGATTCAGATTTTGACACTTATGTTCGAGTGAAATCGTTTTTATTAGCAGACACATCTTGCTAGGAAGCAAGAAAAATAGCTTCATCTCTTATTATTGCATAGCAGAGAAACCAGAGACTTACAAACCGAATTAACCAATACAAAGTGCATACTTACTCCATAACAAGAGTTATGGCTGACTGAAAATCAAGTAAACTTTAGAACAAAAATTAACAAACTCAGTCGAGGTGAAGTTCCTCGACAATTCCACTTATTCTTCTTCAGCACCTTCTTCTGCAAAACTCAATTCATGGCAAACCTCCCCATTGGTGCTAAAGTAGGATTTCATCCCAACCAATTCAGCAGCCCTTTTTGCTGGCCCCGAACCCCTTGGAGTATCAATACCACATCGGACTGTCTTAATTTTTGGAAGCACATCTCCTATCTCAGCAATAACTGAAGGTGACTTCTTATCCTCTGCTGCACCTTGGTACACCACTATCTCACTTGGAATCTCCCACCTCTTCTTCACCCGGCACTCCGGTCCTTGACTCCTGGATGTCTCACGGGCAATGCCATGCGGCTTTCCAACCAAGGAGACCCGCCTCTTGTCACATCTCTTACTGTCATCCTTATCATCCTCAGGCCAAGACCGCTTCCGACCATCACTCACTGCCGAATTCCCAATCCGATTGTACCTACTAGGCACAACCCTCCCAGGCTTGAATGGTGTTTTCTTAGCAGGCACAGACTTCTCGGCTCCGTCTTTAAAAAGCTTCTTGGGTCCAATTGATGCAAGAACCTTGTCTTGCCTCTTCACAGGCCTTTTGGACCCTCCAACAGTAGTTGCAGCCTGTTTCGGAGCTTGAACCCTGGACACAGTTTTCCTTGATTTCGGACTCAAACTCAAACTCTTGCCCCTCTCTTTCGTAGCCCTCAATTCATCGATGTCCTGAAGCCTCCAAAAGCACGATTTCCGGCGACTCTGCGTTGCCTGAACGGGGGTGATCTCGAACTTACTCGGCCTCTGAAATCCGGCTCCAGCTACAATCTCAGACGGCCCCAAACTCATTCCTCTCCGATTAACCTTCGACCTCACACTCATCATCATAGACTCAATCTTTTTCAACCCATCCAAATTCTTCACACTTTGTTTCTGCTCCATGAACTTCGCCGCCACAACCCTTCCACGCTTCTCTACCGCCTTCTCGTTTCTCTCAGCCTTTTCAAGTTTAAGCGCTTCGAGCCTCGAATTCAATCGACTAATCTCCTTCTCAATCTCTTCAATCTCTGCATTGATCTTTCCCTCATCTCGAACACTCTCTTCTCTTTCTTCAACCTCCGCAAGATCCTTCTTCTTCGCAATTGCCGAGAAGGGATCAAGATTCGTATTTGTGTCCAGCGGCTTGAAGGGCACCGAAGATTTGACGCAAACAGGGGTTTTCAGAATATCGGGGCTCAGATTCTCTTTGCTGCAACCCGATTCAAACGACTCGGAAGAGCAATTCAGCGAAAGGGGTTGGAGTATATCGGACCAGGAAGCTTTCACGACGGAGGAGCCGCCTTCGGAGTCTTCACTGTCAAAGGCGGCGTTGTTCCACACCTGAAGGTCTGGTGCGTTAATGGCGTCTTGGTGTTCAACTACACTCATTTTCGCTCACTGGGTTCGAAGTTCGAACGATTTTAGGGGAAGATGGAAAGATTAGATGATGGGGTTTTGTACTGTAATTGCTGATTTGTGATTCTTGGATGAGAGAGAGAGAGAGAGAGAGAGAGGAGCTCTTGATTTTCTTTTTGTATTTTGAGATTTTTGACCGTTGGGAAGAAATTTACAAGTTGGGGCCAGCCTGAGGCTCCGTGTAATCGTAGCCGTTGGATGCTAAACGGCTCCTATAGACGCTCCGATTTGAGTTAAAGTTTTTTGTTTTTAATGAGATTTGAAGTATTTTTGCTCTCGTTTTTTTTGGACATATTTGTTTTTATCTTTTACTATTATATTTTTCTGTGATTGTGATCGTTTATCGTATATTATATGGTTATTTTTCGTTTGGTACTATTTATTTTTAATTTTTAATTTTTAATTTTGAAATAATTTATGACCGCACGATATACGATGAACAGTCAAGATCACGGGATCTCTAGGATCCCCAGGAAAAGGATCTGATCCTTTTTCTATATTTTTTTTGGGTCAGAGGTTTTATTACGTAGGGCAGTGCCCATTTTTTTCTTCTGTAGTACCTCGGCGTGACATGAGTGTGAAGGGTAAACAACCATAACCCCCGTAAGGAGTTGGCAGCGTTTCAAGCTAGGAGTTGAACCAAGGCCGCTATTCCGGACTTAGAGATAGTAGTTCCCAAGTATGATATGAAATAGGAAGGAATAGAGTAAGGGCCTTGTCCGAAAATATAATTTTGTTTTTTTCAAACACTAAATTGGGTGATTTTGGGAAACTCAATATCTGAATATTTAAAAATTGAAAATTGAAGAGAATAGATAATTCATGACTTCACATGAAAAAATCCTCGTTTTTCAACATTATATTGTACGGAGAAGTCTCGTTCAGTAGCTCGGACATGACATGAGTATCGTAAGGTGGTGTCACCTCTAACGTTTTTTTTTTTTTTCTTTCTATTAAGATTAGACATCTTTCATATTTGGTGCTCTTAATCATGTGAGGACTAGATTCATTAAAATTGACAGTTGTGCGACCTATTAGTATAAGCAAATCTCAATCATGTCCTCGCCCGCCCACCCAAAGAGGCAAGATCATGATTCTAATTTTTCATGTCATAAAGTTGTATTTAAATTTTTTTTTAATTAATTCGGTTATTTTTTATGGAATTAATTCGGTAGTATTGAAAATTTTCAGGAATACAAGCATTACGGGTGGAATGTGACTCTTCTCTTCACCACAGAACTAATAATAGAGAATGATAATCCAACTTATTTACAACTATACCAAAAATAATTGACTGACAAATTTCCAACTGATAAAAAAAAACGCCAGCTTTTTCGCACCAATATATGAACGGGAGAGCTCCGAGTAGAGAGACAGAGATACGAGGGCATAATCTTTTTGTGCATAGCGCTCAAGTGAAGAAAGCTCAAAAAACACGCACGAACAGTATGCTCATAAATGAGATCGCTGACCATTTCATAGAACATATATGCTTGACTTTTCGCGATGCTCTTTTGGAGCGACCTACCAACCCAGCGATCGATGACACTTTCCAAGGTCATGACTCAGCCCCAACCCAATCCTCTAGCCGCAGCCTACTCAGCCCACTTCCAATCTTTCTCTATAAACATAGAGTCGAAGTCGAAACCCTAAATCGTTCGCCTTGTCAAAAGACAACTCTTGTGACTGTAAGTTCGAAACTTTCCTGTATCTTCTTCTTCCTCGTCTATTATTCTTCTCTTCTTTCTTCTTCTGTAACGTAAGTTCTCTTTATATGTATTTTCACCAATATGTATATATTTATATGCATTTATATACACGATGAACTCAATGATCCCAACTTTTTATTTTTCAAGATGCACTTTATAGATTATCCTTACAAAATGTTAGGCACATCGTAAATGTTTGAGGTGTTAATTGAGTTCAAAGAAATTGAGGAATACTACATATGTATGTGTGTTTCGTATAAATAAGTTTTATTTAGGCCCTGATCACATCAGCACTGACTTGAGGAGCCTTCTTTCTTTTACCTTTTCATCAGGTAATGAACCCATTAATCCATGGAAATCACCAGAGCTTTTATAGAGGGAGAAAAGAAAGCACACGATGAGCAAAAGTGCAGTATTGACAGAATCAGCAATCTTCCAAACGATGTTTTGTACCACATACTCTCCTTGTTACCCGTCAAATACACAGCACGAACCAGTGTTTTATCTAGAAGATGGAGATATCTATGGACTTCCGTTCCCGTCCTCGACTTCTGTGAGGGCTTCACATCTGACGTCGATGATACAAAACGAATGCAGTTCATAACCACTGCTTTGACTCATCGTCAAGAAAAATCTAACATAAGGGTTTTTCGCATTGCGGGTGAAGAATCTGGAGATACGAGTTTTCAATTTTTACATGACTGCATCCACTGGGTTGTGCAGCATAATCAGGTTGAAGAAATTGTACTCTATCTGAAGATCGTAAATGGCAGGTTTGATTTGCCTCTTTGTGTATGTGATTGTGATTCATTGAGGAGTCTCACACTGGCAGCCACTAGCGGTTTTTCCTTTCTCCGTGTTAGGATGGCTACTAGTACTATTGGTTTCCGTTCACTTCACACCTTGTCTTTAATTCGTGTGAAATTCTCGGATTATAGGGATTTGGTTATGGATTTATTTTCTGATTCAACATTCCCTTTCCTTGAGAAATTGACCATTTTAATATGTAGAGGAATACGTAATCTCAAAATAAGTTGTTCGCGCCTTGTATATGTACGAATGTTCCGAACAGATTTATTTAGGCTGCACATATGTGGAATGAGACTGAAGAATTTGGACGTCGTGGGCTGTTTCGTCAATGCAACTCAAAGTTTCGTCGACATGTTCGCTCCAAATCTGCAGACGTTTCGTTGGAAACATAATTACCTTACAACTGGGAAATATTTGATCCAAATCTCTCCTACCATGAGAACATCTGACGTAAATTTTTTGGTCCAGCGCAATGATATTAGCATGGCGATGACTTGTGTCGCAGTCAATCTTTTGTGCGGATTATCCCATGTTCGACAACTTGTCCTCAGCATTGACGCTCTCCAGGTTAATTTCCTCATCTGTTTTCTTGTCTACTACTTTGAAGCTCTTTAGACTTTTAATTTCATAATATGAGATATATATTAGACTAGAGAAATTGTGTTAAGAGATGATATCATCTACTTGTAAGCATTTTCTGAATTATTTAATTAACATATGGCTTATTTAACCATATCCAGGTTTTATCCAGAATATATTTCGAAGATGGTCTACCAAATTCATTTGTGAAACTTCAGACGTTGGAAATTCAAACTGAGGGCTTTGGCAAACGTGAGATCCCAGGTCTAATGTGCCTGTTCAAGAGCTCTCCCATACTCCACACTCTCAAAATCGACATATCCAATGGCAGTGACCTTAATGATGTAAGTTTTTGCCTACTTAGAGTGTACTGTATATTGGCAAGTTTATAAGGACAAATGAGGGTTAAGGTTACACTGTGAACTTTATAGAGTTTTGAATATATAACTAATAACGATTAACGACATATTTTATAATTTTTTTTTGCAGGTATGGAACAACAGTTTGTTGGACATTACTGAATGCACTGAAGAACAGTACTGGGAAAGTCAAGCTCAGGTTTTGAGTTCCTCCCTGTGTCATCTAAAGGTGGTGAAGATCGTTGTTGCCAGTTATCCTATGAATCTTATGATCCCCGAGAGTGTGATTAGCGTTGTGAGGGTTTTACTTCAACATGGAGGAGGATTGCAAGACATGGTTCTTAGTTCTTATCACCCGACATATTTCCGAGATCCTTGGAAGGACACAACTGGTTTAATAGAGGGGTTTCCGCGAGCATCTGCCAATGTCAAAATCTCAATCGTTTTGCTTGCTGACTGATTGTTTCTCGATGTGCATGGTGTTAGAGTTGATGATATTGTGAGTGCATAGGATTATGACAAGTGTCCATGTATTATTGGTAGTGGTATTGGTTAGATATGTATAAATACCAAGTGTTGTAATTATTCTAAACAAGTTGAATAAAAATAATCATTCAGTTTATAACAAATTTTCCCTCTCTACTTTCTCTCTCTTACTTTCTTAGCTTCGAAGGTTTTGTATTGTTTTCATGGTATCTTCGCCGGGTGTGGCTCGCACCTCTGGTTGATGATCCTTCGTGCTTCCGCCGTCCTTCTCTGTCAGTGATCGGTGTTTGGTGGTGTTTTCCGGTCAGCTATTTCTTTTTCTTTGGCTTGTTGTTTGCGCTCGATAGTCGGTGATTTCTTGATCGGAAATTTTGTGTCGGTCGATTTGCTGGAGTTCTGATCGTCTTCGTACATCAGGTGTTGTCGATTCTTCTGATTTTTGTATGCTATTTCTGTTAATTCTGCGAATTGGAGTACTTTCTCTGTGAATCTGTAACCCTAGGATTTGGGGGTTTTGTGATTTGAATACCCAAGATTGTTGGTCTCTTGCAAATTACTGGCTTGTTATGGCTGGTATTGGATTCAGTCGCAGTTGTGTGTTGCTCTCGACTAGTATATTGGTCTACTAAATTGTTGAAGTTGTGTCGTCCTATTATTTTTTCTTGTGAGCTATGGTGACTTCGATGCAATTAGCTCTTACACAATCACCTATTTCATCTTTAATTCCGAGTGTTGGGAATATTGTGACGGTTAAACTTGATGACTCCAATTATGTTACCTGGAATTTTCAAATGGAACTTCTATAGGAAGGAAATGGAATTACTGGTTTTGTGAATGACTCTCTTCCCTGTCCTGATAAGTTTGATGGTTCTGACTTTGAGGATGAAACTGTTGAGAACAATCATCAAATCTCTGATGCATATCAAGTATGGAAAATTCATGACAAAGCGTTAATGACATTGATTTCGGCTACACTGTCACCTTCTGCTTTGTCATGTATTATTGGTTGTCAGAGTTCTAAAGAGATGTGGACAAGTCTTCGAGAACGTTTCTCCAGTGTCACTAGAACTAGCAGAAGGTGATCAAAAAGGTCATTCAGCTTTGAACTGTTTTCAACATGGTTGTCAGATATGTCACCTCGTTGGACACGTTGCTGCTACATGCTTTGATCGAAATAAGACTCTGCATGATTCTCAGGGTGTATCTTCACCTCTGTCTCATCCAATGAATAGTGGACAATATAGTCAGGCTCCTATGTGGAATCCATTCTCTCCACAGAATATGGTTTCACAGATTCATGGTTCACAGGTTCAATCTTCTGCCATACCTCAAATGCATCCATCTGTCATGACTCAGTCTAATGCTCCACTTGCTATGCAAGCATGTACTGGTACACCATCCCTGGTTTCACAACAAGATTTCTGGCTTCTTGATTCTAGAGCAACCAACCATATGACCTCTGATCTCTTAAACATGCATATGCCAACATCTTATCCATCCAATGATACTGTGACCAGTGCTAGTGGTGAAGGTTTACCTATCAAACATATTGGTCCTTCTTCTCTTTTTACTAAGACACATAATTTCAAGCTGAATTTTGTCTTGCATGTTCCAAAGTTGTATCAGCATTTGCTATCTATGAATCAGTTATGCAAGGACAATAAATGTATATGTATCATTGATGATGTTTCTCTTTGTATACAGGACAAGGTCACTGGGAGAATGCTATTTCAAGGGCTGAGTAACAATGCTGTATATCCACTTCCTATGTTTAAACCACAGAGGTCCATTCCTCCTGTTTTCTCCTCCAGTTGCATAAGTGGGTCAAAAAGTATCTTATGTCATGTGGCATTGTCGATTAGGTCATCTAGCACATTCTATAATCATTGCAGCACTCAGTAAATCTCATATTCCTTTTTCTTGTACTACTCCGCTCCACACTTGTAAAGCTTGCTTACAAGGCAAGTTTACCAATTTACCTTTCCCTGTAATTGCTTCAAAGTCTATTACTCCATTTGAAGTAATTCACACTGATGTGTGGGGCCCCTCACCTAGTATGTCCATTGAAGGTTACAAGTACTATGTTTCCTTTATTGATGAGTGTACAAGATATACATGGATTTTTCCATTAAATAATAAAGTTGCAGTGTTCTATGTGTTTGTTAATTTTCTGGCTTTTGTTTCAACTCAGTTTGCAGCTAATGTAAAAATTTTACAGAGTGATAGGAGTGGGGAGTACATTAGTACTCAATTTCAAAGTTTTCTTCTTACCAAAGGTATTATTCATAAAAAATCTTGTACTTATACCCTAGAACAAAATGGGTTGGCTGAGAGAAAAAATCGACATATTGTAGAAACAGCAATTACCTTGTTACAACAAGCCTCCTTACCTTCCAAGTTTTGGTTTCATGCATGTGCTACTGCTACATTTCTCATAAACAGAATGCCTACACATGTGCTTTATATGCAGTCTCATTTTGAATTACTATATCATTCTCCACCAAAACTGGATCATTTGAGAATTTTTGGGTGCTTGTGCTATCCTTCTTTAAAACCTTACAGAGTCAATAAGCTTGAACCAAAAACTACTGAGTGTATTTTTTTGGGGTATGCTACTAACTACAAAGGGTATATTTGTTTTTCTATCAAGGATCAAAAGTTGTGGTCTCTAGACATGTTGTGTTTGATGAGTCCAAGTTTCATTCTTTCTCTAGTACTGTCTCTTGTCCTTCCAAAGTGGCTCATGTTCCTTCTTCATTACCAGTGCCTGTTATGCATTCCAATACCTTCACACATCCACTTAGGCTTTCAATCCACAATCCACATCATCTTACTACTCCTACTACTGGACCACCACATGTTACTCAGTCCACAGCTTCTCCACATCATACTTCTGGTGATCTTGTTCCTTCATCCACTACTGCTGAGGTATCTGGAGAGGTTCTTTCCTCTAAATATTCAGAAGACCATCCAAACACTAATGAATCTCAAGTTGAGGATCTACAACCAGTGTGTCTCACTTCCCAAAATTGCCACCCTATGCAAACAAAGTCTAAATCAGGCATTGTTAAAAAGAAAGTGTTCTCTGTTCAAATGGATCAGGATTCTGACATTAAGGAACCTCAATCTTTTTCTAGTGCAGTCAAGTCTGTTCAGTGGCAAACAGCTATGAAAGAAGAGATGAATGCTCTACTTCAACAACAAACTTGGAAGCTTGTACCTTTACCTTCTGGCAAGAATCTTGTAGGTTGCAAGAGGATTTAGAAAATTAAGAAAAACCCAGATGGTTCAGTGGCAAGGTACAAAGCTAGACTTGTAGCTAAGGGGTATTCTCAAGAGGCTGGTATTGACTACTATGAGACTTTTAGCCATGTGGTTAAACCAACTACAGTTAGACTAGTTTTGTCATGTGGTTAAACCAACTACAGTTAGACGTCAAGAATGCTTTTCTGCATGAGTTTCTTGAGGAGGAGGTCTACATGTCTCAATCACAAGGGTTTGTTGATTCTAGGTGTCCTGATTATGTAGCAAATTGGAGAGATCTTTATATGGTCTTAAGCAGGCTCCTCGAGCCTGGAATGAAAGGTTCTCTGGTTAATTACTTCAACTTGGATTCAAGTTTTCTTATGCATGTTGGATTCAAGTCTTCTTATGCAGACCCTTACATGTTTGTCAAGTGTGATGCATCTTCCATTATTGTTCTTCTCCTTTATGTTGATGATATCATTCTCACTGGCAGTGATGATGAGAAGGTTCAGAGTGTTATAACTCAGTTAATCAATGAATTTGAAATGAAAGACATGGGTCTCTTGCATTTTTTTTCTTGGTCTTCAGATTGAGTATCAGTCTCAGGGCATCTTTGTTCATCAGTTTAAATATGTCAAAGAATTGCTCTAAAAGATGCATATGCTGGATTGTAAACCTTGTTCCATACCTTGTCTTCCTAATCACAAGCTTCTGAATCATGGTAGTGACCCTGTCTCGGATCCTAGTACCTATAGAAGCATGGTTAAGGCCCTGCAGTACCTTACTTTTACTAGACCTGATATTCATTTTCTGTTAATCAGGTGTGTCAGTTTATGCATTCACCATTAGCTACTCATTTTGTTGTTGTGAAACGTATTCTGAGGTATCTCAAAGGGACTATGCACTTAGGGTTGTGTTTTAAGTCCGGATCATCTCAGTTAAATGCATACACGGATGCAGATTGGGCAGGGGATCCCAATGATCGACGATCCACCACAGATTTTGTTATCTTTATGGGTGATACTCATATCTCTTGGAGCTCTAAAAAACAGCATACAATAAGTCGATCGTCTACTGAAGCTGAATATAGGGCTATGGCCACCACAACCGCTGAAGTTATCTGGATTCAACAACTACTTCGAGATTTGCATGTTGCTTGCCCTTCTGCACCTGTTCTGCACTATGACAATATTTCAGCCATAGCTCTTGCCACTAATCCTGTCTTGCACTCTAAAGCTAAGCATATTGAGATTGATTGTCACTTTGATCGTGAACGAGTTCAACAAGGGACAATTATTTTGCAATTTGTGAATTCTGCAGATCAGTATGCTGACATGTTTACTAAGGGGTTGTGTTCACCTCAGTTTACTCGAAACTGCTCCAATCTCAGGCTTGGTATGATATTATGAGTGCATAAGATTATGACAAGTGTCCATGTATTATTGGTAGTGGTATTGGTTAGATATGTATAAATACCAAGTGTTGTAATTATTCTAAACAAGTTGAATAAAAATAATCATTCAGTTTATAACAAATCTTCCCCCTCTACTTTCTCTCTCTTACTTTCTTAGCTTAGAAGGTTTTGTATTGTTTTCACATGGATCCATGTAGATGATGAAGCCATGTTTAATGTGTGATCAAAACGAAAATGTAAAAGGAGAAATTAGGTTCTCATCCTTCCTTTTGTTACTCCATTGATTAAAGTCCTATTCCTTTTCAATTTTTGATCAAGGTCCTTGGTATTAATAACATCATTAATTATTTCAATAATAAAATATTTTTTTATTTCTAAATATATTCATTTAATGTTAAAAATGTTACAATTAGTATATTTATATTTATGACTAAATTTTTTATCATATATTTTTAGCTTTAGTTTGTACCCATTTTTAATTTGTAATTCTTTTTTAATTTGTACCAATTTTCTTTTCAGTTTTAATTTGTACCCATATATTAATTTCTTTTTGTGCCCATATTTTTTTAAAGTTTATTTGTATTTGTACCCATATTTTTTTTTATTTGTACTTTTATGTTGCTAAATGTACCCATATTAAAAACCAATAAGGTTTCAATAAAAGAATATTCATAACTAAGGATCGCATCCAAAGTAAGATCTCCCATGTATGCGAATTGAATATATACTTGATGGATTGGTGATGTCAACAGTGTAAGTTAGAAAACTTACAACCGCAGGATTTAATCTCACTGATTAAGCCTCAACCATTGGATCGACAGAAAAACACTACCCGCTAACTATGAAAGTCAAAACAGAGCTGAGCTCTCTCTCTCTCTCTCTCTCTCTCTCTCTCTCTCGACACTGAACACGCACGCTCAGTCTCTCGGTCTCGCCGTCACTACCCACCACCACCACCCCCCTCTTCGTTCGCCGTCCACCACCACCGCATATCTATCTCCATCTCTTCCTCCAGCTTCCGCATCCAGCTTAAATCGGAAGCCGCAAAGCTTTAAAATTAAACCCCAATCCTGCAGCTTAAAACAATGTAATATTTGTGTAATCCCTCTCTAATTTGGTTTGATTCTTCAATTTTGAAATTAGTGATTTATTGTTTCGAATTAGGATTTCATTTGTTGCTTTTATAATTCAAATTTATTATCCATTCCCCCCTAAAAAAATGATAATTTTTTCCTACTATTTTATTCGAGTTGTACTCTCACCATGAGAGCGTGGGGACGAAACTGCATTCGGAGTCCATATGAAAAAGTTGCAAAATTGCACGCGGAACTCCAATTTTTAATGTGTCGTGGGGCCACGCCTCTGACGCTCTATCCCTCTTTACCACTGTTCTAAAAATTCCCGCATAGCGCCGCCTAGGCGCTAGGCGGCTGGTCACCGCCCCAATTAATGCCTAGGCGTTTGAAAATTAAGAAAGGGCGCCTAGACCAGCTGAGGCGCCCTCCTAGACCGCCTAGGCACCCGCCTAGCCTGTCCAAACCCGCCTAGGCACCTGTCTAGGTTGCGACTCACTTAGACAGAAAATAGATAACTTTCAATTTGCATTTAATTTTTTTAATAAATTGTAAGAGACTTGTTGAATACTTAAATGAGCACATACTATATGCTTGTTCCCCATGTTTTCATTATGTTCCAATACTTCATAATACATATGTCATTCTATTTTGTAGTTTATGATGAAATTATATATATTTTAAGTATAAACAGACACTTATTTACACGAAATATAATGGATTTACTTAAATCCGCCTAGTTCGCCTAGGCGACCGCCTAGACCCCGCCTAGCCGCCTAGGCGCTAGGCCCCAACTCGCCGCCCGACTATCGCCTAGCGTCTTTTAGAACCTTACTCTTTACTTAACACGGCCCGATTTCAAATCGACTTTTTTGGACAAACCCTTAATGTAAAATTACAGACGTGGCATAATGTGCATCATGGATTGTAATGGACGGTCCAGATTAAAATCGTTGTACAATCCGGTACTAGGCCAGTAAGGCAGAGGATCCAGGTAGACGCAAGACCGTTCCGATCAGCGGCATCAGTACCTCTGCAACTCCAAAACTCGTGCTAACTTGAGCTTCTTCTTCCAGTGAGCCGTTAGGGGGGGCTGTTTGTACGCCTGGATAAAGATTTCGGACTAAATTATCCCGGAATTGGATTCGAAGATGGATTCAGGGAGGCAGGTGTTCACGGTGGATCTTCTGGAACGATATGCGGCCAAGGGGCGCGGAAATATCACCTGTATGGCTGCCGGAAACGACGTCATTTTGCTCGGAACCAGTAAAGGTTGGATCATTCGACACGATTTCGGCGTCGGCGATTCGTTTGGTACGTTACTCTTAACCAATCCTTTCGTTTGGCACTTTCAATTCTTTGCCAATTCACAAATTTGCCATTTGATGAGAATTTGGAATTCAGTCTTTTGTAATTGACATGAAATTCTGGAACTTTCGTCTCAAATTAGTGATTCTTTTGCAGAATAAGTTTTGAATTCCTGTCAAATTTCCAATTTTCATCTGAGCTTAATGCTTAGTGATAGTGTTTAACGTAATTAGCTTGATAGGATATGATTAGTAGCAATTTACTTGATTGATTGAGATTGATTAGAACAGTGATTTGCTTTGGTTACTAAGAAACCCGTTGTTGAATTTGGTTGACTTGATTCGTTTGCTTTCTAGTTTGTGTATGGTATGATCACGGAATGCTTGATGGTTGTTGTTTATTTGAGCTATAGATATTGATCTTTCGGTGGGTCGTCCTGGGGAGCAATCCATCCATAGAGTTTTTGTTGATCCTGGAGGGAGCCACTGCATTGCCACCGTTGTTGGGAGTGGGGGTGCTGATACGTTCTATACTCATGCAAAATGGACCAAGCCCCGTCTTTTAACCAAGCTAAAAGGTCTTGTCGTGAATGCCGTTGCCTGGAACAGACAACAGATTACAGAAGGTAATTTGTCAGTCCACTGACTATTTTCCCCGTTGCATTTGGATGGAGGGTTTGTGCATATTGATTCATTTGAGCTATTGTGTGTGATTTTGTTCGTAAAAATCTCAGCTTCAACAAAGGAAGTCATTCTCGGTACAGACAACGGCCAACTTTATGAAATGGCAGTCGATGAGAAGGATAAGAAGGAGAAATACGTAAAGTTTTTGTTCGAATTATTGGAACTTCCAGAGGCTTTCATGAGTTTGCAGGTAATCTTTAATCACCTTCTCTAATAGAGAATTGATTCTGACAGTTATACCAACTTGCAACTCTACGTATCATGATCTTGATCTCATTCTTTGTGTGCAGATGGAAACGGCAACCATTCTCAGTGGGACTAGATTCTATGTAATGGCTGTAACTCCTACAAGACTCTATTCTTTTACTGGTATTGGATCACTGGAAGTAAGTTTTCTTCCATGCCTAGTGAAATTGTCACTTCCAGTGACAATATATTTGTTGCCGTTACAATTCTCATAACCTGAATATTCTGCGTTTCTAGACTGTTTTTGCTAGTTACTCGGAACAAACAGTGCATTTCATGGAACTTCCTGGTGAAATTCCTAACAGGCAAGTGCTTATGTTGACACTACTAAAATTATTTTCAAAATGGGATAAAAATATTTCCTAATTTTTTCCTTTTTTTTTGGAATCATTGTTCCTTTTATTAAATAAACGGTTACCTTCGATTTGCAAAATTGTTGATGTACTGTTTCATGTCATTCTTGTTGAGCTTTCTGGTTTCAACTTGTCATCTTTCAGTGAACTGCATTTCTATATCAAGCAAAGAAGAGCAATACATTTTGCATGGCTTTCTGGTGCTGGTATATATCATGGTGGTTTAAATTTTGGAGCACAACATAGGTACAAGATAACATTCTTCTGTTCTTCCTTCTTTTTTGATGGCATTGTCTGTCTAGATTCTGCTCATTCTTCTTCTACTGAGTAGTAACCTTCTCCTAATTTATCTCTTTTGCAGTTCTCCTGATGGAGATGAAAATTTTGTGGAGAACAAGGCTCTTTTGAACTATTCAACTTTGAGTGAGGGTTCTGAAGCGGTGAAACCCAGTTCTATGGCAGTTTCAGAATTTCATTTCTTGCTTCTTATCGGGAATAGGGTTAAGGTATTCACATATTAATTCTCTGAATAACTTTTTTCTTCTCAGTGCTGTTATCTCTGTGCCCCTGTTGAGTATCATGTTATGAACTGCTGCTGGTGCTAAGCATTAGGTTAAATGCATTAGATATGTGATTCTTTTATTATTCACAGAATACTGCTGAATACTGCAACTGCCCCCTTTTTAGCTTCCATTATGAGTGTAGTTGTTTTGTAGGTTGTAAATAGAATAAGTGAGCAAACTATTGAGGAACTTCAGTTTGAGCAAACACCTGAAGCAGTTTCAAGGGGTGTCACTGGATTGTGTAGTGATGCCACTGCTGGGTTGTTCTATGCATATGATCAAAACTCTGTATTTCAGGTTTGCGTCTTCGTTTGCCTAAATATTTTCTGAATTTAGTTCATTTTGCATCAGACAGTAAAGTTTTCCATACTGCTGAATTTGAGAACATAATGTAGGTGTCTGTTAATGATGAAGGCCGAGACATGTGGAAAGTTTACCTGGACATGAAGGAGTACGCTGCTGCTTTGGCAAATTGCCGCGACCCACTTCATAGGGACCAAGTATATTTGGTGCAGGTCGTATCTAAGTGATGGTTATACTCATTGTCACTTATTGTAATTTATTCTCACTATGGCACTTAATTAAAAAATTGTGAAGATTATTGCGTTGCTGTGTTGTATATTTGTCTTCTCAATCTTGTATTTACCTGGGTAGTCAGTAACAAAATAATTTGATTTGCAGGCTGAAGCTGCATTTGCCGCCAAGGATTATCTTAGAGCAGCATCATTCTATGCAAAAGTGAATTCTCTATCTATTTCCTTGATCTGTTTTCCCATATATTTATTGCAATAATGCCTATAGGTGCAGCAGGCCATTTGTTGTTTATTAATGATAATATGATTCTTTTCCAATCTTATTGCCTCGATTTTTCGGTTTTGGTTATATTTATACTAGATTTGAACGTGTACTAATTGTGTAGTCACATTGATGACATTTAGGAATATGCTTCACTAACTGAGATATTGTGTGGTAGCTATTAAACTATAAAGTACACATTGTTTTTGTCTTGATGTTTCTCATATTGTAAGGCAATATCTAAGAAATTACCAATTAATATCTTTTCAGTGAACAGCTATATTACTAATATCGTTAAATTGAAATTGGTTGCCCTTTCCATTCTATCAGTCTGATCATCCAGGTCTCATATTTGATGGATGCTGAGAGTAACTGAATTAGTGATTTAAAGCATAGTAACAATGATTTTCCTGCCACTTCTCTATGATTGTTTTGATTTATTTATAGTTATTATAACTTGTTACAGCTCATTTATTAAATTATGGGAGTGTCTTGCAGATTAATTACATATTGTCATTCGAGGAGATCACTTTGAAGTTTATCACTGTAAATGAACAGGTACTTGCAAAATGTTCCTTGCACTGTCTGTGTTTTTGATTTGGTATTAAACTCTTATGGATTTTTTATTTTACTTGGCATGCTTGCAGGATGCTTTAAGAACCTTTCTATTGCGGAAACTTGATAGCCTTGCGGTGGATGACAAATGCCAAGTAACAATGATTTCGACGTGGGCAACTGAACTGTACTTGGATAAGGTCTTACTTAGCTCTTGGATAAAGAACTAGCTTTTTTTTCTTACCTCTCCTGCCCTATACTAGATAGCTTGTAAACGTTGCATTCTTTTTTCTTAGGCATATCAAAGGGCAAGAAGGATAATTAATGATGATGCATTCTGCTTAAGATAAAACCTGAGAACATCTTCCTTTTGACTCCGTCGTCAGTTTATGCACACTTAAAATAGAATAATGTAGACGTTGAAAGTTTCCTTTTACCTGAAGTTACGAAGCCATCACTAATATGTTGTTTTTCATTGTAGATAAATCGTCTACTACTGGAAGATGATACTGCAGTGGATAATCGTAATTCAGAGTACTACTTGATCATTAAAGAGTTTCGTGCATTTCTTAGTGACTCCAAGGATGTTTTGGATGAGGCAACTACCATGAGACTTTTAGAAAGGTAATTGTCATTGAATTTGCTTTGAATTGTTCATCTCGCACCATTCTTTTTAAATTCTTATACAGCTGTGGAATCCCATATGCTAATATCATGTTGTTTAAATGTATCAGTAGAAGAAAATGTCATTTTTAAATATTATCATCTACAATTAGATTATTGTGAAAGATCTGTGCCATTAGGTACTTGGTGGGTCTTTCTCTTTAGATTATGTTACAGTTGAAAGAATACTAAAACAAAGGATCCTCTGGCTACATGCTGCAGTTATGGCCGAGTTGAAGAATTGGTTTTTTTTGCTAGTCTGAAGGAACAGTATGAAATTGTAGTCCACCATTATATTCAGGTGCTTTGTGCTTCCAATTTATTTCTTATTTGGTTTCAGATTCTTGTCATTATCACCTGTTTTGCTACTTCTATGGTTTCTTTTAGTTTTTATTTTTTATTTTTTATTTTTTTTACTTTAAGAAAAAAATGTCCTTCTAGTCATGCTTGATTTACATTGACTGAATGCACATTAGCAAGGAGAGGCAAAGAAAGCATTGGAGGTGCTCCAAAAACCTACTGTTCCTATAGATCTTCAGGTATGGGTTATGTTCTCTGGTTTGGTGTTTGAAATTTTTCCCGAACAGGTTCCAGATGTTCTCAAGTGTTTATGTGTTATAATATTATTAGTAGATATGTGTTTTATTTTATCAAATTATGCAATCCTTCACTTGCAGTACAAGTTTGCACCAGACCTAATCATGCTTGATGCATATGAAGCTGTGGAGTCATGGATGACTACAAACAACCTCAATCCAAGGAAACTCATTCCTGCAATGATGCGTTATTCAAGTGAACCACATGCAAGGTATTATCTCATGTATATAATGGACTAGAAATTGCAATTATGAATTGAAGATCTCGGTAAGGCTCTTTAGATACTAATCAATTTCCCTTAACACAAAAAGAGCACATATCCACTATATTTTATTTGCTGATTTTAGACATAAAACTTGAAATTTCTAATTCATTGTGAGTAGCAGTGTATTGCAATGCCTGTTTTGTATACATGTGCCCCTCCTCTCGCATGACATATTAGGTTCCCATGGTGTATTTTATACTTTGGTCACTGAAGTATCTTCTCTTTCATTCAGGCACAAAGTTTACATTGATAGTAGTTTTAATTTACAGTTGCCATAGAACTCAGGATTTCTATTTCCTGTGTGTTAGTTAATGATGCATTTAAAATTTAAAGCTTTACTCTTCTTTCTTACTGCTACTAATTTATTTTATATCACATGCAGAAATGAAACACACGAAGTCATCAAATATTTGGAATACTGTGTTCATCGTTTGCATAATGAGGATCCTGGTGTTCACAACTTGCTATTATCACTATATGCCAAACAGGTTGATTTCTTGAAGAATTTGATATGATTTTAGTATGATCTTGGTTTACAGGCGTCTACACATATGTATACATACTTACATTATTAATTATTATATACATCTTTTAAGAACTGTGATGTCCCCGTTTCTTAACTCACTTATGCCTACAAGGCTCCCCGCTTTGCGAGGGTTGGGGGGTTTGGAACGTCTATAATACGCAACCTTACCCTTGCTTTGCAAGGAGGCTGTTTCCACAACTCGAAAGTAGGAAAAATATTTTGTAGCTTGAAATTTGCAGAAAAACCACATCCTGAAGTGAATTATAGGCTTATGGCTATATCTATTACTTTCCCTTGGTTTATTTTAGATGAAATTATATATATGCGAGAATTTCTTTGCCTTATAGCCATATCTATATATGAAATTATGAATGCGTTTCACTGCTTTCACAATAATTTACAGGAAGACGACAGTGCACTTTTGCGTTTCCTTCAATTCAAGTTCGGAAAAGGACGGGAAATTGGCCCAGAGTTCTTCTATGATCCCAAGTATGCTTTACGCCTTTGCCTCAAGGAAAAGCGAATGCGTGCCTGTGTTCATATATATAGTATGATGTCCATGCATGAAGAAGCAGTTGCTCTTGCCCTGCAGGTATAGTTTGAGGCTATGTTTTTGTAATTCAACTATTATTGCCCCAATCTATATATTGTTTTACTTGTAGCAAAAGGATTTCAATTTACATGATATTCTCGTTTTTGGATACCAAGGGTCCTCACTGGTTTATTTATTTGTTAGAACTACCTTTGCAACATATGCTGCCATTGGGATAGTTAAGGTTGGGGTTATCTGAATGTTGAAATAGTTATAAATTCCGCGTATCTTGTGTCTCCAACTCAATGGGAATAGGAACAATCACCTCCACCTAATATTCCCTTCTCCAGTGGAAGTGGAACCCAGGAAAATCTAATTGTTACATAATTCTTTTACGGTTATGTAATTGTAAGTTGAAATGGTTTTATCCTATTGTTTCATAACTTGTTCTTTGGTGCCTTAAGGTTGATCCTGAGCTTGCTATGGCTGAAGCTGACAAGGTTGAAGATGATGAGGACCTGCGAAAGAAGCTTTGGCTCATGGTTGCAAAGCATGTTATAGAACAGGAAAAGGGAGCTAAAAGGGAGAACATTCGGAAGGCAATAGCATTTCTTAAAGAAACTGACGGCCTTTTAAAGATAGAAGATATATTACCATTCTTTCCGGACTTTGCCCTCATTGATGACTTCAAGGTAGAATTATCATACCCTTCTACTTTGTCATGGTTTGTAATGTTTATAATGATTCAAGTCTTTTGCGAAGTTTCAAGCTTTCTTCTTTTCTGCCAGAAGTGATTTTCTCCAATTTTGTTTTTGTTGGCTACTTCACATATGATTTTTTATTTCTTTACTACAATATGCTGTGTTTTATGTCTTAATTTACAGTTGAATTGTGAATTTATTTGCATGCATGGAAACATGTTTTATTGTGCTCTGGTTACAGTGAATATGATTATATAGCTTCATTTGTTTCCCCTTTAGGTTGCCTCTTTATCAATTGCTATAGTGGTTGTTTGTATATTAGATTTCCATTGTGAAGTGGTTTTCAGAATGTTTACTTGTGTGGTGCTGTTGGAACTTTTAGTTTTCAGCACGTTGGATTTTGAACTGAATCTGTATGTATGTAGGAGGCAATTTGCTCATCATTAGAGGATTACAACAATCAAATTGAAGAACTGAAGCAAGAGATGAATGATGCGACACATGGTGCAGATAACATTAGAAATGACATTAGTGCACTTGCTCAAAGATATGCTGTGATTGATCGTGATGAAGAATGCGGGGTATTGTTCATGTTGATGTTATAGTTTCAAGTTAAATTGGATTGGCTCATACTTTCATTTCTTTCTCCAATACTTGCTTTTCTTTTACTTCTTCTATCAGGTTTGTCGGCGTAAGATTTTAACTGTGGGTAGGGAGTATCAGTTGGCTAGAGGCTATGCATCCGTAGGCCAAATGGCTCCATTCTATGTGTTTCCATGCGGACATGCCTTCCATGCCGAATGCCTGATTGCCCACGTCACACGTAGTACAAATGAAGCTCAAGTAAGTTGAAGTATTGTCTTCTGTATTCTTCTCTTTTATCATTATCAGCTCGTAATAACATAGTGTTCTGCAAAAGCTTTACAATGTGAACCCAAGTAGTTGAAGCGTAAGAAATACTTTTGGGCTAGATGATGCTTGTGCCAGTTGAATTAATGTTTTCGTTTGGTATGAAATGTATTTCAGTAACAGGAATTTTCTATAACTTGCCCCATTTTTTTTAATGTGTATTGTAGGCAGAGTATATATTGGATCTGCAGAAGCAGCTTACTCTACTTGACGGGGAAGCTAGGAAGGATTCAAATGGTACCCTTACTGAGGAAACCATAACAAGCATGGCCCCTGTAGACAAGGTCTGCATTTTGATCTTAGTTTGCTCTCTCTTCTTTTGCTTTGCATTGTATCTTATTTGATTTGTTTTATGTTTCATGGCTGTCAAATGAGTCTATTAGATTGTTAGCCATTTTCGATAAGATTTGCTTTTGATTTTCAACTATTTTCAAATATACGATTTCAAGTTAACTTTTCAGTTTCTCGTGATGGTTTTACAATGTATATGCATTACATTGTATTTTATTTGATCTCTAGTCGATTCATGAAATTAAGATCTACATAGTAAGCTAAACCAAGTATTTCATGTTGGCAGCTGCGGTCGCAGTTGGATGATGCAGTGGCCAGTGAATGCCCATTTTGTGGGGACCTAATGATCCGTGAGATCTCTCTACCTTTCATCCTTCCAGAGGAGCAACAGCAGAATACTTCATGGGAGATAAAGTCGCATAATCTTGGACACCAGAGGAGCCTGGGTTTATCTTTATGATCATCTTTCTCTGCGTACGGGTGCCATGTGAGTTGTGTACTCCTACAGAGATGTCTCGTTGCGGAACTTTGTTATCTTTCTCCTTTTCTTAACAATTTGTTTGGCGTCATTACCGTTGTTAACAGTGCCCTTGTTGCTTGTATAATTTTTTTGTTCCCTTCGGACGGGCTCTTTCGCTTCCTCGTCTTTATCAGGTGATTTTGGGGCCGTATACGGTCTGTAGTTACAAAATGGCTCCAAGTTGTCAAAGAAACATTGTTTGCAGTGATTACTTTTCAATCGCTTTTTTTTATGTCTATATATAACAAAAACACCGAGTCTGTACTGTAAGTGAACCATGCTGACTATTTTTGGAAAGAGCTTTGAATTTTCGAGTAAACTTTAATCATTTGATCAGTGTAGTAGATTTGCAAATTTGAGTTAGATCAGTTGACCAAAAATTGTGTGCCCGCCACTTACGCCCCCACCCAAATTCGACTTGCACTATCTAGAGTACTCTAAAAAACTCTATACAAAATAAAATAGTAGTTCGAAAATAAATAAATAAGTTGGATGATGGATACTGATCAAATTGGTAGATGCACTTACGTTCGCATAGTATATTTCTACGTCAAGGTGATTTGCTACTCATCTATTAAAGGTGGGGTCTGTCCTACTAACTTGAGGATTTGGGACGTGCTTAATGAATTATTCATTCGTTCGACTTACTCATCATACAATCAATCATTTTAATGTCTTACTTAGTTACGAGCACACTCTACTAGATTTGGCTACATAATATACTTCTAGTGTAAACAACAATATTGTATCTCATTCAGTGAAGTTGGTTGCATGAATCGTAAAAAGTCACAATTTACCAGCAATTTCTTTTTATTTATTTCTTTGTTTATCAAAAGTGAAAAACTATTTAAAAAAAAAAACAAAGTGGAATCTGAAAAGCACACTGATGCTTACTTGCTTGGGCTCTTTTTATTCATGCATTTATTTTCTAACTCGAACTCTCCCCTCTTCAGGCTCCCAGCGCTTATTTCGTTGTTCCAGCAATACAAAGCCATTGACCAACAAAGATTGTGTTGCAGTTGATGTTAGGGTTGATTGCAAAGAAGTGAGCAGTCAGCTTGAGCTTGGCCATGATTCCATTGCAAGTATCCCCAGCTTCTACCCCCATAAACTTTTTGGCATTTTAGAGTTGCTTTTACACCCCCAAACCCAACTACACCATCAAATATTCATAAAACAAAAATCAAACACAAAACGCAACATATCAATATCCCATATAATCTCACAAAAGAAATTGTTATTAGCACTCCTACAATATCAGTCTGCATTTTTTTTCTCATTTTGTAATTTACATTGGCAAGGGGTGTTTGCTTGATGACTTGCTAGAGTGCCAATAACAGCTCCTTAAAAAACAAGAAGATTTCATTTTATTTTACAAAAAACGATGATACGTGATTACCATTCATAATTGGACAATTAAAATTCTAATACCATAAAACTTACTGTCGCCTATTTGTTTGCCCTCAGCAAAGGAGATGATGAGAAAAAGGTAGAGCATGAGAACCAAATTAAGGGATTTGTTAGACATAACCACAGCCATTTTTGCTTTATTATGTGATTGTTTATTAGTCTTAGAAAAATAAGTGTGTTTAGTGTGTTGGGTGATGATTTGATGAGAGTGTAAAGCCATATTTATAGGTCGAGATGGTATTGCCTAGTTAGAAGCCGGCTTGTCCAACGTCCATTTTCTAGTGTATTTGCTTTGGTTTACCAAAGTAATTATATTTTTGTTTATTCAGTTTTTGTGATCGTGAACATGTTGTGTGTTTCAGGAATATTGCGCATTGGGCAGGCTTAGCTGCCTCTGTATAATTTGCTATGTCCTGCTCGCCCATTTGTCTCATTTTCTTGTTGTTTGCTAAAAACCTTTTAGTCTCCTAATATCTTTCTTTCTCAGGCTTATTTTTAGCTACGCCTTCTGGAATTTGATTTTAATCTCACTCTATAACACAAAAGTCGTCACTTTATTCCCTAAAACTCAAAGTTCACTTCACTTTGCCCCTCTGGAACTCGATTTTAATCCCATTTTGCCCCTTGAAACTTGAAAGTCATCTCTATAAAACTCAAAATTCGTTCCACATTGCCTTAAAATCTGTTAATTTCTTACGTGGGTTTGATTTAGATGCCCCAAGCTAATCAATTTCTTTTTTATTTTTTTCATCTCTTCAATTTCTTTTAAACTTATATTCTCTTATTGTTGAACGTTAACATACAATGGAGAATTATAATTAAAGTTATTGCACATGTAGCATAGTTTACAAGTTTTTGGGAGAAGAGAGAGTCCACTGACCAAATTTGAAGTTTCAGAGATTAAAGTGGTGACTTTTAAGTTATAGTGAGCAAAATAAAATCAAAATAGGGTTACAGGGAACATAGCTAAAATAAGTCAAGGAGTCATCGAGCATTGGTGTATATTGTCACTATGGTATTTTGTGACGATGGTTTTTTTTTCTTTCTACATAATATTGCATGATTGACAAGTAATATCACAGTAGCACCCCTGTGCTACCTAACTTGGTCTCCTACAACTATATTACCCATTATTCTCATTTTTTTTTACATGAAAAAGTGGTATCTGTTGTAGGCCTATTTGATTGAGCGATCTATGGAGAGAGTGAGAGAGGGTGCGGCAAGCTTTAGGGAGAAGAGAGATTGATTTAATTGTGAGGTGTGTTTGATTCACCCCATTGTGCCTTTATTTATAGTAGTAGAAAGGGTAAATGCCTTTCCCTTTAGGATTACAACATTTAATAGGTAATATAGTCCTAATAGGAATATAAGATACTTTCCCATATTCTCTAGGATTTACACAATCACATTCCTATTCTAAATATGACTGCAACACTCCCCATTGAGTGTGTAAATACTCAACAAACCATCGCATCAGATCTTCAGCAGATAAGGTAGAATAGTTTGATGAAGTCATCGGCACAACGGGTGATCGCGAGTCTCAAATTTACTTTGAAGTATGCATGTGTAAAAACTCACAAAAACCTCGCTATGGTAAAACCCAAGATATGGGGAAAACCCATAGACTAAGGGAAAAGTAAGAAAATATGCATAATGTCTTAAACAAACGTCAAACTGGACGAGTGTAGTGAACTCAACGGAGTATGATCATTCCAAGATGGGTGCCTCATTAATCGTAGGAAAACGAGTACATTAAGATCATGTGAGTATGCTTCTGGATACTCCCCCTGAGTTAGACATAACTTCTAAATAAGAGAACTACAAGCGATTCAATTCAGACAATTTGCGCATACCGATTCCTTGGACGAGCTTCTGAAATGTAGACTTGGGCAACGACTTGGTGAAGAGGTCGGCCAGGTTATCCTGGGAACGGATTTGCTTGACTTCAATGTTCTGATGCTGCTGCTGCTGCTGCTGGTGTGAGTAAAAGAACTTCGGCGCTATGTGCTTGGCGTTGTCTCCCTTGATGTATCCCTTCTTTAGCTGCTCGATACATGCTGCATTGTCTTCAAAGATCGTCGTAGAAAGGTCAACGACTGATGTAAGAGCACCTAATTTGTTCCTATGTTTAATACTTTTTCATCCTATTGCACAGCTTGACAGAATAAAGGATGGAAGATCAAATTCATTATATTTCATTTTTAGAAACTTATGGTGAGATATTGGGAGGAATTAAAAATAATGTTTTATATAAACTTAGGGGTGGTTTGTGAGTGAATGGTATGAGGGAACGTAGAGCAGATGTGGTGTGGGCCATCACCAATGCCCGGACTTGTAAATATGATTTAATTTGGCTTATTTTTTTGACAAATTGTAATTTATATTTAATTGAGTATGTAATTGATCTTGTAATTATCATAAAAAAGATCTCGTGTCAATTAGTTTTATTAGTCCAGCCTTTTAGGATTAGATTGGTCAGTCGAAAGATGATGACAATCTCATCGAGTGATTGCTAGAGAAAATAAAGGATTGAACGTGAAGATTACTTGAGGAGGAAGGACTTTCTAGTCCAGGAAAAGTGTGTAAGGTCACCTATTTAATAGGTGCTTCACACTCAAGGAGGACATCTTTTGCAACGCAAAATATCCATATTGCATTTGAATGAGCAAAGAAGCCGTTCTGCACTTCGTTCAAATCCGATGTGTGCGACCCTGACAAGGCTCGCTTGGTTGTGTATCTGGGTCTTATATGAATCTTGGAAAGTCTTCATCTTTTCTCTAGTGAATTATTGCTGGCAATCTTGGACAAGGTTTTTCTAGTTTGAGGTTTTTCCTTGTAAAGCTAATTTTTGTGTGTATGGTATTTTTTTTTATTTTGCTTTGTCTATATCAATTCTTTGCACAGAACAGGATTAAAATTAACATTCAATCTTTTAGTTTGAGTTCTTGGTTTTACTTTACATTTTCAGAACTCCTAGCCCATGAATCGAACAATATTTACAATTACTTTGACGATGATGGTGAGTCTGTAGCCAACAGAAGATATTGCAAAAGCGGCTGAGACCGATCACAAGGAATAATGGTACTCTGCCTAAATGTCAGTTTAGCGGTGTATTGTATTCATAGAAGAGGGGAACAATATTCATGTCAATCCATGGATATATATAAGGTGACGAAATAAAATCATCACAGGCTCCAATACGATATATTGGAGAAAAGGAAATCGTTGAGAGGACATGAAAGCTAGAGTATAATTAGCTCATCCTCTTTATTTATACAATTATATAATTAATTCTTTCAACTGAACACGATCAATCGATTAATTGCAGCTTAATTCACAGTCCCTTCGGTACAAAGCCATTGACCCACAAAGAACTTGTCGCAGTTGAGATTAGGGTTGATAGAGAGGAAGGAATCAGAAGTCAGTTTGAACTTTTGAATAACAGATTCGCATGTATCACCCTCCTCAGCACCATAAACTGACTCGCAAACTACATCTCCCTCCTCTCCGAATCCAACTGCAACATTAATAATGCATGTATCAGATATGAGAACTCATATAGTTTTTTTACTAATATTTATGTATATACGAAACTAAGAAAAACAAGCATATATGAATAAATATTCTTACTGCCGAGCTGTCTACTCTCAGCAATGGAAATCATCAGAACAAGAG
This sequence comes from Cotoneaster glaucophyllus, assembly GCA_036320875.1. Taxonomy (NCBI): domain Eukaryota; kingdom Viridiplantae; phylum Streptophyta; class Magnoliopsida; order Rosales; family Rosaceae; genus Cotoneaster; species Cotoneaster glaucophyllus. The sequence continues at coordinate 4,770,317 of CM070068.1, forward strand.
AGAGCACTAGAATCAAGTTAAGAGTTGTTGCCATTTTGTTGCTAGCCTTAGCCATCTCTGCCTTCTTAATCTCTATGATTAGTATTAAGTGAAAACTGTGGTTTCTCTGGGTGGTTGTGTTTTAGAGAGTGGCTAGGAGTGTGTATTTATAGATAGAGAAAAGCCCACAAAACAAAGTTTGTGATCGAGAGCTAGGAGCATTGTAAACTTTGATTCTTGGTTCAAGAGGGACGGCTTCTACATTGTTCAAGAGGGCCGGTTCGGTTAACATTGAGCAGAACACATGCATGAAGTTTTTTTTTTTTTTAAAAGGGCTCATTGCAGGCCATGGTATGATTTTGTGGATCAATGTTGCATGAGACAATTACCAGCCGTCTTACATTTTTTTGGTATTTTCATAGTTTATTTGATAGTATGCCTAAAAAAATAATAAAGTAAATTATATAACTTGGGGACACTGATAAAGTTACATGAGTGATCACCATCAATTTTGCATGATTAAACTTCAGTCTGTGACTCGGTTAAGTAAAATTAACATGATATTCATCATCTCCATCTTTTATGTGATAGCATCCTAGCTATATATAGGTTAGGTTTGGTTAGTTTATTCGACAACATACTAAATGAGTAATTAAATCCCATAAATTAGATCCATGATAAAGTTATGGACACGTCCACAAAACCGAAAATCTAAGAAAAGGCTGGGGCGAGTTACCTCATAGCAAGCAAGCACTGGTGCGGTGCTACTGGCATGGGCCTCTACCCCTAATGTTAGTAGCGTAGACCCGCCTCGGACAACTAAAAGAAGTCCAAATAACATAATTTCATTCCCAACAGCGATCCCTCTTCTCTTTTTTGTTCCGAAGGCCTAGCGAGTTAAGCGAGTTCCTTTTTTTTTTCAAAGGCGGTCTTTTGGCCCGATGACTAGTGAGAATTTAATTGTCCAAGCGTAAAAAAAAAAAAAAAAAAATTGTCTCCATATGAAAGATAATTGCCTAAAACATATTATGTAGGGGTATTGGAAGCGCAACTAAAGCACACAAGTAACGGTGTTTCGTATTCTTTCTTTCTATACGATTCTCAAATATCAAAGTAGCTGATTTTAATGATCTGAGAATCAAAAGGTGAAGACAAGTTAAAGAAGTGAATATTTGTTAGTGCTACTCTTAACTAAACCTTTTCTTCTGTCATTGATAATTTGGGGATGTTTATACATTCTTTGCACAATTTTAATAGTGTCTAACTTGTAACCAAGTATCCCGATTGATTTTATTCTCGATTTATAATTTGAAAATTTTTCTTGTCCTCGGAGCTAAAACTCAAAAAATTAAAAATGAAAAAATAGAAAAAATTTCTAAATTAAAAATGACAAATTGAAAAAATTTCTATTGCTAATCCGAGCTAAAGCTCAAAAAATTAAAAATGTCAAACCCTCTAATACTATATCAAAATGCTCAGAAAAATTATATTCGTAAAACAGAAACATATATGTACCCCAACGAATGTGTACTAGTCCATTAGAAACGGAGATCAAGCTCAGAAAATTAAAAATGTCAAACAGTCTATACTAGCTCAAAAAATTAAAACTGCCAAACATATACCATCAGAAATGATCAGAAAAAATATATTCGTAAAACTAAACCTATTCTAATGGATCATAAAACGTACTAGTTCATTCGAATTAGAATAACTTAAAAAATAATTCATTACTATATAGTTAAAATAGTCGATTTATTTTGATCGAGCCGCCTAATTTCATTTTCATATGTCCAATGAAGTGGCGTATTTAAACTAATTCAATTCCTAATTTTACTTTCTTTGTAGTAAATAATAAACACAATAAATTGAAATACCAAAACCGTTCTCTTATTCATGGTTTTCATTTTATCTCCACAATCTTTGTACAATTTACATAAATGATTCCATCCGAGTTAACTTAATCATTGAGTTGTCCGTTTCAACTATCTGTTTCCATGACGCTCGTCAACGGAGCAGCTCCCGAGTCCCGATCAACTCTCCTAACTTTTTTCCGCCGGAAAAATTCCGATCTCCGGTGACCTTAGCCCTGACCCCAACAGTTCAAGTACATGACTTTTTGGATAGACTCGTCCGCTTGGTTCCGTCTCTCCTCGCAATTCCCCAACACTCCGGAGAAACCCGACCCGACTGCGCCGGATAACGGTCGGAGATCCGTTGATGTGTCGCCGCCAGCGAAAGATGATCGCCTCCGGTTTAGCTGAAAGGATTTTAGGCCGGATTTCCACTTATGTCCCTGGTCGACAGGGCCTTGCACCACGGCCACGCTCGCCGCCATCCACACTCGACTCAGTTGATTCATTGTACAAGGATCTCTTAACTTGAAAATTGAAGGTGAGATGATCGTTTTGTTTGATGATGTGTGTTTTTGAGAGGTTGGTTTAAGTGTTGTAGAGGAGGACAAAGGCGGTTATTTATAGGCAAAGGTGGGAAGTGATACTGCGTTTCGTGAAACCGGTGGTTTAAGGGTGAGTGGGAAGTGGTTTTGGGAGATAAGTGGTGACATAGTTAGGCGTGGTGGCCCATTTGTTTTGGCGTTTTCTCTTTTTCTTTAGAGGTATCAATGATTCCTAAAATTTAATAATTGATTGCGTCCAAACTTCACATTGTGATTTTATCGTCAGTTTCTCGTGATTTTGATTTGTGATGTGATGTTAATATTCTTTTTTGTTTTTGCAAATTGATGTTCATTATTTTCATTCAGTTTAGGAGATTAAGGGTGCGTTTGTTGCGCCGGACTGTCTCGGACTGGACTAGTTTCCGGGACTAAGCTGGACTGGCTTAGACTGGACTAAGCTGGACTAACTTAGTGAAGCGTTTGGTGCAGTCTCGGACTAAGAAGCAGGATAAGAAAAACAGTACTGTTCACCAGATTTGTGTTTGCTTAGACTAGGACTACAAATTTTTGTCATTGTGTAATAGAGTAATGCTACAAATCTCATGATATGGGTTAATTGGAGCATATTTTTGCCATGTATATTATGAATCTTAAAAAAAATTGACAATTGTTTTGTTTCTATTACCTGCTAATAGAATTTGGTTTAATTTGCAAATGTAGCTTGGTTTAAACTCTATCACCCAACAGAAGAAAAATAATAGTGCCCGATACATGCAACTTCAACAAATACAAGTACATAAGAAGATCTCCATAATTTAGAAAATCCTAGTTAACATTAGTTAACATTAGCCAAAATAGATCTCCATAATTTACAAAATGGCTAGTTAACATAAGCCAAAATACTAGTGCAAAGCTAAGTTATAAGCCATAACATAAGATTGTATGATTAATAAAATACATCCATGTTAACATTAGCCATATTAACATTAATAAAATACATCCATGTTAATAAAGTACATCCATGTTAACATTAGCCAAAATCCTCATCCGCTTGCGTTGTCTCTTAAAAGCCTTTGGACGAACACTTTCTTGAGTTCCGGTTTGATTGCCCTGAACACTCCCACATTTTTTGGTTTATCCAAAATAAGAGACAATGCATCAATTTGATCCATAGGAGAGAGACCCATTGCTTCAAGTTCATTAGCTATGTCAGTATGGTTATTGCATACACACACACACACACACACACTGCATACACACACACACACACTGCATACATACACACACACACACTGCATACACACACACTGCATACACACACACACTGCATACATACACACACACACACTGCATACACACACACTGCATACACACACACACTGCATACATACACACACACACTGCATACACACACACACACACTGCATACACACACTCACACACGGACATACACTCACACACACACACACACACACTGCATACACACTCACACACATACTCACACGGACATACACATTCTCACACACGGACATACACACACACACACTGCATACACACACACTGACACACACTGCATACACACACACACTGCATACATACACACACACACACACTGCATACACACACACACACACACACACACACACTGCATACATACACACACACCCTGCATACATACACTCACACACACCCTGCATACACACACACACACCCTGCATACATACATACACACACTGCATACACACACACACACACACCCTGCATACATACATACACACACTGCATACACACAAAATATTGCATACACACACACACACTGCATACACACACTCACACACGGACATACACTCACACACACACACACACACTGCATACACACTCACACACATACTCACACGGACATACACACTCTCACACACGGACATACACACACACACACACACTGCATACATACACACTCACACACACTGCATACACACACACTCACACACACTGCATACACACACACACTGCATACATACACACACACCCTGCATACATACACTCACACACACTGCACACACACACACACACACACTGCATACACACACACACACTGCATACATACATACACACACACACACACACACACTGCATACACACACACACACACACACTGCATACATACACACACACACACACTGCATACACACACACACACACACACTGCATACCCCAAATTCTAATCTCAATTTCAAACCCCAAATTCCAAGTTCTAATCTCACACACACACACTGCATACACACACACACACAAACACTGCATACACACACACACACACACACACACACACACTGCATACACACACACACACTGCATACATACATACACACACACACACACACACACTGCATACATACACACACACACACGACATACATACACACACACACACACTGGTCAGATGCACACACTGCATACATACATACACACACGCATACACTGCATACATACACACACACACACGGCATACATACACACACACACACTGGTCAGATGCACACACTGCACACACACTGGTCAGATGCACACACTGCATACACACACACACACTGCATACACACTCACTCACACACATACTCACACGGACATACACACTCTCACACACGGACACATACTCACACACACCCTGCATACATACACACACACACACACACACACACACACTGCATACACACACACACACACACACACTGCATACATACATACACACACACACACACACTGCATACACACACACACACACTGCATACACACACACACACACACACACACACACACACTGCTTTATGAAAACCCCAAATTCCAAATTTCAAACCCCAAATTCCAAATTTCTAATCTCAATTTCAAACCCCAAATTCCAAGCTTTTTGAAAACCCCAAATTCCAAACCCCAAATTCCAATTTTCTACTGCATACATACATACACACACACACTGAGTCAGGGTTTTTTTTCAAAGACCTTGGCCAACTTCAAGGTTTTTTTTTTTTTCAAAGACACCACAAATGCAAACCCGAATTGAAGAATCAAGATCTACAAGCGTAATGGAAGAATCCTGATCTACAACCCAAGTGAGAAAACAAAACCAAATCAAATAAAGATCAACAAATGATTCGAAGTTTATCCAGTACGAATCACGATCTACAACCCAAGTGAGAAAACAAAACCAAATAGAAGAATCTCAATCTGCAATTTGACCCTAAAAATCAAAACCCTAAAAATCGCAATCTGCAATTTGATTCCAAAATTATTGAAATTTTCTCAAACCCAAAACAACTAAATCAAATAAAGATCAGAAATATCACGATCTGCGAAATAATCGAAGAAATAAATCTAAGATTCGAAGTTTACCAGGCAAGAGGAGTAGATGAGGGCGAGCAGGATGCAGGCAAGCAGGACGCAGAGATGAGGGTGAGGTGGACGAGGATGAGGGAGCAGGGCAAGGAGGAAGCAGAGCAAGGAGGGAGCAGGGCAAGTAGGAGCGATGTGCGACGACTCAGGATGCGCAAGGTTCTCTCTCGCGAAGGTCTTATGAGTCCGGCCGAATTTGGGGTGTTTCGCTAAGAACTCTTAGCGAAGCTAGTAATCCGAGCGAGTCCCCCCTAATCCCATTAAACCTAATCCCGGTACACACCAAACACTGGACTATAGTCTAGTCCAGTCCTGTCCCTCTTAATCCTGCCAAACAAACGTGTCCTAATGTTGACCGTGAGCTTAATTTTTAGAATCTCTAATATGTGTGTTTTACTAATGAGAATCTATTTGTCCTTCTACGTATATTTAACGTACAAATTTCATAACTAGAATAGTTATAATTTTTTATCGTTATTTAAAGATCATATGTAAAAAAAATTTATTTAATTTAGAACTTATTTAGTCATTTGTGCATGTCTAACTAATCGATAGTTTTGTTAACAAGTAGTCTTCTCTTCATGAATCATTTATTTGTTTGATGTATGCGAATTACAAAATGATCTCTTCAATGAATTATTATTGACAAATATGATCTTCAGATAATGATATTGAGAATTAATGTCCGTTATGAAGTTGATCTGGTGAATATTCATTAATTATAAATGAGATTAAGTACGTCCCTCACGGGAACAACACAAGCATTATCCTTTCAAAATGAATAGTACTTGTGTTTTACATGTGAGGGAACGTACTTGTGCTTTACATGTGAGGGAACGTACTTGTGCTCTGCATATAATCAATGTAGCTTCATTAAACTAACCTGATAATCGAAACTGTTCATACCCAGTTACAATTGTGAGTCAAATCAATTATGTGTCGGTTATAGAGGACTGTGAGTAGTAAAAGTAATTGAGTTACTATTACAACCACGAAGCACGGTGATTAGAAGATTAGTGAGCTTTTAAAACGAAAGTAGAAATTGTATAAATGATAATAATTGCATCCCCCTATGTGGAGGATGTACAGACTCTTTCATTTACGAATAATGTATCTTGATCGAATAACATAAATGATTGAAATCATTCAATTTATTAAGCTTCAATAAAGATCACACATACTAAAATCACTCAAATTGGAGAATGTTTACTCATCCAAATGTATCATATATATGGACGGTTCATCATGAATATAATACTTTGCATTGACACTGTCTTTCATTTACGAATAATGTATCTTGATCGAATAACATAAATGATTGAAATCATTCAATTTATTAAGCTTCAATAAAGATCACACATACTAAAATCACTCAAATTGGTGAATGTTTACTCACCAAACGTATTATATATATAGACAGTTCATCATGAATATAATACTTTGTACCGATACTGTCTTTTGTTATGTAAATTTGAATGATTAATAATGTAAGATCCCACATCGTCCAGGGGTGTGGATCATGTAAGCCATATATGTATATTCCCATCTCTACCTAGCACGAGGCCTTTTGGGAGCTCATTGGCTTCGGGTTCCGTAGGAACTCCGAAGTTAAGCGAGAATGGGCCAGAGCATTCCCAGGATGAGTGACTCACTGGGAAGTTCTGCTTGCCTGAGTTCCCAGAAACAAAACCGTGAGGGCGTGGTTGGGGCTCAAAGTGGACAATATCGTGCTACGGCGGAGTCGAGCCCAGGATGTGGTGGGGGCCCGGGCCGGAATGTGACAAGTAATATCTTATTGAAATAATTTTTTTATAGATGATTTTCATAATAAGATTACGAAATTAAACAATTCTAATTATAAAATTTGTACTGATATTTGTCAGTTGGAATGAATCATCTCAAGGGGGAATGCAAATGTTATTCAAGTAGAAAAATATAAGAAAATAATAATGCTTGTGCCCCTCACAAGGGTACTTACTTGTCTTTTACTTATGAATAACAAACTTTTACTGTCCGAATATATAATTAGAATTGGTCCTTCTCTTTGTCATTTAAAGATTATATATGTAAATAATTATTTCATTTATTAGAGATCTTTTAGTCATTTATATGCATGAATACAAATGGGTCGTTCACATAAAGATGCTACTTGTTACCAAATAGTTGATTAATTTAACATGTCTGGATAACTAGACGAACTCCATATTGAATAATTATTTTTCAGATATGATCCAAAAATGATGAAAAGAAGAGAAAGAATGGTTCCGAAAATGATATTAGGACTGTATTAATTCGTTACTCATGAGTAATAGAACAAGTAAATCCCCGTGGAGATACACAAGCATTATCGTTAAGAAAATACGAAAGATAAAGCTAATTATCTTTTTAAAAGTTGATAATTAAATACTAAATCGAGTACTTAAAAGAAAAACTTCCTACTTTTATGTATCAGTATTTTATTCTACAGGTTACATCTGGAGATAAAACATTTGAATTCGGGACACCATCCATAACGTGTAAGAATCATTATATTATACTATTCATTATCTTTTTATTTAATAACAACATTGTTTAGACAATACAGTGTTCTTTATTAGACTTTTCTAACGAGCTGGATGAGATCGATCGCGATATGCAGTGATGAAACCCTAGAAGGAGAAATGAAGAGAAAAAGAATCTTTGTAGTGGCTAGAAGGCCCCAAGGCAAACAGGTGTCGTGCTTATCCGAACTTTCCCCTGCAATCTCATGACTCATCGCTCGTGCATCCAGCCAGTGCAAACACGTGTACAACAACGTTTTGTCTTGCCCTGCAGAACTGGATGCTCTTAAGATGAGGATCCTCATAAACAGTTCATCCGAATCGTTCAAACTTGATCCCATCCTACGCTCTCCTTCCGAATCGTTCAAACTTGATCCCATATTGCGTTCAGGAGAGGATCCAGTTCCGTCCCCTGCTACCCTCACGTCCTCTTTCAGCATGGGGCTCGCCACTTGTCCTCTTCCCCCAGTTATCCTATAAAATCTCAGGGGTAGTTTCGTCTTTCCGATGTGATCGGAGAGCGGATAAGGTTATGGAGGGAGAGGGACACGTGAGCAGGCAGTGCCAGTGACCCTTTTGTGCGTTTTGGCGCCATTGGGTGGTCATACTCATGGGGGCATGCATGGCCATCACGTGCTTTGACGTGGGGTCTGTCGTCTCTATTATCCTCGGGTTTTGAAGCTTTTAAAATGAAATTTTTTTTGCTTTTGTTTTTAGTATTCTGATCTTTGAGCTTTTTGGACGGGTGAGATTTCATGCAGCGCGAACGAACGGTGTTTGATATCAGTCGGTTGACCATCCGACGGTCACTTCTTTTTCCCTTTTCTGTTGGAACTCGACCGACAACATTAAACTTTCATTTTTGTTTTTGTAACAGAACTTCGTTTTTTCTTCAAATTTTCATTTCACATGTGTCGAGAGAATTTTGTCTGGACCTCGTATCGTATGAGTTGTATTGTATCATGCCGATATATTTACGAATACAAATTTTGGGAAAATTTGGCTACGGTTGTACGGTATCATCAATCATGTTTATGCAAAGAAAACTTGTATGAAAGGTTTGTATAATCATATTTATACTGTTGAGGAGAATACTTTAGTTTTTAAAGTTAATATCACATTTCAAGTTTGCGGATATATGTAATACTTTGTCAACGTGAACCATCTTGCTGAAGCAAAATAATTTCTAATTTTTGAAGCATGTTTACAGCTTCTTGGCATGAAACTTTTGTATTTCCATATTGCATCCTCAAGATTATCTCCCTCCCCTTCTAACTTCTCAAAATGTTTCTAGGTCAATAGTATTTTTTCAATCACACATCTATTAAAAAATAACTTCTTTGGAGTTGGAAAATTGGTTTGATCACACCTTTATGACAATATAGAAGTTTTACCGTATAACTAATTTATCGGCTAGTTGTATCTCTATTAAAATTGAAAAGTGTCTTCAAGTTTGAATTCTCATCTCTATTGAGAGGTGATCAAAACAGATATTTTTCTGATCGGGTTAAGTTTAACTAGTTGACATGGTATGGTATGGATCTATATGAAATAATTGTAGATACATTGTTATAGAGATTGGGATTGTGTACTTAAATATAGAATGGTTGGCAATAACCCTATATATATACACACATATGTGGTGATAATGAAGATATAGAGATACTGACTGACTGAATTGCCACACAAAAGTTAATCGAGAAATGACGTTTTTGAGAGGAAGAGGAAAGGTGGCTTACGATAGTTTGCATTTCCTAGCACACACTAGGATAAATCGTGAAATACAAATTAATTGTAGCTCGAATTGTAAACATTACAAAAGTTTTGTATTCGATTCTGTTTCCAAATATCACTTATTTTCAGTTGTTAGATATTCTTAGGGTATGAGTCTAGGATGAGAAGATTCATCATGGCTGTCACATACAATGAATGGGGATCACATTACAACTTGCTTCCCACCATGTACATTCTGTTTATTCTTATCATTACTGCAGATGGGTCACCTGATATAGAGTGGGACTTCCATTTCACCAAAGGAGGTCCACCACCCATCAGGCATCAGTTTTGAGAGTAATAATTGTGTTTACTAAATGCTCTCTAGTCATTATCAGAGTGGGGGAGCTGGTGGAAATTGTACAACAAGAACTGGTCCCCATTGTAGAGATATATATTATATTTTACAGTTCCAAAAGTACTTTTACAATAATCGCTTTTAGACTTTTGTCAACAAAGAGAAAGTGAAAAGAAACCCAACTGTGCTGCTGGTATTGGAAACCAAATGTTTTAGATGTATCCATTCCTTTTTTGATAGATTTTGCACTAATGGAGATTATTGTTCTTAGTATAATCCACTAATGCAGATGGTTAATTGATTTTTGATTCTTTGTGGGTTTCATTTGCTATCACTCTAGCTTTATCAATATTATACTAGTATATGTCCTTTATCAATATTATACTAGTATATGTCCACAGTAGGGGTGGATTTTTTTGCCAAATTATCGTGCCAACTGAATTGCCAACCGTGTCATACCGATTTTGTGCCAATCGGTAATGGTACGGTATTATACCGTACCGAAATTTCATGGTACAGTATTGGTAATGGATATCATTACCACTGTATTACCGTACTGTACCAAAAATACAATATAATATATCATTTATAAATTATATAATACATATTTATAATATTCCAATAATTTGAAAATAAAATCCTACTTATATTAGCATTGTTGTTGGTGACTTTGATCTCTTGAAATGATGGAAATCAAACACAAAAAGAGTTCCTAATTCTTTCATAAATAGCCAAGATATCTTTGTAACCTCCACTTCTACCGTTGCTAGTGAAAATGCATTTAGCCTAGGGAGGAGGGTTGTGGACCCTTTTAGGGCATCCTTGACTCCTAAAATAGTAGAGACATTAGTGTGTACTAGTTGTTGGCTTAGGGCAGATGGAGTAAATTTCTACAAGGAACTAACGGAATATATGCTTCAATTTTACAAGGAAATGGAAGAAGAGGAAACAAGAAAGATATGTTTTAATCTTTTTAGTAAATTTGTTATTAAATGATTTTCAACTTTAATTCTTCTTGCTACTAATTAATATGTTTTCTTTATTTGTAATGTAGGCTTGATACAAACTCAATCTTCTACAAGTTCAATGCCTCCTCCAAAAGCTTCGACATCTCAAGCTTGAATAACTGATCAATGAATTCTACTTTTTGAAGTTTAGTTCCAATTTTCATTTGGCTTGAAACTTTAATTTCTATTTGGACTATTAACTTCTATTTGTTTTGGTTCGTAACTTCTATTTGGATTGTAAGCTTAACTTTCATCATGAATCTTGATACATCATTTGAATTATTGTGTGTGTGAATTGTGAACGATGACTAATAGATGAATTTAAACTACAATGTATGAGATAAAGGTACCAAAAAAAAAAGTTTTTCCCTTGAATTGGGTTAAAAAAAACAAAAACAGATTTTGTCCCAAAACAAAATGGCAATTACCATTGCCATACCAGGCCAACCGAACTTTTGGCAATACTGAACTTCGGTATTCCGAAAGTTTGGTACGGTAATAGTAATAGATTTTACCAAATCGAAAGTTTGGTACGATAATTGGTCTGAGAGTTTTGGTACGGTAACCGTACCAAACCCACCCCTAGTCCACACACAAAGTGTGTATGAAATATTTTATTTTTATTTTTAAAATTTAAGGAGAGAGAAAGAGACTGAGAGAGAATGTGGGAGCGGGGGAGAGAAGGAGAGAGGTTTATTTATTTATTTATTTAAATTAGAGATGTTAAAATTATCTGTAGGTGATGCTTAAATAAAAAACAGTAGAATTTTATTTTGTGAAATTACGTTATTACCCTCAACTTTTTAGTTGTGATAAAAAATTAAATAGTATTTTCACTCTTCTTTAGTAGACAAATAGATTTCTATTAATATGTAGTTCGGGTAATAAATTTGAGATTGAACATATATAAGATCTTCCAAAAAGGGATTAAGGAGTTTGGATACTGATAACTTTTTACTTATTTGTAATTACAGGCAGGTATTCCTTTGTTAAAGAACATTGTGAAAGCGATGACATATACTTAGTTGGGGATTAATTTATACTAATTAGAGGCAGGTAGTACCTATCCATTGTCATTTGCTTACATTCCAATTCATTGTTAAGATTAGTTTAAAAGATAAGATCTCCTCTTATTCTCCACATCATATATATAATCATTTATATTAGAGGATAACTTTGCCATCTGTCTAGCTCAAGTTGCTGCACACCTCTTCTTCCGATAAACACTCTGATATAACTTTTTACAGATCTTTAATTAAACTTGGATCCTTTTACACTAAAGGGAACTACACATGCAATATGAAACACCAAACGTAAGGATGTTATGGTCCTTGAGATTTGCATAACTCTTTATTTTTTGTCAAATCATTTGTTCTATTGTTTATTAAATTGAGGGTTTTTTTTTTGTCATTTTTATCCTTATTTAATATAATTTTTCATGGAATGACCAAAATGATTGATAATGGACAAACTCATGGACCACTTCTATTGAATTCAAATCTCAGGGACCAAAGTGATGAGTTATACAAATCTCATAGACCATTTTGGCTAAAAAGCCCCAAACGTTTTAAGACTTTTTTGGATGTGTTTTAATAAAATGTTTTTGAAACCAGGTGAATCTTGAAAAAACACTTGAAATGATTCGTGGAAGAAGCACATGACTGACGCTTCTTCTAGGAAGCACTTTCAAGTGTTTTTAAAATCCAAAAATATTTTCTCTCAAAACACTTCCAATCATTTTAAAAACACTTACAATTGTGCCGTTAGTGTCCTTACTAGTGAAAAAAGTTCAAAAGTTATTTGTAAAAAGTTCTATCTATTTGTTTTATATTTAGTGTCTCTTTAGTGGAAAAGTTCAATTTCCTACTGAAAATTTGCAAAAAGTTTTGTCTATTTGTATTTCTTTATTCTTTAAGCCTGAGTTTTTTATTCTCTATGTATGGTACTAAAAAATTGTAAACTAGAATCTCGAAGATCATGAGCAAGATACCCCATGAAAATAAAAGGGATACCAAGAAATGGTCTTTGATGGATAAGTTTGGTATTAAAATGTTTGTTTTATGGTTAGTGGACCATAAAATAAGAATTAAACTCAGATCTCAATCCACTTCCCACTAATTCCATATAATTAAGAAATAGAGAGCAGCCTCAGTATTGCTCTCTTTCAAGCTGTCAACTCTGAAGTCTTGAACAATGGCAAAAGTATAGTTGTATGTGTTTAGAACCACAACTTTCATAGTCATTAGTAATCTGAATCAAGATCATTTCAGATCAATACATACACATATATCATGATCCTTAAAGTGTATGTCAACATGGAACAAATAATTGCACATGGTTTTTGCAAATTCAGCAAGGAAACCGTAAATTCGCCGTATCGAGAGGGGTTCATGATGCATATCTCAAGACAAAAATGAGGTGAAACAAACATCCAGAACAGAGATTATATCTTCTGTCAAAAGTAAAACATTCATTTATACTATCTACAGGTTATAAGGTAGAGATGGGGACCCGAACGAATCAATCAGTACTTTATTCTAATTTTTTTCTTGAAAATAAATCTCTCAAAGGACAGAGAAAAACGAATCCATCCATAGCGAAACATGCTTCCAATTAGAAAGAAATGCCCTTAAACAAACACAACTCTACACTGAATCAGCCCCTTCAACCTGCTGCTGCGCTAGGTATCTTTCCCTGCGCTCTTTCTACAAACGAAACCACACATCATACCGTAAGAATGTGCACAAGAGGAATGGTCTAAACAAACACAACACCGTCACCCTACCAAAAGAAACAAAAACAAGTTGAGTGCCTCACCCATTCATCTATGACAAGTCCTTCCCCTACAATCCGGGGGCCTGCTTCTTCTGGAGGCTTCTTTCGTGTTTCAAGGGCAGCTTCAGCTTCGGCCAATTGCCGCTTAAGTTTTTCCATTGCCTTTAAAAACAAAATTGAAAGTGAAAAGGCTTGTTACTGAGGCTGAGCTAAGACAACCAAAAAAAGTATATACTGTGCAAGAAATGGCAAATTGGTCCATCTACTTACAGGGGTAGGGCGCTCAGGGTCAAGGAAAACAACACGCAAAACCTGCTCAACCACGACTTCGTCCCTCTGCTCATCAAACTGCATAAACACATATTACAGTTAATGTTCAATATCTTTGAATTATGATGCACACTGGTTTCTATCTTGTCATAAAGTAAAAAATATACAGCAGATTTCCGGTCATAAATCGGATGTATAGCAAGATCAACCTCTTGCAGAAGCAAGATATATGGTCTGAACAAATTATAAGGAAGCCTTAAATAGAAATTATGCCAAATGTTTGCTAATGTAGTATGTGACATCTGAATTTTCACTTATTAACATATGGCGCTGAAGGTTATAGACAGCATGTGCTTTCGCAATGGCAAGAATATTCCCAATTTTCACACACCGGAAAAAACGACCTCAAATCTGATATCTCAAGTCTACTCACAATATTTACTGATATTATCTTGAGGGAAAGTAAAAATGATACTGTGGAAAAACAACGTAAATGAATATGGTAAAAGTTATATACGAAACGCCTGCAACTATACCAGTTCTGGTACATAGTCCATATCTCCTTTCACTTTTAAGCTCATGATCTTGAACTTCACCCTGCTCTTCTGGTCTACAGCTGGTTTCTCATCGTTCTCCGGAGGTTCCACAAACTTGAAAACTGTCAAGATTTAATATTACAAATTTCAACGATGAACTTGCTAAAATATGACTAGCTAGTGTGTTATTCATTGCAAATATATGGACGTGAAATATAACCCGAAATAATGGAAGGTCATGAAAAATGAATTACCAGTTGCAATAAGACTTTCACCAGGAGCAAGTATACCCCCAGGAGGACGCATGTAACAACTCTTTGGTGCAGTTGTTTGGAACTAAAGCAACCAACACGTAAGCAGTTAGATAGTCGTATCAAATTCGCAACAGGAAAAGTCCTGATACTGTCATCCAATGCTATACAATTTTCAAAACTATGCTAACCAAATTTGATCGTAAATCTAATCGAACAGTCAGTTTGTCCAATTAGCCATGACTAGTTTCGATAATGTTATAGAGGTAAAATACAAAACAGGGGAACTTAGAGGATTCAATCCATACCTTGAAAGCTACAAGAGACTTGCTTGTGTTTTTGATCCCAATTGCACTCCTGACCTGCTTACCGGGTTCATCTTCAGACGAAACAATCACAATGTGAGGCCAAATATATCTAGCTTGAATCATCTAGCAGCGAAGGAACTCAGCCAAATTACACTTTTATAATGATTAGCAAATATTTCTGAGTGAAAAGCTTATAAGAAATCCTAAGTGGAACAAAAACAAACTACACAAATGGATACTTAAAAACAAACGATCAAAGAACAGAGCATATCAGGTGTACAGACACCAATTAGAACCGTCCAGATCAGCAAAAAGAAACAACATTTGGAACTCCGATAAGGGCTTGTTTGGGGTTTGCTTGTAGAATGGTTAAAACCGCTTTCTAACAACCAAAAACAGCTTATGGCTACGTTTGGCAGAAAAATTGAAAGTGCTTTGACGGGTTTCGTATAAAAACAATTCTAGCAAAAGTACTTGTAAGCATAAATGCTTCTCATCGAAGCATCACCAAACGGTCCCCAAGACTTTCACAGTTTAACTCATGAAACTAACAAATCATGCAACTTAAGCAAATCAAAGAACAAAAAATGTGGCATTATGTTTTATGTACTAAATGTTGAAGACTCAGATAAACATCTATCATTGAAAAAAACAGTCTAAGCTTAAAAGCACGACATTTCACGCAACCAATTAGACAACCCAAAAGAAACAAAGGTCAACTTTTTCCATTGAAATTCTTAGAAACCAGAAAAACCCAGATCACAATTATTAAATAACAACAAAGATAACGAGAAAGATGCAAGGAAAGGGGCTTACATGGAAAAAAGAGCTTATTCGGAGGATCAAGACGCAGCCTTCTCCTAGCCGGAAGCAAAGACTTGGTCACGTACGACACCGTACTGGCCGAATGAAGAGCCATCCGCTCGGCCGCAGACTCGTGAATGTGACCCAGCTGGTGGTGAACATTGTGATGCATTGAAGACAAGGTCGAGGACGACGACGAAGACGAAGAAGCGTTCCCAGACTGCCAAAACGGCATTTTGAATAGACTCCAAAGCTTCCCGTCAGGCCCAGATTTCTCAGCCTCCACAGCCATTCTCGACCAACTCGCCGGAGATCACTTCTCGTCGCTGGCAAGTGGGTTTCGCCGGAGATGGTGGGAAAACAGTGAAAAGAGAGATTTTGTTTTTGCGCGGATTGAAGGCGAAAGCTGAAAGATTGAGACTTTGGTGGCAAGTAGTGTTTGTGGGAGGCCTTTATGGGATGCGAATGCCAAATGTGGATGAATGCGACCTTTCGTTCTGGACTTTTTGGATTGTCGGAACAGGCGGTGGTTACGTTTGCTCACTCCACTCTGTTCTGTTCTATCGTTATTGGCTGTCAGTTGGCTGCTGAGGATCAAGTTTAAAAACTTATTGTGGGCTACATACAGACTATATGTTTAGAGAATAATTGTTAATGACACTTCAAAATTCTTATTCTACACATTAAACTTTCTATATTTAGAAAGAAAAATACATTTGTGAGGAGTGTAAAATGAAATTTTCAGAGTTCCAATAACACTTTCCTATTTCGATTTCATTCAAATTGTTGGACTATATTTTTTTATATATACAATTTCATTAAAATCAAATCCAACGGTCAAGAGGCTGTCCTCATTTTTTTTTTAAATAGGATACCTCTTGTGAAATTATTTATATATATATATATATATATATATATATATATATATATATTCCACGACACTACTTTTTATTCTAACATGGCAATTATTAATTTGATTTTTATTTTTACGATTTCTTTCCTTCTCCACCATCATTAATTATTTTTCGTTCTCCTCCCTCCTTACCCTCTCCCCTTTCCTTGTCCACCCTTTGGATCTTTCTTCGTCCTCCCATGGTTGCCTCATAGAAAATTTACTTGCATATTCAAACTTCAAACCACATAAACGAATCCTGCATCTGTCCTCCATTGCTCCACCTTTTGAATCTCCATTGCTCCACCATTTGAATCTCCAGTTTTGTTTTTTAATCTCCATTGTCATGTAATGAACGCTAGAGCTACAAAATTCGAAAATACCAGCACATAAGAATCAGGCCAATCGACCGGATTAGTGTGCATACTCTCTTGCATTTGAGTACGATCGTGTTTCATGTAAGTTAGAGCAATTTAAAAATAGGAAAACCAACGAAATGTATAAAAAAAAAAAAAACATACAAATCTTACAAAATGTATGTGTTTAACTCATAGACTTAACTTGTATATGTGTGATAAAAAAATTTGCAGATGATTTTTTTCATAAGTTTTTCTTAATCTAAAATATTAGCTGTTTAATTGTTACATATTTTTAGGTCTGTTATATTACTATGAAAGGAAAAAAAAATCTTATGTTTTTTTTCTTAACAAACGATACTATTTACACTAAAGGAAGGGGGTGAGCTTAGCCTCACAATGAGCTAGCGATAATGTGGTTCAAACTCGCCTTTGGCGAGAATCGAACCTAAGACTCTTCATTACAAGTGAATATGAATACCTCTAAACTGTAGTACTAAATGACAAAAAAAATTCTTGTTATATACATGAGTTATCACATTCTCGCTATCAAAAAAAATTCTTGTTGATCGATTCCTTTAGTGGATAAGATTTTCTCTTCAATCCATTGTACTTCACGTTCAACCTCTCCCCTTAATATAATTTGAAGCAATAATATCACTTGGAGAAGAAAAATTGATAGCTTGGTCCAAACATAAAATTGACAATTAGGAAGAATACACCCAAACCGTTGGTGGAAGAACTATAGCTTTGGATACGACATGGACATGCACCAAATCCACACTTTCTTTCAAATCTTCGTATGATTCCTTTTTCCTTTCTTCTCTTTTTTAAAAGAATGGATCAATCGCATGAGGCCATAATTAAAATAGGCTAATCATGTTTAGAGCATTAGAACATGTTCTCCTGGTGGTGCCATTAAAGATAACGACGAAGCAATCAGCAACTCCACTGATATTCCCATGCGGCCCCTCCCCAGTTGCTCTTTCAAAGGCATCTCTTCTTTTTCCCATATTTCATGCACCATAATTTTGACCTGCCATTTTCACTTGGGAAAATCACAAAGTTCAAACAGCTTTTGCGTAAAGTTACTTCCGTTCTCTTTATTTTTCTCATTGTGCTTATATAATAAGTTGATCGACCCAAGGGCTAATTGCTTGGACCAACATAATTGACAAGTGAAATTTAAGATTTAGGGGTTT
Organism: Cotoneaster glaucophyllus; assembly: GCA_036320875.1. Taxonomy (NCBI): domain Eukaryota; kingdom Viridiplantae; phylum Streptophyta; class Magnoliopsida; order Rosales; family Rosaceae; genus Cotoneaster; species Cotoneaster glaucophyllus. The sequence continues at coordinate 4,789,093 of CM070068.1, forward strand.
CAATCTCTTAATTATGTTAAACACATCAATTTAGTCCTCCAACTTCCAAATCACTCGATGCGCATTTATACTTCGATATATATAATTAAATTTTAAAGGGCACATAACTAATGTTGTGTCAAATAATAGGATGACGACATTGAGTGACTTTGGAGTTTAAGTTGGGAGACCAAACTGATGAGTTTCCAGTAATTTGGGACCATTTTCAATCAGAATTCAAATTTTATTGTTTTATTTTTGTTAAAGATGAAATTCAATTCATTATTTGCTCTTGTATGTGTCAAACTCTAAAAGAGGAGGACCAGAAATATGTGATTTCCTTCTTTCTGAACAAAGTAAAATGATATCATATTAAAAGACTACAAACACACAGCAACAGCATACGTAACGCTTGGTAATGATTTCCTAAACCTGGGAGTGGGCAGGAATTGGATCTTTCCAGCTCAGTTGGGCCTCAACAACTCAAGTACATTATTAGTCTAAGTGGTCCTTCTGATTGCTTCAAAGTCCCCTTCTTCTTTGACACCATTCTTTTTTCGAAGAAGAAGATTCTCCCACTTGTGTAGAAAGTGGCTTCGATCATGTTGCTAATTAGGGGTCTTCATTTGGCACGTGGGCCATGGGCCTGCCCGGCCCATCCGGAAAAAGCCCGACTTGGTTCATTATGTGATTCATTGTCACTTGTATAAATGTCACTATTCCTCTGTTATCTATGAGAATATTATGCAGACTTTCCTTTCCTTGCTTTCGTCTTCTTTTCTCATCTAATTTCTGTCATCAATTCTATATTTCTCCACTCAATAAAAATAACAATTTATGGATGAATCTCCAAACTTCGTATGGAATAAATATTTACGTGCCAGAAGAAAATGTTTCCAAAGTATGTACAGATTACAGTGACCTCAAGCTGAGTTTAATTTGGTATCAGTTGGGAACCCAAGAATTTAGATACATAACTTTCCTCATAGACTCCTCTGCCGGCTTTGCTTTCTCTTCTCGCATGATTGTGTTTGAAACCCTAGCAGCAGAAGAAGGAGAAGAATACAGCTCCTTGGCCTGAGAAAACGACCTGGTGAGATGGTTCTTGGCATGCTGGTGCATCAGTCTTATGGGGTCGTTCCACCTGCACACCCCTTGGTCTTTCAGTACTTCCACAACTCCAACTGTTGCCCCCACGATCCAGGCGCTACTTGCTGCACTCATCATCTAAATTTTCCTTTTTTCCTTGGGACTCTCTTTTGATTTGTATTGAACAAAGTATGGGAATTGAGAAAGGTTGAGTTGAAATATTTGGCAAGGAGGATGTATTATATAGATGGGATATTAAGGTTGAGTAGTTTGATTTGGATACACGAATGGATGGAAGCAAAGCCAAAAATATTGGGGAAAAACCAGAGGTCGCAGAAGTTGCTGCTTGTTTTCCAAGGAAATCCACTGGTTTTTGTATAATTTTTTAATACTTTTCTGCTGGTTTACACGCGCGCATTTTGTTTCGTCAATAAAATAGTGCTTTTAAGCGCAGACTAATATGGAATGGAACTTTAAACCGTGCACAACAATAAAAAAATTGCATGTGCATCATCACTGCATACATCATTTTCTTTTATTTTTATAGACCTCAACAACAACACAAAAAAGAGTCCAACCCAAACTTTTGAGCCCTAATTTTCTCTTACAAAGGATGTAAAGATTTCTATTATACTTAAATAAATTCTACTCTTTGACAAACAAAAAAAACTTTGGAGTCCAAAACTAAAAAGCATAATACTAAAAAACCCAAGCAGCCAGTTTCCTTTGCCGTCGCCGGAGCACCAACCATCCACCAAGAACCAGCTTCCCTTGTAGATGCCAAAGATCCAACAAGGCAACAACCCTGAAACGAAAAGAAGAAGGCTCCATCTACTTGCAACAAGAACCATAAATATCCAAATTGCAACCACAAAGGAAAGGAAGCTAGTGGGAAATTCCACAAGCAACAGCATGCACAAGAGAAAAAAATGGACAACTTCCATATTTGACAAGATGAGTAATTTAGATGGTAATAAATCTAAGGAACTAGTTGAATCTAAGGAATTTGGTAGAGGGGGACTTGTATGACTGCAAAGTCGATTAAATTTTTTTTGTTCACCAATGAAATTGGAAGGGAAAGGCATACAAATAATCCAAAGCAAAGAGAGAAAAAAAAAGGGGCCAATGTTAGTGTTGATCACATGATAAATTAGTTATCATATTAATTTTATATACATTACAGAAAATTCAGAGATCTAAAATTACCAATCAATTTGTTGCGAAAAATTACAAATTCCCTTCAGGCTACAGTCTACAAGTTGTTCAACCATGGCCAGCGATTTCTTGCTTATCAAAATTGAAAGAGTGGCTAAATGAATGATCAATTGGGACCCCAGCAGCTGAGGTACATGACTTTCCTGAGAGACTCCTCAGACTGCTTTATCTTCTCATCTTGTCTAACTTGAAATGAGATCAAAGCAGAAGATGAGGAAGAGAACTTGTTGGCCTGAGAAAACGACCCAAGTTGGTTCTTGGCATGCTGCTGCAGTAATCTCATGGTATAATTCCACCTGCAGATCCCCTGGTCTTTCAAGGCCTCCACAACTCCAACACTTGCTGCCACTACCCAACCTCTTCTTGCTGCTGCTGATGAAATAGTCATATTTTCTATCTGTATATATTGCTAACAAAGAACTCTTGATGGAAAATTGCAAGTGAAGAAAACTGATGTTTGTTTGATGTGTTTGAAGTGTTTGAATTTTGATTTGATGAAGAAAATGGTGAGTGGGTGTTGCTTTTATATGAAGTGACAGTTCAACTAAGTTCATGAATGTAGGAGGAAAGTAGAAGCCCATATAATGTGGGAAAAACCATGGGAATTAAGCCAATGGTATACTGAGCAGGTCACACACACTCATTGACGACAAACTTAGGTTGGGTAGGACCAAGCAAAAGCACACGGTTTTCCTTTGAAAAAAATCCATTTAAGCCTCAAGTATGGGAGGAGATACCACTTGTTTTAATTTATGGAGCTAAAACAGGGACTCAGTTTTTTTTTTTTTAATAAGAATTAGAGGTGTCATTTTTAAAAGAAGTTGGGATTTTTATCATAAAATTAATTGGTAAGATGGGGTTAGCTAAATTTTTCATAAGCATATGCATGGTCTATTCTTTTTCGATGTCAGATTCTTCCTTCCAACAATTTTCCTAAATTAGAAGAATGGTTCTTAGAAAATATTTAGGTTTGAGTCTCATACTAAATGCCAAAAAGGGATAAAACCATGAAACAAACTAAAGTCTAACTAAGATTTTAAAGGATTTTAAAAGTGATAGATTTTATAGGATTTAAGAGGATTAAAGACTCCTACAAAATTCATATGGAATTTGATGGATTGTGGTGGAAGGATTTGAAATCTTAGAGGGTGAGTTTGTATTCTTTTTAGTCTTGGTTATACATACTTTTTGCTCTCAAATCCTACAAAATCCACAACTTATTGAAATCCTTCAAAATCTTAATTTTTTTGAATACATTTAGATTTAAATGGATTTTAAAATCCTTTAAAATCTTTTAATTGACTACATTAAGATTTTAAAGTAAAATCCTCTCAAATCCGAATTTGACTACGCCCCTTATTGTATTGGACTGGATTCTCACTAGTGAAGTCATCCAATCTGATTCAATCATGTTGGTTTGAAATTTAGGGATCCAAAACCATTAAAATCGGATCGAATCGAATCAGTCGGTTTGGGCGGTTTGAAGGGGATCATGAACACCCCTACAATGGTGGCTAATCTTCTGTCCTAGTTCAGACTATGTTTCTATTTCTGTTGTTTTGATCTAATGGAAAGTTTTTGCTCCCTTTTCTTTTGGTATGGTTGGATGTTGCTAATTCTTTGAATCAGTTAATCACTCTTCTGGTATGGTTGAACGTCTTGCCAGCGACCACGGAGGCAGCCACACCGTAGAAAACGAGATACAAACAATTTTGTCTCAAATTTGAAAATCACCTAACCACGTTCAGCAACATTTCAAGGAAAGTAAGAGTATAATAGGCGCTTTTGTCAATCCATCATAGCACCATTTTTTGTGGGGGGCAATATTTAAACTTCAAATTCCATAAGAGCCCTTCTTCAAATGTACCGTTGTGAAAAAAAAAAGAAAAGTTCAACTCAATAGTGATCAGCAATTCTCAGATTTATATGTTTAATTTATATGGCAATTGTCATAACATAACAAAATTTACATCAATTTGCCAGGACCTAGCAGACATCAATTGCCTGCCACTTACGATCCCAAACGATAGGCTTTGCTAATAACTCAAGGACCCCTTCATGGGGAGTTCCATCAGCAAGCGCTTACACAAAAACATGCAATCTTAATTTGCTCTTGTTTCTGTGAATGAATAATTGATTAGTTGTTGGGACCCCAGCAGCTGAGGTACATGACTGTCCTCAAAGACTCCTCTGATTTCTTCATCTTCTCATATCTCACCTTACTCAGAGCTGAAGCAGAAGGAGAAGAGAGCTTGCTGTTGGCCTGAGAAAATGACCTCACTTGGCTCTTGGCTTGTTGGCCTGCATATCTCAAAGCAGAGTTCCATCTGCAAATCCCTTGGTCCTTGAGTGCCTCCACAACTCCAACACTTGCTGCCACTATTGCCTTGCTTGCACTTGATGAACTCATGATTTCTTTTCTCTCCTTTGGGTATTCTGAATTCTTTTGGTAGTGATTGTGAATGTTTAAGTGTTTGATGAAGGATATGAGCATGAAGTGCTCTTTATACAGGAATTAGAAAGGGTGGGCCTTTCCACCAGTAACTAGAGGCGGTTTAGAGAGTGTAAAGCCAATGGTATATATTTCTTTTCTTCTCTTTATGTCACACTCATTGCCACTAACTATACAAATGAGCACACGGTTTTCCTTACAAAATCCACCTAAGCCTCAGGTATGGGAGGAAACACCACTTGCACTTGCTTTTGTTTGTTTTTTAGTGGGAAATTGTCAAACTGTTTCCAAGACAAGATAATCTATTCAGCTAAACAACTATATCCCTTTTTTCTATTTTTGGGATAAAAATTAAATAACTCAGATTTCAAAGATTTTAGATTTCATTTTTCTAAATAGTGTTATCCATACATCCTTTTTTACCTCATACTCACTCTTATTAGTTTTTGTTAATTGATCTTCTTCATTCATTCGATCTAACGACCGAAAATTAAGGTGTATGAGAGGTAAAATTTGGTGTATGGATAGCACCACCTTTCCTATAAATAAATATCTAAGAATATTGCTACTGAAAAATTACTACGAAAACAAACTTATTTAGAGTTACATCAAGTAAAATAAGTCTTATCTGATAGTTTAAATGATTTTGGCATCTCTTTCTTATTGTTAGTGTGTTCGGATGAATACTCACATTCTAATATGAAATCAAAGCAGACTATCCACTTGTTGAGTCAAGGGTCTACGTGCCCACACGTTAGCTAATTAATGTGGCCCACGTGTTAGACTTAAAATGACGCCACACTTCTTTGTCAACGATTGCGAGATCATCAAAGGGTGGTGTAGTCTTTTCCTCGTGATGCCTTTATAGTATTTCTCCGGGTGGTGTAGTCTTTTTTATGAGTTTGCAACTGCAGTATTTCTTATAGCATGAGTGGCCTCTCATTCCTGATCGAGAAATTTCTCATGTGGTTTTTTTTTTCTTAAGTAAGGCTTCTTGTAAAGGAATAAATGTTATTATTCACTTTCTGATGAAACCTGCTTTCACTTCTTGATTTTTCAAGTGATTCACCTTTTGATTTTCAAGTGATTTTACCCTGAAATGATTCTAGCCTTTCTTAAATTACTCTCAAGCAAATCCAGTCAGTCCCGTCAATTAGCTACAAGCCTCATACTTAAATACTCTTGACTGCTCAATTAGTCTTAAACAATTTTAACTATCTGAGTAGGCTTAAATATTCTTAACTACCTAAACAGGCTCCAAAATTACATGTCCAAATAGAAATTACCTAACTATGTTCATAAATTTCAATGGAAAAGAGAGAGTATAGTGTATGCATTTCTGTAGCTCCATGTCATAGCACCAACTTTGGTGGGAAATTTTACACAACGTCAATGATTTCCAGTGTTCTTGCATGCTCTCCTCATCGCCCATATGCGTATGCTTGCACAGGCCTATAAATTTTAATAAATTTTTTTTGAATACTGGCAAAATTTTAACGCTTTTATAGGATGATAAATGTTCCACTCAGGACAAAGTAACTAGTGGCTAAGTGTGTCCCCTGCGGAATCCAGGGTGAGTCTACACTTCACCTTATGCGCGATTGTGCCTTTGCTAAGTGTGTCTGGCTTGCTACTCCGATTGGTATCCCTCCCTTCTCCGCCCGCCTTATGTCCTCTCGATGTTGGATTGCATTCTGAGTTGGACTTCTCACCTTAATCCATCGAACTTTGCTCTTGGTTTAATGGTGCTTTGGGCAATCTGGGGTGCAAGAAATAACGAATGACTGTATGGACTCTCCTGACATCATCGCTGCTCGGGCTCTCTCTTGGTGGCAAGAGTTTCAGAGAGTTGCTTCCCCCCTCCCTGAGACTCGCTACTCGTCCCCAAGTCCCTCATAGGTGGTCCAGCCCTCCTGCCCATTTCCTTAAAGCTAGGGGGTTATCCTCGAGAGTGATTCACTCCAGATTGTGACTCTTCTACATAATTCTTCCAACTATTTGAAAAAAAAAAAAAAAAAAAACTACTGGCTAAAGATGAAAAAGAAAAGAGATCAAGGTAGAAATTCTCGGCAACGATTCCTGTTCTATATGGTAATTGTTACAACGAAACAAAATTTACATCAATTAGCCCGAAGCAAACAGCATAAGTTGCCGTAATTTACAACCCTAATCTTTGCTCTTGTTTTTGTGAAAGAATCATTGAATTAGTTGTTGGGACCCCAGCAGCTCAAAAACATGACCGTCCTCAAAGACTCCTCTGATTTCTTGAGCTTCTCATCTCTCACTTTACTCAGAGCTGAAGCAGAAGGAGAAGAGAGTTTGTTGTTAGCCTGAGAAAATGATCTCGCTTGGCTCTTGGCTTGTTGGCCTGCATATCTCAAAGCAGAGTTCCATCTGCAAATCCCTTGGTCCTTGAGTGCCTCCACAACTCCAACACTTGCTGCCACTATAGCCTTGCTCGCACTTGATGAACTCATGATTTCTTTTCTCTTTGATCTTCTGAACTCCGGTAGTAGTGATTGTGAATGTTTTAAGCGTTTGATGAAGAAGATGGGCACCAAGTGCTCTTTATATAGGGGGATTACAAACGGTGGGCCTTGTCACCAAAACCAGGGGCGTTTAGAGTGTGTAGAGCCGACGGTATTTGTTTTCTTTTGTCACACTCATTGATGGAGACAAAATTCGGCAGGGTGCCGCTGGACTACAAATGAGCATACGGTTTTGCTTATAAAAACCATTGAAGCCTCAAGTATGGGAGGGATTGTATAAGTGGAAATTGTCACATTGTTTGACAAGCTAATCTTTTTTTAAAGATGATACAAATCTTAAAGAAGATCCTCCACCGATTATTAAATCATACGTGTCTAACTTATCCTATGTATGATTTTTGGGGGAAAATTACATACGTATGTCGTAGATCAAGACAAGCTATTCTACTGATTACCAAGTAACTCAAATTTTTCTTTTTTTATTACTTAAAAAAAGGGAATTGTTATTAGCACTTCAAAAATCTAATTCTACACTATTCACAAGTGTATTTTTTTCTTCTAATAATAGAAAGTTTGAAGTGCCTAATAAGATTTTTAGAATGCTAATAACAATTCCCAAAATAAAATTACAAAACAAACTCATACAGAATAAACTTGAGTAATGTTGTATAATTAATATTCTAATATGAACCATGTGATGTATTAATGATAACTACGTCATAAATAATTTATAAAACTTGACTAAAATAATTGATCTCTGTAATATTACTCGATATGATACACACACTCATGATTAAAATAATTGGTCTTTGTAGTATTACTAGATATGATATATATATATATATATATATGGATTTTGAGATGCCTTATATATATTCTATTATTTTCAGATCATTACTTTCAAATTTATTTTGAAAAAATTTGGAAGCATATGGCGCCTTAATATTTTATTTTATTTTATTTTATTTTATTTTATTTTATTTTGACAATATTGCTACCTGAATTTTTTTTCACTTTTGTGCCTCTACCACTAGATTACGTTTGACGATCTAGGCTAAAATAACTTTTGACAACATTGCTACCTGAATCCAATTTTCACTCAAAATTCCATTCAGGTTAACAACGTGACTTGCACAAGACAACATTTTCAGGACAATTTCTTCAAGTCAAGCTTAATAGAATATCAGACGCATTTCTTACACACACAAAAAACACAAAAACAAAATTTTCACTCATGTAATGCCAATTGTAGATGTCACATCCCGGCCCGGGTTCCCACCACATTCTGGGCACGACTCTGCTGTAGCACGGTATTGTCCGTTTTGGGCCCCAACCACGTCCTCACGGTTTTGTTTATGGGAACTCACACGAGAACTTCCCAGTGGGTCACCCATCATGAGATTGCTCTCGCGCGAACTCGCTTAATTTCAGAGTTCTTACGGAACCCGAAGCCAGTGAGCTCCCAAAAAGCCTCGTGCTAGGTAGAGATGAGAATATACATATAAGGCTTACATGATCCACACCCCTGGGCGATGTGGGATCTTACAATCCACCCCCATTAAGGGCCTGACGTCCTCGTCGGCATACTTCCGGCCATAGATTGACTCTGATACCAAACGGACACACCCCGGCCCGGAAAGTCTATTTGGACTCCGAATCGAGTTGTGCAGACCGACACCTGGAGGGTGACGAAGATAAAAAGTGTAGTGTAGTGGAAAAAGAATGTGAATAAATTTAAACCTAAAAGTGCCTAAACAAAAGAGTGCGCGGCCGAGCGGGATTGCACCCATTTCACACGTGATGGTAGAGCATAAGAACAATACAGTAATTAGGGATTTTTCAGAACCCTCGTTTACACGTAAGCACAACTACTAAACCTGGAAGGGCGAAAAACCAAAGTTGAGTGGGTCAGCAAAACAACACTTGTAAGAAAACCTTTATTTTAAAACATAGTAACCCCTCGCCATAAAACAAATATAGTTTCCATAAAATCATACTACGTATAAGTATGAAGATTTAAAGTATGCCAACAAAAAAAAAAAAAAAAAAAAAAATATATATATATATATATATATATATATATATATATATATATCAGAAATATGCCACAACATGAATAATTCACAACAATAGAAATATAGGCATGTGCTTGATGAATATACTGACACGCAAGTATATACTAACATCTGTCTATACTAACACAAGAGTCGGAGTCACCTAATGTGACATGTATGACAAGCTAGGTGTAATAATATACACTCTAGTGCTACGATCATGTGAAGCTTGCACTAAGCGCAGTCACCTACAAGTCGGAGTCACCTAATGTGACATGTACGACAGGCTAGCACCTAACTTGGATCCAAAATGAGCATACGGTGCAGGAGGTGAACATACACGTGAAGGCTGGCCCTGGTCCCGGGCGGGAGCACTAACACCTGGGGTGTAGTAATGATAAGCTAACTATATGAATATATGTATGCTACACAATTCAAATCAATATACTAAACTCACTTGAATTTATCTGCGCGTCCTGTAGAATCATTTTAGTATTCATACCACAATACTATAATTATAAGCATGTAATTATACGTATGAACATACCATAACCATTTTGTAATTCTATCAAAGCACATTTACCAAATTAAACTAAAATTGGCATAATAGGCGTAAATCATTTAAATGCATTTTGTGAAAACTATAAGATATATATATATATATATATATATATATATAAAAACAGCCCACTCACCTGGAGTCCGCGCTACAACTCTGTAGCACGAATATCAAGGCGTCACGAACGATCGTCGCCTAAAATAATTATCAAATCACAACTCAGAAACATGTAACTTGCATAAATCACAACCCCAAGGATGTTCTAAAATGATTTGATACCCATTGACCAAAAGTCAACCGTCGGTCAACGATCGATGGTAGAGTCCATAATCCTACGTAATTCGATTCGGAAGATCCATACATCGGATTTTCGATCCGTAACTTCCAAAGATCCAGATTATGTTTCTAGAACATCATACTAAAGTTTCATTACGATCCAACGGTTGGATTTCTGCCTTGCAAATTCAAGTAGAGGTCGACACTTTATTTTATGAACTAATAATTCCAATTTGGGAAGATCCGTAAGTCAGATTCCCGATCCGTCAGTTCCTAATATCCTTAAATATTACGTACTATAAGGTACTAAGGTTTGGTGATGATTTTGAACACATTCCTCCGCAGAGAAATGTCATCTAGCTTTCGAATAAAGATGATGATTGTTGACTCTAGGTCATGAATAAGGTGGTTCGGTTTGAACGGTTCTAACGGTTGGAAAATAAAAGTGATACTCTATCATGCTGTCTCTGCACAGCTGAAACATCCGAAGAATACGTCATCCTAGATTTTGAAATGATCAGGGTCATCAAAAGGTGTAAAACTGGAGTAAGGTGAGACAACATTTCAGTTGTTAGAAACTTTAATCATTTCCAACAACTCAAACTAATTTAACTTTCCTCAGTCATAAGTGAAGAAAACACTGTAGCTGAAAGGTTCGCCAACAATTTGTCGATAAATTGACAAGATCAAGGATATCTTAGATTCGCAATACTTTGCGAGAATTTCGACCTTCTTCCGCTAAACCATTTTTGAAAAAAAGGAAAGAATGTCGTTTACCGAGATCACGTCTTCCAAGAAAGTACCAGCTCAACAATGATTACTCGAGGAAATGGTATAAGTCTAAGTGTCGGTGTTACTAAACACTCCATTGAAATTGAGGAGAAAGTCATTGGTAAGATGACTCCGAATTTCATCAGGTTACAAAAGAATTCTCCGGTTCCAAAAGCTGATCAGAGAGACCAACAACTCGAAGTAGGACTAACGGTTTTAGTCATCAACCGACTGAGTTGTTGAAGTCTAGGTACGACTCTAAGGTTCAGTCTTTCACCTTCGCGAATAGGTTCGAGATTCCCAAGATAAAGTGTTTAGTCCCTGGTTGGGTAAATTCCTAATTGGCAAACTTTGTAACCGAGTTTCTCAATGATGTCAGAAACGTTCAATATGAAGCAAGGAACATTGGTCTAATACTAAGAAGTGGTTCAATGATATACTTCACTTCACAATTTGGTGATATCCCAGGTAAAATTTTGGAATAGGACGCCAAAGGTATACGTCATCGAAACGTACCATACTACTAACCAACTCTACAACACGAACAAAAAATCTTCGCAGTTTTCTCGAAACTCAAATCGCTATAATAGCATGATATTATCTCGTACCTCGATTCTATTGTCTACCTATGGAAGTGATCGAGAGGTGGCTAGTCGAAGAGCTTTCATTTACCTAGGTAGGTGATAAGGTAAAAACAACCATGAGTTTACTGTTTGTATCCCAAGCTTCCACAATTCTAGTTTATTCGGCTCAGGTAGCCACTGTAAATCAGTTTGTCAGTAGCGCCGCTAATTAACGCGCTTAAGATATTTTAATATTGTTCGTTACCCTAAAACTGTGAACCGACATATTGGCATAAAGGTATCACTCCCAGATACTAGCACCTGTGTTCGGTATTAGAAATTATACCATCGAATGCTGGTCAATGGTCTCTGGATATCGGACAACATCGTCGATTAGTAGCGTCACCGTAGGCTAATTACGGGTTAGAGCCCGTTCGGGTTATTGGGAAGGAACTGGTTAAGCGAAGTAGTCCATTGATCCTAGGAGGATTTGATTACTGCTTTTGGGGTTTTTGTTACTCCCAGGATATGAAAACTCACACTCGCAAGCCTATACTTACCCAATTGATGAGTACAACAAAGGAAGTAAAATTTGGGAATTAGCGTTGGTTAAAAAATTCCAAGGATGGAAAAAGAACTTGCTAACAATCTAATTTGAAAATGGACTTAAATGGACGTCGATCTTCCTTCTGAAGATCCGAAATGATCACCAGTACGTTCGAAGATATTAGTGCTACAGGGAACCAAAAGTAATTGTCCCCCAGATGATCTTCCGTCAATTGTTACCACTTTAGCACTAGGTTATTGCTTCAGACATTTCTAAAATCTTGACAAAGTAACCCTCGCAGGGATTATAAGAGAGGGTAAACTAATAGGTGCTATCAAAGAAACAAAACCATTTCTGGTTTCCTAACTCAAAGGGTTGGTAAAAATGGTGGAAGAAAAGCGATAGGATTTATCGGTAAATGTTTGGTGATACTCAACTCTTGATGCATTAGCCCGGCTGCGGGGCTAGCAACTTGTTCTCCAAAACGGAAATTCCTTGGTAGGGAGGTTCGTCGTTAAAAGTCTAGGGTAATTTCCAAAATAATTTTCTAAAATGACGATAAGTCATCTAAAGTACCCCAAACTTAGGGAAAGTTAACAAATTTTTCGTGCTCAAAGAGGTGGCAAGATTCGAGAATTAGATTCAAAAACCAAGAATGCTTACATCACATGTGTGATGAACACAATACTGTCCAAACTTATGCTCTGATACCAAACTGTCACATCCTGGCCTGGGCCCCACCACATCCCGGGCTCGACTCCGCCGCAGCATGATATTATCCGCTTTGGGCCCCGACCACGCCCTCATGGTTTTATTTCTGGGAACTCACACGAGAACTTCCCAGTGGGTCACCCATCATGGGATTGCTCTCGCGCGAACTCGCTTAACTTCGGAGTTTCTACGGAATCTGAAACCAACATGCTCCCAAAAGGCCTCGTGCTAGGTAGAGATGAGAATATACATATAAGGCTTACAGGATCCACACCCCTGGGTGATGTGGGATCTTACAGTAGATGTTTGGAGGTCATTTCCTCCAAAACAATTTGGATATCTTTTAATTTCCCGCATCTTCTCTTATGGCGTGTTTACATAACCGTAATGAAAATAGGAGGAATTGGAATGAGGAGTCAGAATCGGATTTCTGTTGAAGTTGTTTACTTAAATGTTCTGGAATCGGAATAGAAATGACACTAATTCTATAAAGTTATTTACTAATTCAGTAGAATCGGAATATAAACTAGTATGATTACTAAAATGCCCTTGTCCCGAATCAAATATTTTATATACTTTTTCTAATAAAATTTTGATATAATATATAATAGTAAGAAAAAAATTAAATTGCTTTTTTATTTCATAGACACATTAAAATGTTTTTGTTTATTTTTTTAATAAATTTAAGTATGTACTTTAATATTTAAATTTTCTCGCTCAAAATTGTAGTTTCTTTCTTCTTTTCGGCATATGCATGGAGTTGTGCATAATGTGAATGAGGGCATAATAGGAAGAAAAAATGCATTCCTGATTCCTTCACATCCAGGAATCCAAATACCTCACCCATGGAGGGAGTCCAATTCCTCCAATTTCAGAAATTGAATTCCATTTTTCGTGTGGATCCCACATGCTATTGATTCCTCCAAATCGTAGTAAACAGAAGAATTATCCGTAATCGAAATCGGATTCCTTATTTTCATTCCGATTACGGGTACGTAAACACGTCCTTAATCTAACCATAACCCAACTCGTATTTTGTAACTCTGCTCAAGATTGATGATGAACTAACCGCATTTTATCTTCTTCTCATTATCAAACTCCAATTAATTCTTAATTATGTAATTATTAGTTAAAAAACTTTTTTAGTATCGCAAAATAAGTTGCATTTTTATCTATTTTTTAAAGTGGAATTTATATGGTGGGTCTTTACATGAGCTTGCAAGTAAATTGGCCAACTCTCTATCTTACTAATTAAATTTATGATGGAAACTCAATTTTGGACGAAGTCCAGTGGTCATACGCGCTCCACGTCACCCTAATTATTTTGTCCATATGTTTTTTTAATGATTTACCTAAACCACACAATGAGCTAGCCTAATTTATTATTAATGTCGCAATTCACGAGCGTCAAACTTAAGACCTCTTACTTACAAGTGAAGAGAAATATCACTACACTGTTATACTAAGTGAATTATTGTTCACGTGACAATTCACCAATATTAAAAATAAGAGTAATGCTAGGGAGACTAAATGTGTAGATTAAATTTTATAAACTAAATGATATGGAAGTGGATGATCGGAAAATTACTTAAGTGTTGATTAACATGCTTATTTCTTATTGTTGACACATCATTTAGTTTATAAATTTGGTTTGCCTAGCATTACTAAGTGTTGATTAACATGCCTATTTCTTATTGGTGACACATCATTTAGTGTCACATCCCAGACTCAACTCCGCCGTAACACGATATTATCCGCTTTGGGCTTACCATTCCCTCACGATTTTGTTTCTGGGAACACAGACGAGAACTTCCCAGTGGGTCACCCATCCTAGGAATACTCTCGGCCAAACTCGCTTAACTTCGGAGTTCCGATAGAATCCGAAGCCAGTGAGCTCCCAAAAGGCCTTGTGCTATTTGGAGGTGGGCATGTACATATAAGGCATAGATGATCCACTCCCTAGGGCGATGTGGGATCTAACAATCCACCCCCCTTAGGGGCCCGACGTCTTCGTCGGCACACCCGCACCAAACGGCAAAGTGGCTCTGATACCAAATTGTCACATCCCAGACTCGACTCCGCCGTAACACGATATTGTTTGCTATGGGCTTACCATTCCCTCACAGTTTTGTTTCTGGGAACTCACACGAGAACTTCCTAGTGGGTCACTCATCCTAGGAATGCTCTCCCCCAAACTATCGTAACTTCGAAGTTCCGATGGGATCCGAAGTTAGTGAGTTCTCAAAAGGCCTCGTGCCATTTGGAAGTGGGCATGTACATATAAGGCATAGAAGATCCACTCCCTAGGACGATGTGGGATCTAACATTTAGTCCATCATTTGAGAGACTTTGTCATTCATATTTTTACACATACCTTATATGTGTTGTATTTTTAGATTAAATATACAGACAATACTAATTCGGTGACATGGATATGTAGCAATTTTCAATGTGATTGTCACATGTACCAACTTCAATTCAATTTCTAATGAATCTAAGTAGGTACATCCTCAAATTTAAGACTTGATGAATTCACCATCAGCTCCAATTTATGTCAACTAGCCTTCATGCACGCGTTCACGCGCTTGCATGAGGTATTTTTTGAATCACGGCATTCTACGCGCGACTTACACGTTTTAAATGTATTTATATGCGTTAATTGATAAAAAGAAAGTCAAATATTTGAAGTAAATTAATAATCTTAGATCATGTTAGAAGAAACCCCTTAAGTGTAGATAATATCGTTTGTTAAAAATAAAAAAACAATCATTTGACAACTGATTTAATCACATTATTATGCGTGTGCGAAAGACTTTTTTTATAACCGACATTACACGCATATCAAGATGTTTTGAACGTGTTTAAAAATAAAGAAAATAATATATAATGAACAACTGATAGAATCACATTATTACTCGTCTATAGTGGGGTACTTAATAAAAAAAATTAAAAAAAATGTAAAAAAAAAAAATTATTAAAAAATACTGCCAAAATGACGAAAATACCCCTACCACTATTCATTATTTTTTATGAAACTTGTGACACCAAAAGACACTATTCATTGGGCTTGTTGGCTTTATATAAAAGAAGATAATTAAGGTCCCCAGCAGCTTAGGTACATGACTTTTCTTAGAGAATCCTCAGCTGGGTTCTTTTCGGATTTCAGTTTGTTCAAAACCATAGCAGAAGACGAAGGTGATAGTTCCTTTGCTTGCAAGAAAGATCTCACATAGCTCTTGGCATGCTGGTGAACAGATCTCATGGTGTAACTCCATCTGCCGAAACCTTGATCTTTCAAAGCCTCAACAGCTCCAACGCTAGCCGCTACTATCCACGCTCCTCTTGTTCCACACATCTTGAAATATAATCAATAGAACAAACAGCATAGTTCTAGTTTAGTTTCTTGGGTGTGAATATTTATAGGAGAAAGATGAGGCTAAAACCAGATGGATTCAGAAAGGTAAAAATAAAAAGTTGCTGTGGATTTGTATATTTCAGGAAGCTGGCTTTGTCCTTTTAAGTTTTTTACATATGAACTGACAAATTATGCAGTGGTTTTCAGTGAAGAAACCAGGGGTCTTGCACCTTGTTTTTGCAAAATTTTATCAAAATAGTAACGGAAGGAGGACCCCAATATTGTGATCTCAGCTTATTTGTCTCAGTTGCATGCTATCATGCCATCATGCACCCTTTCATCCCTGCTGTATATTCTAGTGGTTATGGTCTTATCTCCATCGTTCAGTATGGTGTGCCTGATATGTACGAATACAACCCATTTCGTGCTACTGTACGTTGTGTACCGGATCTGTTTTCTCATCTTATCGAAAAGAAGGAAACAAAATTATCTTATCGAATCTGCGTTATGTTTCGTACCAACTTGATCCGTTTAGCCCTTTTCAAATTACGGTTTCAATAATCCTATACTTGCCTCTACTCAAGTTGCGGCCATGACTTCACTCATTTGTTGTTAGAATCAATCAACATCATCCCATACATAATTTAGGATGAAAATGAAATGTCACTTGGTGATCACATTATTTACAAATTTAAACTCATATACATATCATGAGTACTTTTTGAACTCTAAAAGCTAGTAGCCATTACTTCAATCAAGAAACCCAAAATTTAACCAAAACCAACATGATCCGAAAAGCCACATTCTTGGAATAAATTAACAAATTTTGTAAAAATTAGAAGCTAGGCAACATCAATCATGCCTAATCATCATCACAAGTCTTCTGAAATAAGGTTTCCTACCATCTATATATGATGCCGTGACAAAGAAGGTTGAAGTGGAAGAGAGACGGATTGCGTTACAGTACTAAGATAACTATATGTATACTGTGCATGTAATGTACTATCTCCTCCTAATTATGCTAGAACTATGCAGTTGAGCTTTCTTCCTTGGAAAGAGAGAGTTTTGGATTCAAGCCCACATACGGGATGTAATTTTTGTTGCCTTGTCATGCTCTGCAATTTTGTTCTTGACAAATACAAACTTGTGCATGGGAGGGTAATGAAATAAAGGAACTAAATTAAAAACCGTCATTTGTTTCATCCCATTTCATCATCTTTCAAAATTTTCTCTCTTTCTTTACGATATAAAGGAAATGTTCTGAGACGCCAAATAGGTCATTATGTACTTCACTTTTATAAAAGTACAAAGAAAAATTTATACGTTGAGAACTGCATGATGACATTTTTAAAGTCTCAATAGCAACTCGTATAAAAAATGGATAATATTTAAGATTGCACGGGGAAAGAGGGAAGATCAAGATCTTGATGCATAGAATTAATCCAACAAAATTAGCTGTACATATTATTAACACTAGAAAACAAAGGGAGTAGTAATACAGATCGATGACCACATTAACAAAGGTTAATTGGGAGTTGAACTTCCAGATATATATAAGGAGGTAATTAGGAATAGTAATTAAGACTCATCGTCTCTCATGTATTAGGACCCCAACAACTCAAGTACATTACAGTCCGGAGAGATTCCTCAGACTGCTGTTTAAGCCTGCACTCATGATCACAGCTGCTGGTACTATTCTTGTTGTTTACAGCACCAGAAAATTCTGTGGCCAATTCCTTGCGACATGCCTTGCCTTTAGATGCTCGATCTCTATTAGTGCTTCCTCTTCCTTGCATTGCTTCTGATATTTGAATCATTTCAAATGGAAGTAGTGTTTTAGTCTTTGGGGTGTGGCTTAGAACTTGGGAAACCAAGTTTCATATATAGGCAGAGAAAGGGTCATTAGCATATAATAGCTGCAAAATTTTAGTGGAGTAATTTAGTTTAACTGTAATTCTAATTAATAATTAGATATGACTCCGTGAGTCTTTCCAATCCTCAGAAATGTGGACTGCAGAAGTAAAGGCACCACCTGAACCTCTTTTAAAAAGTTAAAAAAGACATGATTTGCTATCTGTAGCTAGCCGAGTGGAAAGTAATCCACATGACATTGAGAGTGATTCAAATATTAAATTACATTGAGGATCAAGGAGCAGCACTGTGGTGTTCCACTTGGCATTATATTCCCGTATTCGCTTCAAATTTATAGCAATCAACAGATCAAACCTTTTTTTTTTCTCTCACTTTGTTTGTTTATTTTGATGGATTCCCAAGCTATGCTCCTCTTCTCGTGTACAATATATGATCCTATGGTGTTTAATTAAGGAAATGGTTGTGGACTGAAACTAAAAAACAATAGGGTGCACGTTCCCTTCATCGACATTGGAGCAAAGAAAGGCATAATATCACATGGGTGGAAGATTAGCATATACACATTCAGCTCTGCAACTGGATAAGATTGACACATAACACACTTGCTTTAATTTCCTTTTTAAGTATTGGATTTTGCTCACTACTCTAGAAGCTTGACACACCCCGACCTAAATCAAGACGTGCTGGCCGTCACGTGAGGGTGACGTAGCCATGTGCACAGTGCGAAAGAGATAAAACATAATAAAGCGAATAAATAAAAACCAAAGTAACTGATTTAGTCTAGACAACTACTAAAGTGTAAGTGACGAGGTTTAAGTGTGACAACCTACAATAAGAGCATAAGTAGCCTAAGTGCAGTCCAACATGACAAATACTAATTAAACAACACGATAAGGAAGGTCCTACACAAGCTACAGAATGTCAGAACCGCCGTCCCGTCCTCTTACGCCACCAGCAAGTGCTCCTACCTAGAACCTGGAGGGATGCAAAACAGAAAGTGTGAGTGGGCAAAAATAAAGCTTTTAAAAAACATTTCATTTTCTCAAAAGTTCTAAGCCCTCGCTGAAAAACCTGTATAATTTCCCAGAAAATAGAATACATAAACATATATGCATACCAAAAATCATTTCCACCATCTATAATCTCAAAATGTATGCCATGCAAGATTTGATATGAATAATTGAATCAACCAGATGTAACAAAAACGAAGAGTAATAATATATCAGCCGCCGGATCCACCTATAGTGGCATGTACGGCTGAATCTATAGCTCATTAAGTGTACTTAGCCGGATCCACCTAACGTGGCATGTACGGCTAAAAGCTCATTAATTATGCTCAGCCGGATCCACCCAAAGTGGCCTATACGGCTGAACTATAACTCATCAATATATTTAGCCGGATCCACCTAATGTGGCATGTATGGTTGATAGGCAACCTGTACGACAGTGTTGGAGTTGCATATAATGTAACTATAGTCATGTCATAACTCTACCATTTCAAATAACACCGAAACTTACCTGAACTTACCTGTACGTCCACAGCACCAACCATAGGATCTGCAACCAATAAATACAAACTCTAGTTTATAACACTTAACATAATATTTCAAAGCATATAACCAATTATATGACATATATTGGGAAAACACAAGGCATATATACATATATATAAAATCAAAATGCCCACTCATTGATATGTAGAAAGTTCGTAGCCCTTGAGCCTTGCTTGACCGTGCTCGTCCTCTGGGTATGTCTCCCCACTTTTAGGCCTTAAATCCGACGAGAAACTCGCCGTGAAACGTTGACAATTCCGACCATCTCTGCAACCTTAAAACTTCGTGAAAAGGGCATGATCACGACGGAGCTATAGGGTTTACTTCGGAGCTCTCAGGTTCTCAGGGTTTTCGAAGGTTCTACGAACAACCAAAGGTATGGTTGTGCTCAGGAGCTTGCAAGGAACACGAATACAGTCTCAAAGAGCTCGATCTGTGGTGTTTTAGTGGTTAACCAAAGTGTCCGTACATGCTGTACGGAGAGAGAGAGTTCGAGAAGAAGGAAGAGATAGATGAAGCTGGTTTTTCTCTGTGTGTGTGTGTGTGTGTGTGTGTGTGTGTGTGTGTGTGTGTGTGTGTGTGTGTGTGTGTGTGGTGTGGGTGCATGTATACCCTTGCACGGACTGGGCAGCCCAAGCAAAACCAACATTTCATTGGCCTACAACTAATAACCTAACAACCCTAATGTGGTGTGGGTGCATGTATACCCTTGCACGGACTGGGCAGCCCAAGCAAAACCAACATTTCATTGGCCTACAACTAATAACCTAACAACCCTAAAACCCAAACATCTAATTGGGTCCAAATAAATGGAAAATAAGGTAATTGTCCCAATTTTTGTAGGAATAAATAAATAATGTGATTGGATCATTTTCCTTAGCCCAATTTTTGCAAACCCAATCCAACGCTCAAGGGTAAGTACATCAATTCATGTCATCGGGGGTAAAATATAATATACTTTGGGACGGGCTGTTACAAGCTAATCACCAGATTCACTACCACTCCACCGCATTCTTCTTCTTCTTTTTTAACCATTATGAGGAGAGAAAGTTTGAAACTATTATAATAATTTAAAAGATGAGGGAATTTCGAATTCGGGACGCATGCGTAGAAATCCAACAACCTATCTGCTACAGTATTGGACCATTCATGATCATCATGTATCATTTGTTACATATAATGCATAAACTTAAATTTATGTCATGTACTCATGCATGCATTGTTATATATCTTATTCAAAAACAACTATGCCATTTGTACCATATTCTCTATCTATATTGATGACCACTTAGCGAGTAGATGTAAGCCATATCTACGTTTGTGAGAGCAACATATATAGAAAAAAAGTGTTCAACAATGTGATTACTAAATATGGTTCGAATAGCAACACTTTATTTAAAAAGTAAATAATTGTAAACTCGAATGGGGATGCCACCTACCCTTTGTTAATCGTTTTCAATATTGGAAGGAAACTCAAAGTTTGGATACCAACTTTTTTTTCTATCCAATCAAAAACTTATTGCATGAAATCCTTTTTTTTTAGAACGAGTCGAGGGAGTAGGCATTATTGGTAGAGAGGAAGTAATAAATTGGGGTTTATCGAGACCAATGATGCAGAACAATTTGAAAGAAGCGAGTCAACCGCTAGAGCTGTTGGTCTTATAATTAGAAAAAAAATAGGTTGACTCTTCAATTAATAATAATAATAAGGCTTATTATATTAGCACCCCACAAATTGTTAAATAAACCCCACATACTTAATACACCCCACATTTACTTTTTCAATTAAAAATTATCTTAATACACCCCACTTCCTTCCCCATAATACCCTCACACCCCACATTCTTAATATGCACCTTACATTTTCTACATACACCCTCCACATTTTTTATACACCCCACATTTCTCAAATCTTACAACACTCATTTTTAATTTTGTCGAATGATTTCAAACCATCTGAACGTTATTTTGCCGAATGATTTCAAATTGAATGATTTGAAAAAATGTTTAGGTTCATTTGAATGTTTTTCAATAACAATAATAATAATTTCAAAGCCACCATGTTGTTTCCATTTTCTTGTGCATATTTTGGTCGAACCAAGTCGACCTGCAAGAAAGCATATGAGAATAGTGCAAGAAAGCACCTTATGAATGCCATTGACTCAACCTGCAATCAGTTTGTGGGCCATGGTTTTTGAATTATGAGATTGAGTGAGATTAATTAATTATCGATGTCGTCGAAATCACTAAAACAATGAAAAATATGAGGTCTTACTAATAACTGATATAACAGAAATATAGTTAGAAGGGTATTATTGTAATTGGGTTATATGGCTATATAAGGGATTGTATAGCTATCATTTTCCTCAAGTTCATTCTAATCAATCAATTCAATCTCTCTTGTTTCTCCCTATCAGTTATTTCTCTTCCTCTGTACCAACTTCATCTTTTGCAATGTAGTTAACATGGTATCAGAGCCACCAGGCTCACGCCATTGATTCTGGTGGTTCCACTTCTTAGTTGTTTTCATTTGTTTTCCCAGTTTAGCTTTTCTTCAAATTTTCATTAGATATTTCGATAAGTTTTTCGGTGGGCATTCTCTGTGTTCTCGGACGGCGAAGCGAGCGAGGTCTTCAACTTAGGCGCTGTTCTGGGCGCCGCGGGATTCTTGGATTCCACTGAGTGTGGTCATTTTGCGGTGGTCATTTGTACCCTTCTTACTCTGCTCTTCTTTCACCGCCGGAATTTCGAAGCCATCGACGTCGTTCTTTGCCTTGTCCGAGATCAAAACATTCACTGCAAAGATACCCTTTTCATTGCTCTGATTCAACATTACGGGAAAGCCGATTTGGTAGAGAACGCAGTTGATCTTTTTCATCAAAAGCCTTTTTTATTTTTTAATTGTGTCCGTACGTTGCAGTGCTTCAATGAGCTCCTTAATGTGCTTGTTGATGGAGGTAGGCTTTCAGATGCGGATGAGATATTTGGGAGGTGTTCTACATTGGGTTTTCGTTCGAATTCGGTTTCGTATAATATAATGATTAATGGGTGCTTCACCTTCATTGAAATCGGTCACTGGCATTCGATCTTCATCAGAAGCGGGGTGTTCCTCAGAATCTTGCACTGCTTGACCAAAATCTTACGATTCTTGGGTTCTTGCCTATCACATGAGCTGCTTGTATTGTTTGTTGGAAATCAGGAAATGGATCTCTGTATATTCTTGGTACTTTCCCTTATTGCGAATGAGAAGGTTCTTCCATTGCGGCTTGCTGTGCTTTGATACAACGGAGTCCCTAATCTCCAGCTCCCGACGGATCGCGATTAACTCCCTCATCTTTTCCGGGGCCCACTATCTTGCTCCGGATTTGGTGTTTTGTCAGAATTGGAGTTTTTCCTCAGAATGTGATGGTGTTTCCCAAAATCTTATGCTTCTTGTTCGCTGCAGTCTAGGTGTTTGACAAATTGCCCAGCTCAGAATTTTCATGTGAAGGATCTGCAGATTTTGGTATGGTTCTCTGCTTCTTCCTTTCATATGCAGTGTTGGTGTGAATTCTATATGATATGTTTTGGGGTTTTGAGTATATGATTAAGATTGATTACAAGAAATGTTGGTAGTTGAAGAAATGGTTATTTAGATTATGGTCTATTCTTGGTATTGTTCGCATATCAGCTCTTTGTGCTCTATATCTGCCATTTTGATCCATGTTCTATTCTCTGTTGTGGAGAAACTTTCTCAACTTTGTGTAGTCCACATGTTTGAAGAAATGCACAGCTCAAGTTGTTTTGTGAAGTTGGTGAAGACACATGTTGGTCAAGTTGTTTTGTTGTTTTTTAGATGAATTGTTGAAGATAAACTACTGTTTCATTCAGTGATTTGGTTGGATTACAAGATTTCAAGAAAGTGTCATTCTTTCTTGATGGATAAGAAAGTATCATTCTTTCTTTGATTCCATAGAATTTGTCAAGAGTATCATTCTTTTGTTGCTTTAGAATTTGTCAAGAGTGTCATTCTCTTGTTGCCTTAGCATTTGTGTCAAGAGTGTCATTCTCTTGCTGCCTAGAAGAATTTATCTATTTTGATTTGTGGATTGTACTTGTGTCTTTCATCATGGCTTCACCAACGACTAAAGTTGTAGTCTTATGTGATGATAATGGAGTGAGCAGAGGTTTTGGTTTGTTTCTCAACTCTTTAAGAAGCTGCAAAAGCTCTCAGTAATCTTGGACACAAAATAGTAACCAAGAGGATAAACATTTCCGTGAAGGAGAAAAACAGCGGAAGAATCAAATTTCTGCAACTGGGCCAACTTTCTATTGGTTGGGGGCTGATTGACTGCTGATAACACACATGGAATAGTTGCGGACAAAACCAGAAGGAAAAGGCTCTTACCATACTATCAGACTGCGGTTTAGCTTCAACAGTAGTAAAATACAGAGAGTTACTTGTTGCATTTGTTCCAGCAAGCTTGCGGGACTGAACATTCAATTGTTCTCAAATCTCTGGCTAGTTCAAACTTCACTTGGATACTCCAAGTTTAGTTTGAGGGGGGAGTAATAACTGATATAACATAAATATAGTTAGAAGGGTATTATTGTAATTGGGTTATATGGCTATATAAGGGATTGTATAGCTATCATTTTCCTCAAGTTCATTTTGTATACATTCTCTCTAATCAATCAATTCAATCTCTCTTGTTTCTCCCTGTCAGTTATTTCTCTTCCTCTGTACCAACTTCATCTTTTGCAATGTAGTTAACACTTACCTCATGTGAAGCTTTCGAAACACCAATTTCATGTTCCGGTCAAAAATAATTTTTCTCAATCAACATATAAAATAATTTTTCTCAATCAACATATTTGTAGTTTCATTGCTTACGGTTTTATTCAACAATGGAGGGTGGGAGGAGTTTTGATTGTTGAAGTAGATAAATAATACGTTAAAAGTGATTTGGGGTGTATTTAGAATTTTTTTTTTTAACATAATAAGGTCAAAATTGTCATTGCATGGTAGGGTAAATAAGTTATTATTTTTATGGTAAGAGACTATGATCCAACTACTCGATACAATGATCTATTAGATCGTGTCCTTAGGCATCGCGATGCAATCATATCACATCTCAACTGGGTATGTATATTTTTAGGCTTTCAAAGTTTTGGTTTGTATATTCATAATGATACTATGAGCGCTTTAGGGCGCCTGCAAGATATGTTTTCAGATACCGCTATACAATTACAACCCGTCTTTGCTCGATGGATACAAAACACCCATGCTTTAGCACCAAACGCAACAGCCCCTGGTGCAACAACAGGCACCAGTTTGACTTGAGGGGGGTGGTGATAAATTTTAATGTGGGGTTATTATTATTATTATTATTATTATTATGGTGGTTTTGTTGGTCACTACTACTTATGTGACATATCACACATGTAAAGATGGGTTAGTGTTTTTTTTATTGCAGTCTCTAATTTTGACTTTTCAAGGTCGTAATACAACTGTTAGATCCCACATCGCCCAGGGGTGTGGATTCTCTATGCCTTATATGTACATGCCCACCTCCATATGACACGAGGCCTTTTGGAAGCTCACTGGCTTCGGGTTCCGTAGGAACTCCGAAGTTAAGCGAGAATGGGCCAGAGCATTCCTAGGATGGGTGACCCATTGAGAAGTTCTGCTCACGTGAGTTCCCAGAAACAAAACCGTGAGGGTGTGGTCGGGGCCCAAAGCGGACAATATAGTGCTACGGCGGAGTCGAGCCCGGGATGTGACAGTTTGGTATCAGAGCCAATCTTTGGCCGGAAGTGTGCCGACGAGAATGGGGTGGATTGTTAGATCCCACATCGCCCAGGGGTGTGGATCCTCTATGCCTTATATGTATATTCTCATCTCTACCTAGCACGAGGCTTTTTGGGAGCTCACTGGCTTCAGATTTCATCAGAACTCCGAAGTTAAGTGAGTTCGCACGAGAGCATTCCCATGATGGGTGACCCACTGAGAAGTTCTCGTGTGAGTTCCCAGAAACAAAACCGTGAGGCGTGGCCGGGGCCCAAAGCGGACAATATCGTGCTACGGCGGAGTCGAGCCCGGGATGTGGTGGGGGCCCGGGCCAGGATGTGACAACTTCTCAATTCGCTAATTTCTTAAAAAACTCTAAGAAAATCATTGTCCCTCAATCACACAATTATTAAACTGCAAACCTAAATTGCAACATATTTTTTATTTTTAATAAACAATACACTGAACATGCTAGCAATAATATGGTTCAAATTCGTCATTGACGATAATCAAACTTAAAACCTTTCATTTACACGTGAATGTTGCAACAATTAGAGATCAAAGTGAAACTTCACTTAAACTACACCAATCAAATCATACTTATTGACCCATAAAGTGAAAGAAAATCATAGTCTGCCAAAAAATAAAGCGGCCCGGTCCAATCCAATTCAACCCAGCCCATTACAATTTCTGTCTTTTGTATGAGTCCAAATATTCTGCACCCAAATCTCCCTGTGGCCCCTCTGTGCCTTTGCTTTTTGAACTAAACATAATTAATGTTAACTTGATAATAATTAAAATAATAAAAAATAAACCAAATCCTCAACCAAAAAACAAAGACACAGAGGGGCCACATGGGGATTTGGGTGCAGAAGATCTGGACTCCTTTTGTATACGTGCACCAAACGGCACTTGGCACAAAATTACTGGCTCACAAATCCTTTCAAACACTGGATAAGCCCTTCCTTTCGTGGACCTCTATCTCTCCCACTCCCACACTCTTCACCTACAATTAATATATAAATTAAAATCCTAAAACCCACGAAATCTTCTCTCCCTCTCCACTATGCTCAAAATTTTCCCGGAAAATTTTCAACGCTAAATTCTCTCTCTCCCTCCAATGGCGGCTGTTGCTGCTCTGTCTTTCTCGGCGCTCAGTCAATGCTCTGATAGAAATTCGGTCGTCTCGTCCACTCGGAATTTGGCTTCCAACGCCGATGGCCTTCGATTCCGTACGAGCATTTCCAGCAATAACGGTGGAATTCGAGCTTCGAGTTCGAGCTCTCGCATGGTGGTTCATTGCATGGCAGGGTTGTCAGGTGGGTTTTTCTTGGTTACTTGTTTGGTGCCATTGAATCGTTTAAATTTGCTACATTTTCTCAGGAACTTGACTGGAGCTTTATTTTATGTGTTTGCTGCCAAAGCTTAATGTATTTTTAAAATATTGTGCATTGAACAATGTTTAAAGTATAATTAAGTTCGATCTAATTATATTTAATGAACTTTCTTTCTTTCCAAATTATGGTCTTTTTTTTTTTTTTTTGACAAACAACAAGATAATTACACTAAATTCATTTAACTACGAGCCGCCGGAGCCAGTATTTGAACTTGGATGCAGAGGGTGGAGTATGGCTAAACCCTTGTCTGCAAATTATGGTCTTTTTTGTTGAAAGTAGAAGTTTGACTTACAGATATGGAAAGGAAGGATTTTTGTTAATCATTTTGTGTAATCATGTGAAACAAGACGAATGGGTCCTTAATGAATGAAGATAACTATACTGTAAATGTTCATATTCTTCAGCTGCTCAGCACCGGTTTTCCGTTTCCGAATCGATATGTTTGAGTTGAATCAGAGTTTTTAATAGTCAAAGTTTTGTGCTTAACATTTTTGGTCATTTTGTGGTATGATTACTTGATTTGCAGATACTCCGACTGTGGCGGATACAAAGTTGAATTTTTTGAAGGCGTATAAGCGACCAATCCCTAGCGTTTACAACAGTGTCCTGCAGGAGCTGATTGTGCAGCAACATTTGATGAAGTACAAGAGGACATACCGGTATGATCCTGTGTTCGCTCTTGGTTTTGTCACTGTATACGATCAGCTCATGGATGGATACCCCAGCGATGAGGATCGAGAGGCAATCTTCCAAGCGTACATTAAAGCGTTAAATGAGGACCCAGAGCAATACAGGTTTGTCACTTGTGTTTTATCTTCTTTAGGGATTCATTTTCTCTGTTTTCTGCCGTGCTTAACTATTTGAAATGCAGCAATGTGGTATGTAAATTGTGACGATCACATATTATGAGGTTAAAAAAAATATGAAAACTGAGTAAACATATTAAGTGGCTAATTGAGACTGTGATATTGCAATGATGCAGTCATTTATGTGATAACTAAGGAAAATCCCATTAAGAAGATAGTTTCTTTTCCGGTCATCGGAATCATACAAACTTCATAGTTCTACACCAGAATTTCCTAGTTTATGGCAGAAGGTTGATTGATAAAATAATGTGCTTAAGATGCTTTAGAAAAAGAAAATGAATCCTAATTTACATATGATCAATCTCTTTCTAATATGTTTGAGAAAAGTCTCTATCTTTACTAGATAAGTTTCCATGCTAAGCACTACAGAACTGATGCACAAAAGTTGGAAGAGTGGGCTCGGGCGCAAACTTCCAGTTCATTAGTGGAGTTTCCATCCAGAGAAGGAGAAGTTGAGGCAGCACTGAAGGACATTGCAGAGAGGGCAGCTGGAAAAGAAAGTTTTAGCTACAGTCGTTTCTTTGCCATTGGGCTTTTTCGTCTTCTTGAGGTGGCAAAAGCAACTGAACCAACAGTGTTAGAAAAGGTTAGACTTTCCAGTCCTATGAACTTACAACTCGATGGATATTCATCCAAGTGATTAGGTTACTGCTAGCTTGTTTGAGTTAATGATTTTTTGGATTAAATTATTGAATGGTCCTGCATGATGGTAGCAATGCTTGAGCATTTACACTTTGGTTTCTGTTCAACAGTTATGTGCAGCCTTAAACATTGACAAAAGAAGTGTGGACCGGGACCTTGATGTGTACCGCAATCTGCTTTCCAAGCTGGTTCAGGCCAAAGAATTGCTAAGGGAATATGTGGCCAGGTAACAAATCTCTCAGGATCATAGCAGTTATTGAATTCATAGCATTACATGATAATAATCCTCAAATCGACTGATTTCGTAATCACAATTCAGACGACATCCACAAATTGACACATTAACATCAAACCGGTTGATCCCCTATACCATCTAACATTAAAATTCATAGCTCCAGTTCGATTATCTATAGCTTAGTAGGAGTTTATGATTCAAGGACGGATAAGCTTTTGTGCGTAGTTTCCATCATAATTTTGGCTTTCAGGGAGAAGAAGAAAAGAGAAGAACGGGTGGAAACACAGAAGGCCAGTGAAACAGTTACGAAATGTTTGGGGGACTATGACTACGTTAGCCAGTAATCGAAGTGGTGGCTCCTTCAAAGCTGATCACTCTCCGTGAAGCTGAAGATCCCCAAATCTTTAAGGTTTTTTGAGGTAGAGTTGGAGTTTTTACACTTGGGCAAGTACCTTTCATCAGCTTTTACGTTTGCAGTTTTAGTGTATTGCTTGCAGTGGTTATCCAGCAACAGCCTATGTACCGACATATCTTACATGTTTGTTTCTCATCAATTATCTTTTGTTTTACGAAAATGAAGTGTATTATAGCTTGTAACTACAATTCTCGATGTGCAAAATTTGGATCGAGTTCCCCATGGTAGAGCTAATCTTCTCATTGTCTCTCTCTGTCCTTCTCAAGACGACAACAAAAATGGCGTAAGCGCAGTAACCAATTCTAGATTTAATGCAATGCTATTGGGTTTGAGAAGAATTATTTGCATTCATTCACATAAATCAATCATGTACAGCCACTGTTCTAAAACTCCCCGTCTCTAGGCGGCTGGTCACCGTTCCGATAAAAAAAAAACACCTAGACCTGCTGAGGCACCCGTTTAGCCCGTCCAGACCCGGCTATGCACCCGCCTAGGTTGCGACTTACTAAGAAGAAAATAGATAACTTTCATTTTGCATTTTATTTTTTTCAATAAACTATAAGAGACTTGTTGAATACTTAAATAAACACACATTATATGCTTGTTCCCCGTGTTTTCATTATGTTCCAATACTTCGTAATATATATGACATTCTATTATGTAGTTTTTAATGAAATTACATATATTTTAAGTATAAACAGACACTTATTTACATGAAATATAATAGATTTGCTTAAATCCGCCTAGGCGGCTAGGCCATAGCCCACCGTCCGACTAACACTTAGCATATTTTAAAATCTTGTGTACAACTAGATCACAATGGGGTTGCTAAGTAAGAACCCTAGAAAGCAACCCGTCACAAAACAATACCGATAGAAAGATCTTCCATGGCTTCCTGCTAGATATGTTACTAGGATGATAACGAAGTTCCAAAATAAATCTCACTCGTTCATAAGGGGATTTGGACGGGGACTGAGAAACAAATTACTTAATAAGAAGTTAACTGAGATGCGTAATATCAATCTCTTCCGGGAGCTTAAATGTGTCTGCTGCACCAAACTTCCTATACTCTGCCGATTCATGAGTTTCTTCATCATTCCAATCCTCTTCCTCATTTCCCTCGCTGCTATGTGACTCAGGATTGCGAACGCTTTTAGACCTGCAGCCATGTCGAGCAAGAATGTTCACCTGGTGAAGGTGAGATATTTCAACCATGATAGTTTCATCATCAACTGGGAGGGGTTGCTTCCAGGGTTCCCCATCGATCCTCATGTACGTATGATCAATTGCACCCTTGTGAAACTCAAAGCGAATACGGTGGGCCTATCATTGATAAAAAATAATAGTGTGTAAATACCCAATGCCGGACAGTACAATTGATTTATGAACGTAAATTCAGCTTCTTGATCAAATACCTGGGCAAGACGAGTCCCATGTCCCTTCGGCGCAAGCAAAACAAGCCCATGCCATGCATCTCGAAATCCAACAACTTCAACAAGACCATCGTCTACATATGCTGGAGTAAAACCTCCCTGTAAAGTCATAATCCACCAAAATATGTTAGATTAGAGAAATACCAATATAAAGAGTATGTCAACCATTTATCTAAAACAAAAGGAGGAAAGGGGGAGTGTTGTGAACTAACATTATGCCTCCTAGCCGGGACTCCCCAAGGATTAAATCCACCAGAAAAGCTAGGCAAATTGAGGATCACAATTGACTTGATACTGGACATAGAAACAGAAAGTTTAATAAGACATAATTGCAAAGGGAAATCACATGTAAATCCATCAAGTTCCGGAGAGAGAAAGGGGGGGGGAAACAAACAGTGCAAAGAAATTTGCATTGAGCAAGCAATGTACTTTGGAGGAATTTGGAGATCTTCCCATTGGCCATGGTTTTTCATGATCTTCACCTTTGCAAACTCGGCTATGTTCCTATTTCAAGAGAGATAATAAACTTCACATTCAGTAAAGAATGTTTTAGAAAGCAATTCCTTGCTGGACGGGCAACTCTCTAGATGCTCACCGTGAAGTAGATTGAGAAGGAGAAGAAGAAAACCAGCCTTGTGAATGGGTAATCTTTGCATAAGTAGCCTGTATTTAGAATTAAAAAGACAGAGGAGTAAGCATAGTTTACTGTATATGACACAGATAAAAATGAGCTAGAATACCCTGATCAACAAACAAGCAACCTTTTAGCTTATGTTATTATTATGAATTTGTTACAAGATCAAAATAGCTTTCATTCGCCTACCACGTGATGTCCATGAACAAAAATGGGCTTTGCAGAAACTAAATACCTGATTGGTTAACTGATTTTTGAACTTTTCGGGATGCTGCTTTCGCTCAGTATGAAACGCATATGATACTTGAGCATCCATTCCTAAACACAACCACAAACATGTAGAGTTCATTTCAGAAAACCCAGTTGAGTGAGAGAAGATATTGATAAACAATTAATCGGCTTATTTTGAACGTACAAGGTGGGACTTAAATGGACAGACAAAAGGAGAGATTTACTAGAATGATTAAGATAGCTTTGCAGATTTATGTTCAAAATACTTGACAGGACTCCAAGGGAAGAACTCCTACCCATACTGAAGTAGTTCCAAAATCCCCCACGAAAGGTATGGCAGCCTTCCTGTAAAACACCGAAAGTTTGTGCCTATAAAACATCCCCAAAAGTTCGTATCTAACAAGAAGGAGAAGAGCTTTGAGCTTAACAAAAGTAATGCAATCATTTCAAGTAACAATTTGACATGGAGCTTAATTTTGCAAAGAAAAAATCAGCCATCAATAGCAAGCGGGCCCAGCTCCTGAAGCTTGACTTAGCAATAGCTGATTCTATCTGTCTGCTAATCCCTGAGACTGGTTCTTTTGGCTAATGAGCCAGATAAGTCAGAACTCTACTATATTGAGAATAGGGATAATTACCACGTTCAGCTCATTTGAATCAGAGACACGGCCAAATGCATGCAAAGAATGTGGTAGGTCAAGAGGCGCAATGGGATCACACGGACCTTCTTTTGGTATCCTCATCCTCATGAGAATGTGCCAGCTATATCAGAATAAAGAAGGAAAAATAAAACTAGAACTTTCGTTTACGGGAAAAATGAGAGGCAACTGGTTTACTACAAATGCACTAATGACCTAACAAGAAAAAGAGTGAACAAATTAGTCATAATACTTCATCACTCCATCATATGGAAACAGGTAAATCTAAGATATACGAACAATAAAGAGTAGATTTAAAATGATGAGATCTGATCAGTTGACACATCTAGAAACAGGGCTGTGAATCTACAGAAGGTGAATTTACGAAGTTTAAGATGTGAAAGGAAACAATGATGACTGTCTAACCTGTCTATTTTCATTTCCTTGGCTCTCTTTACTTGGTCCAAAAAATGCTTCACAGATTGAGGATCTGTCCCAGGATTCTTCTTCCCCTGTATATTAGCAAATAGCACGTCATGCATGCACGATTATGGCGATCAATTGCTGCATTACTTACTACCATGACAATCACAAATTACATATAACATTTAAACTTCAATGAAAAAATGGAGAAGTTTTCTCCTCAATTTACTGATATACACAAATATATATACATATATATAATATCAAAGAAAAAAGAACTACTGATATAAAAATATAACAAATATGTGTAAACACAGAAGTTAACAGACTCAGATTGTACATGATTTGCCTCGCTTTACAGTTAAGAAAGACAAGGGAAAAAAAGTACAAGTCTTAAAAAGAGATGAGTGCAATCAAAGTTGTAACTACCGTCTGCCTGCGTAATGTCAAAGCATATTGTAATTTGCATGCAGTACAACTCAACCGGTCTTCCAAATATGAAATATCCATTTTAAGACCACAAAGCCATCGGGACAGGAAATTCCTTACCCATCCAAATGCAAAAGGAAGATTGTTTCCAGTTCCCAGTGGTACTGTGGCTATTGGCGGCGAATGAGATAATCTGAGATCAGAAACAACTCCAAGAAGCCAACCAGCAGTTCCATCACCACCTGCAACCTAGAGGGGCAATTCATGTCAGAAACATGAAAAGGTAACATCACACAAGGTCATGAAAAATAGAAAATTCACACCATTAATGTTGATGTAATTCGACTCACAATGATTCTCAATCTCTCTTGAATCTTTGTAGCGAATTCATCCCCATTGCGCTTGAGCATTTCAAGATTCGCACAGATTCGGCTCAGCACCTTATCAGGAGCCTCTTGCCCCAAATCATAAACCTAAAAATTAGTTAGTTCAAGGTCAGGTTCCTAAAAATTTCGAACTAAAACCCAAACGTTATATTCAACCAAATATTTAAAACAAGAAATCTAACAACATTCAACCCTATAGAAAGTACCTGATTTTCGTTTAGAAGGGAACGGTACGTTACAAGAAGATTCCCACCAAGCTGGCCACCACTTTTTGAGTTGATAAACACTAAAACCGGACACTGCGGTACATCAGCAACATTTTCACTGTTCGATTCAGGCACTAGTACATACTTAGGAATTCTGAAATCCTTCAAGAAATCCTCCCCAAAGTGAGAATTTGCCATTTTGCCTCTTATCTGCATTACAAAAGTCATAATCAGTAACCGCGAGAAGAGCCGTTTTCTACAACCAATTTGAATTCGTGTCCTCCCAAAATACAAAATTTCACAAAACTAATCCAATATCATGCAATTTCATTAGTGATTAATCCAAGGAAAAAGGGAATTTTTTTGCATTGGTAGTTATAAACAAGTTGAAAGATTCAGTCTTTGCAGGATAAACATATATCAAATGGCACAAAAATTTACTCACAGAAAGCCCATCTGGAAATACAATCAGAAAAGTGCTGGAAATTCAATATTGGCAAATGAAAAGTACAAAAAAAAAAAAACGGAAAATTTATCTAGTGAGTTGAGGAGAGTGAGCCTCTAACCATGATCCAAATAAGCTAGAAGAAAAGGGTATCTGGATCTGCGGGCGGTAAAGTCGATGAAATCTCGGATTTCCAGAAGGCTTTTCAGATCGAAAAGGAAGAACCCAAAAGTGCAGAGGAAACGCGGAATGTTTGACTGGTTCGTGAGCTCAGAAGATTTTTATTTCGTCGTGGAACACGCGAAGAGTGACCGCAGCCATTAAAACGTGTTCGAAATTATTGCGGGGAGGGAGGGCGGGGAAAGTTTCTTGGATTGGAATTTACCGCTGGATCTTTATCATCTACATGTCGATTTGAACGAGTGGGCGAAAAGTCCGATAGGGGCACCCTCAGTTCTTCTCCAATCATTGTGATGTTGTGATTCATTTGTGGTCTGACGTGTCGGATTGGATTCCACTTGGTGCTTTTGGTGGGGCCAGTAGCCTTACTCCTTTTTCCCACTAAGATTCCCACCCCAATACTTGACAAAGTAAGTCACCTTTTGGTCACCTTTTGGTCCAGTGAACACGTTTATAGAGTGTACTATAACCAACGAAATTATCCACAATTCTATGTGAACGATTGGAATGCCCTAATTTTTAAGTCATATTTCAAATTTTATCATTTAAAAGATTAAATAAATGCCAATACATTTGTACATTCGTGAGTGTAATGTTACAAAAAACATGTGATTGCTTGCAATGTCGCATGTTTTGAAGTTTCATCAAATTGTGTTACTTCGTCACTACATTTTTAAAAATTCCCGCCTAGCGCCACTTAGACGAAGTTTAAGCGTTAGATGGTTGATCACCGTCCCGATTAATGCCTAAGTGTTTGAAATTTAAGAAATGACGTCTAGACCTGTTGAGGCGCCCGGTCAAACTCACCTAAGTTGCAACTCACCTAGAGAGAAAATATATAACTTTCATTTTGCATTTTATTTTTTCAATAAATTGTAAGAGACTTGTTGAATACTTAAATGAATACACATTATATGCTTGTTTCTCGTGTTTTCATTATGTTCTAATACTTCATAATATATATGTCATTTTAGTTTGTAGTTTATGATAAAATTATATATATTTTAAGTATGAACAGACACTATTTACACGAAATATAATAGATTTACTTAAATCCGCCTAGTCCATCTAAGCGCCCGCCTAAGCCCCACCTAGCCTCCTAGATGCTAGATCCCAACCCACCGTCCGACTAACGCCTAACATCTTTTAAAACATTTATCGTCACTATCTCTATCTGCCTCAAACCATCTAATTGACTTGTTACCGGCACGAGTGGCACACACGGCGAAGGCGAATGTTGATGAAGGCAGCCAACCAACTTGGTGGAGCTGATGGAGTTGATCCCACTGCACTGGTGGAGTCAAATCAGACATGATAGGAGGCAATTAAAAATGCATTACCTTAACCACATATAATATCTGCAATCCAAGCACTCCAACCTTGACTTTGAAAGCACTCCCATTACACAAATGAAGTTTGAAAGGCATTAAACACATACGTGACCTTAAATATAAGGTATATATTTGTACCAACCTATCCACTTCCATAATTTGAGTGTCATTTGATTCCCATGACACAAATATAAAATCAAGAGTTTGAAAGGCATTAAACATACGTGACCTTAAATGTAGGGTATATATTTTGTACCAACCTATCCACTTCCATAATTTGACTGTCATTTGATTCCCATGACACAATATGAAATCAAGAATTTATGCAATTCATGTTACCTTGGCAAGATGAAACTTGTGTTTATAAATACTTAACTCTTTATTACTTTGATTTGCAGTATTGTTTGCTAAGCGCGTCTAATGGCTTGCACATTTAAGGTCCTAGAGCAATGTAAGGTCTCTCCACCAAAAGATTCAGTTCCCACAACCTCTCTTCCCCTCACATTTTTGGACATACCTTGGCTTGGCTTGCTACAACCTGTCCAACGCCTCTACTTCTATGAATTCCCTCACCCATCTCACCATTTCATACAAACCCTCCTTCCATCACTCAAACACTCTCTCCCCCTCACTCTCCAGCACTTCTTCCCACTCTCCGGAAACCTCACTTGTCCCCCTCCTCCCTCCATGCCTTACATCCACTACGCCGCCAACGAGTCTTCTGTCAAATTCACCATTGTTGAGTCCACTGCCAACTTCACCCATCTTATAGGCAACCACACAAGACATGTCCAAGAATTCCATCACCTTGTTCCCCATTTGCCCAATTTTAATAATTTGGACTCTTATTTCAATTCCAATGACAGAACCACATTTGTACTTCCTATTCTTGCATTACAAGCAACAATTTTCGCAAACTCTGGCTTATGCATTTCTATAGCGTATCGCCACGTTGTGGATGGACGGACTGCAAATCATTTCATGAAATGTTGGGGTTCCGTTTATAAGTCTGGAGAAGACTTATCTTGTATACATGAATCACCTCTTATCTATGATAGAGATTTGATCAGAAACCCAAAAGATTATGAGCCGATTTTGTTCAATCAATACATCGGTTTGAGATCAACATGGACAAATCATGGCAAGGGCAAGTCTTCTTCCATTTTCGTAGACAATTTTCGTGCAACATTTGTACTAGGAAGAGAAAATATTCAAGCCCTGAAACAGTTTGTCTTTACTCAATGCAAGAATTGCAATGAACCAACTGTTAGTCTTATAAGGTTATACAATTAAAACACAAACGAAAGAGTGATTGACCTGATTCCAACGGCGGCCATGGAAGTCGAACACAAAAATAGCAGAGCACGGCAACACCAAGATCTTCAATAAACTCCTAGCTGAATACAACTACTCTATGGGAAGCATTATGTTGTGTGTTCTAGGGCTTATAGGGACCGGTGTTTTATATATAGGCTAAAAGCTAGGGTTTCCATCCATAAAGGAAACCTAAAATTTACTTTCTTAGCCTCAAAGTCAAGTATCATAATCATATTCAATTAAGGATTCCATCAATCCTATTTCCAATATAAGACACCTTACATAGGATTGATATCTTTAAGAGATCAAATCACAATCAACATTATTCTCCAATATTACATTCCTATTACATGTAGTAGACCACTTAAAGGTTGATTTATATTGGATAAATCCAACATTCTCCCACTTGGTCTACAAAATGTAATATTCATGTTTATACTTGAGATTGGAGATTAATGTCACTTTAGTGGCCATGTAACAGTGATTACATCTCGTCCTTAGACAATTGACAATACAAACAATGTTTGTAACCAACAGACACAACCGAAAATACCAAATACGCACATGTCCAAGTAAAATATCCCAAAAACTTCATAAAACAAATTAATTCAACAATTGTGAGCAAGTTGAATTAATATGTTTTTGACACTGATCTATGCACCATACCATTTACTTTCATTGTGATTTCCAACACCTGCGGGCAAGATAGAAATCCTCGTAACTGAGGCAGTGCACAAACCATGCCATGTCATTTGACATGCAATTTGATAACAACTTGATATCTGATATATATTTCATCAGATAATTGACTAGCACACGAAAAATGTGAGTTAATGAATCCAACTGGAGATTAAATTGAATACATGGATTTTGACACACCCCGACCGGAGTCGAAGCATGTTGGCCGTCACGTGAGGTGACGTAGCCAAGTGCGCAACATAAGTGATAATAATAAGGAAATATGAGTAAATAAAAACCTAAAACTAAACTTATTTAACTAGATACAAAATACAAGTGTGTGAAAGTGACCAAGTATAAGTTACACACATATCAGAGCATAGGTAACGAAAGTGCAGTCGAACCAACTAAGTACTAATTATACAAACAGGGAGAAGATCTTTACTTATTTATGGAGATGTCGGAACCATCGGGAAATCCTCGTGAGCCACCAAGATTGAACAGCTGCCTAGAACCTGGAGGGGCGCAAAACAGAAGGGTGAGTGAGTAAAAACAAAACTTTCGAAAACACATTTATCTTTTCTGAACATGGTAACCCCTTTCCGTAAAACCCGTATAGTTTCCAGAAAACAATACATATACATATACATATACATATACATATACATATACATATACATATACATATACATATATATATATATATATAACAATGCATAAGGGCAATGAACCCAAAATATGCCATGTCATAACGTTTCCGCTCTAAATCATGTAAGTCAGGTGTAGAATCAATATAAAATAACATGACAGTCGGAGTCACCTAACGTGACCCGTACGACTGAAACTATGGATCATCAACCTAAGCTAGCACACGAGTCCAAGTCACCTGATGTGACCTGTACGACAGGCTTGGTATAAATATGTGCGCTCAAGTGCTACAATCACGTGAAGGCTGTGTGATAAATCGCAGGTCACCTACGAGTCGAAACCACCGCTTAAGTACATGGCTCTCTACGAGGCGACATGGTTTTGACATAAGAGATCAAAATGATTAGAACACCAACAAAAGACACATGAATGCCAAACCTCGCAATGATACCAAATTGACACACCCCCGACCGGAGTCGAGGCATGCTGGCCGTCACGTGAGGTGGCATAGCCAAGTGCGCAATATAAGTGATAATAATAAGGAAATGCGAGTAAATAAACACCTAAAACTAAACTTATTTAACTAGATACAAAATATAAGTGTGTGAAAGTGACCAAGTATAAGTTACACACATATCAGATCATAGGTAACGAAAGTGCAGTCGAACCAACTAAGTACAAATTATACAAACAAGGAGAAGATCCTTACTTATTTATGGAGATGTCAGAACCGCCGTGAAGTCCTCGTGAGAACCAAGATTGAATAACTATCTATAACCTGGAGGGGCGCAAAACAGAAGGGTGAGTGGGTAAAAACAAAACTTTCGAAAACACATTTATCTTTTCTGAACATAGTAACCCCTATATATATATATATATATATATATATATATATATATATATATATATATATATATATATAACAATGCACAAGGGCAATGAACCCAAAATATGCCATGTCATAACGTTTCAGCTCTAAATCATGTAAGCCAGGTGTAGAATCAATATAAAATAACATGTCAGTTGGAGTCACCTAACGTGATTTGTACAACTGGAACTATGGCTCATAACCCTAGGCTAGCACACGAGTCAGAGTCACCTGATGTGACCTGTACGACAGGCTGGGTATAAATATGTATGCTTAAGTGCCACGATCACGTGAAGGTTGTGCGATAAATTGTAGGTCACCTACGAGTCGGAACCACCTATAGTGGTTTGTACAACAGGCTGGCACCAAACTTGAATCCAAGGTGAGCGTGCAATGCGGGAGGTGAACGATCACGTGAAAGCTGGCCCTAGCCCCTAGCGGGAGCACTAATACCGGGGTGGAACCATGATGAGCTCTAAATAAATGTATGCATATATATGCTATACCACCCATTCAATCACATCATACTCACCTGAAGCTTACCTGAGTCTCCGCAGCATCACACAATATAATTCACAAGTATGACAATGCAATACTCAAAATGAAACTCATTTACGACATGGCACTCAAAGCATAATCATTTAAGAAAAACATTCTGGAAACTGTAACATATACATATATATAAAGAAAATGCCCACTCACTGATAAGTAGCAGGATCGTAGCCCCCTAGCCTCGCTTGTCTACATTCGTCCTCCGGGTATGTCTCACCTATATGCGAAATGACTAAATTAACGTTAATTATAAAGCACATACACAAACCCTAGGAATAACTTCTTATACGTTGTTCAAATGAGGTGTTTGAATAAACCAACATGATCTACTTAACAACACGAACACCCTCATATTTTTAGAATAACTTTTGGACGTCACACAAGCCTTCACGCGCCGGCCAAGGCACGGCCACGCGCCTAGCATGCTGACGGAATCCCTAATGGCGTTAGGGAATATTTCGTTAAATATTAGAATATTCTGTTTAAAAACTAACGGAGTTACCTGACACCGTTAGTATATTCCGTCAAAGTTGATGGAATATTCCCTTCCTTCTCCGGTGGCTTCACCAGAGTTCGCCGCCAGCCGCCGTCTGGTTCGCCGGTTTCTGGAATTTTTTAAAACTCTTATATCTAACTCGTTTTTCAACCAAAATTCACAAATTTTATATGGATTTGAAGATCTTGAAGAGTAGAACACAATCGTACCTATTAGAGGTCCAAAATCCTATGAAAAATGGCCAAAAAATCCTTGGAAATTCCGGCCATCCTTGCAACTTCTCGAAACCACACGTCCCTACTCAACTCTGTCCCAATGCTAGTGTAGGGTCTCTAAGAAGTTGAATAAAATCTTCCTCGAGCCTTAATACCTTGTGAATCTCTCGTGATCACGTCGTTCCAAAATCCCACAGTTTTGGAGCTCGTGAGTCAATGGCTAAAACTCACGTAAACTAGAACCTCTGGGTATGGTGAGGTTCGTGAGCTTGAGATGAGTGTGATGGTGATTTCCCAAAGCTCGATCCGTGACATTTTTGTAATGATTGTGAGTGTGGGGGGTCTCAGGTGCGCAGAAAGGAAGAAGTGAGAAGAAGACTCGAGAGAAAATGAGAGAGAATGAGAGTGTACGTGTGTGTGTGTGTGTGTGTGTGTGTGTGTGTGTGTGTGTGTGTGTGTGTGTGTGTGTGTGTGTGTGTGATTGGGCAAAATCAGAAAATAATGTTTTCTGATTAGGCTTCCGTGAGCGGAAAAAGAGAGAGATAAAGTTCAACTAGCCTAAATACCTAATTGGGTCCAAGGAATTAGGGATTAAGGTGATCAGTTGTTACTTTGGCCCGTTTACGTTCTTTTAATAATCGTAATTTTTTTTTCGTTAGAAATCTGATTCAGCCTTAACGCACGTTAACATGCTCGTGCCATCGAGTATGATTTAATTACGACGGCAGAAATAATAATTTAAAATGCATATTCACATCCACGTCACTAAGTCACTAAGGGCATAATCATCATTTTACATACTCAGGGAGGAAATTATAATAAAAAATGGGACGGGTCGTTACAGTCTACCCCTTTAAGAAAATTTCATCCCCGAAATTTCTACACAACAACACACATCAATAATCATTAAACAGTCGTGGATATAGGTCTCGCATACGCTCTCCAATTTCCTAGGTGGCTTCCTCGACCGAATGATTCCTCTATAAAACTTTCACCATGCGCATAGTCTTGTTCCTGAGAACCCTATCTTTCCAATCCAAAATCGTCACCGGTTTCTCGTCGTATGTCAAGTCTGGATTGATCTCCAGTGGCTGAGGTGGGATTACGTGTGATGGGTCAGCAACATAATGACGAAGCATACACACATGAAATACGTTATGCACCTTTGATAACTCTACGGGAAGCTCAAGCCTGTAGGCAACTTCACCAACTCGCTCAGTGATCTGATATGGTCCAATATACTGAGGACTTAACTTACTTTTCTTACCGAACCGTACCACACCTCTCCACGATGATAGTTTCAGGAATACCCAATCTCCAACTTTATATACTCTATCAGTAACATGCTTATCGGCGATACTCTTCTGTCGATCCTGGGCCACTTTCAGGTTAGCTTTAATTACCTGAACATTCTGTGTAGTCTCATCCACAATCTCAAGGCCCACTAGCACTTTTTTCACCAACTTCAGACCAATATAGAGGAGTACGACATGGTTTACCATAAAACGCCTCAAACGGTGACTTGTCAATGCTAGAATGATAGCTGTTATTATAAGCAGACTCAATCAAAGCTAAACGCATATGCCAAGCATCTCCAAACTGCAAAACCTAGGATCTCAGCATATATTCTAGTGTTTGAATGGTTCTCTCAGATTATCCATCTGTCTAGGGATGATAAGTTGTACTATAGAGCAATCTCGAATCGAGGGCTTCCTGGAAAGCCACCCAAAATTTAGAAATGAACCTGGGATCCCGATCAGAAACGGTACTCACTCGAACACCATGGTACTTGACAATCTCCGGAATAAACTTTATGCCAACTGATTCAACAAATAATTTTCTCGAACGGGTATGAAATATGCTGACTTGGTGAGTTGATCCACTATCACCCAAATACCATCATAACCATTCCGCGTACGAGGTAACTTGTACATGAAATTCATAGTAATATCTTCACATTTCCATTGAGGTATGGGAAGTGGCTGTAATAACCCAAAATGTTTCTTCCTCTCTACCTTGACTTGCTGACAAACTGCACAATGACTCACGTACTCAACAATCTATTTTTTCATACCAGGCCAGTAATAGAAAGGTCGGATGGTATGATACATCTTGGTACTCCCAGGATGCATCACATAAGCTGAAACATGCGCCTCATCAAGGATATCTTTCTTTAATTCTTTGTCATTAGGCACATACATTCGGTTGTCTTGCATCAACATACCATCGGAATTCCTAATCCTGAGGTATTTCTTTTTCTTGTCTGAAACT
The DNA here is from genome assembly GCA_036320875.1 of Cotoneaster glaucophyllus. NCBI lineage: Eukaryota > Viridiplantae > Streptophyta > Magnoliopsida > Rosales > Rosaceae > Cotoneaster > Cotoneaster glaucophyllus. The sequence goes on from CM070068.1 coordinate 4,831,284, forward strand.
ACCTGAGATTCTGCATCGTTCGCCTGAGCTTCGAGTACACGATCCAACAAAATTGGCCTAACTTGAAAATTAGCAAGTAGAGCTCCTTGGAATCTTCACCTAATGTGACTCCAGTAGATCACAAATCAGTCAAAAGTAGAGCACTGCGTGCATAAAGTGTATTGAGTCGACCCTGGGCTTTCCTGCTTCAAGCATCAGCTACAGAGTTTGCACGACCAGGATGATACTCAATCGTGCAGTTATAATCACTGAGCAACTCAACCCATCTCCGCCGTCTGAGATTAAGATATCTCTGAGTAAAAATATATTTGAGGCTTTTATGATCGGTGAAGATCCGACACGTTTCCTCGTACAAATAATGCCTCCAGATTTTCAATGCAAAAATAATAGTTGCCAACTCAAGATCATAAGTGGGATAATTCGTCTCGTGGGGCCAACTATCGCGAAGCATATGCGATCACTCTGCCATGCTGCATTAGTACACAACCCAAACCATTCAAATAAGCATCACTATAAATCTTAAAGTTCCCACTGTCATCCAAAAGTGCCAACACTGGTGCATGAGTGAAGCAATACTTTAGCTGTAGAAAAATTTGCTCGCAATCATCACTCCACTCAAATTTAACTCCTTTTTCTGGTTAATCTCGTCAACCGCAGAGTTATTGCTGAGAAATCTTTTACAAAGCATCGATAATAGCCCGCAAGGCGAAGAAAACTTCGTACTTCAGTGACAGTCCGTGGCTGCTCCCAATTCTCCACAGGAGCTACCTTCTGAGGGTCCACAAGAATACCCTGAGCTGATATCACATGTCCTAAGAACGACAATTGATCTAGCCAAAATTGACATTTACCAAATTTAGCATATAGTTGATGTTCCCTTAACTTCTTCAGAACCAAAGTGAGATGTCTAGTATGCTCCGCCTTAGACTTAGAATATACCAAAATATCATCAATGAAGACAATAACGAACCTTTCAAGATACAGGCAAAATACTCGATTCATCAAGTCCATAAAGGCTGCTAGAGCATTCGTAAACCCGAATGGCATCACCAAAAACTCGTAATGACCATAACGAGTTTGAAATGCTGTCTTCGGAACATCCTCACGCTTGATCTTTAGCTGGTAATACCCATATCTCAGATCAATCTTTGAAAACACACAAGCACCTCAAAGCTAGTACAAAAGATCATCAATCGAGGCAACGGATAACGGTTTTTAATCGTCACCCGATTCAACTGCCGATAATCAATACACAGCCTCAGGGTTCCGTCTTTTTTTTTTCGCACAAACAAAACTGGAGTTCCCCACGACGAAGTACTCAGCTGGTTAAAACCCTTATCAACAAGTTCTTGTAATTGGGTTTTCAATTCCATTAACTCAGCATGAGCCATTCGATAAGGGATTAAAGAAATAAGGTCTGTACCTGGGATTAGATCAATAGCTAACTTCACCTCACGATATGAGGGTAAACCAGGTAAATCATCAGGAAAGACATCAGGAAAGTGTCTATCTACCTGAACATTCTCCACATGAGTATGAGTACTCACATCTAGTACCACATGAGCTAGGTAGCCATGACATCATTTCCTCAACAATCTTTTTGCTCTCACAACTAAGATAACACCCTGTCTTGATCCACAACGCTTGCCAACAAAAGTGACCACAGGCAAGCCCGGCCGATGGAAGGTGACAACCTTCTCATAACAATCCAACTTGGCACGATTGGGATGTAACCAATCCATGCCCAGAATAACATCGAAATCGACAATATCTAGTGGAACAAGATTAGCTGGCAGGATAACATCCTCAACAATGACAGGACATCATCGACACTCCCAGCTAACATAACAAGTTTCTCCTCTAGGCATGGAAAATTCTAACTCGTAACCGAGGGGTGTGGGGTGAGGTTGAGTCTTTTGAGCAAACATATAAGAAATAACATAATGCGTAGCACCAGAATCAATTAATACTCTAGCAAAATGACCAAGAATATTCAACGTATACATAATCAAGTTAGGGTTGCTCTGAGCATCTTGCAGAGTAATATGATGAACATGGGCCATGCGCCTGCTGCCGGCCTCCATGACCTCTATTTCCTTGATTACCTCATCCCTGGATACCTCATCCTTGACTAGACTGATTAGGCTGCCTCGATGAACCAGCACTGCTAGAAGCAACATCAAGGTTCTGGGATGGTCCTCTAGCGTACCACTGCGATCCACCGTCCTGATACGGTGCATATGGCGCATAACCTCTCTGATGTGGTGGATAACCACCTTGATAGTATGGATCTGCTGGATACTAATAGGCTTCCCCAGAATATGGAGCTACATCCCCCTGATAATGGTATGCACCACCATAACCTGTCGGAGCATAGCTACTAGGCCCCTGAATCTGCAGAAAATGAACAGTTGGTAGTAAGGCAAGAGGCTAGGATTTCTGTTGATTTTGCGGGCACTGGTTAGCCCAATGCCCCATATGACCGTAAGTGAAAAATCTACCACTACCACCTCGTCTACACTCCCCAAAATGACGATTATTACACCTAGGACAAAGTGGAGCACCAAAATTGTTAGGATTTCTCTGTCTCTGGAACTGGGAACCATCTGTAAATCTCAGTGGCTGACATTTTCCTTTGCTTCAAATGCGAGAATTTGTCCCTATTATGATCCAAACACTCTAGAGGTATAAATCTCTTCTTAAATAGATGCTTAAAAATCTCCCAATTTGTAGCATCTTCAGCTGACATCTGAAAAGATTCCTGTCTCCACCATGATGCAGCCTCCAAACGCAAGAACCAAGTGGTTGTTTCAACCCATTTGTCATCAGCAAGATTTCCTTGTCGCTGCATCACCTTAAAGGTTTTCTCAACATGATCGAGCCAACGTTCAGCTCCCTTAGGCCCCTCATTACCCACAAAATCATTTAACTTCAAATTATATACAGTCTTCAAAAGGGGTCCTCAGGGGAGGACGAAGTGAAGACTGAATAGCATTAGCAATAGCTTCACTAAGTTGTCCAATATCTGGAAAATTAGACTCAGAAGAAGTACATGGCTCTCTACAAGGCGGCATGATTTTGACATAAGAGATCAAAATGATTAGAACACCAACAAAAGACACATGACTGCCAAACCTCGCAATGATACCAAATTGACACACCCCCGACCGGAGTCAAGGCATGCTGGCCGTCACCTGAGGTGACGTAGCCAAGTGCCCAATATAAGTGATAATAATAAGGAAATGCGAGTAAATAAACACCTAAAACTAAACTTATTTAACTAGATACAAAATATAAGTGTGTGAAAGTGACCAAGTATAAGTTACACACATATCAGAGCATAGGTAACGAAAGTGCAGTCGAACCAACTAAGTACAAATTATACAAATAAGGAGAAGATCCCTACTTATTTATGAAGATGTCAGAACCGCCGGGAAGTCCTTGTGAGCCACCAAGATTGAACAACTATCTAGAACCTGGAGGGGTGCAAAACAGAAGGGTGAGTCGGTAAAAACAAAACTTTCGAAAACACATTTATCTTTTCTGAACATAGTAACCCCTCTCCGTAAAACCCGTATAGTTTCCAGAAAACAATACTTATATATATATATATATATATATACAAAATATGCCATGTCATAACGTTTCAGCTCTAAATCATGTAAGCCAAGTGTAGAATCAATATAAAATAACATGCCAGTCGGAGTCACCTAACGTGATTTGTACAACTGGAACTATGGCTCATAACCCTAGGCTAGCACACGAGTCGGAGTCACCTGATGTGACCTGTACGACAGGCTGGGTATAAATATGTACGCTCAAATGCCACGATCACGTGAAGGCAGTGCGATAAATTGCAGGTCACCTACGAGTCGGAACCACCTATAGTGGTCGGTACGACAGGCTGGCACCAAACTTGGATCCAAGGTGAGCGTGCAGTGTGGGAGGTGAACGATCACGTGAAGGCTGGCCTTAGCCCCAGGCGGGAGCACTAATACCGGGGTGAAACCATGATGAGCTCTAAATAAATGTATGCATATCTATGCTATACCACCCATTCAACCACATCATACTCACCTGAAGCTTACCTGAGTCTCCGCAGCATCACACAATATAATTCACAAGTATAACAATGCAATACTCAAAATGAAACTCATTTACAACATGGCATTCAAAGCATAATCATTTAAGAAAAACGTTCTAAAAACCGTAACATATATATATAAAGAAAATGCCCACTCACTGATAAGTAGCAGGATCGTAACCCCCTTGCCTCGCTTATCCACGTTCGTCCTCAAGATATGTCTCACCTATATGCGAAATGACTAAATTAACGTTAATTATAAAGCACATACACAAACCTTAGGAATAACTTCTCATACGTTGCTTAAATGGGGTGTTTGAATATGCCAACATGATCTACTCAAAAACACGAACAACCCCATATTTTTAGAATAATTTTTGGACGTCACACGCACCCTCACGCGCCGGCCAAGGCACGGCCACACATGCCCGCCACGCGCAGGCACATGCCTGGCATGGTGACGGAATCCCTAACGGCGTTAGGGAATATTTCGTTTAAAAACTAACAGAATTACCTGACGCCATCAGTATATTCTGTCAAAGTTGACGGAATATTCCCTTATTTCTCCGATGGCTTCGCCGGAGTCCGCCGCCGGCCGCCGTCCGGTTCGCCAGTTTCTGAAAATTTTTAAAACTCTTATATCTAACTAGTTTTTCAACCAAAATTCACGAATTTTATATGGATTTGAAGGTCTAGAAGAGTAGAACACAATCATACCTATTAGAGGTCCAAAATCTTACGAAAAATGGTCGGAAAAATCCTTAGAAATTTTGGCCATCCCTGCAACTTCTCGAAACCATGAGTCTCGACGTCAACTCTATCTCAACGCTAATATAGGGTCTTTAAGTAGTTGAATAAAAGGTTCCTCGAGCCTTAATACCTTGTGAATCACTTGTGATCACGTCGTTCCAAAATCCCACCATGTCGGAGCTTGTGAGTCAACGGCTAAAACTCACGAAAACTAGAACCTCTGGGTATGGTGATGACACACCCCGATCTGGGAAGGTCGAAGCATGCTGGCCATCACCGTGAGGTGACGTAACCATAAGGGTAAGTGATGTGAAAAAGTGAATAAATTTAAAACTAATTAGAACTAATATACTAAACAGTGATAGATTACGCAATCGTGGGGATGACCCACTATAATTATTTAGAGCTTAAAAGACAACACGACTACCGAAGAGTAGTCAAAGCAACTAAAGTATACTTATTACACAATAGTGATAAGTTCGTACGTCTAAGACTTAAGAGAATGTCAGAACTGTCGAGATTCCTCGAGTGCCACAAAGAGTACAGCTGTCTAGGTCCTGGAGGGGCGAAAAACAAAGTTGAGTGGGTCAGCAAAACAATGTTTATAAGAAAACCTTTATTTTCGAACATATTAACCCCTCGCCGTAAAACAAGGATAATTTCCTTAAAATCAAACATACTACAATATAAGTACGAAGAATCAAGTGCATGCCAACAGTATATATATATCTCATAAATGTGCCACAACATGAATAATTCAGCCACAATAGAAATGTAGGTATGTTATTGACGATATACTAACACGCAAGTATATACTAACATCTGTCTATACTAACACACGAGTCGGAGTCACCTAATGTGACATGTACGACAAGCTAGGTGTAATAATATATGCTCTAGTGCAACGATCACATGAAGCTTGCGCTAAGCGCAGTCACCTACAAGTCGGAGTCACCTAATGTGACATGTACGACAGGCTAGCACCTAACTTGGATCCAAGACGAGCATACGGTGCGGGAGGTAAACATACACGTGAAGGCTAGCCCTTGGCCCCGGACGGGAGCACTAACACCTGGGTGTAGTAATGATAAGCTAACTATATGAATATATGTATGCTACACAATTCAAATCAATATACTAAACTCACCTGAATTCACCTGCGCGTCCTCTAGAATCATTTTAGTATTCTAATACAGTACCAAAAATATAAGCAGGTAAATATACGTATGAACATGCCATAACCATTTTATAATTCCAAACACAAGACTCATTTACCAAATTAAACTAAAATTGGCATAATAGGCATAAATCCAATTAAATGCATTTTGTGGAAACTATAAGTCACATATATATAGAAATAAATTGCCCCCTCATAAGTACGTCGCTGGGTCGTAGCCCCCGAGCCTAGCCTGGCCCCGTACGTCATTGGGATACGTTTCCCCTATATTTGAAATAACTATAATAGAATTAATTAAAGCACATATACGGAAACTTAAATAAAACCCTCATAGTTTGCTCAAACGTAGGGTTTAAATACATGAAATCGATCGACTCGACGTCACGAACATCTCCAAATTTTTAGAACAATTTTTAGACACCACAAGCGCCTCCACGCGCCGGCCAAGGCACGACCAGACGCGCCCCCACGAGCGGTCAAACCCTAACAGAGGCCTAACGACCGTTAAGAATATTCCATTAAAACCTTAACAGAAGTTAACGGCGTTACCTGCCGCCGTTAGAATATTCCGTCAACTTTGACGGAATATTCCTCATCTTCTCCGACGAGCTCCGCCGTCCTTCGCCGCCGGCGCCGCAGTCTGTAACTTGAATTTCGTCGCATTTCTGGAAAATTTTCAAAATTGCATAACTTCTTAATTTCTCAACCATTTTCGACCTACTTTATATGGATTAAAGCTTATGAAGAGTAGAATCGCGTTATACCTATTTGGAGTCCAAAAAGTGGACGGAGGTAGCCGGAAAATGCCTCGAAAAATCCGGCCAAAATGAGACTTCTCGAACTCGAGTTGTTTCACGTCAAAGATTCCTGAAAAATGTCCTAGAGACCTCGAGGAGTTGTGGGAAGGCTTCCCCGACTTTCAAAACTCCTTAACTCGGCCTGAAAATCGATGAACTCAAACTCACTGAGTTCGGACCTCACGAATTCGACGTTGAAAACTCGTCCATTTCGGGTTTCAAGAACATGGTTGTGTTCGTGAGGTTGAGAGAAGTACAATGGAGTGGTTTTTGGGTTCGATCTGTGAGGTTTAGGGCTCGTTTATGGAGCTTGCAGAGAAAGAGAGTATACGGGAGAGAGAGAAAGTCTTTTCTGATTGGGGAACAGAAGTGAGGGTTGCTTCTGATTGGGTGCTGCAAATGAGGGGTGGATGGGATTGGTTGGTGTGTAAAATGGGATGGCACGGGTTGGATTTTAAAGAGAACTAGGGATAGGGTTTTTAGATTTTCTACTGACATAAAATCAAAACTTATCCAAAATAGTGTTTCTTACACTGAAGAAAATGTATGTGTACTCGTAACAACGTGTGCAATTTAAATACGATAACGAGAAACGTAATAAAAATGATATAAATACGTCCACATCATTTGCCAATAAGGGCATAATAGTCATTTCACATAATCGAGGCGAAATTACATAGGAAAATTAGGGATGGGTCGTCACATGTGAGGTTCGTGAGCTTGAGATAAGTGTGATGGTGATTTCCAAAAGCTCGATCCGTGACATTTTTGTAATGATTGTGAGTGTGGGGGGTCTCAGGTGCATAGAAAGGAAGAAGTGAGAAGAAGACTCGAGAGAAAATGAGAGAGAAAGGGAGTGTACATGTGCGTGTGATTGGGCAAGATCAGAAAATAATGTTTTCTGATTGGGCTGCCGTGAGAGGAAAAAGAGAGATAGAGTTCAACTAGCCCAAATACCTAATTGGGTCCAAGGAATTAGGAATTAAGGTGATTGGTTGTTACTTTGGCCCGTTTACGTTCTTTTAATAATCGTAATTTTTTTTTCGTTAGAAATCCGATTCAGCCCTAACGCGGGTTAACGTGTTCGTGCCGTCGAGTACGATTTAATTATGACAGCAGAAATAATAATTTACACTGCATATTCACATCCACATCACTAAGCCACTGAGGGCATAATCGTCATTTTACATGCTCAGGGAGGAAATTATAATAAAAATTAGGACGGGTCATCACAGATTCTATACATACCTTATAGGTCATCTGCAAATGCAAGGCACTACTAACACAAAACTCAAACTCCCACCAATCTGCAACATCATTACTTAATTTGCAAATCAATACTTAAATCATATTTTTTTAAATATGCCCTTGGGAATAGCCTTACTTGGTCAGTGAATGCATATTGCCTCAATAAAAGGTACAATTAAGCATGAAAGCATTCACCGTTGTTACACAAAATATGCATCCAACAACCATCTTATATGTATTAATAAGTCCACATTCATGCTAAGTCTTTATGAGCCCCAAAACAAATGATCAACCGAGAAATATTGCAAGTAACAGAAAAATGTACGTATATACCAAGTATCCATTCGTGCAACTTAAACATATTATGGATATTCGAGTAACACTAATTCATGGAAGATAGAATAATGCTTTAATATATTCATGCAAATCCACTTAATTCTCAAAATTTTAGAACAACTCTCTCTAAGTTTTCAGAGTTTATACTTGCACATAAGTGAATGAGTGTGAAGCCCAATTTTCGTTCACTAATTCTCCCACTTGGGCAAACACTCATTAATATATTCTTTCAAATATGTACCTAAAGAAAATTCCTTTATATTTTAGACATAATAAAATAGACATTACAATCAACGTAAAGTTGTCAACTAGAATTTTCAACAACAATTTACAATTACTTTAGAATTAATTATAATTAATTTATAAGCTTGATTGCTACCAAATTTATATTGATCAAAATAGACATACTAATCTTCATAATGTAAAAATATAGAGCCGTTTTGGATCAAAATAGTAGTCTAAAGTCATGTCTCAAAAAGACCAAAACAATTTGCCGATAAAACTGTCTATACTAGCATGGGTTACTAGTAAATTCACCATAATTAAAATACATGGCAAATAATTACGAAAATTTGCAGACACATAGTAGACATCTATACGTTGAACATATCCAAAATTCAGGTCATTTGGTGACCATTAGACGTGTCATTCACCCGATTAAATCAAGATACGCAATCTGCCAGAAACAATTATGTGCGTCTATCATGAATTTATGCATCAATTTCATATCATTTCAATTTCGATGTCCAAAGGAAACTCTAGTAGTCAAATTTCATCCTCTAAACCGACACCATAGTTTAAATTAAAAAGATTTACAAGCATAGGACTTAAACAATGCGTACCTTAGCAATCCTTGATTAACCTTCATGGGTCCAAAACTTTGCATCAACAAGTCTCATGAAGAGACACAAAATACGTCATGATGCAACCAATTTCCATGTCTTAAAACCACAACCTATAATGGGGCTCATAGTGGAAATATTTGTAACTGATGGCATGGAACTTTATCCCCAATAAACTTCATGAAGCTAAATTAATTTACACCTGTAGGCAAGAAAATTAACTAGTTTCTAGTACTAGATTTTATGTCACAAAAGTACCTTCATGAAAAACTTCAACACCTGTAGGCAAGATGAAGATTTTCACACCTTCTGTGAAATAAAACCCATACTATGCCATCTTAATAAACTAAAAGAAGTAATCCACATCTGTAGGCAAGAAGATTATCCTTTTTATTCTAATTAAGATGCAAAGTTAACCGAAGTAACTCAAAAACATAGTCCCATCATCAACTAAGTCGTTGCGGCTTTCTTAGTTGAAAAGGCATTGATCAATTTCGCCCTGAAACAATACAAGAAGTCACATGGATTAATTAACTGTAAGTGACAAAATTATGATAACCTGATTCGAGCTTCAAGTCTTGCCAACAAATGGCACAAATTCCTTCATGACTCCCTTTGACATTAAATTAATCTCAAAAACCTGATAGCATACTTGAAGGAGATTAATCACATATAGAACAAGTTTTCACCACAAGAACGTCAATACTTATCATTATGGAGTCAATTACTTGAATAGAGATACCTTATGTAATGGGAAAGAACAATACATTTCTTTAATTTAAAAGCTAAATCGCTCAAATATTTTCTTTAAGTCAAACGAGTTCCTTTCCTTTTATATATTTCTTTCTGTAGTACAAAACTATTAAACATAGCATTAAAATCATGCATTAGCTTTGTAAATACCAAATTAAATAAAAGGAACAACCAAAATTATTTTCTTCCAAAGAAAATATCTACAATATATGCCCTACATTAGCCTTGAAAAGTTTCTTTTCTTCTCCCCTTATGGCACATAAAAATTTACTAATCGCAAGTATTGTTTAAATTCTTTAGGCATAGGAATAACCACAAACATAAATACATGTTTGAAAATTCATGCTTATCAATTAAGTCACATACTTTGAATGGATAACATACCTCATGCCTTCATATGTTCACCACCTTTTATTAAACATATGTATAATCAAATGATTAACCAAAAATCTATAATTCACCACATTCCAAGCTCACAACAATGTTTAAAATTGCCTCATCCCATACATGCTTGAACCAAATTAGCCATACAAGTAACACTATACACGTCATTTGCTTAACAAATGTTGCCAAAATATGTATGACTTACTTTCATGTATAAGAAATACATTAAATTTACTGACAAGCATGTATAAAGTTGATCTGTGAATAACTTAACATATGCATCCCTGAAACGCAACTTAATATATGTTATCATAATCATATATATAGGCACAATCTATATACCAACAATAGTATTGAGACAATTTAAAAGTGAACCAATTCCGTCTCCTGCATTTAGAAAGATGTTAAGCAGCATTCGAAATCTCATGCCCATCTCTTAATTGTAATAATTAGGTAATTGGAGTTGAACTTTATTCAATTTACCTTTCAAACGCGAAGCCATAGGCGACATATATGCTCTTGCACTAATGTCGGAATATCCAACAAAACAGTCTCAAACGAGTATGATAATCTATGCATATATCAATGTTTCTCGGTATGCCTTCTTTATGCATACAATTTGGATACTGGTGTTATGATAAAATTTACACATGCAATGCAAGTTCTATATGCATAATTGGCTTTTGAAAATTACATGTACTTGCTTAGATCATCAATTAATGGTTCTTGAATCCAACACAACCATAATTGTATATAACTGAACATGAAGACCAAAAGAAAATTTCATACCAGGATCTCATATGCCGATGACCTTCCCCATTGGGCTTGCTCGACGGAGGAATCTCAAGAAATTCTCCAATGCAAGGTTAGAACAAATGTAAATGCGTACACATGCTTATAAAAACTTGACATTACAAATGTATATAACCTATACTTTTGCCGAGATCTATCACGTGAACTAGAGACCTTAGGCATTGACCCGTATTGGACCATTGTCGCTGTCCACCTTGGACGCACCTAACATAGAAGTTGTGAAATCTCGTTCCTGGATTTCACTATTATAATCTACATATTTGTATTATTGAGATTTTATGTTTTTCTCGAGAATTTATTTTAAATTGTTTAATTTTAGATTTTAATTAAACTAATTACGAAGTTTGAATTTTGGTCAGTAATCATTAAAAATTCGTAGACCTTACGAAGTCGCACTGAGTATAATATTATAGTATTCACCGCTGGGACCCCGGGGACGCAAGCGGAACGAGATTTGGTTTCAGAACGAAGTTTTTATGGGAGTTAAAGTCAAGGGCATTTTTGGTAAAATCCCTTATTTTCTAGTTAAATCTATTGGTTATTTGGGTGGACTGTCCCTCATTTTGCTCCATCTTCTGTCTGAGCTCGAGAGGGTGGGAGAGAACAAAAAGCAATTGGGGGGAAAAAGAAAAGAAGGAAGGGGGAAATGACCTTCTTCCTGGGGGAAACAAAAAGGCAAAACGGAGGGATAGAGAGAGAGGAGAAGCTGCGATGGGGTTGGGAGGAAAGAGATGCAAATACTTCTAACGAGCAGGTGGGCCTCTTCTCAATAGACAACCCAGGTTCTATTCATTCTCTCAACCCAAATCTCACTCTTCTCTCGCAGTAACCCGAATCTTGATGCTGGCAGATAGTTATTATACAACTTCCTTCCAAATAGAAATCCCAATTGGAGGATTTAATCAAGTTAGGTTTTAATTTTGTGTAATGAGATGTTCTTCGGCTTAATTGAGGTTGTTGGAGTTTAATTGGTATCTGATTAGCTCAATTCAGGGATTAGGGGTAAGGTTCTTCACTTTTGTTAAGTGCCCTTTTGATTTGATTATGCCGTTGCCAAGTTTCTTCCATAAAGTTTATATAATTGTATTTAATGGTTCGGTTCATCAACTACTAATCATCGTCAAAAGCTATATGCATCATAGCTAGTATATATTCATATTTCTTAGTAAGTGTGTGCATATGCATATGTATGTGTGTGGATGTATATACTGGAACCAAACAAAGCTAGCTTCCACGGCATGAATTATACACATGTGTGTATATTTTTATATTTATTGTTTCAGCTATTTCAAGTAAAACATTTGTTTGGAGTTGATCAACCAAAACTACTTCTGAATTAGTATTGCGGAATTAGCTTCACAAATCCAACTTTACAAGATTTCCACCTTTGCAATACTGCTTTATATACGATATTACTTTGGTTGCTAATTGATTAGTTTCAAATGCAATAAAGGATTAGGGAACAAACTACTTCACTTGTAGTCAACCTGTAGCTTGCATATATGGGTAAACGTTCCAAATTTCTTTATTCTTCTAATGACTGATTATAGGTTGTTATCTACATAACCAATATGGTTTATGGTTCAGAAAGGTAGGAAGTAGTAATTAGAGGGAAACTCGATGGCTCTTTCTATTTTGATTCATTGCTTTATATATATACAACATGTTATGTGATTTGTATAATAGGCATTTACAGTAAGATTATATGCCTATTGGCTGTTATGTTTAGAAGCCGATCTGGAGAAGGTTGTATATGGTAGGTGTTTATCATTTAATTCATTTCATAAGATAGCATACTTATATTTGACTTTTCCATGTTACATGTTTTCTAAAGTTGTACTCGTACAATTGTTATGTCGTGACCATGTTATTATTTACATATTGTTAGGTTAAATGGTCAAGAATCCTTACTCTTGCTCATTTTCATAAGTTATTCTGGAATCCTAGATTCAAGTGAATGGGATTACCCACAATAGCTCTTGTGATTATAAATTAAATTTGCCATGTTATTATTCATAATCCTTGTAAGGAATTATGTAGAGGTCTTTAATTAAATTTGTGAATTGATATGATATGTCACTGGTTGATTAACGTAGTTAAATGTTAATCTTGTGCTTCGTAATTCTTGATATGTTACAAGATATGGATTGAGCTATCATGTTGAGAGCATAGTGATTGGTATGATGTGAAATGTGATTATAATAGTTAGCCATTGATCTATTATTACGAAAGGTGATCACTGCTTAACAGTTCTGTAGGTATGACTCTGCTTGGTTAATCCGCGTTGGGGGGTCACTACCTACCTGATTATCTTGACCCTGCTTGGTTAATCCGCATTGGGGGGGGGGGGGGGGGGGGGTCACTAGTGGTCCTGCTTGGTTAATCCACGTTAGGGGACCATTGGGGGGGGGGGGGGGGGGGGGGGGGTCACTAGTGGTCCTGCTTGGTTAATCCACGTTAGGGGACCATACTATATAACTATATATGGGTTGCGCTTAGTTAATCCACGTTGGGCGATCCTTATGGCCATGTATGTATTCAGGGGTAATCATGTTTGGTATATTCGCGATGGGTGATCACCGCCTGCACGATTAGACTATGCTTATGGTCCTGCTTGGTATATCCGCGATGGGGGACCATACGCATTCTAGGAGTGATCATGCTTGGTATATCCGTGTTGGGTGATCACTGCCTATGTTATTAGACTATGCATATGATCTGCTTGGTATATCCGCATTGGGAGACCATACGCATTCTAGGAGTGGTCATGCTTGGTATATCCGCGTTGGGTGATCACTACCTAGAGCTATAGAATTCAATCCTGCTTGGTATATCCACGATGGGGGACTGTTAAGAGTGATCATGCTTGGTTAATCCGCATTGGGTGATCACTTCATAATAGCTATAGGAGTGACTCTGCTTGGTTAATCTGCATTGGGGGTCACTGCCTACTTACTTCCTCAGGGGTGGCTCTGCTTGGTTAATCTGCGTTGGGGGGCCACTTCCTATTAGATTACTTAAATAGGCTCGGCTTAATTATGTCACTCTAGCCTTAGTCTTTATTTATTTGTGACAATGGTTTATAGAATCTTGTGAATTGAGTTAGAAAAGTTGTTGGACGTCTGGGTGACTCTTTCAGGATTTTCTACGATTCGTTTATGATTTCATATGGTATGAATTTAGAAGATATGGGAATGACTGTTATTATTTTGATCAGATTAAATAATTAATGTGGCTAGAGAATGGTCTTGTGTTTCATCGTCTCTTAAATATGATGTATGTTGTGAATTGTGATATCATGATGAGACATAATGATTTATAGGTTAGATGGAAGAGAGATCATGATTTCATGGGGGAATTGTTATGTGACATGAATCCAGGAATTTCATTTTGTCGGGTTATAATAAGTGATTGAGGAATGCTATGCTTTTTTGCTTGAACTTAGTGGGATTAACGTTTGATTTTGTGAAAGTTGAACTACGAATGGCTTGATCCCTTTTGAGGGTACGTAGGCAGTCTAACGAGTAGGTTAGATGCAGCCATAAAGTATAAGAAAGAAATTTCTATGTGATTTAATTCTCGAGTTGTGAATTGCCATATCCCGGAGACGGAGTATGTTGAGATACGGGAATTTGGTGATGTCACGTGTCAATCTTGGACGTATGTCGGAATCGGGCGTGACAGAAGTTCTATCACTTGGTAATATAATAGAGCCCGCCTTGAAGCCCTTGAGAGTTGAGGCGGTAGGCCGCACCCGCTGGCTGAGTAAAAAGGAACCCCAGCCTCTATGGCTTCAACTTATATATCAGCAGTACTGATACATGGTCAACCAAAATATTATCATTAAAATTGAAATAAAAACTCTGAAATATTCCATGGTTTTCAGTCGTTGTTAATTCAATAAACTGATCAAACTTTCTTAGTCATTCCTTTGTCAGAACTAATGGTGGTAATCTATTTTGACTAATCAAATTGGCTTTTATTGATCAAGCAAGCACATGTAAATAAAACCTGCATAACCAGTGGCTCGACCAAAACTTATTATATGCAAAACAAAGGCCTGCAAAAAAATGTCATCAACCTAATCATAGATTATATGTAATTACAATAGGTATAATCTGGAAAACTGTTGTAATTCGAAGCAACCATCACCATTATTTGAATTTTATACTTCAATCCATGTTTGGATCCCACTGCAAAATATTTACATATTAGCATGATATACACACATATATAAATATATATATATATATATATATATATATATATATATATATGCTTCTCCAAATTCCAGTATGATTATACGATTGAAACACGGTTTATAGCTATTTCTGATAAAATTTTCCAGATTTGTGCCATAAGATTAATTAGTAAGAAATAATCTTGATACCATGAATAACACAATCGTAAGCCATGTCGGCCTTTTCTCTTTAACCGACCTCCATCTGATTTTTAATATTTAACAAACAGTTGAATTTAGGATCAAATGGAAACTGATTATAGAATATGTCTGAACATATCATATTAGTACGCCAAGGATATGGAATCACACTGAATTTAAGACCAAAATTCAGTTTATGTATTTTGTAATACGACTCTATGTATCGTCGAACTTAATAGGTTTTAATTATATAACCAAAGGCTACCAACTGTTAGCCTTATAAGGTTATACAATTAAAACACAAACGAATCAGTGACTGACCTGATTCCAACGGCGGCCATGGAAGTCGAACACAAAAATAGCAGAGCACGACAACACCAAGATCTTCTATAAACTCCTAGCTGAATACAACTACTCTATGGGAAGTATTATGTTGTGTGTTCTAGGGCTTATAAGGACCGGTGTTTTATATATAGGCTAAAAGCTAGGGTTTTCATTCATAAAGGAAACCTAAACTTTACTTTCTTAGCCTCCAAGTCAAGTATCATAATCATATTCAATTAAGGATTCCATCAATCCTATTTTCAATATAAGACACCTTATATAGGATTGATATCTTTAAGAGATCAAATCACAATCAACATTATTCTCCAATATTATATTCCTATTACATGTAGTAGACCACTTAAAGGTTGATTTATATTGGATAAATCCAACACCAACCCCAAAGCGGTTGACAAAATTTGTGGTCACGTGTGGTTTTGTGTGGGTGTGCTTGATGAAGGCACTAGACGGTAGTGAAACAAGGGTGACTTCAATGAAGGGTGATGACCTCTTACGCATAAGGTTTGCAGATATCCGAAGCCTCTTTCAAAGTCCGTGCCCATCACCTATTTCGGAAACTGCTTGTCAGCATGTTATGTGGCAGAGAAAAAGCGAGAGATAGTGGCGGAGTATGGGATTGTTAAGGACGTGAAGGCCTTGGAGGGTGCAATTTTTTAGCTGAGAAATGGAGATCTTGAAGGGTTAAAGGGGATGGTTCCATTTCGAGGGAAGTTAGTTGTAGCAGAAAGTGGTGTAGCCATTGCTGGATAGCCAACGTTGGGAGTTTATGGAACTGATTTTGGATGGGGAAGAGCAAAGAAAGTGGAGGTGGTTCACTTTGTTGATTCAACAGATTTTTCTCTTGCAGAGAGTGGAGATGAGCAGGAGGATGGCATTGAGGTTGGCTTGGCGCTACCAAGGGCTACAAATGGATGCATTTACTTCTTTGTTTGAACAAGGTCTGAGAATTTTCTGCTAAAATATGGATGCTTTAATTTCATTTACATTTGAGATAAATTTTAGTGTGTGACAGAGGTTCAAAAAAATAATCTGTCATGCAATATTTCTTGGGGGCATTTGAGCATGATCCTTTTGGATCATCTCCTTGAATGGAGTGTGGTTCTTGGGTTTTGCTTTCTTAGGGTTTTTATATATGGTGGCTTTGGCACTGTTATGATGCTGTCGTTAGTGCCTCATGATGGTTGATGCGACGGTTTTCATAGCAGTGGCTGTTAGGACGAGGGTTTTTATGCCTCTTTGTTGGGCTTAATGTTTAGGGTCATTGCCTTATATTTCTAGTCTGGTTTGTTATTTGATAGGCCTATTTGTGGGTTTTATGCTTCTATGACTATTTTAGCACCTCTGGATTCCTCTTAATAGAAATATCTTCAACATCAATAGATGACGTCGGCTGTGTGCGAATCTCATACCGTGTTCATCTTCAATATTTCGTACTCCCTTACGAACAACGTCACTTGCATATGGTCTAATATCCTAGTGGATAGGATGTTGAGTTTCTACGCATGCATCCTGGGTTTGAAACTTCCCTCTTCTAAATTAATGTAATAGGCTCGAACTCTCCCCGCTCCCCTTAATAATAGTAAATTAACCACTAAAAAAAAGTCGCTTAGTGATGCATAAGAAGTCAAGGGAGTCTCGGGAGACAAGGGATGATAACCTGGGAGTCGCTCAACCAGGGGGACGGTTTCGCTTGACATCTCTACGGGTATAGAACCTGAGCGTCACTAATCGTGGATTCATTCACACGACCAAACCTCACACTTGATTTAAGAAAGGAGAAAACTCTCTTCTTAGATTACTTTTAATTTACTCAATTTCACCACTTAAAGATACATATTGAGCCCTTTAAACAGAAAGATTACAAAGCATTGGGGCCAGGGATCTGTTGTCCCCAAATTTGTGTCTCGTCCATGTCTCCTCTTTAATTTTTGAACGTGTGTCCTTGCCTTAACTCAAAGTTAACAGTGTTAACTTTTCTAATTCATTAAAGAAAATTAAAATAATAAACACAACAAAACTCAACACTGGAAGTATGGAGTCGAAGCCGATGACAATTCTCACCGTCCTTGAAGCTTCTTTCCACTCTCTCTTTCTATCTCTCACCGACGAAGCCGCGTAGGAGGATTGAGTCGAAGCCGTGTTCTCGTCGATTAAGATCTCGCAGTTTTTTTTGTTATTGAGTCAATTCAAATCGAGTTTATATCGATCGATCAGATCTCTTCCTTGCTTCCTCAAACCAAAATTTACATGAAATTTGTGGTTTGATGGGCTAGGAATTAAATAGACAAAGAGTCGAGGAGAGAGAAAATGAGGTTTCGGGAAGATGAAGAGTTCTCCAGGTGAAGGATTGGTGTTGATGTTGAATAGTTGATGGGAAGTGGGAGTGATGATTGCTTTTACTTTTTAACTTTAATTATTTACTTATTTAATATTATTAAACGTTGACACTATTAAATCAAGAGTTAAAAATAAAGACACGTGTCCAAATATTAGAAAGGAGACATAAACGAGACACAAATTTGGGGACAGCCGATCCCTGGCCAAGCATTGGTGGGGTAAATATTTAATAGTAGGATAGTTACTAGACAATTCATTCAATTAAAAGAGAGGGTGACAAAAGTTTTGAGAGATGAGAAGTCACGAAAGCCTGAAATATATTTGTTCCTCATGCACTGCATCACTTAGGGTGTTGCTGCTCCCACGATTGACTGCCAATTGACGCAGCACGAGCAGAGGGATTTGAAATTTGTTCCAAGCTGACTTGTTATACGTCCAATTCTAACATCAGAATATTTTTTGCTGCATTTTTTGTCGTCATATCGATTGAACCCAATATTTTCCCACTTTAATTCTTCTTTTCCAGAAAATTGAAACATTTTTTTT
The DNA here is from genome assembly GCA_036320875.1 of Cotoneaster glaucophyllus. Lineage (NCBI taxonomy): Eukaryota > Viridiplantae > Streptophyta > Magnoliopsida > Rosales > Rosaceae > Cotoneaster > Cotoneaster glaucophyllus. Next base: position 4,850,077 of record CM070068.1, read on the forward strand.
GTCGGCATTGATCTATATTTTGTCCTACATTAATTACCAGTGACATAACAATCAAGTATTCACTAAATGATTTGATATTGAAAGTATTTGAAAACCGAATAATTTCATTTGGACTTGTAAAATAATCATTTTGACCAATTTCTATAATATTTCCGACAAAAAAAAGCTTCAGATGCTAAATGCATGATAAAATATAAATATTTGCTCTCTAATATTTGAGCTTAGCTAATATCATTTGTTCAAAATATAAATATAGAAGGAATTATGTGAAAGGCAATAATGAGAGATTAAAATACAATATCATGCATCTCATACATTTTCCTAATCAATTAATAATTTGCAAGGCCTCGTATCCCATACATACTATTGTATTAATACTCAGATTTTCCCTGCATGCGCACACCAGTAATCCCATGCATTAATATAATCAATTATATATCTATGATGTCAGTATCCACATCATCACAGTATATTTGAAGGAACAGCACAGTGGCCAACAAAAAACAAAATTAAAAAGGTTGATCAACACCAGAACAACCACTAACGTCGATCAGTTGCGTGTAATTTTGCCATGCATCGCATACAATTTTGGTGCCACAATTCTAATCCACGTGTTTACAAGTGACAATAGCTGAGGCTTCATGAGGGGGGTCAACTCTTCATGCAGATTCTCTGTATAGTAATCTCTGTAATTATTCAATCCTCAAATTTGTAGTAAACAACTGTAGATTTCATACTGTCATCCACAACAACTACGTATAAATAATGTGCATGGATGTATAGAAAATGCAGGGATCGATCTGTGATTCTATTACGTCCACAAAACTTAGATCACATTTCTCATTTAAAAACCCTACTCGATCGTGCCCTCAGAAGATACAAGATAAGGAGAACCAGTTGATATATATTCAAAGTTTGTTGGGAGTTTTGGAGGCCACACATCAACAAAAGTTAGCTATCAACGATCATACGATACAATTAATTAACTACCAAATTTTATATAGTATAATTTACCAACCCTAGATTTGTACAAGTAATTACCTAAACTGGTATAATCTGTACGTGTAGCATAAGGCATGCATCAAGTTCATGATCGTAAACCCTTGAATAAGCAATTATAATGACGAAGGACGACTTGGAAAACTTTCCACGACCACAGAAATAGATTTATGATACATAGGTATGCATGATCTAGCCGAATTGATGAAATCAGTTTCCAACACGTGTCTGCGGCCATAAACGTGTGATTGAAAGCTCGATCGACCTCTAACCTAAATAAAAATTAAATTAAGTGATGGCTAACATGTATGTCTAATAGACACCAAACAGGGGACAAAGATAAAAGTTATGATTTGCTTAAAATTATTTTATTATGAGGCATGTACTATAATATTGTAAGGTATAGCTGAATTGAACTAGCATCTTCTTCTATGAAATTCAACAGCTGATATCATACATTTGAAACAAATGATCCTTATATAGTTACATACGAATATTTTAAGGGGTAGAAAAACAGCATATCGATATTCATATTCTTCTAGATTTTCTCTTTTGGGAAGAAAGAAGAAAGATAGTGAAAATTGCAAAGCAAAGTGAAACAAGCAAGAAAGCTGCAGCAGCATTTTGACCTCTCGATGCAAAATCTTAGTAGATAAATATTATAAGATAGTATATGACCAATTCGTGTAATGTTAGATAGAGGTGGATGGACTGTATCACCTGATTTTCAATGGCTCATTTGATTTTGCAGATGGAGAGAGAGTACTTTGCCCTTACAATGCTATTGCGCGCAGATGACAGAAACTCTACGCACAGAGGACATTTGTCAGTTTTGAGATGGCTTTGATATGGGTTGACTTTATTGTTGGAAAGTAGGAAGTACACCTTGCTATGTGGCTTCATCTTAATGGTGTGTTTTAGAATACGTTCCAGCTTGGAAAGTTAGCAACGACGTGTAACATTTTGTGAACAAAGACTACACATCATCTTCAACTCATCTTGAACTTTTAATTTTAAGACTTTATTTTCACAAATAATAAGATAACTTGAACTAAATTTATCTATATTACAAGAATTAGAGGGTTTGAAACTAAATACAGTGAGTTGAAAAGGAATACTTTGTCCATCCAAATAGACCATCACTTGCAAGTGATGGTCTATTTTGGTTTCAAAAATAGACCATAAAAAATGATAAATCTTGAAAACTTGCAAGTGATGGTCTATTTTGGTTTCAAAAATAGACCATCACTTGCAAGTTTTCAAGATTTATCATTTTTGACCAAAACTTTTTTCAATTTATGGATTTGTTGTCACCTATAGTCCGTCATATGGAAAATAGAATGTTGATATATCATCTAATTGTAAGTATATTATGGCCATCAAGAGCAATAAGTTTCAAATGTAGAGAAATTTTAACAATAAGTTAAAATTTCTCAAAATAAATCCAACGAGCATTTTAAGTTCAAATTTCTTCTACCCGTACGATAAAAATGGCATACATATGTAGATTCCATAGAGAAATAGAGACGAAGAGATACAAATGCATGTTGGTTTTTTCGAGTATAGTGATAGGAGAGTATGGACACAAATTGTTGGAATGTAATTTCTTTCTGTTTTCTTTGGTTAACGAAACACACAAAAAGGTAGGTTCCATTCAATCAATCTTAAAACATGGCAAACATTACCGTATGTTCCTAAATTTGTCAACATACAAACTGAAATTGTCAATTGTTGTAGGACCAAGTAGAGAAGTTATTTTCAATTATTCATAGTAGATTCCAACCAATCAAGAAATTAACTGCACTTTTAGAAATAAATGACAATATTTTAAAAGATGGTCAAAATATTCAATTATCATGACAAAAAAACACAACAGCGATCAAAAGTTTCGCTTTCTATCCTTTTATATATATAAGGAAAAATTAGAATTCAGTCCCTATTCACCAATGTTCATAGATTGAAATCTTGATTGATTTTTAATTTTTTATCAAAATCTTTTGACTTTTTGACTTTATACACCTCAGCATTTTACTATTAAAATACTTCCCTGTCATTTGCAAATTTTAATTTATAAGTTCTCCCATATTATCACATTTGTAATTGAAAATCTCAAAATTCTCTCACTCAAATTTATGCTTATATTCAAATTCAACATTATTGTATTGAATATGCATCTTCAAATTTAAATTTCGCCAAAAAAATTTTAAACTTATTTTTTCTCCATGACCATCATATTGCAAAATCGTAACAAATGAACATTATATTGCTCTGAGTGCAATTTTAATTTCATTGGGTACATTCTCTTGTCTTGTTCCTTAATCCACGTACCCAACTTTTATTCTATACTACATTATAACTTTTTCTTCTAAATTTTTTTGTACCCATATATGTATAACTTTTTCCTATAAGATTTATATAGTATGTACCCTGAAGTAATTTGGTCTTCTGGTTTGCTTCCATTTTTCTATCCTTTAATCATTTTTTACATTAAGAATTTATATGGGTACATTGTTTTTCTTGTTGTTGTCACATATGGGTTTTAATGTCGAAATTGTATATGGATACATTCTTGTGAATTACTATAATTGTACATGCGTACATTCTTATAGGATCATTTATCTTTTATCATGACATTCAATAAAAAAACAATTCTTTTCTAAGGGTGGAGTTTGTTGTTTAATCCCATAAACGTTAAAGTTCAAATCTTATGGGATTTTATATCCCATAAATGTGGTAATTTATTTTATTTAATTGCTTTAAATGTTTGGACAAAAAAATTGCTTTAAAGGATGTCTATATTACAATATTTAATATAATGTTTAATTTAAAATATAAAATAGTTGACATGGAAATTGATTAAAGCTAATATACTAATAGGATTTCAATCAATGTACACTAGTGATTAAGGACCGCATCCAAAGTATCGCTACATATAATGTATTTTAACACAACAAATAAAAATATATTTTAATTAATTAGACATAAATAATTGTGGAGATAGGAGCTAGCAGCATTGACCAAGCTGATGATACCCGACTTAAAGCTTTGGCTTCCTAGCCTTCATAAGCAAGTAACCTCAGAATCAGAACGTTGATAGAAAAGGATCAAACACTTAATGAAACACGAAATTGCAAAAAACAGAAGGTCGATCAAGCTTTTCTTGTTGTTGATCAGCAGATCTAACAACCTTACCGTCCTATCCTTTTCATGAGCATTACTTTAACAAAGTAGTACAAACTACAAGATTAGGGTTTAATGATGGAGAAAAACAAAAAAAGGTCAACCCCAAAAGGCTAAAACCCAAAAGCGTAGTTTGTAGTATTATCTGCTGTGACTTCTCGGGCACAATTATATCCATGCATGATCCTCTTAATTTACTTGGGTTCATTCTTTATTTTTTCTTTTTTCTTTTTCTATTTTTTTTTTTAACGTGGGCTTATGACATAACTAAATATTATACATATTGCATTCATATTCCCTGTACAGCAGATAAATGGACATGTGTCCTCAGGCCGGCGCCAAATCCCTTTTGACTTCAAAAATGTTTCTCAAACTTCACCCCTTTCCACTATATAAAGGCCTCATCTTTCCCTTTTGATCAGCAACTTAAACTACTTTCTGATTCTAAAGTCACAAAGTACCCTTTTCTATCCTAGTAAGTACTTTTGGAAACTCATCTCTCCACCTCCACATCAAGTTAGATAACAGAACCAGCTGTACCACTGCAAATATGGGAAGAGCTCCTTGCTGTGATAAAAATGGACTCAAGAAAGGTCCATGGACAACTGAAGAAGATGTCATGCTAGTGAATTATATTCAGAAGCATGGACCTGGAAATTGGAGAAACCTTCCAAAGAATGCAGGTATTCATCAAACAGTTTTTTTTTTTTTTTCCTTTGTTAATAATCAACAAACTGTAGTCGAGGAGATTTGAACTATCAGTTTAATTAATGATTTGTTGTGAAAAATTGTATAGGACTCCAGAGATGTGGGAAGAGTTGCCGCCTCAGATGGACTAACTACCTGAGACCTGATATAAAGAGAGGAAGGTTCTCCTTTGAAGAAGAAGAGACTATTATCCAACTGCATAGCATCCTTGGAAACAAGTAAGGTTATGTTTAATTGAAATTTAATTAACCGTACAAATTGCTAAACAAGTTGTTGAAGTATTTTAGGGTTTCTGAGCTCCCAAAATCAAAATGATTTGTAATTAATAATTATATTACATCTTCTGATCAATTTTCTTTTTCCAATAATGTTAGGTGGTCAGCTATTGCTGCTCGCTTGCCAGGAAGGACAGACAATGAAATCAAAAACTACTGGAACACGCACATCCGAAAAAGGCTCCTTCGAATGGGAATTGATCCCGTGACTCACGCTCCACGCATCGATCTTCTTGATCTGTCCTCAATTCTCAGCTCATATGTGTGCAACAACCCAGCTGCTGCACTACTCAATTTGTCAAACTTGTTGAATGGTACCCAGCAGCAACAACCACTTGTTAATCCAGAAATGTTAAGGCTAGCAACAAGTCTGTTATCAATCAAACAAGAAAACCCGGAAATGTGTTCCCAAAATTATAATCTCCATCAAAACCAGATTTCCAATTCTCAGGAACAAAATAATCAAGTTCTCCCACCTTTACAATCCAATGATCAGTTTCAAAATCTCATCCCAGGGGGAGACTTTTCTGCTGACATGGCAAAACATCTGATGCAACAGATCAATGTGGAAGGTTACTCACCAAACATGACCAGCTTGAGCTGCCCCCTTTCCCAAGAAAACATAGTCCCTCCGAATTTGAGTGCCGATCATCATCAAACAGCTGTCTCCCAACCAAACTATGTGCCTTGCAGTACTACTTCTGGTAACCCTAGTCCTGATTATCCGGAAAATTCATATTTCCAATCTTTTAACTACAACAAGAACCACGATTTCAGCTTCGATTCAGTTATGTCAACGCCTTATTCGAGCCCGACTCCTTTGAATTCATCAGGTACATACATAAACAGCAACACAGAGGATGAGAAGGAAAGCTATTGCAGCAGCTGGTTAAAGTTTGAAATCCCAGAGAGTACTTTGGACATCAGTGATATCATGTAAAATCTCTTGGTGGTCTCGTAGGCTTAATAATCTTGTACTTTGTGTTTGTAGTTTTGTATTTTCTTGTAGTTGATGCTGATACTGAAATTCTTTTTTCATTGTTAATTAATACTACAGTCTTTCTTTTTTGTCCCTACTAATTAAAATAGCAGTTTCCTATATATATAAATATATATAATAGATATCGATCGAAAGGTAGGGCTTGCATGCTCATTAATTACTAACTAGGGTTCTTCCATGCACGACGACGAAAGTATAAGCATATATAATGTTATCATTTTCTTTGCCAAACTATAGATAATCTTTTTTCAAATTAATCTTATATATAAATGTGTACTTTTTTGAGAGTTCATCTATTATTATTGGGTACTCTTATCTTGTTAGTATTTGTGGTGTGGGCAGTAGGACCATCAATTACAAAGTCAAACGTATTACAGAGAAGCAAATGAGAAAGCACTTTGATTTTCTTACTTTGAAGATTTCTAAATTCTCATTCGCTACTATCTCCAACATCTCTACGTACAGTAGTACTGGATCCTTTATTTTTCCTTTTCTTAGTTTATGTTGATTGCCAACTTAATAAAACAAAACCCACGGTGTTTTTGTTACATTGTAAGGGAATCATGTTAGCAAATTAAAGAGAGAAATAAGCAAACTAATGGCAAACTTTGAAGTTTATATTATTGGCTAAAAGAAAGAAGAAAACTACATAGAATTAGAAAACTAGTAAACAAAGAAATATATAGGGAAATTCTAACTGAACAAACCAAATTTATAACTCCAGATCTAGTAAATAAATCAATTAACTACCGAAAAACCCATTATTCCAACCTAATTGTAACTCATTTTTGTACCCACACTCACCACTTGGGTAGTATTAGTTTGTTAAGAATTTACAGTTGAGTCAATGGCTCAGAATTACACCTATATTGTCTTAGCTTAATCACCTGCACAACCTGACAGATGTTGGGTTTTATCACAAAATGTCTCAGTTAGTAAAACATTGGATATAATTTGTAATTTATCTTGTGGTGCGGTACTCTATTCTCCGATGGTACTAATCCGAGTGGCTTTGGTTTGGCACATTTTTATTGCTGGATCCTGTAAATTGGCTGTGATTGGTAGGGAGAGTTGAGACAAGTTCTGCATTTCTAATTTTGTAATTACAACTCAAATCAACAAAAGGCAAACACAAGTATATTTCCCTTTTTATCTGTTCTTCATTTATTCGTCTAATATATCTACGCATTTGCATAATTAGCAGCATATAAATGTAACTTTGGTAGAACTCTGATGACGATTGTTTGTTTGAGCTCTTTCCACCAGCTGCCTAGTATATGATGACCATGAATGATTGATCTGGAAGAAATTTTACTTTCTTTTCTTGGCCGAATGGAAGACAATGAAGCTTCTTGTTTTCAGTTTGGTCAAGAGAGCAGCTACACATTTCGTGCTTCAATCTACTTCTAAGTCTTTAATCATAGAAAAACAGTTGAAGTGCTTTCTACAAAAAAAAACACCAACTATGTGTTTCTTGCATAAGCATTTCAAGTGCTTTTGGACAACATTTCCTCTAAAAACATTTTCAGTCACTCAAAAGCATTTCCTAAACAAGTTCTCATTCTTTACAAATTCGTTCTTTATAAGTAAGCATGCCGCATAATGTCTAACTTTTTTTTTTTGGACAAACGATATTATGTACACTAAGAAAGAGGGGGTGAACTAGCCTCACAATATGCTAGCAATAATGTGGTTCAAATTGACTAACTTATTGAAGATTGAAAAGTGGGCTATGAGATTAGTTGAACCTCTATCACCTCGTACTTAATTATCTTCTTAATTCACACAGAGAAAGCGAGACTTTTGGCTTCAAAACTCTCGCAGTCATCTTTTCATTTTCTTCACGACAATAGAAAAGGTACATTTAATTTGTTCCAATCATGCAAACAATAATTGCTATCGGTCACTATAGTTGTGATATTTCAAACAAATATAAGGCTAGGAAACTAAATTTGTAGGCAAAGATTTGAAAATTAAAAGATATGGAAGTTGATGATTGATTTATTACTTAAACGTTGATAAACGTACTTAATCTTATTGGTGACATATCATTTAGTTTGCAAATTTAGTCTTTCTAGCATTACTTTTCAAACAATAAGTTTTCTTCCACTTGAAGTGGGGGCAAAATTAACGAATATCTGATACATTTAATATATTTTTTAAAGGATATGAACTCAAACTTGTTCTTGCAAGTAGCCCTTTATCATAGTGGTAGAAATGAATTGAACTCTTACATGACGAAATGAGTTCGAATTCTGTCGGTGACTAAACTAACATCCAATCTAACAAAAATCCACCTGTTGACAAAAAAAAAAAAAAAAAAAACCCTAATAAAAACTCAAAAAAACCAAGCAAAGCATGACACATTTATTGCCCCATAAGCAAAAAACTCAAAACGAATATGTCTGGGTCAAAAATAGTGGACGAAAAAACCAGTGGGCGAAGAAGTGCAAAAATAGTAGTGGCGGTTTGATTGGTCGATTCTTAATTTTATTTTTCACGTGTTCCATTTTTGTGTAGAAAAAAATGCACATGAAGCTATAATGTATGTGATGACAGTGACGGAGTCGTGAACGGGCCACCTTCCCAAATTTGTGGTTAATTGAGTAGGGGCGTGTTTAACATGCAGAAGGCCTTCGACTAATTACACCCCAGTCTAGCTTGTAGAGACCCATTTTAAAGTTGCTAAATGTCACTCGGTTCTTTTTTCTTTGTTCAATTTGTTTGACACGTCATCGCTTAATAATTTATAACGATCAATCTAAAGCTGGAGTCGGCCTGTCAAAATTTCACAACATACCGGGTACTAAACTGTTAATCCAAGACGCAGGTACTAACATGACTTATTGGATGAAGTTTAGGGTATTGAACTGAAATTAACCCTTTTTAAATACAATTATAATTTGGATTTGATGATGTAGTGTACAATTGATGCTTTTTTTTTTTTGAACAAACAATATTTCTACACTAAGGGTGTGGGGGAGTGGGCTAAGCATCACAATGGACTAGCAATAATGCAGTTCAAATTCGTCTTTGGTGAGAATTGAACCTTAGATCTCTCACTTACAAGTGAAAGGAAATATCACTAGACCGTAGTACTAAGTGGCTACATTCGATATTATGATGTCTACAACTTTACATGCTCGGTGCATGAATGAGAATTTGTTGTGTAGGATGTGAGACAACCTTTGTTTTGACAACACATCACCTATCCAGTGTTGGTTACGAGATTTTTGAGGCCCAGGGCGACGTCAAAAAATGTGTCCTAACTTCATATAAGAAATTATTTGTTTTCACTCGTAAGATTTCGATAAAATTATCCTTAGAAAAACACTTCAAACTCAATAATTTAGAAACACGGAAAACTAATTTATTTTTTATTGAGAGAAGGGAACTAAAAAACCTCGGGTTTACAAGTAAATAGATGATGAGTTTTGATTTCCTTCTATCTGAATTTTTAAAGTGTTTTTATATAAATCTTGAGCTGTTTCCTTATCAATGTGGGACTAAAAAAATAATCATATTTTTGAGTCTTTAATTGATATATATATATATATATATATATATATATATACACACATATATATATATAAGCATTGTATGAGCACTAAATTAAACCTATTGGTGACACGAAATATAATTTGTAAATTTGGTCTAAAAATCTGGTGTGAGATCCCACATCGCCCAGGGGAGTGATCCTTATATGTATATTCTCATCCCTACCTAGCGCGAGGCCTTTTGGGAGCTCACTGGCTTCGGGTTCCATGGGAACTCCGAAGTTAAACGAGTAGCGCGCGAGAGCATTCCCATGATGGGTGACCCACTGGGAAGTTCTCGTGTGAGTTCCCAGAAATAAAACCGTGAGGGCGTAGTCGGGGCCCAAAGCGGACAATATCGTGCTACGGTGGTGGAGCGGGCCCAAGATGTGATGGACCCCGGGTCGGGATGTGACAATTTGGTATCAGAGCCTAACCCTGGTCGTGGTGTGCCGACGAGGACGTCGGGCCCCTAAGGGGGGGTGGATTGTGAGATCCCACATCGCCCAGGGGAGTGATCCTTATATGTATATTCCCATCCCTACCTAGCACGAGGCCTTTTGGGAGCTCACTAGCTTCGGGTTCCATGGGAACTCCGAAGTTAAGCGAGTAGCGCGCGAGAGCACTCTCATGATGGGTGACCCAATGGGAAGTTCTCGTGTGAGTTCCCAGAAACAAAACCCTGAGGGCGTAGTCGGGGCCCAAAGCGGACAATATCGTGCTACGGTGGTGGAGCGGGTCCGGGATGTGGTGGACCCGGGGTCGGGATGTGACAATTTGGTATCAGAGCCTAACCCTGACCGTGGTGTGCCGACGAGGACTTCAGGCCCCTAAGGGGGGTGGATTGTGAGATCCCACATCGCCTAGGGGAGTGATCCTTATATGTATATTCCCATCCCTACCTAGCGCGAGGCCTTTTGGGAGCTCACTGGCTTCGGGTTCCATGGGAACTCCGAAGTTAAGCGAGTAGCGAGCGAGAGCACTCCCATGATGGGTGACCCACTGGGAAGTTCTCGTGTGAGTTCTTAGAAACAAAACCGTGAGGGCGTAGTCGAGGCCCAAAGCGGACAATATCGTGCTACGGTGGTGGAGCGGGCCCGGGATGTGGTGGACCCCGGGCCGGGATGTGACAATTTGGTATCAGAGCCTAACCCTAGCCGTGGTGTGCCGAAAAAGGACGTCGGGCCCCTAAGGGGGTGGATTGTGAGATCCCACATCGCCGAGGGGAGTGATCCTTATATGTATGTTCTCATCCTTACCTAGCACGAGGCCTTTTGGGAGCTCACTAGCTTCGGGTTCCATGGGAACTCCGAAGTTAAGCGAGTAGCGCGCGAGAGCACTCCCATGATGGGTGACCCACTGGGAAGTTCTCATGTGAGTTCCCAGAAACAAAACCGTGAGGGTGTAGTCGGGGCTCAAAGCGGACAATATCGTGCTACGGTGGTGGAGCGGGCCCGGGATGTGGTGGACCCCGGGTCGGGATGTGACAATTTGGTATCAGAGCCTAACCCTGGTCGTGGTGTGCCGACGAGGACGTCGAGGGGGGTGGATTGTGAGATCCCACATCGCCGAGGGGAGTGATCCTTATATGTATACTCTCATCCCTACCTAGCACGAGGCCTTTTGGGAGCTCACTGGCTTCGGGTTCCATGGGAACTTCGAAGTTAAGTGAGTAGCGCGCGAGAGCACTCCCATGATGGGTGACCCACTGGGAAGTTCTCGTGTGAGTTCCCAGAAACAAAACCGTGAGGGCGTAGTCAGGGCCCAAAGCGAACAATATCGTGCTACGGTGGTGGAGCGGGCCTGGGATATGGTGGACCCCGGGTCGAGATGTGACAATTTGGTATCAGGGCCTAACCCTGGCCGTGGTGTGCCGACGAGGATGTCAGGCCCCTAAGGGGGGTGGATTGTGGGATCCCACATCGCCCAGGGGAGTGATCCTTATATGTATATTCTCATCCCTACCTAGCGCGAGGCCTTTTGGGAGCTCACTGGCTTCGGGTTCCATGGGAACTCTGAAGTTAAGCAAGTAGCGCGCGAGAGCACTCCCATGATGGGTGACCCACTGGGAAGTTCTCGTGTGAGTTCCCAGAAACAAAACCGTGAGGGCGTGGTCAGGGCCCAAAGCGGACAATATCGTGCTACGGTGGTGGAGCGGGCCCGGGATATGGTGGACCCCGGGTCGGGATGTGACAATTTGGTATCAGGGCCTAACCCTGGCCGTGGTGTGCCGACGAGGATGTCGGGCCCTTAAAGGGGGTGGATTGTGGGATCCCACATCGCCCAGGGGAGTGATCCTTATATGTATATTCCCATCCCTACCTAGCGCGAGGCCTTTTGGGAGCTCACTGGCTTCGGGTTCCATGGGAGCTCTGAAGTTAAGCGAGTAGCGCGCGAGAGCACTCCCATGATGGGTGACCCACTGGGAAGTTCTCGTGTGAGTTCCCAGAAACAAAATCGTGAGGGCGTAGTCGGGGCCCAAAGCGGACAATATCGTGCTACGATGGTGGAGCGGGCCCGGGATGTGGTGGACCACGGGTCGGGATGTGACATCTGGTCTACATTTCTCTTTGTTGAAGGTTAGACTTGAAGATGAATGGCTTAAAAGTAAAACTGTAACCCACATAGCTACTAGCTAGTAATTAAAAAATAATTAATAATGAAACAGAAGTTCAAAGGAATTGGAAAGAATAAACATGCACATAGTATTTCGAGCTCAGGTCATCTCGTTAATTTTAAACAACAAAAACTACTGCTTCTAGTTAAGCATTTTGATTATTTAACCAAATTTTATAAATTTTGGAGAAAAAATAGTAAAAATTTGAAAATAAAAAAGCAAACATAGTATTTTGAAACCAGGACCTCCTGGTTAATTTTAAATAGCATAAACCACCACTTCTGGTTAAACCTTCTAATCTTTTGGCCAAATTTTATAAATTTATACTCTTATAAAAACAATTACTAAAAATTGTAAAGTAGATAAACACACATAGTGTGTCAAACTAGCAACCTCCTAATTAATTTTACACAACAGAAACCACTAATTCTAGTTAAACTTATTGATCATTTAACCAAATTTTATAAATTTATACTCTTACGAAAACATATATGAATATACCACATGTGACAGCCCGTCCCTGATTTTAAGAGTTTTTAAATTTTAATAAAAGATTTTACAAAATGCCCTTTGAGGCACGTACTTTGTTCGAGGTTAATCGTTGTGTCGTGCCATTTAAGATTTATTTTCTTGGTATAACCTCGTAGTACTCGTCGCTACGGACGCGTGGGCGCAGACGGTTCGTGATTTGGAGCTATATCGAAGAAGTTATTAACGTTTGAAGTTTGGGCATTTTAGGAATTATTATTTTAGAAAAATCTGGAATTTCTTTTATGAAAGTGGACGGCCCAGATTTAATGAAGGAGGAAATGGATGGCTTGGATGGAAAGGAAAGAAAATAAAAAAAATAAATAAAAAGAAAGGAGGTTACGTGTGTGTGTGTGTGTGACTGGTGGGAGAAAAGAAGAAGAAGATCGGATTGGGCAAAGCTGCCCAACCAGAGAAGAAGACAGAGCTCCGGAAGAGCTTCGGGAGAGAAGGCTGACGAATGGGGAGAAGAGAGAGGGTTGCCTGACCAACTAGAGAGGAGGAAAGGAGGAAATGAGAGAGGAGAGGACACGGGGGAACGGCCGGTTCCCCCACGACCCGTTTTTGAATCAATTCCTTCCAATTGCCACCACCCATAGCACCCCCTTAGGACCTGGAACAAAGCCCAAGCAGTAGTAGAGGCGTTGGAACAAGTTTGGAGGTCGAATTGAAGCTCACCCATTTCTAGGGTTCATACGGATTTTGGCAAAATTGAGGTGTTTCCAAGTCAAATTGTCCTTGGCCGAAGGTATGAAAGTTGTTCCTCTCTTTGAGATCTTCAATTCTGCAATTTTTGAGAATTTTTAAAAATAGTTGAATTTTCCAACGAGTTGGCGGCGCGTGGCCGCCAATGTCATTCTTAGGCTGTATTTAACATCCAAGGTTCAGTTTTGATAATTGGTTAGTGTAGATTGGTTGTTTGAACTTAAGTTCGTTAAGATTCGTGGTTAGGTGAAAATATGAACCGGCGATCCGACCGTTGGATCGTCACCAAAATTTGTTACGTGGTAGTACATAATATTTGAAGAAGGTAGGAACTTATAGATCAGAAATCCAACGTACGGATCTTCCCGAATTGAGTTTGTAAGTTCATAAAATAAAATGTGAACCGCCACTTGGTTTTGGCAATTGGCAAAGATCCGACCGTTGGATCGTAACGAAATTTTAGTATGTTGCTCTAGGAGCATAATATGCATCTTAGGAAGTTACGGATCGGAGTGTTGAGTTACGGATCTTCCGGATCAAGTATGTGGGGCTGTGGACCCTACCGTCGATCGTTGATCGACGGTTGACTTTTGATTAAAGGTCTTAAATGATTCTAGAATATCCTAGCGGATATGTTTTACGTGAATTACGAATTCTATGGTTAAGAGTTCTAAGTTGTAGTTTGATATTTGTTTTAGGCGCCGAACGTTTTGGGACGCCTCGATGTTTACGTTAGGGAGTTGTAGCGTGGACTCCAGGTGAGTGGGCTTTTGTTTTCCGTATATACCTATATACTACGTGTTTTTCCCAGAAAGTGCATATAAAATTCTTTTATGAAGGAAATGCCATGCCAATACCTATATACATCTGATTATGCATAATGAAATGGGTATGCATTATGAAATGGTTATGCATCATGGAGTGGTTATGCATCATGAATTTGTATGGGCATGATTGTTGGTGCTGTGGACGCTCAGGTAAGTATCAGGTAAGCTTATGTGTGGTTAAATACAAGTTGAGTTAAGAAGAGTATGATGAGATGAATTGAGAGCTCATTAACCTGCACCCCGGTGTTAGTGCTCCCGCCCAGAGTTAGGGGCTAGTCTTTCACGTGATGTTCACCTCCCGCACCATACGCTCATCTTGGATCCAAGTTAGGTGCACAGTCCTGTCGTATAGACCACTTTCAGTGGGTTCGACTCGTAGGTGACCCGCGATTATTCGCACAATCTTCACGTGATTGTAGCACTAGAGCGTATCATTACACCCAGTCCTGTCGTATAGACCACTATAAGTGGGTTCGACTCGTGTGCAGGCATGATTTATGAGCTAGAGATCAGCTGACGAGCTGTTGCAGTTATGATTGCGTTGAGATACTTACCTGATGATATATTTGGCATGGCATGGCATATTCATGATTTTATTGGCGTACTAGTATGATTATGTTTTCAGATGAGTTTTGGTATATGTATATACTATTTTATGGGAAAGTATACAGGTTTTACGGCGAGGGGATATAAATGTTGTTTTGAAAGGATTTTTGAAAAGACTTTGTTTTTGCCCACTCACACTTTTGTTTTGCGCCCTTCCAGGTATTAGGTAACTTTGTTGGTGGCTCACGAGGACCTATCGGAGATTCTGACAGACATCACCCATGTAGGACCACCTTCGGGTGTTAAGCAATTAAGTACTTCTTATGCATTGACTGCACCTAGATTTTTATGCTCTGAACATGTATTCACACTTATTTATGTTCTAACACTCTTTAAGTTGATTTTTATTCATTTGTATTTCTTATTATTTTATTACTTCCGCACTGTGCACATGGCTACGTCACTCTCACGTGACGGTCAGCATGCTTCGATCTCGGTCGGGGTGTGTCACCACCCTAGTAATTTGGTGCCCCTAATTTGTTTGGGCCTCGGACATTACTAGGCTAGGGCCGGCCCTGCACCTATCAATCAACTATCTCATATCCAATGAAAGGATCCCGCTCTTGAAGGTTTGCTATTAGGTAGTGTTATCCACACATCTATTTTTACCTCTCACATACCTCTCTCAATTTTTAACTGTCGGATCGAATGAATTGAAAATGATCAATGAATAAAAATTAACAAGAGTCTATGAATGGTAAAAAAAAAAAGTGTGAATAGCACTAACTTTTTGTTATGCCAATAAAAAATGATATTGAAACATTGATTTTTTCTTATACAACACCATGCAAGTGTGAAAAAGGAGAAAAACAATGTGTTAAAATCACTTCCCTGTGACAATATACACGAACCAGGATCCTCGCCGGATCCATTCCCTAGGGATCCTAGGAATCACGCAATCTTGTCCGTTCATCGTATATCGTGCGGTCAGAAATCATTTAAATTTTAAAATTTAAAATTCAAATATAAATAGTAACTAACGAAAACTGACCACACGATATACGATGAACGGACATGATTGTGTGATCCCTAGGATCCCTAGGGAATGGATCCGGCGAGGATCCTGGTTCAATATACACACACTTATTCTTAAGGCTATCTCCTCTCCTGAAAGCCAAGCTTAGAGAGAAGCAGAAATACAAGACACACCATGCCTTTCCTTTTCGTACAGCATGCGAAACCCGACAACAACCGTACTACTACTAGGAGTATACTGTACAAATTAAGACTTGACTCCATTGTCTAGATATGCAACCACCATGATTAAACCTTTTACGCTTTTTCTCCTACTTTTGAATCTCCAATACCAATAAGCTAACTTTGCAAGGAAGTTGAATTCTCTCTTCTTCTTTTTTTCTTTTTTATTCTCTCATCTTCTATTTAAACGGTCACGGTTAAGTTATATTAATTTTTTATAGTAAGAAAAAAATAAAATACAAAAATGTGAAATGAGAGGATGAAATAGGATGAAAAAAAAAGGAAGAGAATCCTAATCCCTTTTCAAGAATCTTCTTTCTGCTTTTAAACCGAATCTTCTTGTACAATAATCTTGATTCAAAGAAAAAGCTACGTCCATGCATTAGCTTTTGTTTTCTTTAAGACGAAGTGGTTTGTTACTGAAACCCTACGTTGTGCAGTCGTAGTATTCTCTACACAATAATTTTTAAATGGGAGGACCCAACGAGTCTTTGGCAAAGACCCATCCCAACGCCCAACGGAGGTTAAAAAAGCTTAAAGCTTTAACAAATCAAAGTTATTAAAATGCAGGTAAAGAAAGTCTGTGGGGCAAACGAGAGAGGATTAGCTTTTTCCAAAGGAACTTTTGGTTGGAATAATTTTTGCTTGATTGGCCCTTTATGTTTGTCTTGTCTTAATAACAAGTTAATATTTTTTCATTTGCGGTTTGTACTTGATAGGGATATCACCACACACGCAAAATGATTAAAAATTCCTATAATACTTGCAAGAATGACAAGGTTATTGTAGTATATACGAATTTCGCAAGGTCGTTCTCTACAAAGATTATTAAATAAATCGAAGCAAATCAAATTCCAATTAATTATTGTAAAGAAGAAAGTTGAGTTGATTGACTTTTATGACCTAATTTAAGTAAAACGAATTTAACTAATAAAAATAAGATAATCGGAAATATTAAAGCTGATGGAAAAGTAAACAGTTTTGGAGAAATCAAATTAAGAAAACACTAGGAATCCGCCGTCATCTTGACAATCTTGTGTAGTTCTATACATGCATATTTCGAAGGTTAGGTTTCCCTAATATATGCCTACTTGGACCCTCAACATAGAGCGTATATTAAACATGCAATCCGTCTGTGGTATTTAGATCAAATCTAAACATGTCTGACTCATTAGGTTTTGTGAAACCTTTTGAAAAACCATGCAACCCTTAAGACGTGATATTCATCCTAAGTGAAGTTGCACCTTCGTCAATTTCAGGGACCGACCTCCGACCAAAATTGCATCAAATTACTTTTCTAAAGGTGATCAAGCATCAAGATAATTAGATAGTTTAAACTAGTGATCAATAATTCGAAAACATGCATGCATATAATCATAAGCAAATTGAAGAGAAACTACATATTCTTGCTAAGGCTAATGGCCTCACCCTAGCAAAAAGAGAATTAGTTACGCATATTAATAATAATAATCATAAAGTTCTTTATTGAAATAATAAAAGATCGACAACACCTAGAATGGAAAAGGTCTGAAAATCTCTACTCTTCGCCAATTTCCTCTCTTCAAGAACGCAAGGAGAAGAAGACGCTAGAACATAGGGCGGCCAAGCTTATTTAACCCAGAGATTAAATTCTCCTAATAAAAGGTCTTCCAATCGAACTAGGAAACTAAATAACTAAAATAAAATAGGAAACATAAACCTAAATTAAATGATAAAATTTGCCTAGAATCTGAACAACCACGTTTTAGACCCTTAAGATGCTCCAAAATCGGCCCAATATATCTGGATTCCAGGTTTGGAATATTCTGAACACTTCTCCAGAAGGTCACGAATCCATCAGAGGTCATCTCGGGCTCCAAAAATGCAATTTAAACTCAGAAACGTCATTTTTCCAGCACTGCGCATTGCTCCTTTATTCCATTGCCAGAAAATAACCGCTTGGTAGAAAAATTCCAAATTTTGATATGAAACGTAGGCCTGGCAAACAGGTCGTGTATGTCGTGTTCGTGTCGTTTTCGTGTAACACCTGTTATCTTAACGGGTCGTGTCGTGTCACACCCGTTATCTTAACAGGTCCTTAACAGGTCGGGTCACTTTACCCAACGGGTAAAGTGACCCGACCCGTTATGACCCGTTAAGAAAAATATTTTTTTTTCCTTAAATTTGCACATACCACACATTGCCACATAAATATTACTTCAAAACATTAAAACACATTTTTCATTTAAGTACTACATCTACACTCGAAAATAAAAGCCTAATAAAAAAAATCCATACACTACTAATCTATTACAAATATTAAATGTGCAAGGATATTACAAATATTACTTCAAAACATTATATATATATATATATATATATAATTATATTATATAGTTATTATAGTTTTTAGGGATATAAAATTGTTAAATTAATATATATAATTATTATAGTTTATTCATACTTTCATTAAGTATAACATAAGATTTTGATGTATCCACTATTATAAATATTTTAAATTGAAGATCGAGTTCATTCATTGTATTCATATAGGGTCAAGGAGTGTAGCTGTAAAAAATCATCAAAATCGGAGTTAAAATAACTGTTAAATAGTGATTTTTCGTTTATAACCGTCGAAAAGTTTTGTCCCGTTACTTAATCTTTTAATGTTTGTTTTTTTCAATTTTTGGCGTATGTGATCTCGAAGTATATACAAACATGTTTGACGGTTGGATCGTTGAAACTAGTTTCGTAGCGTATCCCATCAAAACAATAGATTCACTAATACGTAAGAGTTTATTCATACTTTCATTAAGTATAACATAAGAATTAGTGGTATCCACTATTGTAAATATTTTAAATTGAAGATCGAGTTTATTCATTGTATTCATATAGGGTCAAGTAGTGTAGCTGTAAAAAATCATCAAAATCGGAGTTAAAATAACCGTTAAATCGTGATTTTTTGTTTATAACCGTCGAAAAGTTTTGTCCCGTTACTTGATCTCTTAATGTTTGTTTTTTTCAATTTTTGGCGTATATGATCTCAAAGTATATACAAACATGTTTGACGGTTGGATCGTTGAAACTAGTTTCGTAGAATGCGTATCCCATCAAAACAATAGATTCACTAATACTTAAGAGTTTATTCATACTTTCATTAAGTATAACATAAGATTTGTGGTATCCACTATTGTAAATATTTTAAATTGAAGATCGAGTTCATTCATTGTATTCATATAGGGTCAAGGAGTGTAGCTGTAAAAAATCATCAAAATCGGAGTTAAAATAACCGTTAAATCGTGATTTTTCATTTATAACCGTCGAAAAGTTTTATCCCGTAACTTGATCTCTTAATATTTGTTTTTTTTTCAATTTTTGGTGTATGTGATCTCGAAGTATATACAAACATATTTGACGGTTGGATCGTTGAAACTAGTTTCGTAGAATGCGTATCCCATCAAAACAATAGATTCACTAATACTTAAGAGTTTATTCATACTTTCATTAAGTATAACATAAGATTTGTGGTATCCACTATTGTAAATATTTTAAATTGAAGATCGAGTTCATTCATTGTATTCATATAGGGTCAAGGAGTGTAGCTGTAAAAAATCATCAAAATTAAAGTTAAAATAACCGTTAAATCGTGATTTTTCGTTTATAACCGTCGAAAAGTTTTGTCCCGTTACTTGATATCTGAATGTTTTTTTTTTTGCAATTTTTGGCGTATGTGATCTCGAAGTATATACAAACATATTTGACGGTTGGATCGTTGAAACTAGTTTCGTAGAATGTGTATCCCATCAAAACAATAGATTCACTAATACTTAAGAGTTTATTCATACTTTCATTAAGTATAACATAAGATTTTGTGGTATCCATTATTGTAAATATTTTAAATTGAAGATCGAGTTCATTCATTGTATTCACATAGGGTCAAGGAGTGTAGCTGTAAAAAATCATCAAAATCGGAGTTAAAATAACCGTTAAATCGTGATTTTTCGTTTATAACCGTCGAAAAGTTTTGTCCCGTTACTTGATCTCTTAATGTTTGGTTTTTTTCAATTTTTGGCGTATGTGATCTCGAAGTATATACAAACATGTTTGACGGGTGGATCGTTAAACTAGTTTCGTAGAATGCGTATCCCATCAAAACAATAGATTCACTAATACTTAAGAATTTATTTATACTTTCATTAAGTATAACATAAGATTTTGTGGTATCCATTAGTGTAAATATTTAAAATTGAAGATGGAGTTTATTCATTGTATTCATATAGGGTCAAGGAGTGTAGCTGTAAAAAATTATCAAAATCGGAGTTAAAATAACCGTTAAATCATGATTTTTCGTTTATAACCGTCGAAAAGTTTTGTCCCGTTACTTGATCTCTGAATGTTTTTTTTTTGCAATTTTTGGCGTATGCGATCTCGAAACATATACAAACATGTTTGACGGTTGGATCGTTGAAATTAGTTTCGTAGGATGCGTATCCCATCTTTCCCTCTCTTTTTTGTTTCCTTTTCTTATCATTTTTTTTCCCTCCCTTTTTTTTTTTTTTTTTTTTTTTTTTTGAAAACTTTTTCCCTCCCTTTTTCTTCAAATGGCGGATGCTACACCTACACTACACGGTACACCCATCTTTCCCTCTCTTTTTTTGTTTCCTTTTCTTATCATTTTCTTTTTTCCCTCCTTTTTTTTTTTGAAAACTTTTTCCCTCCCTTTTTCTTCAAAGGGCGGATGCATATTAAATATTATAGTTTTTAGGGGTATAAAATTTAATTTAAAATTTAATATATATATATATATATATATAATTATTATAGTTAATATTTTGGGGGTATAATTATTATAGTATATATAATTATTATAGTTTTTAGGGGTATAAAATTGTTAAATTAATATATATATATATAATTATTATAGTATTTTTTTAGGGTTATAAAATTATTAAATTAATATTCTGCTTATCGTGTATCGTGTTACCCACGTGTATACCCGAACCAACCCGTTATCTTAACAGGTGCTTATCGGGTTACCCGATAACGACCCGATTCGTTATCGTGTCGACCCGAACACCTGTTAATTTCGTGTCGTGTCGTGTCGGGTTATCGGGTCGTGTCAGGAATTGCCAGGCCTAATGAAACGTCAAGAGACACACGAGCGTCCTCCAATTTGAATCACTTCAAAATTCATCTGTTTGATCATGTTTTACTCCAAATGAAGTCGAATGTCTTATATTGAAAATATAAATCAAAGTATCAAAATTATACCAAAATAATTACCAAAACATACTAAGAAGAGGGTAAAATATATAATATGAAATTAACTCATAAGGACTGTTGTTTTTCCCTAGTCTATATAATCTCTACACCCTTTTATCTCTTCCGTGAGTTGGAACCTACTTGGATTTGTGCTAATTTGTCTTATGTGGAAAGGAAATTTCACTTTTAATCTTAGAAAGATTTTTTTTTAGGTTAATTAACCCTAGCTTGGTTGAATGAACATTATTTGACTCATTTGTTTCGTTATTGCAAATCAGAGTCTGAAATATATGTAAAAATAGTTCGTTAAAATTAGAAACGATAACTTTTATACATATATCAAATTGTAATTTGTTAGCACGATAACTTCATATGTACGAAGAAAATCAAGTATTAAATATGAATTAAATGGACACCATTTTGAGACATTTTACAGTTTTGCTTTTTGCTTATATATACAAAATTTATTTTTCTGGAGTACAAGCACTCAACTCCGACTCATTTTAACCGTTAATCCAACAACTTAAAATAAGTGACCA
Organism: Cotoneaster glaucophyllus; assembly: GCA_036320875.1. NCBI lineage: Eukaryota > Viridiplantae > Streptophyta > Magnoliopsida > Rosales > Rosaceae > Cotoneaster > Cotoneaster glaucophyllus. The sequence continues at coordinate 4,872,035 of CM070068.1, forward strand.
ATAATCAATGGACTTTATGAAATGGTAAAATGTATTTCAACTTACGCAGATATAGGTACGCAAGAAAAATTGATACAAACACTCTTTGAAAGTTTGGTGGGTGGGCGTTCCATTTCCATGTGAACTGCAGTGTAATGTTTCTCTTCCTCTCTCTCTCTCTCCGTGAGCAATTTATATTATTTGATGTTATCTTTAGAAAAATAATGTATGTGGAAAAGGTTTGGCCGTACCACAGGCACACACGACTTTGGTCTGAAGAGGAGCTGTTACCCAGTAAATGAACCAGTTACTAACTTACTATCACACGCTCATGGTCACGCATATGCTGCTTGCTTGAAAGAGTTCATCAAAGAAACGGTCGAATCCCGGGAACGATGCCCTTCCTTTCCAACACTGAAACTGCTCAATTTGCTTGCCCTTTTCATGCACAAGTTTCAATATACAAAACTCTCTTTCTCTCTTTTCTCTTTCTGTTTTTCACCTTTATCTTTTTTTAGTAGCATATTATTAAAGGAAAATTAACGAAAAGTTCTTAAAAACTTCAATTTTAATGAAAATAACAAAATAAAGGTATTAGTAAATAGTAGCATGAGTGACTTTTCAAGATGAAAATGTCATTTTCGTTAAAAGTGAATAGTACTGGAAGTGTTTCATTAAAATTTCATTCGGCCATGTTAATTGCCCATTTATAATTATATATGAATAATATGAAATTGTGACTAGTTAGGCTTATGACTAATTTGGCACCTGAATACCAGATACATATCCAATCTATTCCTATCTCTATATTTACTCATGATGAGAGAGAGAGAGAGAGGGAGAAAAGGAAAATGCACACGATGCATACAGATTGATTTCGTTATGACCTTTCGCAGCAACTGAGGAAATCTTTGCTTCATGAGTTATGCTACTATAAATCAGTATTGTAAGTGGCTCGAATTAATCCACTCATTGAAATTCTCAAAAACGTTTAATGCATATTCGGTCGACAATATATGTTATGCATTGACATGGTATAGATTTTTTTTTTGGGAGTTTTAACAAAACACTCCCGGTACTGTTCACTTTTAACGAAAAACCACTTTTTTACCTTTAACTGTCACTATTCACTATACCTTCAAAAAGGACTTTTCGTTAAAAGAGAAGTTTTTTTGAACTTTTCATTAGTTTTTTTTTTTTTTTACTTGCAGTGTTATGATTCAACCCATTTGTTTTCTATGTCATCATTTAAACAACAACTCTGCTTAAAAAATTAACCAGAAAAGTACTGTCTCGATAAAAGGTTCTATATTCTATACATTTGCCTTTTCTCAAGGTATTTTTGTAGACAAAGACCCTCTTTTTCTTCTTTTCAAATGGTAAATATTTCTCAAACATGGAGTGTAAATCAAATTCAAGTTTAATCATTTAGTCATCTAATGATAATGCAATAAATAGATGAACTATGTTATTAAGTTAAACACTGAAATTTTGACAAAGTTCATCATATTAAATGGCTTGAAGTTGTGCCATATATTTAATGAGCTTCATTTTATTTTTTTATTTTTTTTTGTTCAACAATCCTTACTCTTTTTTACTCATGTTCACACCACCATTTGCCTTCCTCTTTATACATGCTAGTCAAGGTTGGCTTCTCATGTCGATCTTGATGCCATAACAAAACTTGGCAACTATCTCGAAGGTTTTAGAGTTGCAAAAAAAAAGTTGAAAATAATTTTTGAACTGCATCGTCGTTCTCATCAATTTGCTTAACAATCTTCACATGTGTAACACAACAAAGAAGAAAAGAGACGGGAATGGCATGGGAGGAATGAGGGGAGAGAATCCTCCTATCAGTGTTTAAAGATGATAGAGAATGAAAAGGAAAAAGGCATCACATCCTTTCAAATTTTTATCCAGCCTTTTCTTAGGCCATCTCCAACCGATCCGGCCAAAGGGCCATAGGGCCAAAAATAGCCCAAAATGACATGAGAACCGTCTACAACTAATGGTTAGGCCAAAGGACTCGTGGGCCCCACCGGACCAAAAAAGGAAAAAATGGCCAACCAGCTGGCCCAACCCAGCCAGCCAGCCAGCCAGCCAGCCCTGGGCTGGTCCAGCAGTTTGAATCCAACGGCTACTTGCTGACGTCAGCTGGCCGTTATATTTGAATTTATTTTTACAATTTAAAAAAAATAATTTAAAATTCTATTTTTTTCCCTATAACTACCTAAGCCATTAAACAACATTAAATAACATTAAACAATATTAAACAACCTTAAATAACATTAAGTAACATTAAACAACATAAAAGAAAACATTTAACAACATGGAACTTAAACAACATTAAAAAAAACATTTAACAACATATAACTTAAACGCCTACTCCATGCTTCTTTTGGCCAAAAAATGTGCAACAAGATCCTGTTGTAGGTACTTGTTTGTGGCACGGGAACATATCATCCTATGGCGCCTCATGTACTCATTTAAAGAGATATTACCAGTTCTTGGATAAAAAATTATTGACAATCCATAACGCAAAATGATTGAGGTAGTTTAATTTAAGTAACCATATTAATTTAATTAAAATAATAAATTATTTTTGGCCCTATGATCCTATGGCCCTTTGGCTCCCTCAGTTGGAAATGATTTTTTATGACATGACTATGTTTGGTCTATGACCCTCTGACCCCTCAGTTAAAGATGGTAAGAAAAATAATCTAACACTGTTCATTAAAATATTAATTTCTTGAAGATGTAGTTATCATACAAAAACCCAGTACTAGTAATCAAACCTCTCTCTATGTCTCGGGTTCTACCAAACGAATATCTTCAATTTTTCATGGACCCTCATTGCCCTTTAGTCTTTATAAAATTATTGAACCCAAAAGTAGTTATAAACTAGTGTACTATGAGTGCCCACTGTACTTCATGAAACTTTATGAGATCAATTCTTTGGTTGGAGATGGCCTTATCATACAAAAACCCAGTACTAGTATTCAAACCTCCCTCTCTGTCTGGGGTTCTACCAAACGAATATCTTATTTTTCATGGACCCTCGTTGCCCTTTAGTTTTTATAAAATTATTGAACCCAAAAGTAGTCATAAACTAGTGTACTATGAGTGCCCACTGTACTTCGTGAAACTCCACACACAGAGTGCACGGAGGAGCGTCCCTCTGCATAAATCGAGAGGTCACGGTTCCTTTCATCTGGATCATAATCCCCATGGATATCACATCACACCATTTCTAGAGAGAGAAAACTCCCTCTTCTACAGAGAGAGACCAAAGAAGATGAAGAAAACCAGTCCTTCCATCTGGGTTTTTACTAATTTCATTTCTCACTCTAATTTCTGTTCAAGGTTTGTGGCTTAGGGTTTGAGGAGAGAGAAAGTGCAGCCTTTTCTTCTCCTCTGAATATTTTCAGAATCTCTTCCCTTTTCTTTTTCTTTTCTTTTCCAACTTTTTCCATTTCATAATTTAAAAAACAACACCATAAAGTTGTCACCTTTCTCAAACAAAAAACAAAACCAGATTTCAAAGTCCTCACCTTTCATCATTTTTCTCCAAAACAAGCTTACTTTACTCCCAAAATGTCATCATTTCTTCCCACCTCCACTCTCACATTCTTCCTCCTCCTCCTCTTATTAATATCCAGCTTCCACATTTCCCTCGCCGGTCTACTCGCCGAACCGGTGACCGGTCACCCCCAGCCGCTCAAACCGGGGGAATACTCCAGCCCGAACACCATCCCGGCCCTCCCGTCCCAAAACCAGACCCAAACCTGCCACCTCGACCTCTCCGCTGAGCTCTTCGGCGGCGTCAGCCAAGCATGCGGCCGAGACCTCGACCGGAGCCGGTGCTGCCCTGTTTTAGCCGCCTGGCTCTTCGCCGCCCACGCCAGATCAGCACTCGAGCTCCCCTCGTCCGATACGGCTCCATCGGCGGTGCCCGACCAGCCGATGATGCCGGACGACTCGCAGAAGTGCGTCAACTCGTTGCAGTCCTCGCTCGTCAGCCGGAACATTCGGATTCCTCAGCCCAACGCTAGCTGCGACGCCGTTCTGTGCTTCTGCGGAATCCGGCTCCACCAGATCGGCTCCCTGAGCTGCCCCGCCGCCTTCAACGTGTCGCGAGGATTTCACAACGCCACCCCCACCGCCGCCGTCAGGAATCTCGAGAAGTACTGCCGCAACTCTTCGTTCTCTGGATGCACCAAGTGCCTCGGCGCTCTCCAGAAGGTGAGTTTCGTCTTTTCATATTTCAATACGAATTTTCTCCCTTTTTAGATTACAAGAATGCCCTGTGACTTGAGTGTAATTACAGCTCAAGGGAGGGAGCAAGAACGGAACGGCGGGGGACAGGAGCACGAGCCAGAGAGCGAACAAGATGTTCAACCTTGACTGCCAGCTAATGGGGCTGACGTGGCTCCTCGCCCGGAACAAAAGGGCGTACATTCCGACCGTTTCGGCCGTGCTGCGCGCCATAATGTACAGCGCGCACCCGCCGCACGGGAACACGTGTAGCCCGGACCAGGAGAACATGCCGCTGGCCGTGGATTCGCTGCAGATCGAGAACGGACAAGGGTTCGCCGCATCGCCGCCGTCAATCTTGTTGTTACCGATTCTGCCCCTGATCATTTGGGCGTCTCTGTTTGTTTAGGGGAATCCGGGTGTGTGCGAGGTTTTGCCCAATTTTTGGGTAGTCCCTGGCACCCTGTCGTGTCGGGTCACGTGACGCAGTGGACAAGACGGGGCTGTTGGGTTGTTTTTGTCATTTTGCCCACTGTAAATTTCAGCTCGGTTTCAAAATTGTAGTAAGTAATAATTAGTTCCTCACATGGGGAGAGATTCATTTCCAATACAGTAGACACGGGACGCCAGAGTGTTTCTGGGTTGGTGTTTTAAGTCATTTACGCAAAAATAACTTATATGAAACGAGAATGCCAAACTAACACTGTTTTAAATTAATCACATGAAGTTGTGTGGAAAGTTAAAACATGTGGTGATGTGGTGGTATGTTTAAGGTACCGTCTCTTTGACATTTTCGTTCTATACAAATCTCTCCTCAAGCAGAGTCTTGTTTTTGGCCACTAGCATTGCGAGGGAAAATAAGGTAAATAAACGGGTTTAGGACAGCCTCCTACTTAGCATATTTGTTTTTTTTTTCTTTTTTTTTGAGTACATCGATGTTTTTTAGTTTAAGAGGAAGAGATTTTGGCTAAGCCACACAATAGGTGGCCTAATTTGGTATCGAATTCGTCATTCAAGAGCTTCGAACCTAATAGCTGTCACTTCCAAATGAAAAAGAATACCACCAGACCGTAATTGTTTTAACCAAGCCTTTTTTTCAATCATGCATTTGTTAATGCTTTATTTGTTTGAATTACCGTTTAAAAGTTTTCCTGAGTCGCATAAATGGTAAGAAAATAAAGTAAACAGATGCGTATGGGACTCGGGAGTTGCATTAATGGTAAATCATTTGGGGGTGCCCACGGCTCATTTATAACATAGAAACTCCCCAAAGCTGAGGATGTTGGTCGAATAGTAAATGCAAAATTTTGGACCTAACAGTTTCGGATTATAAAACCCAAGACTCTATAACTTGAGGAAGTAATAGAAATGGATTAATTAATAAATTGTTTTTGGAATCTGGACTGTTGAAATGTAGTTTCACATGTTCCAGGGAGCGAATTGCAGATGTATCATTGCCTTGGTCCTCCATTGGATAATTGTTTTTGTATTTGCATTGAGAATCGTGTTCGGTTTAATTTTGGTATGATTTGGTTTGGTTTAGCTTGTTTGGAAAATTTTGCACAAATATTATAAACTATTTCATCTTTGTGCAATCTCCACTTGCATTAAACATTTCTTAGTTAACCAAACAAACCGCAAATTGTGTGAAAATGGCAAATCCATTCACTCTTCTATTGAATAATAGTCATGTGACAAGCACGAGGGTCATTTTCAAGAGTGTTCTACTCAATTCCATGTTATTACGGAGGAAAATTGATTTCTGAAGGGTTTAGTCGCGTAGAATAATAAGAGTAGTCCTCCGCTTATCACATAATCAAAAAGTGAATGAGTGCGATGGAAATCCGAAATTGCATAAAGGTTGAACAAGGGGTTGACATGATCCATATCAAAACACCTTTTTCTTCCTCGTTATTTAATGAATCACCAAACTAAAAGAATTATAAATCCAATATTTGTCCTGTAAAACTTGACCAATAGAAAATCACAATCTCAATCCTTTACCAGCCCTTCCCTATAAGCCACAACCAGTCAAGTGTCACCCCAGCAAATATACCTCCAAGCAAGAACATAACCAGAAGATTTCCCAATGCATTTTGCTCCGGCCCCTGCAAACCCGAAAAATTCCTTTAAGTCTTTACTTTCAACTCGAATAAACTGTTAGGTTTAAGTAAAATGAAGTGCACAGACCTTGTAGCCCTTAGGTGCTGAAGTGAGGACGCAGACGGTGAGGTAACCGTTGGTTAAACCTAAGAAGGATGTGAGCATGATCATCCAGCCTTGGTCACCATACTTGGCCGTGAAATAGAAACACGGGACAAGTAAGAAGCGCGAAAGAATCACGATCATGAGCCCTCTGCGAGATTCCATCTTCAGGAATTTCACTAGCGGAATGTATCTTCCGATGAGATCACACACATTGTACATTGTAATCAAAACGAGTGCATACCTGACAAACAAAAGAATGCACACTCATGTAAGCGTACACTTTGAGCGGGGAACTGAATGGAACATAAAGGGAAAGGGAAAATTTGAACAACGCCTCTAAACTTAGTTCCCTATTCTGATTTGCCTCTTGAACTTTCAATTTCGTTCTGAGATTCCCTGATCATTCAATAGGTTCCGGTATGCTCCAAATCTGTCTTTTTTTTTTTTTTATGTAAACCGAGAGGTACTTTCGTCCATTCAAGGTGGGAAAAACTAACAGAAAATGTGATAAATTTGTCGGCGAGAGACAAACTATTAGCATATCTTAATTGAAAGTCGAGATGGAAAACCGAAAGGAAGACATAAGTTCAGGGAGTATTGGTAAAGATTTGAGGCACAAACATGTGAAGTGATAGATTGTGTTAAGTACATACCATGTTCCCAAACTGTGAGATCCAGTGTCTTCTGATAAGAATCCGGGGAAAATTGACAAAGTGAGCGTATAGATTAGAAACATGCCAAGTGCATAATCAATGTTTTGAAGCAGCAGCTGTTTGTTCCCAAGTCGGTCAGGTTCTTTTCGATTTTCCTCATCCTGCATCAAATTGAAGCGTTTTTTTTTTAGTTATTTTTTTGTATAACATTAGAACATGAATGCTTGGGAAACTTTTTAAGCAAGTATTGGACAAAATAACGTACTGTTGCTTCTGGCAATTTTTGGATGCCACCGGCAGCTAGGTCAGCTGAAACAGTTTTAGATCCTTCGGAAGCTGCCTTTGAGCGATAGTACTTAACAATTGGCAGCTTTGGAAAGGAAAAAGCGTAGAGGAGAACGCAGAGAAGCTCGAAGAATGAAGAGATGGCGAAAAACAAAACTGCAGTGGACAGTGAAAAAATAAACAGTCTATAGTTAGAGATCCAAAAGAAAACAGTAAAATGTTCAACAAAATATGAAAAACTGAGAACTTTGAACCTACTGGCTCCCCTTCGAAGACCATTTTGGGAATTCTCAAATGCCGCCTTTGTAATCAACCTCAAAGCAGAGGTTAGAGCTCCTGATGCAGCCGAACCAGCAAGGAAAGACTGAAAAGTTTGAAACAAGAGAAACTCAGAAACAGATAACAATTTCGAAAACACAACGAAAACAAATATTGAGCATCGAACATGAAATTGTGGAAAGAACAATACTGACTTGGATGAGCTCAACTGGCATGAAAGAGAGGTCTCCAACCATTCCACCTTGCACATGAGCATCTGCAATTCCAAAGGCAGCGCTAATTGCACAAATTCCGATAAAAGTTCCAAAACCTCCTTTCCCGGATGTAGCTAAATCCAACTGTGCCAGAATCAAGAACATTTTAGAGACTTAACCAATGCTAACATTGTGAAATTAAGAAGTATACTGAAAATATAGTCTTTGAAGATTTGAAGGGAACTTACAACGAGCACCAACAGAGAACTTAGGAAAAACAGAATGTATCCTAACAGGTTTCGCTTCCTAGTATTGATCTTCGCCTCATGGTATGACAGTGCAAAGATCGTTAAAAGCGCGAATGGCTGGTATACCAGTGTAAGTACCCTCGAGGGATGGTACCGCTGCACCCGGGGAAAAAAAAAAAACTTATGAGGTATTTATCCAACTTCAAAGGTAACAAACTGTCCAAACACACTGCCTATTGTCACATAATTCAAAAGCAAATACAGGAGATTATGAACTAACAGGAACAGTGAGAACAAAAAATGATTTCTTCGGACAGTTACCGGGAACAAGTTAACATAGTAATCTTGAATTGTGAGCATGCTGTTCCATGAAAAGAGGCATCCATTTCCAAGAAGCCAACACACTAACATTGCAGCATACTTCCCCTACAATTAGAGAACAAATCCATATTAGAAATTGGTTCTACGCTAATTTAAGTGAGGGGGATTTGAACTTGGGTGCAAATTCGTTCTAGCGTAAAGGAAACAAAAGAAGGGGCAACAAACCTCAAGCTTTGGAGGGGGTGCATTCATATCCATGCTTGCCATGACTGCTTCCTTTCAACCAGCTTCCCTACAAAGCGAACGCCTTTATGGCAAATTAGCACACCAATATATAATAACCCACATGATTAGAAGTCGTTTTTCGGAAATTATTTGTCAATGGCTAGTTTAAATTGATGATCTCCGACTATTCCTCTTAAATTTTGCTGCTCTGGCCACGAAGTTTCTGCTCAATCTAGTCATTAACAAATCATTAAATTTCTTGAGTACATAAAATAAGACTTCGAAATAAAATCCGACTGTGAATCTGTCACTACAATAATCAGAGTCAACCCCCCTTCAATGAAGAGATTTTCAGTTTGCCGAGAACACGAACGGTGCACCAAGTATCATAATACAAATGGTTGGATACTTGAAAAGAAAAATTTCCAACTACTTGTATTATAACACTTTGTGTATTGGATCGTGTTCCCGGCATAGTAAAAAATTTCTCCCTTCAATGATTAAGATTTTCTTAGATTCAACCAGACAAGGCATTAGACATTTAAGTACATATTTTGTCCATCCTGTATCTACAAATTAGTTCGAACGTTAAAAATGAATTTGTAGACTTTTCGCCAGAAGATTCATTACAAGATAGAACAACAATGTGCGCATATACGAGTTAGGTTAGTTGAATAAGATGATGTGTCATCACTCTTACACGTTCATGTTCAAACCGTAAATTAGATTAATTTAGAATATCTGTTTACAAGAACAAACAATATATCATATTCCCGACGTATAAAATTTGAATCCTATGATGTAAGAAGAAACAAAAAACCCAAGCGATCACATTTGACTTTCCTTCATCATAATCTTTCATAAACATGCAAAACCAAAGATTTATCCACAAAAGGAGAGAGAGAGATAGAAACTTACTCTTAGAAGAAGGTGGGTAGGATTGGATATGTATGGATTGGACTGTGAGTGTGAGAAGACCCCTTTCGATGAAGACTCCAACTTTAGCCGTCAGCTACTGTGCAAACCCAGAAATAAGAACTCGGGGGTGTTTGGTTGCACGCGTAAAACTCAAATCCTATGTTTGTTCAACTTTTTTCTGGCTTTATGGCATCCTGAGTTGCACTGCATTCAACAAAGTCGTGAGGATTCAGGAATCACAATGAAATAATAATCCAGTCCAATTCAATCCACAAACAAAATCAAATCTTAACCCCTTTTTGTTTCCCCCGAAAACATCTCAGATTCTCAATAATCGCAACAGAAAATTAAGAAATAAAAGAAAAAAGAACGGTAAGAGTTTGAATTTGAATAGGACTGGACGTTCATGGCCAGTTGTTTGGGTTTCTATTAAAGGACAGAAAGGAGTAATAAAATGGACGCAAGTGTTCACAATTTAGAGGGTGTTGACTCCGCCGCCACGGCGCTTGTTTCTCCCTCGTCACTTTCACGTTCACATTGGCAATACTTTATTTTCTTTATTATTTAATAGATGCTTTATTAGATATCATAAAACAGTAAGGATAGGAAAATCTCTTTAAAACTCAAACGTCAATATTAAAAACTAAAACTACTGTTGCACTTATATTTAGAATAGAAATGTGATTGTGTAAATTCTAGTAGATATGAGAATGTATTTTATATTTCTATTAGGAGTTAATTACCTATTAAATGTTATAATTCTACCGGGAAAGCTTTTTATATATCCTACTATTATAAATAAAGGAAAACTTTTTACCTATCCTACTTAGGGGTGGAAAAAATTCCCAAAATTCCCAAACCAAACCAAAAAAATACCGATCCCAAACCAAAAATGTCCCAAACCGATTTTCCCAAAATTTCGGTATTCCCAAACCGAAAAAATACCGAAATTTCGGTATGGGAATCGGGATTGCCTTTCCAATATTTCGGTATTCCCATACCGAACTGAAAATATATATTTTTAATTATTATATATATTATTTTTTTTAATTATAATTAGAATTAATTTGAACCGTTGGATTGTTTCAAATTAATCTATGTCGTCCATCTATTCCTTGTATATATTCTCGTTTAAGCTTACCATCAAGAACTTGAAGGGTAAAATGCATAGTTTATCGCCCCTTTTGAATATAGTTAAGACGATTAGTTGAATGCATTTTTAAGCGGGGTCAGATCAAAGTTTAAGCAAGCTATTTCTACATGAGCCACGTATAGATATGTTATGTCAGTTCATGTTTTCTTTTATACTTTTGCAGGCTATTTCTAGACGAGCCACATATAGATATAGTATAATTCTTTATATATACTTGCCACTCCATTACCTGCTTGAATTGAAGCTTAAGGAGATCGGTTTGAATTGAGGCTTTTCAAGGTTACTACTATATCTTCATTTTGCATTTAGATGTTTGTGTTGTTTATGTCGTATGAACATTAGTTAGATATGAATAAATATGAATTCTCTTTATAAATTGATATGACTCTTTAATTGTGTTTCCTCTTTATGAATAAATACGAATTCTCTTTAATTCTATTTAATTGTTTCCTCTTACTTTGCACATATTGAATATGTTAATGTTATTGCACTTGAATTGGATCCTCTTATTTTAGTCCAAAAGCCCAAAAGCCCAAAACGGTTTCGGGATTCCCGATTTGTCCCAAAATCCCGAAACTATTCCGGGATTCCCGAAAATTGGGATTCCCGAAAATTTGGTTTGGGATCGGTATTGAAATTGGGATTCCCGAAAAATTCGGTTTGGGAATCGGGACAAGAGTTTCGGTATGGGATCCCATACCGAACCACCCCTAATCCTACTATTATATAAAGGCACAATGAGGTGATACAAACATACCTCACAATTAAATCACTCTCTCCTCTCTCTAATTGCCGCCGGCCCTCTCTCTAAACCCTAAAGATTGTTCAATCAAATAGGCCTACAACATGTTATCAGCATGCTCTTGCCAGAAGCTGAGGAATTGACGGATCGTAGGAGGAGGCTATTATCCACAAAATTCAAATGCTTATATTTGTTTTCTGCTAATTAGGTACGCTTAAAATAAAAGAAGATATTTGAAACGTCCACGAAGTATGAAAACATTCTCCATGATGCATGAACCCCTCTATGTTTATATTTTTCTTACGATATATATGTTGTATACATTCATATATTTGTCAATATATATATATATATATATATATATTTGTTTCATGCATTACGCAATTATATTTGCTATGTGGAATTTGTGAGTCAATGTATATAAAATAAACTAGAAGCAAATCTAGGGTTTGTAAAACCCTACTTATGTCGAAAACAACTTTAAATTTCATGGGCACCATGTGGCACCACTGACGCAACACCCACTGTGGCACCATGGACCATCGCTAGCCTAAAGCCCAGTCGAGTAGATCACACGGCAACACCCTTTGGGTTTGCTGCACTAACCCAGACGTCCCAAGGCACTAGGGCCTGATCTGACTGATGGACCTACAGTCCATTCACCCAAAACCAAAAGCCTGCAGCCTTTGGCCTGACGTCCCTTGCATCCCTAGCCTACTGGGCTTTGTTCCCCTTAGCCCGGCTTGCATGCCACAACCCATTGGACTCAACTTTAGCCTCGGCTAGGCCTCGTGTGACCTAAACCCGCAAGCCAACTTTACTTGGCTTGACTTCCAACGTGAACCCATAGGCTAGCAATCTGTTGCGCCTGAACCCGTGCCACCCCCTTCGGCCCAACACGCCAGCCTTCACGGTTGGGCTTACCCCCTGGACCCTTGGCCTACAGACCACTTCCGAGCTCTTTTGCTCACAGCACCCAGCCCAATTTTGGGCTATGGTATTTTCGACCTAATACTATTATTTTATTTCTACAATCGACTCCATATGACCCGATTTATTAAATTAATTAAAAATAACTTGCAGTCCATTAATCTGAAAATGAATCCAAAATTATTGACCTGAAGATCACTTTTGGACATTAACGATTCAATAATTTATTTTTATACTTTGAACTGTTGACATACTTTCGTAGTAACGAAGCTCTCACACTTGAGTTCCCGAAGAAACTCAAACCCACTATATTTAAATTAGTATATTGCATTATGTGTTTCTTACAGGAACCTCTCATTATGAACTAATTGTTCATAAAAACTAAATCGAACATGTAGTTTCAAATTTAGTGCCTTTGAAACCCAAAGTTTTCTTTCAAAACATACCACATGAAACCTGTAGTTTTCATGCACAAATTAAACCAATACATGTCTATAGAATCTGTATGTTCTAGGATATATGTCTATGGCTTACCATATGATTAATCACGTTTTTTCCCTTCGTTTTAGGGACATGTCGAACTTAAACAAGCTCGATTTCTCCGCTCTTAAAGTTTCCGGAAGAAACTATCTGAAGTGGGTTCAAGATGTGAAGCTTCATCTAACTGCAAAAGGTATTAAAGCCACCATCAAGGCACTCGTCACCGACAAACCTGTTGACGAAGCTCAGGAAGTAATGCAATGATCTTCATTCGAAGACATATCCATGATGCACTGCAAACCGAGTACCTCGCCGAGGAGGACCCACGCACACTCTGGCTTACTCTGGCCGACCGTTTCGATCACCAGAAAAACATATACTTGCCAGAAGCAAGACACGACTGGCAGCACCTTCGCTTCCAGGACCTTAAGTCTATGAATGAATACAACTTTGAAGTTTGTAGAATCCATTCACTATTGAAATTCAGTAAAGTGGAACTAACCGAATCAGATCACCTAGAGAAAACCTATTCGACCTTCCATGCCACCAATATTGTCCTGCAGCAACAATGTAGGGCATATAAATTCATCAAGTTTTCGGATTTGATCTCTGTTTTACTTATCCCTGAAAACAGAACCAACTTTTGATGAAGAATCATCAAGGTCGATCCACTAGCTCGAACGCCGCGCCTGAAGGGCATGCGACCAATTCTAGCAGCCATAAATGATGAAAGAATCATCGTGGCCTTAGCAATAGGCGGCAAGCCCAACCACGGGCCCAGGTCAATAGAGTGCCGCACCTAAGGGAGGAAATATGACCCAACAACAACCACCACTCGCCCCTAAGGCCCCGAACTTCAAGAACAAGGGCAAAGCTCCCGTTCAGCCTGTTTCTACTGAATTGGACATGTGTTGCTGTTGTGGATTAAGGGATCATTGGTCACACGTATGTCGAGTTTCCCCTGAGGCTATTGTCAAGTATCATTCTCGTCGTGAGTCTAACTTTGCACATGTGGATCACCCGGAAGATGCAACTACATCAATGGAGATATCGGATTTTCAGGAGGCGTCATCTCCTATGGATGAATAAATTAGACATGTTTTTAGGGTGTTTACCCTTAGTGGCCGAACCCACTAGGAGTGGCCGGCCCTACCCCCTATTTTTCTAGGTTTATGGTTTAATTTTGAACAATTTTTCTAAGTATTTGGAATAATTTGTTTGGTTTTGGTTTGTTTTGAATTATGGATTGTTATTTGAATGGATATTATTTTCTCGAATTGCTTAATTGAATGAATGGACTTATATTTATGCATGTGACCAATTCAATCAATTTATTTCTAGGTATGTCTAGTGAGGAAGTTAGTTGTCTGGCAGATAGTGCAACTACCGATTAAGTCGATTCGACTGGATAACACTGGAGAGTTTACTTCATAGACTTTTGACGATTATTGCATGTTAGTAGGGATTGATGTGGAACATTTTGTACCCCATGTTCACACCCAAAACGGCCTGGCAGAAGCTTTCATAAAGTGCATTCAATTGATAGCTCGGACTTTATGAGTACTAAATTGTCGGTATTTGCCTAGGGCAATGCAATATTGCACGCAGCCATGTTGGTCCGCCTGAGGCCCATTGCTACTCAACCACATTCACCGTTATAGTTGGTCACTGGATACGAGCTTGACGTCTCATATTTACTGGTGTTTGGGTGCGCCATTTATGTGCCAGTAGCGTTGCGACTACGTACCAAAATGGGTCATCGGAGAAAAATGGAAATCTATGTCAGTTATGATTCGCCATCAATTGTTCGCTATTTAGAACCATTGATAGGAGATCTCTTTACTGTACATTTTGTGGATTGTCACTTTGATAAGATAGTCTTTCTGTCGTTAGGGGGAGATAAGCATGCTAACGTTCCCGTAGAACGCTGCAAATTGTCGTGGTATGCTCCCACTATGTCTCATTTAGATCCTTGCACTACCCAATCTGAAACTGAGGTGCGACGAATTATAGATCTTCAGAGCATTGCTCAAAGCATGCTGGATGCTTTTAATGATCTAGCAAAGGTAACAAGATTACATATACTGGCTGTAGACGCACTTGCAATGATAGATGTACCCCGCGTACGTCAACAACTCGCCTAGGAAGGCCGGATCGTCCCCAAAGGTGGGGAAGTCGCACTTTCCACGCGGCAATGTACATTGGCGGCTAGCCAATCATCTGCTCCAACCCTAAAACGTGGCAAGCCCCTTGGTTCAAAAGATTCACAACCCTAGAAGAGGAAAATGGTACCAACTAATGACCCTAGTTTGAATCCGACCATCGCTCACTCATCCGTTCCAACACATGAGGTTATTCTAGATTACAGTGATGCTTCAGACGAAACATGCCGGCCTCTCGAGAATCACGAGATTTCGGTCCACTACGCAGTATTGGATGAGGTTTGGAATAGAAATGAGATGATCGTCATCGATGCATTTGCGTACTCAGTAGCTATTGACATCATGCTTAACGATGACATTGAACCATGTTCCGTCGATGAATGCCGACGTAGAATCGATTGGTCAAACTTGAAACAAGCAATCCAGGTCGAACTCGATTCACTCGTAAAATGTAAAGTGTTTGGATCTATCATTCCTACATCACCACGAGTGAAGCCCGTTGGCTACAGATGGATTTTCGTGAGGAAGCATAATGAGAAGAACGAAATAGTGCGATACAAAGCACGTCTCGTAGTGCAAGGCTTCTCTCAGCACCCTATGATTGATTACGAGCAGACATATTCCCCTGTAATGGACTTTATAACGTTTCGCTACCTTATCAATTTGGTAGTTTCTGAAAAATTGAATATGCATCTTATGGACGTGGTAACCACATATCTCTATGGGGATCTAGATACGAAAATATACATGAAAGTTCTAGAATGACTTCCATTGACTGGTTCAAATAGTTCTAGACCACGGAACACTCTCTCAATTAGGTTGAGGAGGTCACTCTACGGATTGAAACAATCCGGGCGGATGTGGTATAACCGTCTGAGTGAATATTTGACAAGTTAGGGTTATGTGAACAACGAATTATGCCCATGCGTGTTCATAAAGAAGTCACATTCCGGATTTGCAATCGTTGCAGTTTATGTCGATGACATGAACCTCAAATTGCTATACACTTGAAATCAGAATTTGAGATGAAGGATCTTTGAAAAACTCAATATTGTCTCGGCCTGGAGATCGAGCATTGTTCGGATGGAATCCTAGTACATCAATCGAACTACACCCAAAATGTGTTGCGATGTTTTAATGAAGATAAAGCGAAGCCTTCGAGTACACCCATGGTCGTTCGGACTCTAGACGCTAAACGAGATCCCTTCCGTCCAAAGGAGGATGAGGAAGATATTTTGGAACCCGAAGTTCCTTACCTAGGTGCAATTGAGGTTCTATTGTATTTGGCTCAGTGCACTAGACCCGATATCTTCTTCGCTATTAATCTTTTGGTAAGATACAACAATGCGCCCACATGCAGGCACTGGAATGGTGTTAAAGACATTTTCTGCTACCTCAAGGGTAATATCGATTTGGACATGTTCTATACCCGCAAATCTTCGAGTGTTGCCGCCTCTATGGTTCTCGAATTGATTCTCGCCTTATTGGTTACGCAGATGCTGGATATCTGTCTGACCCACATAGGGCACGTTCTCAAATGGGTTATGTCTTTACCGTTGGAGACATTGCTATATCTTGGAGGTCAACCCAAACACTAATTGCGACTTCGTCGAACCATGCTGAGATTCTTGCCCTACATGAACCATCGCATGAGCATTTTTGACTGAGAGAAGTTATGGAACATATTTGAAGCACTAATGGTCTTACATCAGTCGTTGACCCTTCTACGACAATCTTTGAAGACAATGCAGCATGTATCGAGTAGTTAAAGAAGGGATACATCGAAGGAGACAACACCAAGCACATAACATTGAAGTTCTTTTACTCACACCAGCAACAACAACATTAGAACATTGAAGTCAAGCAAATCCGTTCCTAAGACAACTTGGCCGATCTCTTCACCAAGTCATTGCCCAAGTCTACTTTTCAGAAGCTCGTCCAACGAATCGGTATGCGTAAATTATCTGAGTTTAATCGCTTGTAGTTCTCTTATTCAGAAGTTATGTCTAACTCAGGGGGAATATCTAGAAGCATACTCATATGATCTTAATGTACTTTTTTCCTACGATTAGGAGCATTTTTCCCACTAGGTTTTTGCTACCTATCCTGGGATGATCATACTCCATTGAGTTCAATACTTTCGTCATGTTTGACGTTTGTTTTAGACATTATGCATACTTCTCACTTTTCTCCTTAGTCTATGGGTTTTCCCAATGCCTTGGGTTTTACCATAGCGAGATTTTGTGAGTTTTACTACAAATGCAAACTTTCTTAAATTTGAGACTCGCGATCACCCGTTGTGCCGATGACTTCATCAACTATTCTACCTTATATGCTGAAGATCTGATGCGATGGTTTGTTGAGTATTTATACACTCAAAAGGGAGTGTTGCAGCCATATTTAGAATAGGAATGTGATTGTGTAAATTCTAGTAGATATGAGAATGTATCTTATATTCCTATTAAGAGTTGATTACCTATTAAATGTTGTAATCCTAAAGGGAAAGGTTTTTACCTATCATACTGCTATAAATATAGGCACAATGGGGTGATACAAACACACCTCACAATTAAATCACTCTCTCCTCTCTCTAATTGATGCTGACCCTCTCTCTAAACCCTAAAGATCGTTCAATCAAATAGGGCTGGTTTGGTATGGGATCCCGTCCCGAAAATGGGATCTCAAATCTCAAACCGATCCTTTTTGGGATGGAAATTCGAATCCCGATCCCAAACCGAAATTTCGGTAATACCGAATTTCGGGATTCCCGAAATAAATTTGGGATTTCAATAGGGCAGAAATTTAGCTTCTTGTTAATGGAAGAAGCTGATAAATTCAATTCAAACCTGCAGATCGAGCATGCAAAGCAGAAAAGAAATCGAACATGCAAAGCAAAAATCGACCATGGAAGTCCAGAAATCCAAATCAACCAAATCCACATAAAATTAATCTAGAAATCCCCAGAAAATTAATCAAGAAATCCAAATCCAAATCCAAATCCAAACAATCAAAAGCTCTAAATCGTAAATCCTTAATTTGTAAATCCTCATTCGAGCCCTAATTCAGAGAAAACTTCAGAGAGGATAGAGAAGGAGATGGGTCGATACTAGAGAGTAGAGATGAGAGAGCTTCGAAGATTTGAGGGAGCTTTGGGCAGTAGAAGCTCATTCCTCTCTCTGTTTCTCAACACGAATAGTGCTGCTCCTTCTTCTCTCTTATCCTTCCTCATTCTGTTAGTGGAAGCCAAAAGGCTCATTCTTATGAGTTGGGAAGTGGGAACTGAGAGGCAATTGAATTTTGTGCCTGATGTGAAAATTACTTGACACACAAATTAAACCCTATTTTTGACAATTGTAGTATATGATGTAAGTAGGGATCGTTCTAGGCCGGGAAAAAGCTAGGGATGCTAATCAACACAAACAAGACTCAAAAACACTTATTTAGACTCTATAGACTCAAAACTAACTCAAAACACTTAAAACAACAACAAACAATAAAAAAGACTCAATTTTAGACCTAAGAAGTGATTTTGACGAAAATAAGGTAAAACTTGACTCAAAAGACTAAAAGAAAACAGATTCTGACTCAAATAAAAAGACTTAATGAAAGGGGGATTGTTTTTGACGAATTTAAAACTTAAAACAGAAACTTTGCATAAAACAATTTAGAAAAACGATTTTGATAAATTGAAAAGGGTGAAAGACTAGTTAGAGGATCCTTCTCCACACATGATATATGCTTATGAATCAATTTCCGGTTATTATTCCTTTAGACATGAATGACAACACCCCAAGTTAACCGTGAATGCACAAATTAACCATCAGATTCTTCTTATTTCATTGAATTGAACGAAACATGCATTACAACCAAATTATCCTTATCAAGTTCCTAACCATGACAGCATGATAGAAAACATATCAAAGGTCATTACGTTCTTTGAAAATCATAAGTGTTGACGAGGCATTCGTAACTATGAACAGCATGATACTCTTGCCTAGGACTTTACTTAACATGATTGTGACTAGCAACCTTTACTACTTGTGAATATAAGTTCATAACGATTAGGTGAAAATCCCTTATACTCTAGCATCAAATTCATGCATGTGAATTAAGTGTCAACCCCCAATTAACACACACAAACAAGTTTTAATAACCCAGTTAAGCAAATCACATTCAAGACTCAAGAAACAATAACTGAATGTAATCAATTCATATAAAACATATAATCATGGCTTCAAATTCACCTCTAACTAAAATAAACTTAGTTCCACATAATTGAAAACCAAATTAAAATAAACATTAAACTAAGGATAGAATACACCTAGAAACGCTCCAAGTATCTTCTTTTCCTTCCTTCTTTGCTGCGGCAGATGGTGTTTGGGGGTGGTGGATGGATGTAGGTGAATTATGGTGAAGGGTGGATGATTTTAAGTGCACAGCAGGTATGTGTATTTATAAGGAGAGAAAGGCACGGTTTCAAGGTGTTTTGGAGAAGGATTTGGCATCCCAAACCACCAAGGAAAGGGTGAAATTCGAGCAGATTCCATGTAGGAAAAAGATTGGTCTTCAAATCAGGAGATATGGTTTCTAGAACAAGGAGATAAGGCACCAGATTTTTAGGGTTCTAGAACCATGAATTTAGGTGATAAAATCTGATAAGAATCCCCTTTTGTAGCTGGAAATAAGGTAGGATAGGATTAGGTTAGGATAGGATAAGATAAGATAAGGATTTGGATAATGTTTCTAGATAATGTTCCTTATTTCTTGCTCTTCTCTTATCTTCTAGAACTTGAACTTGTTTCCTCCTTCTTCTTAGCAGATTCCTTGCCTTCTAATCTTCAAATTCGTCCATCCTAGTTACTTGAATCATAAGCTATCCATTCTTAGCCCAAAATTGCTCCAAAACACTCCAAATTAGCTCTTTTTGCATATTTTGCCTTTAGGACCTGAAATTGCACGAAAATGACTTTAAACACTATAATAAGTAATAACTAACTACGAAAATGCAAGAAAACAAGCTAACTAAGTTGCATAAATATGCTCCTATCAAATTCCCCCACACTTAGCTTTTGCTAGTCCTCGAGCAAAACAAAACAAACAAAACAAACCTAAACCTTCCAACATTCATCTCAGGGATTCCCAATGGTACATAGCATATTAAAGATCACCACTCCCACAGATTTTAGTCATCCCTACTCTTTAACTCATACTTAATCACAGTCATCACTCACTAGCTCAATTTAATAGATTAAAAACAATGTTTTGAATGTAGTGACATGCCTTAGAGAATTCCCTTAATTCCTCACCGGATACACTCTATTTTCACACAGATTTTTTGACTACACACCCTACACTAGGTATATGTGAGAAGATTGATGTAAATATGAAAACTAATACTCACATATGATATAAACAAAGAAGGCAATTTCTGGAATTAATGCATATGCATAGATATGATCTCATGAACGGAATGCTACTACTTAGATGCGAGAACCAGAGACACCATATGCTCAAACCAATTCCAAACTCCACATTATTGAAACACACAACACTCAAGATAGAAGTATAGGGTTGTAACGGGGCTAAGGAAATTGGTTAACAAAGAAAGGTAAGGATAAACAAAAGTTCTTAAAGCAATAGCAAGCAAAGTAATGAAATAGGCACTTAGAATTAACTTTTGAATGCAAAAATCAACTTTAAACACAAGGGGATGATTCATGCAACAATTAGGGCCAGATTCCAACTTTTTGGACCATTTCTTCAACAATCAACACTTAGAGCTCATTTTCACTTCTTTTCAACACTTTTTCTTTCTTTTCTTCACACCTTTCTATTTCCACGAATTTTTTTTTCTTTTACGAGCTCTTTTCTTTGGCGCACACACACATACAAATCCCTTCCCCCACACTTGTTTTCTGCATAATGTTGATCAAAAGGAATTCCTTCTAAGTTATGCTCCACTACGCTTCAAGAACAAGGGTATGGATGGTCCTAATCTAGGCTTGGTGGGGATGATGTGGGTTAACAAAGAACATAGGCTAAACAAGGCTCAACGGGGTTTAAACCTACAAAACTTATATGCATGGGGATAGGCTTTTTGGCTCTTGGTTCACTAAACAACTTCATCTTGTTTATGTGTTATGCTAATCAATTTTATGCTTTGAATGAAACGGGTATGAGTTCTAGTATGTGGAACTAAATGATGAAACGCCTTCTAAGTAGCAACCAAGCAAAGAATAATGAGATCATGCAACGACTTAGAAAACAACAAATGCACAGATGATTAACTCTCTAAAGAACGTTTTAGGCTCAAGTCTCTCAGGGTTGTAGCGTTGGTTTTGAGTTCCTTCCTTCAAGCATGTTACAAAAACTGATTTTTTTTTCCTTTGGGATTAAATGTGAATTCGTAAGTTACAACTACAACTAAGCATAAACCAAAGACATATCAAACTTCCATCCATGTTTGTAACTTTCTTTAACAGTTATGCAATTAAAAACCAAATCCTCATCATTGTGTTGGAAGGTACCCTAAGACACAAGCAATCAAACAAAAAACGACTCGAAAACGACTCTCTTTGGGTTTTTCAAAACATTTTTCGATTTTTTTCAAATATTTTCGGATTTTTCTTAAATGACACATAAAAACACTTCAAAACATCATAAAAACACTTCAAAACAGTGAGAAACAACTTTGGAAGTGATAGGTGATAAAATCCCACGAAAATCATGCAAAAACACTTAATTTATCCCCCCACACTTAAATCAAACATTGTCCTCAATGTTTCAAACATAGACTCACACGTAAGCAAGCAAACAACACAACTAACTAACATGGCAGATATGGCAAAGTAAAAGCAATAAAGAGTAGGGTTTAGGAACGCAAACACCTGGTTTTGGAGCCGGAGATTCCTAGGTCTTCTTTATTCAAACGCATGGGTTTCCTCCCAAGAAGCGCTTGCTTTAACGTCTTCCAGCCGGACGATACCTCCTTTATCTTTGAATGGAAGATGATAGTTGAAATGATCCGATAATGGTTTAAACTCAAGAGTAGGTGCCTGAATCATCAATAATATGTTAGTAGAAAACGAAATTGAAATTCGAGGAGGTGGCTTACCTGTGTGCTTCGGCAAGAATTCAAGGACAAACACCACTTCGAAAGTTTTAGGAAGCTCATTCTTGCTGCACCATGGAGAAATTGAGGGACTGTTGCATTTGGCCAGATTTATTGTGAGGGTTGTGACTTGTCCCGTGTCATAGAATCTAACTTCTTCGGGAATTATTGTCTCAAGTACATCCTCTTTGGTGAATTCTAGACATTCCCCAGCCACTTCTTTCTCTTGAATGTTTGGAAAGGTTTCGAAGATGTCTTTCTCACCCTCTTTTTCATTGGATTGCATGAACCTGCAAGGAATAGGGACGTTTGGTGGAACGAGGTCAGAAAGAATTGAATTTGGAACTATCTTACCTGAATTGGATGGCGTAGAGGGCATAGGGGGTTGCGGCAAGGGTGTTAGGGCTAGGATAGGCTGCGGCAAGGGTGGTTCTTCCCTTGCCGTGGCCTTGTCATCCTCCTCTTCCTCAAGCAGCAACTGTTCATCCATATTTAGGCTGTGTTGGAACGTTTTTGGGTCAGCTCCAACCTCTAAACCACTTTCCAGGATGATGGCTTTGGCGGTTTCAAAACCTCCTTTTGGATTTACAACGGTTGAACTAGGAAGTTTGCCTTGTTCTCTCAATTGCCCAAGGAACTCTGAAATCTGCCCTATTTGCTTCTTTATGTCACTCATCTTCTTGTCTTGATTTGCTATTCTATTATTTTGATTTTGTAATCCCTGCGATACAGAAGTTAGTAATTGAATAACTTGATCATTATCCATGGACATACTTGAATTCGATTGGAATGGGGGAGGCTGTGGTGGCTGCATAGACATTGAATAAAACTCCTCATATGGCTGCCAATATCCTTCTTGTTGAGCCTCTTTGGCTTGATTTTGTGTTCCCTGCATCAAAGAAATTAGTTCATCAAGAATTTGATTACAAGCCATTGACGAACCTGAATTGGGTTGGATTTGTTGTGGGGGAGGCTGCATAGGGCTAGAATAGAACTCCTCATATGGCTGCCAATATGTTTCGTGTTGAACTTGTTGAGGTTCCCACCACATAGAGTTTGGCTGATCACTCCAATCTTGTTGATTAACTGGATATCCTTGCATATAGGACGCACCAAATGTAGGGACACTTTGCATCGTGGTCCTTTTGATGTGCTGCGACATAAGAGAAGTAAGATTCGCTATTTGAGCTTGAAGATTAGCAATTGCCATGTCTTGTTTCTCTAGTACCTGAAATCAAAGAAAGAAAACTAAATCAAATATCACAAGTAAAATAAACAAAACAAACCAAAATCAGAAACTAAAAAAAAACACGAAAAGAAACAAAGGGGGATTAGCAATTTTGCTAATCCCCGGCAACGGCGCCAAAATTTGATGCGAAAATTACTTGACACACAAATTAAACCCTATTTTTGACAATTGTAGTATATGATGTAAGTAGGGATCGTTCTAGGCCGGGAAAAAGCTAGGGATGCTAATCAACACAAACAAGACTCAAAAACACTTATTTAGACTTTATAGACTCAAAACTAACTCAAAACACTTAAAACAGCAACAAACAATAAAAAAGACTCAATTTTAGACCTAAGAAGTGATTTTGACGAAAATAAGGTAAAACTTGACTCAAAAGACTAAAAGAAAACAGATTCTGACTCAAATAACAAGACTTAATGAAAGGGAGATTGTTTTTGACGAATTTAAAACTTAAAACAGAAACTTTGCATAAAACAATTTAGAAAAACGATTTTGATAAATTGAAAAGGGTGAAAGACTAGTTAGAGGATCCTTCTCCACACATGATATATGCTTATGAATCAATTTCCGGTTATTATTCCTTTAGACATGAATGACAACACCCCAAGTTAACCTTGAATGCACAAATTAACCATCAGATTTTCCTTATTTCATTGAATTGAACGAAACATGCATTACAACCAAATTATCCTTATCAAGTTCCTAACCATGACAGCATGATAGAAAACATATCAAAGGTCATTACGTTCTTTGAAAATCATAAGTGTTGACGAGACATTCGTAACTAGAACAGCATGATACTCTTGCCTAGGACTTTACTTAACATGATTGTGACTAGCAACCTTTACTACTTGTGAATATAAGTTCATAACGATTAGGTGAAAATCCCTTATACTCTAGCATCAAATTCATGCATGTGAATTAAGTGTCAACCCCCAATTAAGACACACAAACAAGTTTTAATAACTCAGTTAAGCAAATCTCAAGAAACAATAATTGAATGTAATCAATTCATATAAAACATATAATCATGGCTTCAAATTCACCTCTAACTAAAATAAACTTAGTTCCACATAATTGAAAACCAAATTAAAATAAACATTAAACTAAGGATAGAATACACCTAGAAACGCTCCAAGTATCTTCTTTTCCTTCCTTCCTTGCTGCGGCAGATGGTGTTTTGGGGGTGGTGGATGGATGTAGGTGAATTATGGTGAAGGCTGGATGATTTTAAGTGCACAGCAGGTATGTGTATTTATAGGGAGAGAAAGGCACGGTTTCAAGGTGTTTTGGAGAAGGATTTGGCATCCCAAACCACCAAGGAAAGGGTGAAATTCGAGCAGATTCCATGTAGGAAAAAGATTGGTCTTCAAATCAGGAGATATGGTTTCTAGAACAAGGAGATAAGGCACCAGATTTTTAGGGTTCTAGAACCATGAATTTAGGTGATAAAATCTGATAAGAATCCCCTTTTGAAGCTGGAAATAAGGTAGGATAGGATTAGGTTAGGATATGATAAGATAAGATAAGGATTTGGATAATGTTTCTAGATAATCCTTATTTCTTGCTCTTCTCTTATCTTCTAGAACTTGAACTTGTTTCTTCCTTCTTCTTAGCAGATTCCTTGCCTTCTAATCTTCAAATTCGTCCATCCCAGTTGCTTGAATCATAAGCTATCCATTCTTAGCTCAAAATTGCTCCAAAACACTCCAAATTAGCTCTTTTTGCATATTTTGCCTTTAGGACCTGAAATTGCACGAAAATGACTTTAAACACTATAATAAGTAATAACTAACTACGAAAATGCAAGAAAACAAGATAACTAAGTTGCATAAATATGCTCCTATCAGTGCCCTTCCTTTTTTTGTTTTTAATATTATTTTTGTGCCTTCTGTTAGTGGGAGCCAAAAGGCTCTGCTTTTGAATTGGGAAGTAGGTACAGAAAAGCCAAAAGTCAATAGGAAACCGAATACTTCGGTATTTTTAGGGATTTCGTGATTACCGAACAAATGAGATTTGGAAACCAATCCCATACCGAAAATTTCTGTATTTTTCGGAACAGGATTTCCGAACTTTGGGATGGTTTTGGTTTGGGTTCAGAACCTTTTCGGTTTGGTTTGGGATTTTCGGAAATTTTTTCCAACCCTACAATCAAATAATCCTACAACAACTACGACTTATTTAAGAGACGTTGCTTGATTAAATATTATTAGACGTAAACCAAATGTCGTAAAAATATTAGCGCTAAAAATAATGAAATACAGCCTTCCAAAAAATAGCAAACCTGAAGAAATAATGTCGGCCTCGGTAAAAAAAAATCCCAAGAAAATCACTTGTGACAAGACTTCGGGGTAGGAAAAAAAACTCTATACACCCTTGAATTTCAACTTTTACCAACTATTGCATTATTCGACAGCACCTTCATCACCTTCACAATTGTAAAGCCAAGTAATACCATCATGGAGAGTAACTCCAAAATTCATTCATAGCCTCTCGCTTAGCCGGGATATTTCCTTCTACCATTAGGTCTATTCCCACGAGTCATGGCTCGGGTTTCGCTTTGTTTCCCGAGTTGCTTCGTGAGGTGATGGAGCCTGACCTGGCACCTGGTCGACATGATCGCGTTTTATCTAAGTAATGCTACACTTATCACATGTCGACATGGTCCTGTTTTATTTGAGTAAGCTACATATACTACATTTGTATTACCTCTCTTATAAAAATATAACTCACCAACATACATGAGTCCCATCTTTATTAGAAAGATGTTGGTAGCATTATTGGCTTTATCGATCCCCTATCGTGGGGCAACTTCAAAGTTCAACCATGGCCGTTGATCCTATCAATTAGCTTGCTGACATGGCAAATGACAACAACACTTGGGTGCACGTGGATGCTATGGTGGGAGTGCCTGTAGTTGTCCCGAGTTTAGGCACTACTTGAACGGGTTTGAACGAGTCGACTCGCTGAGTTTGAGTCCGCACAAGTGGCTACTCAGTTACTTGGATTGTTGTTGCTTGTGGGTCAAGAGACCCGATTTGTTGGTCAACAGGTTCACTACGAACCCAGAGTTTTTGAGGAACCAAAACCAGTGAGATCCGAGTCAGTGGTGAACTACTATGATGTCAATTGGGCACTGGCCGGAGTTTCAAGTCAGTAAGACTGGCTCGTATTACGTAGTTATGGTCGGACGTCCGAATGACTAAATGTTCGAGGGTTTCGTAAATTCCGACCCCTGATTTGAAATCGTTGGGCAGGTTGGACAAAGTTATATATATAGTTGTTCAAAGATATGTCGATATCATGTATGAAGACATAAATTTGGTTAGTGGTGGTGTTCAAGTTGGACAAAGTTATATAGTTGTTCAACATTGTCTCTGTCACTTCATTTGATTGGTCTAAATTCTGCATTGGGTAAAAACTGAGCTTTTTAAATTGAATCCGTTACTTATATGAATTGTCAAATAATACGGCAATTTAATCTGGTAATTCAACAAATTATAAATAAATTTTTATGTGACTTAACTTAATGCGACACGTTTGCAGTCAGTGGCGGAAATAGAATTTTGTCACGATTAGTGTGTGATAATTAAAGAAGCTCCCATCCTCACAACCCTTAGAGATCTTAATTCCCATACTCAATAGAACCATCAACTACAAGACAATACAATCCAACAGGTTTTGCAAAGGCAATAGTAATACATAAAGAAGAGAAGATCAGAACATGGCAAAAAATTAGGTCCTCCTTGGACACAAATAAATGCTTCAAATTCAACAAAGAATAACCTTATGACACAGGTTGTTTATGAATGAAGCAAGATATGGCGAAACAATTCAAATTACATATTTTCATAAGAGTTGCTTTGTGATGTTTAAGACCACCATGGATCTTCGCCGGTTCTGAAGTCAGTTTCAACCCATGGAACAAACACCACCTTCCCGTCATCAATATCGGCATGAGCCAACGCCAGAGACTGTTCCAACAAGTAAAATTTCAAAGATTGGTTATTTCAGAAAGGAGGTAAAGAACCAGACTTTTATCGTATGTATTATGCAGCATTTGACATAAATATATGCATATTGCAGTTGAAAACCGTTGTGGACATAGAAATTTTGTATGCTCGGTTAGCCTTCATCATAAAACCAATCACTTTAACGTCTTACTTAGTTACAACCCTACGCTACCAAGCTCGGTACATACTTGGTTAATACATCTTCAAGAAAAAGAATTTGAACTAGCAAGAGTCAATAAAAGTCTAAATGAACTCACCAAAGGAGCAGGTCCTCTGACAACCCTTCCTTGGTCATTGTACTGGGATCCATGGCAGGGGCATAAGAACTTGTTCTCCGCCTTGTTAAATGGCACGACACAGCCAAGGTGAGTGCAGACGGCATTGATTCCGTACGTGGCAAGAGTTTTATCTTTCTCCACAACAAGGTATGTAGGATCACCCTGACAAGCACAGCAAGCAATCCGAGTTAATTTAATACCTTCTAATAATATACATCCCAAATTTCTCAATTCGATTTTCAGAATGGTTGATCACAACAAAAAGTATCATTAGCTCATAATCCCATAATGCTGCTGATTGTATTGGAAGTCAGACTTTGAACTTCTCATACAAATTGAAATGAGGATATGACAATATGATAATCTAAGATATTGAGCTTCATCAATGACATGTATCAGTACCTTCAATCCTTGTGTGAGGGTTTTGTCACCAGGGCCATGAGTCTTAAGCCATTCAGCTGCAATCACGTCGTTTCCGAGAGCATCCTTAGCAACTTGACCACCAGAGCCGGAACCGGAGCTATAATGTTTTTCCAATCAATCGTAGCCATATCAAAGAGCTATGGATAAATTATTTCATGCCAATACACTATTGTGAGTATGATGGCAATTGGAATATAACATGATTGTTCACTCACATCCTAACAAACACTCACTAATAGAAATCAAGAGTTCTTGTTGAACAGTTCAGTGGTGAAGAAAAAACTCATATAGTGTGAGGAGAAAGGAGTCTCTCTCTTGAGTAATGCTATTTAGAGAGTGTCTAAAAAAATGTTGTTAGTTTGGCATGTCTAAGTAACATTATTGTTTTCTATTTGGTATCAACTTCTCAATGGGGGATCAGTTCAACTTTTAACATTGAAGACGTGGTTCCATATAGAGGTTCTATATCTTCTACTTTGGCTGTAAAATATTTGAAGAAGAATTAGACTTCTTGCAGCTAAGCAAAGCTCAGTCGATATCAGCGGACCAATGAAACTAATAGCTTATGAAAATACATTAACGCAAAAATCAATGAAACCTTTGAAGTGAATCCTAAGCAAGCCGCATTTGGATTGGTCTTAGTGAGTTCAACGGTTCAATATGATATACAAGATATAATCCAAATACAATGAAAAGCCCAATAACAAGTACCACCACCAATCAACACAAATACTTAAATGAAAGAAAATGGCAAAAAGCAGACGTGAGTTATGCCAATTAGCTACAGTTCAACCACATCTTCTTAAATTAGAATAGTTTAGAATATATATCGTCTTATTTAAGAAAAACTAAAAATTGGGAAAAGGGTAAGGTGGGAAGGTGGGAAGGAAGAAAACTCACCCAGGTGGGGCAAAGAAAGTGGCATAAGGAACCAGCATAAAGCCACTGGGAAGTGAGATAGCACCCAGAAGAAGCAGATTCATAAGCTTCCTCTTCTCCATGTCTGGCACTCTATCAGCAGAAATACTGGCTGCCTGGCACGTGACTCGCATTCCCTTCCCCTTTCCCATCATCTGTGTCCTCTTGCCCTTCACGGCAAAGCCCTGCGCTGATGAAAACATCGCACTCTTGCTGGAGCATAGCTGAAATAAACAAAGAAATAAATCAAACACAACAACAGATGATTTTTCATTAATTCTGGCCTTAACCCTCCAAACCCACGTCAGGGAAATCAAGTAAAAGAGATCAATCAGTAGTAATCAATGGTTAAGTAAGCCATAAGAGAGTTGGTTTTTGGTTTTATTACCTGGGAAGTGGTAGCGGGAGAAAGAGTAGGGGAAGCCATTGGAACGAGATTGCCTGGAAATAAAACTGTTAGCTTCTTTTTTGTGTGAAATATGGTTTTGTAACGACCACAGCCATTGGTGGATAAGGCGCATTGCCAATAGGGCGCCACATAACCACATGTTCATGATCAAGAATTTTCTTTTTTCCCCTCCTCTCTATACAATAAACTTTCAAATAAAATAAATTGAAGACTTTTGAAAAATTTAAAAAACAACAATGATGGGCTGACTTACCCAAGATTGGGATGGGCTATAAATATATTTGTCAACAAGGATTGTGAATTGTAGTGTTGGGCCATTAGTGGTTTGGCTTTGGGCTTTGCACTTAGAATGGAAAATTTTGTTTTTCACTTTTTTTTCTTTCCAAAAGTTTCGAAGTATGGTGGCAATGGGGCCATTTTTGAGTTTAATCATTTATTGTCATGTTGCGTTCTTGTTAATTCATTGATTGGTCATCATACAAAATAGTGGCGGAGACAGAAGTTGAACTCACTGGCGTTGTGATGAAGAAGGAGGCATATTTCTTTTATTATATATAATTCATGACTAATTCTTATATTTTGTACTCATCATTTACGATATCTTTATTAGCAGCATCATTATATATCTAGATGGATGCAGTCACATTATAATTAGTTAGATTTTTTTCCACTTAAGCAGTCACAATCGTTAATTTGGTTGCCAAAGCAAATACACCAACTTGTGTGAAAGACTATCGATTAATAGTGTTCGAGAAATAATGGAAATCGAATAAGAAATCAAACGCATGAAGACATAAAACTTAAGCTGAACCTAATTGTTGGAAGTTGTCATTGGGATAATGGGACTAGTATTGCAAAAATTATATAGAGTTGTTGGGGTTATGTCAACCCATTGACCACCCCTTCCCTCCGCTACTGATGCAAATGATGTGAAAATGCTGACAATAACTAATTTTAATCATCTAAAAATTGAAAAAAAATTACCATTTTGTTAATATAATATTAGTCGAACAGTTTTAATCGTGTTTCGTGGCATGCACACAATGATTCCTACATTTGTGCACATTTGAAGTCATTATAATATGTTGTGCCCTAAATTGCTACTCTTTCACGACTTTAGGTATCGTACCAAGAATAGAGTAATTTATTTTACAACAAAAATTTTGAATAGTGATTAATTTTCTGCTTAAAGACAACTTTTGTTGTAGTAGTGTGAGTGACAATGTTAGATCACTATCACCATTTCATGATTTCACATAAACCATAAGTCAAACACCAAATAGACAATTCAGCTAATCCCCCTTTTTCTCACTACCAACCCTTTGAATCCTTTGACAATAAAGTAAGAGCAATGTTCAATTGTCTTCAACTTCCACTTGAAATTCTGCGTTTGCATGCCCTCCTTTATCCTAGTTTATTGAACCCAAGTTTTGACATTCTTTCCTCTCCCTGTCCCTCTTACACTCACTCATATACTCCCCTAGCAAGTTGATCTTAGGTAAAAACACAAATACAACTAATCATAATCCTAAAAACAATCTCAGCTTTTGCTTCTAGCATTATTTTCTTTTACCATATGATTATAAGGAAATTTTTACCATATGTTATGTATCTCAAATCCCTAGTACTGCTACTTCATCATGATTTTTTTTCCCCAGTCTACAGCCAAGCACCGTAGGGAAAAACTTTTGGTGCACTGGTCTCCAGAAGCTAATTAAGCTAGTCCTTAGGCAATGAGTATGGACTTGGAATTGGATCCGCTCCGGACCTTAGTGTCCGGAGCCTAGGGATCAAATCATCTGGGGCGCTTATTGGTGTGTAAAAGAAATCAGAGCCGTTGGTTTTGTGCGGTGGGCCATGAAAATGAGTTAATGCGTACATAGCTTAGCTATGAATTGATCTCTAGACTCCGGACACTAAGGTTCGGAGCGGATCCAATTCCTATAGATTTATACATATTGACTATGTGTATACATACGTACATAGCTTAGCTATTGTTAGATCAAAATTTAATGGTTGGCATTTCATTTAAGAGTTACCATTGGATTGTGATCAACGGTAGTCTACAGCCTTTAATCTTAATATTTAAATACTAAAGTGTGTGAGATATGGAGTCTTTCATCTCTCCCAAGCTGTTTTCGTGGTAGGTTAGCATGCAGTATACTGCCAATGAATTCTCCACAGAGAGAAATAATTGAGTATAACCAGGTTTTCACTTTTGTCCCAAAGTAGAACAAGGTCCACTTCGCCTGTCTCCACCATGAATTTGCAAACCCAAAAAAAAAAAATATATTAATGATGATGTTATCTGCATAGGGTTATGGCGTGAAACACACACATCATGTGGTTCCACTTCTCTCCCCCCCTCCCTCCCTCAAAATCTTTCCAAGCGTGCAATCTCAACCTGTTCACTCTCTACCACTCTCAAATCTCATCCTTTTAACAAAACTCCATTAACAACTTACTTAATAATCAATCAATCTTCTTTTAAATCTTATTTATATGTATACATTGTTAAATGTTCGACAGTTCACGGGCTACTGCTAATTAATGTTGATATTATTTCCATTTTAATATGTGCAATCCAGTGAGTGTGAATTTTTATACAAGCAGTCTCGATAAAACTAGTGTAAAACCATTCAATTCAATTAATAATTCAATTAAGTTTTGAGTGTGAAACATGCTTCAACATACACCTAGCTCTAAAATAATTAAAGAGACCTTATATTATATACTCTATATATTGGTCTTCCAAGGAGTAAGAAAGAATAGTTCTTTGTATTTTCTTTTGCTTTCTCTTGCACCAATGTTGAGAAACTAAAGAGAATCCATTGTCTTCGTCAAAGATCACCCAACAAAGTAAAAGAAAGTAGGAAGAAGAGAAAAAATATATAAGGTACCCGTATCAATGATTAAAAGTAGAGTTTCGAGATGGAGCAAGCTTGAAGCAACCAAAAAACAATGGAACGTTCTTCAAAGCAATTAGCCAGGCATTTCGATCCAAGTGTTAAAACAAACAAACACTAAATTAAAATTTATTTGGTTTCTTCTGGTATCCCAAAATTTTTGTCTCCCAACTAACAAGAAATTAAGATCGATTTTAGTTTACTATTCCTTATGTATGCCTTGTGGAATGACTCACAAGTAGAATCCTATGGTAAGGTCGTTACTCAGTTACCCTTGTAGAATAATTAAAGGGCAAAAAATGGTTTAAAATGTGGATGGTATTTGTAAATCATGTGAAATGGAGATCCTTTTTCATGCAATCAACGGTGGTATACGATAACATGTGGATTCTCAGAAGTTGAATTTGACTATTGTTTTGGAATACCTGTGGTTGATGGTATCGCATTATTATATTTAGGATGGTGCTATCTACATACCATTTTTACTTCTCACACAGTTTTTTTTAATTTCTAGCTGTTTGATCAAATGAATTAAAGAAGATTAATAACAAAAATTAACAAGGGTGTGTGGAAAGTAAAAGAACATGTGAATAACACTCCAATATTTCATTCTAAATTTTGTCTATTATTACTCTTTTCATACTCCGCGTAAAAAAAGGGCTACAATTGGTTTGGCATCAATCTATTCAACCACATATATAAGAATTTAGTAGCTTAAAAACACGGGCGGTTATTAACTGGTAATTTATTATAATGCTGGTGAGTGGTTTTAACTTCATATTGCGTTTTTTGTCATATTATTGAGAAATCTTGTGACCATATTCTTAATTGTCCTCAAACTATTGCTTTATGAAAAAGGATTTTCATTCTTTTGACAAGCCTCTTATGCTCCTTGACAGTCCATTGAAGATGTATTTTTTATGGTTTTTGGTCTCATCATTGTCCGAGTCCGTTTGAAAGCTTTGGTCCTTAGTTACTTGCAATTTACTTGGTGGCTTTGGCACGAACGGAACCATAAAAGGTTTCTATGTATGTCGTTTACCTTCTATTAGCTCGGTATGTGGATGTCCTATTGTTTTTTAAAGATTTTTGCGCAAATTATTGATAGTATATTGTTTGCTTGCGCTTTTGTTTTTAACACATTTTTAGGGAAGAAAATTTTGACGGATTCTTTTGTTAATATTGGTGCAATAAATAGTAGTTTTATGT
Organism: Cotoneaster glaucophyllus; assembly: GCA_036320875.1. NCBI lineage: Eukaryota > Viridiplantae > Streptophyta > Magnoliopsida > Rosales > Rosaceae > Cotoneaster > Cotoneaster glaucophyllus. Next base: position 4,905,585 of record CM070068.1, read on the forward strand.
GGTGGGACTTGTACCTAATTTTGCAAAGGCATCATATAAAATAGACAGCGTTGGACTTCTTTTTCCATTCGAGGTAATCTTTGTCAAATATGGTTTGTAGATTGTGGCTTGGTTGCAATTATTTCTAAGTTTTGTTTTAGAGGGGTTCTGGTCCTTTGTAACCCCCCCTCCCCTCTTTTCTCTTATTCATTTTCTTCAAGTTTCAGGAGGGTTGAGTTTTTGTTTCCTTCTCTTTGCTTGTATTACGAAGGATAAGATTTGTATTCCTCCTGACTAAATATAACTTTTATTTTTTATTATCAATAAATTTTCCAGTAATATGTTAAAAAAAAAGTCTAAAATATTTATATTTAACAAAATTTGGCATAAATATGGTCGTGCCTTACAACTGTACTGGTGCGACTATGGCCATTTTCTACAGCAAGGTCAGAGACGTTGATGTTAAATATTACCATCAAATCATTTTTATTTTGGTATAATGAAACACTTACAAAGAACTACTTCGAGGTAACGTTTAACATGATACAATTGTACTCTCGGAACTTTAACATTAAGTTAGTGAGTTGAAGCTCACAGATCATACGTCCTACTATTGATTACAATATCAAGATTTTAGAGAAACAGATAAGTGATTCACAACTAAAAATATTGATATTGTCTTGCATTTTACACCTGTAGGGCCCGTGTGGAGGTTTTATCTCCAAAAGTCTAGGTAAAATTAAAAGTGGAACTGCACAGTATAAGTTATATGATTTTGTCTTTTTATTTTTCAGTTGTCAAATTCTTGTATTCTTCAACAAATTTACAAATAGTCAGATGACATTTCACCGCAGTGGCAGAAAATAATTATGCTTATACATTTTAGTACGAGTTCGATTATCATCGATATTCCTTAACAACTAATAATTTAACCCGCTAATACTATCGTTTGTCAAAAACAAAAATTACAAATAGATTATAAGTTCATTATTATTGACTTGAACACAAAATCACACGGCCTAAACATGACGCCACATAACTTTATTTTCACCCCTGTAAGAAATTAATACAAGTACTGATGAACGACAATGATCGATGACCCAAATTCAAGACAGATGATCAGAGGAAAAAAAGAGTAATTAAATTTCTAAGGACACATTTGTAACCAAAAAAATAATAATTCAAAGGACGATCCGTAAAATAATTGAGTGGCATGATGGCAAACTATTATTATGTAATATTACCGACTAAATAGTAATTATGATGCAGCTGGGTTGCATTGCATCTTCTTGAAATTGTAATGTTAGGAAGACTAAATTTGTAGAAATTTTTTTGTAAACTAAATAACGAAAGTTGATGATTAGATTATTACTTACGTGTTGATGAGCGTACTCGTTTCTTATTGGTGACACATCATTTAATTTGCAAATTTAGTTTACAAATTTAGTCTACTTAACATTACATCTTCTTGAAAAGCACACTGTTTCATCTTGTATTTTTAATTTTTTTTTCTTTTCATTTATACTAGAATGGCACGTTGCCAATGACACATGCCAAACGAATTGATTTAGATTTGGTTAATCTCAAATTTTATTAATTATAAATTCCAAGACTATATGATGTCTTGATGATCTTCAACAATGTCAAGACCTATCTCAAAGTCGTCTATCAAGTCCTTATTCTCTATATACAATATCATTGAGGTTAATTAATTAAAATTATTACATTAATTGATACTTTTTGGTTAATTATATATTGAAAGGAACTAGAGGGCTCCACGTGGATTTCAAGATCAAAAGCGACAGGTCTCAAAGTATTAATTTGGATTGGTGAATAATTTCAAAAGTAGGTGCGTTTGAGAATGTGGGGGCCTTTCTCACTCAACTAATGTTTGGCTTTTGAGAGAGACTTATTACCGCTCTGTTCTGGTTAGGGTTTTTGGTTGATGATCCACTGGGGGATAGAGCGCTTTGGGTTATAGTCCATCCCATGCAGTAAAAAGGGACCACGATTTCGGCTTTCTGCTATAGCGGTTAGGAGACATAACATCTATATCAAAACAAGACTTTTATTTAGAAAGTTCTTAACGATCAATTGTCCATTGTGTCTGTCATACACTAAAATAAAATATAGTGAATAAAATCAGTATTTTTAGTATTACTCTCACCCTAAGCTCTAATTATACTAATTAATTATTTGTATAATTAAGAAACATCAAGCATGCACAGCTAATGACATGCATGTGGTTATGTGATTGTGTAAGTAAATATATTATAGGGAGTGTTAACGAAACACTTCTGGTACTGTTCACTTTTAACGAAAAATATATTTTTACCTTAAAAAGTCACTCTTGATACTATTTACTTACAACACCTTTTTGTCATTTTGATTAAAACTCAAAGTTTTCAAACAATTTTCATTAGTTTTCCTTATATTATATGTACAGACTTGAGTAGGATATGTGCATTAATGTATACGTACCGCATAATTTTGCTAGATGATCAGATGAATTTAAAAATAATTATAAAAATGAAACTGTCCTTAACACTCGATAATTACAACCCTCCATTTACTTGTTCTCTCTTATATTTTACATGTTTGGAGTACATGATAACTTTTTTAGAGTGCTGGTTAACAACTCCTTTAGAAAAATGATTTGTTAGAGCATCCCCAATGAAGACTTTATTCTCCATGAGACTACTATATTTCAAGCCTTAATGAGAAATTTCATCCTAATGAGTCGGAAAATAGGGTTAGATCCACCACTGGAGCTAGCAACTTCATTTATTAGGTAGTATAAAATTGGGCTACATCTAGCCCCAAAAAGTTGTGGGTCCCACAAAAAAGTAGCAACTCATGTGAAAAATTTTATCACTCTCCCTTCACATGCGAATACACTTATACTCTTATTTTTTTAATTCTTTTTTGGGTAAATTACCAAAAACTACCTCAACTATTGGGTCTGAACATTTTCATACCTCGTCTTTAAAAAATTTCAATGTTATACCTTATCTTCGAATTTGTTGCAATGTCATACCTTCCGTCAATTCATCTGTTACTGCTGACGTGGCATGCCACGTGGCAAATTTTTATATTAAAAAATTAATAAAAAAGTATTAAAAACAAAAAAAAATTGATTAAATATTAAAAAATTAATTAAATATTAAAAAAATTAATTTTTTTTCCTTCTCTCTCTTTTTTTTTTCTCTTGTTCTCTCTCCTCCTTCTCCTCCTTCTCCGCCTGCTCCTCCTTCTCCTCTGCTGCTTCTTCTTCTTCGTCCGTCCCCCCCATCCCAATCCCCTGCAAACTCAGAAAGAAGAAGAAGGAGGAAGAGGAAGAAGAAGAAGAAAAAAAAAAAAAAGAAAAGGGAGAAAACCTGAACCCGTGCCCAGAAGAAGAAGAAGAAGAAGAAGAGAAGAAAAAAAAAAAAAAAAAAAAAAGGGCCGAACCCGTGCCCAGAACCAGAAGAAGAAGAAGAGAGAAGAAGAAGAGAAAAAAAAAAGGGCCGAACCCGTGCCCAGAAGAAGGAGGAGAGAGAAGAAGAAGAGAAAAAGAAAAAAAAAAAGGGCCGAACCCGTGCCCAGAACCAGAAGAAGAAGAAGAAGAAGAAGAAGAAGAGAGAAGAAGAAGAAGAAGAAGGAGAGAGAAGGAGAGAAAAAAAAAAAAAAAAAAAGGGCCGAACCCGTGCCAGAAGAAGAAGAAGAAGAAGAAGAAGAGGAAAAAAAAAAAAGAGCCGAACGTGCCCAGAACCAGAAGAAGAAGAAGAAGAGAAGAAGAAGAAGAAGAAGAAGGAGGAGAGAGAAGGAGAAGAGAAAAGAAAAAAAAAAGAGAGAAGGAAAAAAAAATTAATTTTTTAATATTTAATTAATTTATTTTTAGTTTTTAATAATTTTTTAATATAAAATGTGCCACGTGGCATGCCACGTCAGCATTTTAACAGAATAATTGACAGACAACTGACGGGAGGTATGACATTGCAACAAATTCGAAGATAAGGTATAACATTGAAATTTTTTAAAGAAGAGGTATGAAACTGTTAATGACCCAATAGTTGAGGTAGTTTTTGGTAATTTACCCTTCTTTTTTTGTTTACATATTTTTCTTGCAATTTGGCTAATTAATGATTGTTTAAAATTCCATAATAATTAAAATTTTCAAATTGATTTAACGCTCATTGGCATTGTGGGTGAAATTTTCAAACAAACTTTTTCAAAATTGTATGATACTAATATACCAATTGGTGTTAGGTAAATTGTTGTGTTGTACATGAAAATCAAATTATTTCAGAGTGGGTTTATATCTTTCAACAGATGAGATTGACATAAGAGAATCTAATATAACAAACGGTTCATAAATGATGAAATCTAACTTTGTCACAATTTGAACTTTTTTAGGTTGAAAGGTTCATAAAAAAAGTTTAAGATAGCACGTTCAAAAAAATTATCGCATAATCAAAATACCACATAAATAAATGTATATAGCCCCAAATATAGCCCGAAAGAAATAGTCCCTCATTGGGAGAGATTCGTTTATAAAGCCCTAAAGATTCCTCGGAGCTCTAAAATGGGCTATATCCATTATTTTTTCAGCCCCATATAAAGCCCCTCATTGGGGATGCTCTTAGACCATGGACTCATGGTATGACTGTATGAATTAATGCATGAACCATTGGTGCATGTGTATGTTTGGTATTTAAAGTACCATGCACGGTGCTCCTTGAATGATTGTGTATATTATATATTGGGTAATGCTAGTGAGATTAAGTTTTTAAATCAAATTTTGTAAACAAAATATGTGCTTGTTGATGGTTAAGTTATTAATTAAGTGTTGATTAATGTATTTATTTCTTATTTGTGACACATTATTTGATGTGCAAGTTTAATCTAAAATGTTGGACTGACTAACATTACCCTTCAATTATGATTCCCTATTTGAGTATTTTTCGGTCGGCAAAAGTTAATCACCAAACCGTAAGGAAATTAAGTAAGCAGAACTTGCAACCCTCATATATAGTTCCCACAAACAAATCGCCACTAGGCATCCACTACACAATATATATTCATACATACATATACATATACATATATGTATTCATAAATACATATCTAATTGCATAGAACTTTAATTAGTTTAATCAACTTAATTACGACACATTCTTCATTGACTTGAATTTAATCAAACCCTGCAATGGTTATATTATATAACTAATATGTTATTATATTTCATCCGAGATCATCATGCATGTCAATCAGATGCTGCTGTGTTAAAACTTAAGAGTATCAGTATAACTACATGTAAGTGCTAACTACATATAAGTGCTAAATTTTTGACCTTTCAGTAGACTCTCTTCTGCTTGTAAGGAAGAATGGAGACTCATTCAGTTCAGGAATATGCTCGAGCTGTCACTCTGCCATGGACATGAAAAGACTGAATTGTATTGTTTGTGTTTGGGGTAAAGCGGCAGCGTTTGTCAAGAAATGGAGCGATCTGAATGACTTTTTTCACTGGGAGTGGTTACATAATTTGGTGTAAAGCGGCAACGTTTCTCACCTTCTTGTTTCTTTTGTTGAATAATTTATCCCAATTCCCAAGTACTGTGGTGTGGGTGGTGAACTTGAGGCCCACTTGTTTCATTTCTAGGATTCAACGAGCTAGCCAAGGTGATACAAAATTTTATAAACATTATACTTCTTCCAAGTTGCCTCTCTGTCCATCAATAGGGTAAATTTGAACTAAATCCTCTTCTAATTTGAATTTAATTTTATGTTTATCAGGAAATTAGATGTTGGATTAATCACCAACGAGATTCGAACCCACGCCTTCATGCAAAGACTTAACTTTTTTCCACCACTGTGGTAAAGAGCCACTTGCAGACGAAGAAGTTGAATGTTTTATTGTTAGGCCTACGTTAAAACAAGGATAATAATTTTGAGAAATAATAAACACACGTCATTTTTTATTTTTCACACACTCATTTTTAATCTAATTCATTGATTTCGCTTAATTTATTAAATGCGATGAACGTAAGTGCGTGAGGAGCTGAAAAAGTTAAAATTGCCTCCCAATAATTTCAGGGCTCATGATGCTTAAAAGCCAGTCATGAATGTGTTAAGCATACTTAGATTACCTCTCTTGATTTTTTGATGGTTTCACTCTCCTCATTCTCTCCCTTGATTCCTTCACATGATTATATGTATACCTTACTTGGTTCTTGTATAAATTTAGAGTCTTCCATGCTATTTATATAAACTTAAACGAGAATTTGACGATTGTTGTTCATGGGATTATCATAAGACACTAACTGCAAACGGACTCCATTAATTTTATAAAAAAATTACTTGCTTACACAATGGCGAAGAAATTAGATAAAATAATTTTTGCTATAAGTTCTTAAAAAGTTCTCTATATAGAAGTATATTTATCAACTTCTAGATGAAGATGTGCACAATTAGTTCTTTTGAGAATATCCAATAAAAATTAAATAGATATCAAACATCTCTATCATTCTGAATCTCCGTCTACATGTTTATTTATTGTTTTAGTATAACAGTATTATCAGATTGATACACAAAAGAAATTACTCACATTTAAAAAATGCATAAACTCAGGTGGAAGGTTGGATTGGCTCGAATAACAAAAAGGTCAAAGACAAACATAAACAAAAATAATTATCAAAGAAAGTTGAGGTTCCACATAAACAACACAAATAGAGTGATGCAGAGTACTTGTAGCTGTTGAATTTCACACATAAAACAACATATTCTGATATAATGAAGAAATGCAAGATTACACCACAAAACAAATTGGCAATATGAAAAATAATCTAATTACTTATAAATACATGCAAAGTTACTTCTCCCGATGTGGAATTCATACTTTCAACACTTGCATTTACTCATAAGTGCACCTATTTGTCCATCTAATTGTGATTGGAGTATTTTAATCGTACACTTGTTATAATATCAAGTGTTCAATTTCTTAAATCATTTAAGAGATTATCTTTACAAAAATCAATCAAATTGATGATAGAAATCCAAATATAAAGAACAAATCAACAATTTTGTAACATGTTGCTTTCTCACGAAAGATTGTCCATTTGCTGATACATACGAACAACAAAAACGGTTGTCAATTTGATTGATTTGTTAGCAGTGATGATCATTAAATAATTAAAAAAATAAACAATTCCAATAGTGACATTTGTATAATTAAAAAGGAAAACTAATAAAAAAGAGTCTGAAAATTTTGAGTTTTAACGATAAGGACAAAATAGAGGGTAAAGTGAATAGTACAAGGACTGATTTTTTAGTGTAAAAATAGGGTTTTTCGTTAAATTGAACAGTACCGACAACTTTTCGTTAAAATTCCTTAATTAAAATACGTTAATCACATCTGTGTAGACAGTGAAGTGCACTCATACGATAAACAAGTAATGTCAAAAAAAAAAGGAAAACTAATGAAAATAGTTTGAAAACTTTGAGTTTTAACGATAAAGACAAAATAAAGGGTAAAATGAATAGTACCATGATTGACTTTTTAATGTAAAAATATGATTTTTCGTTAAAGTGAACAGTACCGAGAGCTTTTTGTTAAAGTTCCTAAAAAAAAATCCTACTCTTTTTACCTATCATGTGGTTGTGGTTCCTTGCTAAAATATTGAAAATATCGATGTAAAGGAAGGGAAAAAAAAGGAAAAAGAAGAAAAAAAAGGGAAAAAAGGGAGGAAAAAAAAACACAAAGGGGGGATTTGAACCCCTCCCATTTTACTCCTTCAACACCTTAACCACCATATATCACTTATGTTTTAGTGATAATATGCTAAAATATTTATATTTATATGAGTGGCATGTTAACAATTACATGCAAAACTATTTTGGGGATTTATCATTTGATGAATACTCTTCACAATAAACTTACTCTACACATAGAGATGATGAAGATAGTGAAAAATTTGAACCTCATAGGAACTTTATGTGGTACTAAATCACTCATGTATCTTACCATGTAATGTATAAAGTGTAAAATATTGTAGCAAATCATTATATATAAATGATTATGGTGTGTTTAATCTTTTTTTCATTAATTACTACATATTTTCTACACTCACAGTGTTTGCCAGCTCGCTGTATAATCAACTTAAATCAGTTAAATCCATCATGTAATGCATTTCCTTCTAATTTTTTTTGATAAACTAATAGATAATTAACTAAATAAACATTCTCCAAAGTTTCAATAAAAATTTCCAAGTTTTTCTTACAATTTCCGTGGTTTTTATTCAATTTTTATCGATATAGATAATATCCCGATATGTCTATCGAAATTTCCATGTTTTTGGACTACCGATATTTCCGATATCATCGATATTTTAGACCATGGTCCCAACATGTCAATGCAAATGGAACCGTATACTTTCATAGGGATCCTAAGGATCTCGCGATTGTGATTGTTCATCATACATCGTACGGTCAGAAATCATTTCAAAATTTAAAATTTAAAATTAAATATAAAGTACCTAACAAAAACTGACCGCATAATATACGATGAATAGTTATGATCACAAAATCCTTAGGATCAGTAGAAAAAGGATCCGGCTAGGATCCTTTTAAATTGCAGCACACTAGCTATATGATGGAGTGAGAGTCATAGAGAGCTGTAAAGCAGTGAAATCCAAGTCTTCACCCACACATTCATTCACTCACTCCACTTCCTTTCGTTTCAACAACCCAAAAATAAAACACTCAAATTCTCTGCCTTTGCTTTATCTTACCACTTTGCTTCTTCTTCCCTTTCTACAATGTCTTGCGTGCTCTGCCCTCAAACTCACTGAAAACTTAACCAGACTCATCCATGGATTTCGACCTCGAAAACCCACTTACAATTTCCCATGACTTCCACTCTGAAACACTCTCTTCTTTGTTTTCCACTGAATCTGATCACATGACATCAGAGACTTACTTTCAAAGCCTGAAAGCTCGGGACTTCGACATCTCCATTCGAAGGGAAGCCATCTCTTCCATCTCAGAGGTTTAAATTGTACATTAGTTTAGAATATCATCTTGTAATATAAAATATAAGCCATAATTTCTTTTTCCTTACTCTATTTTTTTATGGCATTGCAGCTGTGTTGCAACTCTGATGAACTTTTACTGTACCTTGCTGTAAATTATCTGGATCGGTTCTTGTCCTGCCAAGGAATGCTGGTAAAAAACGCACACCGTGGTGTTTTGCTTCTTAGAAGATTAACAATTTGGATTCTTAGAACCATTTTTCTTGCTTTTGATAACCAAAAATTGTATAATTAACAAATGGGTTTTAAAAGCAAGAAGGGTTCTTCCCAATGCCAATGCATAGAAATTGTTTTCTGGGCTCAAATCTTTTCTATAAGATCTAAATCATGCTTGGTATAACAGAAACCAAAGCCATGGCTCATAAAGCTTCTTGCAATCTCCTGCATTTCTTTAGCTTCCAAGATGTTGAAATCAGAATTCTCTCTACATGATGTTCAGGTAAATTAAACTAAACATTTTGATTATTGTGGTGATTAACCCATAATTAATCACTAATTATTCACTTAAATGATGTCTTTTTATACTCTTATCCTACTTTAAGCTAACCTAAACTGAAGGGAGAGAGATTCAAACTCGGGTGGTGGAGGTGTGTATTTAATGTGGCTACATTCACGTCTGCTAATTTAAATGATGTTAGATTTGATGAGTGTGTTTTTGGTATTTTATAGGGTGATGGAGGCATCATTTTCGACACGCAAACAATTCAAAGGATGGAAGTACTCATATTGGGAGCTCTAAAATGGAGAATGCGTTCCATAACACCCTTCTCATTCATGTCATTTTTCATTTCTTTGTTCAAACTAGAAGACCCGCCATTGCTGCAGGCTCTCAAAGCTAGAGCCACCCAAATCATCTTCAAATCTCAAAAGGGTACTTTACTTCCACAAGATAAATTTTGACATGGAAATAAATTCAGTTTCTGCTAAGGACTTAACAGTTTTTATCAAATCATTATGTTGTTTGCAGATGTTGAGCTTTTAGTGTTCAAGCCATCAATAACCGCGGCCGCTGCTCTGCTCTCTGCTTCTCACGAGTTATTTCCTATGCAATTCTCCTGCTTTAAAAAAGCACTATCCCACTGTTCATATGTAAATAAGGTAAAAATAAAATAAAAACATTCTTTATACTTACCATTATGAGGTAATTTTCATAGGAAAATACTTTTGCTTCCTATATGTAAAGAGTCACTTAAACCAGAGTTTGTCATGTGTGTCGAAACATTTCATTTTATTTATTTTAGTTAGTTATCTTTGCAATGTCAGACAACAATTTGTCTGTAACAAAGAATGACACATTCGTGTAACAAGCCAAATAGGAATCACTTTTATGTGAAAGTATTCATCTTCACATGTAAAAAATCATGTTTTTTCTTCAATTTTTGTGTAGGAAAATATGTTGCAATGCTATAGTGCAATGCAAGGCATTGTGGTTGATGGGTTCCATTCAATGCTAGAGAGGGTGTGTAGGTCGGTCGTCACACCAGCCAATGTGCTAGACCATACTTTTTCAAGCTCAGCAGAAAGTGGAAAAACCAGAGTCACAAGCATTACCTCGTTGAGAATGGAGAGGGACTTGAAGAGGAGAAAAATTAGCGAATACTGTAAAGATCACAGACTCCAAATTTCTCACAAGCATTTCCAAAGTCACAAGCACTGCTGAGACCTTCTCTTTTTCGAGAGGGACACTAGCTTTTAGCTGCGCCAATAAACAAAAAGAGAAAATGGGCAAGAAAACAAATAGAAAAAAGATGAGAATAAACCGATGAGAGAGAAATGAAGTTCTTATCTTATGAACCAAGCCAAACAGAAACACTGCTTTCAGTTACATTATGTTGGGTTGGACAATAAATTGAAAAAGAATGGAGGGGTCTTTATTCTTTTTGTTCTCTTGTATTTTTGATGTTATTTCTCCTTTTGTTTTCTTTTGGAATCAAACGAAGACACGACATATATAATAATAACTTTGAATTGAATTTGTTGTTCAGTTCTCTATGTTTTGGTTTTAGCTTTTTTTTTTTAATTTTTAATTTAATTTTATATTTTTATATTTATTTAAAGAGTACGATATTTCATGCATTGATAAAAGGGCATTATAAATACATATCATGAAGATAAGGGTTCTTGCAAACTAGATCTTAAAATATTATAATAAGGAATCATTAATCATAAAGCAATAAAAAGGGTCCTCTTAAACTAGATCTTAAAATATTATAATAAGGAATCATTAATCACAAAGCAATAAGTAGACTTCAAGCTCTTGTCTGAGCTCATCGAGAACCGTACGATTACAAAGATCAATAAAATTGTTAACCTTCATGTTACAAGGAGACCATGTGAGAACAAAATCTCAAACCATAAATTGGGATAGGGAGTACGATGCCCATAGGTCTATCGCATCACCTCATCACCGCTACAATCCCATAGCACCAAATGAAGTAAATCCAGCAAATCAAACAGCTCCACCCTTTATACATAGATCCGAAAGAGGTAGCACATCAAATCGAAAATTAAAATCAAGCACTCTCCTATAGAGAGCAATCAAACTAGCAAACTCTGTTACAGAGAGAAATCAAACCAAACTCCAAAACAATTCCTTGTAATTATTACACAGAAACAAAATAAAAGATAAAATCATGTCGCCCTCCACATCCTCTGGACATCCGAAAGCCATACCATTGCACCGGCTAAACCCAAGGTGTCGTACTGACTAAATTAATCCGACGTAATTTGACATCTTCCATGGCTTCCCGCTTCAACCCTATATCGAAGGTGATAACTTGATCCAATACCTTGTGTTAACTGTGTGGGTGGATCAAAAAACGACGACTATCATGGTGACTACAATGTTTCTCTGCAACAATTCAACACCAAATAAAGTAAACGAAAAGTGAGCGGGAAGAGATGGAGAATGATTTTCAAAAAGATTGTGGCCAACTCCAAAGCCAAAGGCAGGAGCCGGCAGCGAAAAATTTTTCCTTTGGTTTTTCTCTAGACGGCTAGGGTTTAAGATGCTTTGTTATTGATAGTGAATCTTAAGTTGGTTTTAGCTTTGTTAGTTTTTGGTATTTTAAAGTGTATCCAGTGAAGTTCATCCATTATACATGCATTTAAGTTTATGGACGACATATTCACAATTATGTTATTTGCATACCAACAACTTAAGAACATAACGATATCTCCAAACCTATGTTATTCGCACATCGAAAAATGTAAGAACATAACGATATATCTTAAGAACATCTTTAATGAAGAGATATAAATTTGAAATGTAAAAAAACCTACATTTACATCTTCAGAACAAGTAAATAAGAGTTATCATTTTTTTTTCTCAACGGGGTCCACTTTCCTAAAGACGCATATGTAAATATATATATATCTTTTGGTCAAGACGAGTTGGTTTTTTTTAACAAACGATATTATCTACATTAGTGGGTAGGGGATGGGCATAGCCTCATAATTAGCTAGCAATAATGTGGTTCAAATTCGCCTTTGGCGAGAATTGAACTTAAGACCTCTCCTTTACAAGTGAAAAAGAATACCACTAGATCATAGTACTAAGTGGCAAGATGAGTTTTTAACATCCCATTACAATTTGAACAATACTTAGCTACTTAAAGATGAGTAGAAACTCCTACTCAAAATTTCTCAAAATTGTTTGTTGTCAATTTATAGAACTTCGTGTTTATAATCAGAACCGTTCATATTATAAATCACTCTATAAAGATCGCATTTGCAAAAAATCAATTAAAACTAAGGTCGTTTAGTCATCAAACTGTTTAAAACAAATGAACGGAATTGGTAAAAGTATTACGAAAACCGTTTATGTATTTGCTACAATAGATTGACTAAACGACCTTAGTTTTTAATTTATTTTTTGCAAAGATGATCTTTACAGTGTGATTCATAGTATGAACGGTTCTGATCATAAGCACAAAACTACGTGATTAAAATATTAAGAGTTTTGAGTAGGAGTTCATACTCATCTTTGAGTAGCCAAGTATTATTCTTAAAATTTGGCCAATAGAGAGTTTTCCGACCAATTAAAAAAATGTAACACATTCATTCTAAGGCATTTAACATCTCTCATTAGAGATGATCTAAGGTTAAAGTATCAACAATATTAATAATATAAACAACATATTAACATTTATAAAAGGGAATATAAAAAAACACATTATTCCTTTTTCTCAACCAGTACTTGCGGATGTGCGGTGCCCTTAATCCGAGGATGGGGAAGAGTTTGGTAGTTAGAAATAAAAGTCTTAGGTTTAAATTTAGGAATAAATAAACCTAGAGGGATGGAGGAATGAATTAGTTTTGAACTCGTCATCCACGAGTTTTAAACTTAAAACCACTTATGTGGATGCAAATTTCCGCATTCTTCTCGTTTGATGAAAATGCACATGCAAAACAATAACACCTAAGATCAAGGCCAATAGCCTCATGCGCCCATGATGAATTGGCGGGGGAAGGGGGGGGAGAGGAGGGGCTTTGGTAGAAGAATCTCTGATGCCAAAGTTAGAATTTGAGATATAAAGTGTTTAGAGAATTTTTGGGAGAGAATGAACTTGCCTTTTGGTGTGAAATAGGGACCAGCCACTTATGGTGGAATTCTTGCTCGAATTGCAAGATATTATTTAACTATTATGTTAAATAATATCTTGCAGTTAATTTGGTAATTAATAAATTAATTTAGTAATTAATCCCAATTTGAAAAGATAATTGGTAGTTACTTTGTGGGTGAGGATTTGATGAGATGAGAGGGTATTGAATAAATACCATTTTGATCATCTTTGACCTCGGTTGAGCCGTTATTGTCTGTCGCATACATGTGGGAATCCCGGTGTGCCTTAAGGGTAATTTTGTCTTTTTCATCCAAGAGTCCACATGTTGCCTCTATAGTTTTCTTGATTATTTTTGGCTCCACAACTTACTTAGAAATGAAAATGAGTATCATTAGACCGTAATACTAAGTGACAAACAGACTTGAATCTTTAGTAATTTCAACTTAACCATGCATCATTTTCCCCTGGCCGGGCTTTTGGAAAATAAAAAGTACAAATTGATTGGTTGTTTGTTAAGTTTAAACAGTTTTGTTTTCATTTTTGTTTTGAGATTATGTAGTCATTGAAGCATAATTAGTGGCAGTGGAAAAACTTAATCATGTGATCTCATGGATGGATGAGAGCCGTTAGATGGTCCCCCGCTAATGAGATTTCTTCGTCAAAGATATCTGGACCAACTTTTGGAGATTTCTGTTTCTGTACCTGGAAGATGATGGAAAATTGCACAGAAGAAAATTGGACCACTGGGAGGGTTGGATCCAATATGTACCGTAGAATAAAAATAACTTACCACACAAAATTTCAAAATAAAAATAAATAAAAATATTTGTGAATCGAATTTCCCGGAAATTATTAGACTCGACACTGAATTTAATCAAATTACTCACTATTTATACTACAAACTTAAATTATGAGAGGTATTATTTCCACCCCAATGTCTTATTTTTCCACACACCTTTTTATGCATTTTTTAATTACAAATTTGTCCATTTGTAAAATGACTAATAAGGACCTTAGTTACCCCCTTTTGCATTACTTTTTTTTTTATAAAAAAAAAAAAGAAAAAAGAAAAGTTTAGGTGTGATAACTCTCACGCTATGTTTAGAAAATTTGTCTCCCTTAAACCCTAACTCATCATTCTCATCTCCTTTCATTCAGAGAAAGCAAAAAGAATGAACTTAGAAGATGACGTTTCTATGGAAGAAGTAGATGATTATGTTTCCGTCGAAGAGGTAAAAAATAATTTTATGTGGGTCATCTTGATTTGTCGACATCGTACAATTGAAGCATATATAGCTCTGTGACTTTTTATTTGAATTTTCATTAGGTTAGGGTGCAATTTGTTTCACGTTTTCCTATGAGAATTCTTGGAATTCGTTTTCATTAGGTTAGGGTAAATTTGTTTACGGAAGCCAATTCCCACATAGAGCGGAAGGTCCAGCGAGGGCGGGGACACCAGCGACGTCACAATCTTGCTGGCGCTACTGCATTGCGGCGACGACCACTCGTCGTCTCTGCTGCTGCTGGTCATTTTTGTTGACAGCTCGTCATTTCTCGGCAGGGTGGTTCTGCTGCTGTTGTATCCGAGCGACGGCGCGTAAGGGGCGGTTGCTCCTGGACAAAAGGAGGCTTGGGAGCTGGGGCTGATGCCTTGTTGTCGTTCTGAGGGGGTTGTTCTTGCTGTTGGGGCTTCGACGAGGATCAAATGGTTGTGATCGGAGGAAGTGAAGATTCCAGAGACATGGTTTTGGGGAGATTGAGAAGAGAGAAAGGGTTTAGGATGAGATAACATGTAGAGGAACAACAACATTGGGGGTTAGGGTTTGTGGGTTAATTTCGTTTTTGGTATTTTAGAGTGAGAAACACAGAGGATAGAGGAGAGAGAAGAAGAAGGGCATGGAGGATGAGGAGGAAGGACCAAAAGCTCCAAACCACTGTTCACATATCACTTTGAACAAATTAACCAATAACTTACAAAACTAGAACGAACCCAAAAAGTAAAAATGTGCGACAAAGTAAGAGAATCTCCAACATATGTAGCAAAAATGGAAAATGCATACGAAAAAGAAAACAAAAGGGGAAAAGCAAATAATGAAAACCCATAATTCTTCATTCCCACCCCAATTGGAAATTTGGAAAGGAAACGGTATTTTTTTCCTGGCTTTAGAAGAAAGTAATATTATTTGTTTATATTCTTTTTTTAAGAGAAATTTATCTCTAATTATATATAGGATTATTTTAGGAATAATAGTGGGTGGGAAAATAATATTTTAATTTTTCAACTTTTTATAGTGGGTGTAAATATAACGTGGGTGGGGAAATAAGACAACATGGTGTGTCTAGCAGCTCTCTAAATTATTTATGTTATTAGATAAATGAATGAGGATCTTCTCCGGATCCTCTTTGTGGGCATTCTAGAAATCCTCACATCATGACCGTTCATTGTACATCGTGGGGTGAGTTTTCATTAGTTAATATTTGTGTTTAATCTTAAATAAAAATATTCAAAATAATTTTTGACCGCACGATGTACGATAAACGGCTAGAATGTGAGAATCCCTAGGATTTCCATAATTTAGATCAAGATGAGATCCAAATCCTAGATATATTACAGTCATGACATCTTTTGTATGAGATTTGTATAAGGATTTTTAAAGACTAAGATACTAGATTATGACCCAAATGAATCATAATCATTGTTTAAGCTTTGGGAGCGTGTAGGACCCCAGGGGAGGAAGCAAAAAAAAAAAAAAAAAAAAAAAGACCCAAATGTTGCAGTCCTATTAGATTAGGAATGTGATTGTGTAAATCCTAGTATATCTTGGAATATCTCTTATATTCCTATTAGGAGTTGATTATCTATTAAGAGTTGTAATCCTAAAAGGGTAAGGAATTAACCTTCCCTACTACTATAAATAAAGACACAATGGGGTGGAATAGAACACATCCACAATTACACATATCTCTATTCTCTACTATTGCCGCACCTTTCTCTCTCTATGGCCTCCATAATTGTTTAGTAAATTATGCCTACAACACGTTATCAGCACGCTCTTGACGCTGCGCTGAAGAGAGTTTATTCTTCAATCACTCGACCTTGTATGGCCCGATTTATTGAATTAATTAAAAGTGACCTGAAGTCCATTAATCTGATAATGAATCCAAAATTATTGACCTGAAGATCAATTTTGGACATTAACGATTAAATAATTTATTTTTATACTTTGAACCATTGACTCACTTTTGTAGTCCTGAAGCGCTCATACTTGAGTTCTCAAAGAAACTCAAATCCACTACACTTAAATTAGCATATTGGATTATGTGTTTTTGCAGAAACCTCTCTTTTATGAACTAAACGTTCATAAACTAGATTGAACCTGTAGTTTCGAATTTAGTGCCTTTGAAACCCGAAGTTTTCATAAAACAATACACCTATGAAAACCCGACGTTTTTCATGAAAACCATGTCTTAGAACTCGAATGTTCTAACTTTGATGCTTATGGATGATTCATTCCCATAGCACTAATCACAGTCTTGTTCCCTCCAACTCATTGGATTGTCAAACCGTCACAAGTTTGATTTCCCTTATTTGGACGTTTCTAATAAAAACCACTTTATGTGGGGTACAAGACGTGAATCTCCACACGACTATTAAGAAGCTGAGAAACCATTGAAGCCAACAATGGCATGGAAGAGCTGAATAAGCCTCCTCCATGATCTTTATTCGGAGACTAATGCCCGAAGCATTACAAACGAAAATACCTCATGAACGAGGATTCCATGGCTCTTTGGCTCGCTCATACGGACCGTCTAATCATGAAAAATATCACCTGAAGCACACCATGATTATGACCATGAATGAGTACGATTCTAGAGTTTATAAATCCAATCGAATTTTGACTAGAGAATACTTTTCTCGTCATTCCATGTTTCAAACTCGCTCCTGAAGCAGTAGTGTAGAAAGCGAAAGTTTACCAAATTCTCGGATCTGATTACTACCACAAACGTAAGAGAAAGGTATAGACTTAGTTCGGCTGGAGTCTACCGAATGGCTCGACCCAGTTCGATCATAGCCTACCGAATGGTGATGCACTGCTTCGGCAGGGATACATCGAATGGCATACACTCTCACAATCCAATTTTGAGTTTGTTTTGACAACATATGGTAGAATCAGTGCCTGCCAAGCAGGGCCGGTGCTAAGGGGGTGCAAGTGGTGCTACCGCATAGGGCCCCCTTGATTTTTCAATTTTGCATTCATATACGTATATATAATAGTAAGTGTAGAATATTACAAACTTGAGTCTTAGCGCAAGTGGAACTATTGCTTCTTAACATCGGCCTAGGGGATGGGTTCAAAACATGCATGCATATATCGGCAGGGCCCCTGATTTCTCAATTTTTCATGCATATATGTATATATAATAATAAGTGTAGAATATTACAAACTTGAGTCTTAACGCAAATGGAATTATTGCTTCTTTACATCGGCCTAGGGGATGGGTTCAAAACTCATCTCCATCATTTTTTTTTATCAAGCTTCCACAAAATAATAAAAAAATTCCACACAATCACATAAAAATTCGAACCTTGACCCTCTAAATAGTTAAGAAAAACAATACGCCACCTTTCCACTTATTGATTTGTTAAATTTGTTTGTGCTATTAGAATTTATAGAAGCTCAACTCAAAACTAAAATTATTATTTTGAACAAAAAAAATAAAAAAAAATAAAATTCTTAGTACTTTTTAGGGCCTCCTATTCACTTTCGCACATGGCCCCTAAAATCTCAGGGCCAGCTCTGGTGTGGCATCATGCCGAAGCATAATCCTTGGCACCTAAGACCTAAAACTTCAAGAATAAGGGATAGTATTCCTAAACCTCAACCTTGCAGAATCTACTTCCGTCTCGATGGAATAGATCGTTGGTTATGCGCCTGTTCGTGCCCCAGCCAATGTTGTTGAGGAGTACCATTCTAGTAGTCAATATGTGAGACTAATTTTGCTCCACCAAACATCGTTGGAAAAGTAGAATTTTAACATAGATAGCCTTGTTGGCCGAATCCTCTTAGTAAACCATTTACTTTGTGAACATTTTTCTATGTTCTTGGATTCACATTTGGTGTTTGTTTTACTTATGGATAATCTTATTGATATTGTCCTCGAATACGAGTTAATTGAATCATGTTTCTTGTATACATGTGACCAATTCAATTAACTACATGATTAGGTAGAACGTGGGGAAGTTAGTTGTCTGGATGAATGCGATACTACGCACACTAACTTTACACCTAAATCACATATCTAATAACGACTTCAAGTCTATCCAACCTGATTAAGAGCATTAGCACGCTCCTTGTTGTATGAATGGTACTGAATCACCATTTAAGGGACCTTAAATTCTCATAGGTGTTGAGTTTTTAAGGATATTCGAGATGACAATGGTCATAAATGAAACCACTAAAGAAAATAGAGTGAAATATCTTTGCACCACCTCCAAAAATGAGCCTGAAGCTTTGATTTGAGGCCAATGGGTTGTCTTCCAATTGGGAATACACCACATGTGGCTGGCCTGGAGCTTGGTGATTGAGCAGTTTACTTGCTTTGACACTACCTTTTTGGGACACTTAGGTCGAACAATGATGCTACAACGCATCTCCTTACCCGAAGTAAGGATCTTGTGCCTACAAGCACACTTTGCTAAGCCTGCTCATTAGGGAAATTGATTTTCTAAATCATTCATTGCAAAGATACGAAACGACTTTCTTTTCACAGTGGATTCAAGGTAATATATTTGGACTAATCCAACCTAAATGCGGACCATATAAACACTTATGATTTTGGTTGATGAATCGAAAAATTGGTCACATGTTTGTCCACACACATGGCTGCTAAACCTCATGGCCGATTAAGGGCTCACCACCCTACTTATCCTTTAAGGTTCGGGATACTGGATAATGCCGAAGAGTTTATATCGATGATTTTCGATAAAGTGTTGCATGTATTTTGGGTTTATAATTGAATATCGAATTCTCATGTTCACCTTAAATAGCCTCACCTAGTGATCATAAAGTGCAATTTAAATGATGGCCCCGAATTTTGGTGAACGTACCAAGTTTTCAGTTTTTGCCTAGGGCTATGCAATCTTGTACGTAGTTATGTTGGTCCGCCTTGAGGACCATTGCCACCCAACCTATATGACGTTACAGTTGGTTACTGGGTAGGAACCTGACGATTTTCGTATTTACGCATTTGGGTGTGCATTCCATGTGCCTAGTTGCACCGCTGCAAAGTACCACCATAGGTCCTCAACGAAAGATGTGTATCTTTTGTCGATCATGATTCTCCTTCATACTAGCTCTCTTAGAGTCCTTGCATGCGACCTCTTTACCGCTTATTTGCGAGTTGTCACTTTAATGAAACAGTCTTCCCGCCGTTAGGGGAAGATAAGAACGTCAAAGTTCCTGGAGAACGGCGCAAATTTACGTGGACGTTGCCCACTATGTCTCATCTCGATCCCCGTACCGCACAAGTGTGATAAGGAAGTGCGATGAATTATAGATTTCAGAATGTTGCTCCAGACGCATTTCTCTGATCTAGCTAAAGTGAAAAGATCATATACCAGCTGCAAACATGCTTATTGCAATGATAGACGTACTTAATAGACGTCGAGTCAACCTCCCTAGAGGGTGTGTCGCCCCTATTAGATAGTTTGGAAACCCCTGTTGAACGGTCCGGTACACAGGCGGATAGCCAATTAATCTATCTTGGCCTGGAGCACGACAGATCATTCGGTTTGTAGGATTTACTTCCCTGGAAGAGGAAGACATGGCACAACAATGAATCTAAACTCGATCGCTATCTCAAATCATTTCCATCTCATGAGATTAATCCGGATTACTCTTGAGACTTGAAGTTCTTAGTCTAGTATACTAGTTTGGATGAGCTAAATGGAATTGAAATGAGATTACCATCGATGATGTTTTCACTTATATGGTAGCTACCAACATAAATGAAAAATGACGATATCGAACCGTGTTCCGTTGATTAAGTGACAACATAGAACTGATTGGACAATTAAAGTTACAATCTAGGTCAAATTCCTTACCAAAGTGTGTGCTGGACCTGTCGTTCCTACACTACCAAAGGTAACCCTGTTGTGTTACAAATGGGAAATGAAGCGTTATGAGATGAATGAAATAGTGCGATATGATGCACGCCTTACAACACAAGGTTTCTCTCAAACGTCCTATGATTGATAGCAACATTATGAAATGTGGTTAGTATTTCTCCATGGGGATATAGATATGGAGATTTACATGTAAGTTCATGAAGAATTACATGGACTGGTTCAAATAGTTCTAAAACCACGGAACATCCTCTTAACTCATTTTGAAGCGTTCACTTATGAATTGAAAAATTCGACGGATGTGGTATACTTATCTACATGATTATTTGATCAGTCAGGGATATGAATTATGCCATTGCGTGTTAAACTATGAAGTCTTATTCCGAATTGCTAAAGTTACATTTTATGTCGTTAACACGAATCTCACTAAGACTTTGGAAGAGCTTGAGAAAACTGCCTCGCACGTGAACAGGGACGAAGCCATTATAGGCCTAGAGGGGGCGGATGCCCCCACTCAAAAAATTGTACAATTTTGCATCTCAATGACCAACCCTAATTAAAATAAAAATTAAACCCTATATGTTAATTGGTATCAAGGGAAATGCTAAGGAGACTCTTCCAAAAGTGGACCTCTCCATGGACTTTCCGTCACCTTATGTTTTTAGCATAATCCCCGTACCAACATTATATTAAACATTGTGCAAAAAACATGAGGTGCGGAGAGTCCCACTTTGAAAGAGTCTCCTTAGCCTTTCTCTTAGTATCAATATGACTGACTTCGCCAACAATGATTCTAAGTGTTTTGTATGAAATACTTTATAAGATTAATATATAAGTGTTTGTTTAGTAAATTTTTTAGTTTTTTAATTGTAACTTTGTTGTTCGAAGATGCCCCCATTCATACAAATCTCTGGCTTCGTCCCCGCACGTGAAGATGAAATTTGAGATGAAGGATCTTAGGAAAACTCATTCATGCCTTGACCTGAAGTTGAAGCATTGTTCTGACGGTATTTTGGTTTACCAGTCGAACTACACCCCGAATGTGTTACCTTTGAGTATACCTTTGATCGTCTACACGTTATATGCAAATGAGACATTTGAAGAGGTTATGGAATCCGAAATTCCATATCTAAAGTTCAACTTTGTGCTTCGTTATACTTAGCTCATTGTATTTAGACAGGACATCTCATTCGCTGTTGATCTTGGTAAAGATGCAGTACCGCGCCTACACGCAACCATTGAATTGGTATTAAAGACGTACCCTGAAGGTACTACGAACTTGGGCAAATAAAATCCCAATGCATCTCGAGCGAATCCAACCCCCTTGATCCTTGAAATGATGCTTGCCTTGTTTGTTATGCTGACGCAGGTTACTTATCAAACCCGTACAATGCAATATCTTGGAGGTCCACGATATGATCGTAGTTGCGAAATCTTCGAACCATTCCAAGACACCTCACTTCACTACGCCACAAGTGAGACATGGTTAGAAGTTCTTGTTGAGCATATTCAAAGTACTTGCTATTTTTCATCCATCTTTGAGTCCCAACAACGATCCATGAAGACTATGCCACATGTATCAACCCGACCAAGACATGATACATTAACGAAGTCAACGCTAAGACATATTGTGTCTACATCTACATCAGCAAAGCATCAGGAGATTGAAGTCATGCAAGTCGATCCCAGACAACATTGCCGACCTCTACACGACGTCACTGCTGAAGTCAACCTTCCAGAAGCTTGTCCGTGGAATTGGTATGCCTAACTATCATATGCAATGCTTGTAGTTCTCATTTGGAAGTTATGTCAAATTCAGGGCGAGTATCCAGAAGTATACTCGCTTGATCCTAATGTACTATTTTTTCCTACGATTAGGAGCATTTTTTCCACTGGATTTTTGCTACCTAACTAGGTTTTAACGAGGCACCCATCATGGGCTGATCATACTCTTGTGAGCTCTTCTACTTGCATCCAAAAGACGTATAGTTTTGACTTAATGCAACCTCTCACTTTTCTCCTTAGTTTATGGGTTTTCTTCCACCTTGGGTTTTACTATAGCGATGTTTTGTGAGTTTGACTTTTTTTTATGCATGAGGTTTTGTGAGTTTGACTTTTTTATGCATTCTTCTGTTGATTTGAGACTTGCATTCGCTCATTGTGTAGACGACTTCATCAACTATACTTCATTGTTGAATACCTGATGTGCCATTTACTTGAGTATTTACACGCTTAAGGGAGGGGTGTTGCAGTCCTATTAGATTAGGAATGTGATTGTGTAAATCCTATTATATCTTGGAAGGGTTTATATCACAAATGGTCCCTGAAATTGACCCCATCAATCATGATGGTCCCTGAAATTGAAAATCGATCAATGTAGTCCCTGAATTTTAACTCGCGAATCAATGTGGTCCTTCTGTTAGTGTTCCGTCCAAATTAACTTTAAAAAAAGGTTAGAGAACCAATTTTTCATGGTAAAATGATCAAAAATAACTCTGTTACTTATAATTTTACTTACTACCTCTCTTTTCTTTTTTCCATCTTCACTTTTCTCTCCATTTTTTCATGGATTTGGTGCTAAAACTAAAATTAAAACAAAAAAAGTGGTTCTCTAACCTTTTTTTGGTCATTTTACCATGAAAAATTGGTTCTCTAACCTTTTTTTAGTGTTAATTTGGACGGAACACTAATAGAAGGACCACATTGATTCGCGAGTTAAAATTCAGGGACTACATTGATCGATTTTCAATTTCAGGGACCATCATGATTGATGGGGTCAATTTCAGGGACCATTTGTGATATAAACCCTCTCTTGGAATATCTCTTACTTAAAAGAAAAATGCGTTTTCACTAAAAAAAAGTATTATGTTTTTTATTTAATTATTTATTGGTTTAAAATATATTTTCCTTAACGGATAACGGGTCGGGTCATATTACCTGTTAATATTATCGGGTCAATTTCGGGTCTGGTCATTTTTTTTACGTTTATTTTAACGGGTGTTCCACGACACGACCCGTTAAGATTTCGGGTATGACATGAAAACGACACGAACACAGGAAACACGACATGAATGCTAGGTCTAGTTGTGAACTTGTGATATAGAATAAGATAATTTTATAAGAAAAGTTTTTGTTATCACCTGCAAATTCGATTTGAGTGATTTAAATAAGAAAATAATTAGTATCTGGTCCCTAACTACTAATATTTATTAACTAAGACATGATTAGTTTTTAGATTTTAATCAAAGTTCCTACCGTTAATGCATTAATGAATTTACATGTTAGTTACATAATTTTTTAAAAATAAATATTAGTAATTGATATAGGGTTTTAATACTCACACCTTTATTAAACTTCTAATTGATTTTCAAAAAAAAAAAATTTAAAATAAGTTTGTACCCATTAATGTTTTATAAAAGATTTTCAATTTTTTAATCTTAAATGTACCTATTTTTAAATATACCAATTTGTTACATGTAAAATATACCTTATTTTAGAATAAAATGTACCCATTTTTTTGTGACAACCCGTCCCTAATTTTACGTTTTTTATTAATTTTAAAAGCCTGAATTTACGAAAATGCCCTAGAGGCAAGGACTTTGACTTCCATTGACCATCAGTTAGAAAGACGTAGGACTCATTCTTTTAGCGTATTCTCGTAGTACTCGTCTCTACGAGCGCGTAGGCGAAATCCGTTTGCGAGTACGGATTATAACGGTATAGTTACAGACGTTTGAAGTTGGTTATTCAATGTTTAGTTTTAATTAAATAAAACTCCCATCTTGTGGGAAGACTGACCAATTAGATATGGGAGTGGTGGACAAAAGGGACCAATCAACTAAAAGGAAGGAGGACCAAGAGATCAATCAAAAATCAGGAAAAGAAAAAAAAAGAAAAAAAAAGGGGAGAAAGCTCCCAGCTTTCCCATGCACCACCCTCCGCGACCACCCATTTTCCAAGGCCGATTCGGATGGAGTTTTTCGACGCCACCACCACCATCTTGAAGCTCTCATTCCCCTCTACAAAACCAAAGCAAGAACCACCTTGATTAACCACAGTATGTGGAGGTTTGAGACCACGAAAACCTACGCTTCAAAACGATACTCCGGCCACCATTTTCAATTTTTCAGTAAATCGGCAAAGTGATGGCCGATGCCACCACTTGGGCAACCAGCCTTGACCCCGTTGGACCACTGTGGACGACGAATCGACGCCAGAAAGCTTTAGGCACCCGCCGGCTTTGTGGGCAAAATTGACTATCTTCCGTCCACTTTTGGACTTTGTGGCAGTTATGAAAGTTGTTCCTCTCATTGAGATCTTCATTTCAGTGAAATTTTAGAAATAGTGAAATTTTTCCGGCGAACTATGGCAGTCGGCCACCACGCGCAGGCAGCGCGTGGGCTGAGACACCATCTGACCTTCCTAGGCTAATTTGGATGCCCTGATTCCATATTTGACATCGGTTTAGTGAAATTACAATGTTTTAATGTAGTTTTGTAGTTGACCACCTAGTTGGCCGTCATAGGTCCTTGCATGAATTGACGATCCGACCGTTGGATCGTCACCAAACCTTAGTACCTTATAGTACGTAATATTTAAGGATAGGAACTAGAGGATCGGGAATCTGACCTACAGATCTTCCCGAATTGGAATTGTTAGTTCATAAAATAAAGTGTCGACCTCCATTTGAATTTGCAATTGGCGGAGATCCGATCGTTGGATTGTTCTGAAACTTTAGGATGTTGTTCTAGAAGCTTAATGTGCATATTTGGAGGTTACAGATCAGAAATTCGAGTTTTGGATATTCCGGATCAAATTACGTAGAGTTATGGACCCTATCGTCGACCTTTGACCGACAGTTGACTTTTAGTCAATGGGTTTCAAATCATTCTAGAACGTCCTTGGGGATGTGTTTTATGTCAGTTGTGCGTTCTGTCAATAAGAATCCTAAGTTGTGATTTGATAATTGTTCTAGGCGACGATCGTTCGTGACGCCTTGATATTCGTGCTAGGGAATTGTAGCGTGGACTCCAGGTGAGTTGGCAGTTTATTTTATACCTATACATATTTATAGTTTCCCTAAATGTGTAGTTACTTCACTTTTACGCTTATATTGCCAAGTCTTCGTTATTGTGATATAAATTGTGATAAATGCTGCTATATGGTTGGGATATTACTGTCATAACATTCATACATATTTGTACATGCTCATCTTGTTGCACCCCGCTGTTAGTACTCCGCCTAGGGCCAGGGCCAGTCCTTCACGTGTATGTTCACATCCGCACCATTCGCTCGCCTTAGATCCAAGTTAGGTGCCAGTCCTGTCGGGTAGATTGCATTAGGCAATCCGACTTGTATGTGACCGTGCTTCAGCACCAGTCTTCACGTGATCGTAGTACTAAAGCGTATTGATTACACCCAGTCCTGTGGGGTAGAATTACCTTAGGCAATTCCGACTTGTGTGCTAGCACAGATTGATGAGCAATTGATTATACTTGATTATCACATGATTATATTACTGTGGCATTTGATATATCATGACTTGGCATATTTCTGATTATATTACTGTTGTAATATTGTTTACATATCTACGTTGTATGTTTTCAGGAAACTATACTTGTTTTACGGTGAAGGGTTAGTATATTCGAAAATAAAGGTTTTCTTACAAGCATTGTTTTGCTGACCCACTCGACTTTGTTTTTTCGCCCCTCCAGGTTTAGTAGTTGTGCTTACGTGTAAACGAGAGCTCTGGCAAATCTCAGGAGATGGGTTTAGTGGTATAACCTTCACCCTAATTACTGTACTGTTCTTATGCTCTACCATCACGTGTGAAATGGGTGCAATCCTGCTCAATCGCGCACCCTTTTATTTAGGCACTTTTAGGTTTAAATTTATTCACATTCTTTTTCCACTACACTACACTTTTTGGCTTCGTCACCCTCCAGGTGTCGGCCAGCATAACTCGATTCGGTGTCCAAGTGGACTTTCATTAATTATCCTTCTTCATATTGATGATAAATCTCTCAATTAATATACATGTAGGGCTGGTTCGGTATAGGATACCGAACCGAAACAAGTATCCCGAATCCCAAACCGAAATTTTTCAGGACGGATTTTGAAGACCAATCCCAAACCAAATTTTTGAGAATCCC
This sequence comes from Cotoneaster glaucophyllus, assembly GCA_036320875.1. Lineage (NCBI taxonomy): Eukaryota > Viridiplantae > Streptophyta > Magnoliopsida > Rosales > Rosaceae > Cotoneaster > Cotoneaster glaucophyllus. The sequence continues at coordinate 4,932,475 of CM070068.1, forward strand.
AAATTTCGGGAATCCTAAATATTTTCTGGATTTCAGGACAAATCGGGAATCCCAAATTGAAATATGAAAACAACAACTCCCATCTGCACACATCATACTGTTGTTGTAATTAAAGTAGACACGGTATCTACTCTTGCTTACTTATATTTCTCAAACTCGAACCTCATTTGCAAGTTGTTGCTGAAGTCTTTGTTGCGTTGTTTGACCTTCTAATGCCAGGCGAACAGACCTTGCTCGCACTCGAGCCTAAAGCTTGCATACAGCGAAGAGTTATTGCAGCTTGTTTTCTCACAGCATGACCTCTGACAAGGGCTTGAAGTCTCACCAATCCTTTTAAAGCTCGAAGAGCTTTTCTAGCCTGATATATATCACCAAAAGATTCTAATGTGATCACAAAAAATGCAGAAAAGTCAATAAATCAAAGTATTAAACTACATGGAGAAACACAAATTGTAGCTGCTGTCAGTAAAGTACAAACTATTGAAGAAGATGTGCTAGATTCAATGAAGATTGCAGAAAATAAACCTTATGCAAAAAGCTTTCTGAAACAATAAACATTTGCACTTTTTCTCTTCGATTACAGGGCTTGATAACATGTCAGTCCAACTATCCAAGCCATAAAAATAAGCCAACTCTGACTAAACAAATACATTCTAGGCTTGTTTTCAGAAGAAGAAAAAAAACCTTATGAAACAATCAAACAATACCAAATGGCAAGTTTGATAAACTGCCAAACTGAATCTTGCTCTATGCTTGAGAAATAGGCTTTGTTATGCAAACCAAGGATCGCTGCAATTTTATTGGAGCTCATTTAGAAAGCTAAGCAGTATCATAATCTACAAAGCCAAATCATATATCTAGAAAAATGGTCTTGAAGTACCTGGGGAAATACCTGACAGAAAACGGTAGAAGTACCTGAGGAAATTTCAACAAAGCCAACAAAAAAAAATTCATGTATGGTCCTTGAATTTCAGGCCTAACTACATCATTATTCTGACACAATCCAAAACAATCATGTATGATAATGTTGTATCGGCTCTCCATGCTTGGCTGCAAGTCCCGATTTCACAGAGAGAGTTCGAGGAAAAGGCGAATGAGCTCAGGTCTGCCAGCTTCGAGGAGGAAATAAACGAAGTATAAAAGAACCATATGATTAAAAACCCCAAATTTCAAACGAAATATAACACTAAATTGAAAACCCTAGAATTCAAATGCCCAAATTAAAAACGAATTGAAGCCACAAACTGACTTTACCACATCAAGATTACCTGATGAAGACAAGAAGATTACCTTAATGAAGAGAGAAGTAGAAGGAAGCAAAGATGGCTGTATTGATTATTGAATGCAGAGGAAGTTGTCAAATGCAAAAAGAAAATGGAAGACTGGATGTAGTGTGAAGGTAAGGGGAGAGAGTGAAATAGTGGAGGTCAAAGAGAGAGAGAGAGTTAAGGAGTGAAGGTGGGCTTGGGGCTGGGTGGAGAGTTTCAGACTCAGACAGTCTGAAGGTGAAGGTGAGGACAACGAGGTCGCCGAGACAGAGAGGGTTTCATTTTGAATGAACGGCTGAGATTAATTCTCAACCAATTTAATGGTCTATAATATCTAAAACTATATATATGTTGTAGTCATAATTTACTGAACAACTATAGAGCCCAAAAGAGAGAGAATGGGTGCGGCAATTGAGAGAAGAAGAGAGAGATGTGTAATTATGGGTGTGTGTTATCTCACCTCATTGTGCCTTTATTTATAGTAGTAGGGAATGTTAATTACTTACCCTTTAGGATTACAACATTTAATAGGTAATCTACTCCTAATAGGAATATAAGATATTTTCCCATATTCTCTAGGATTTACACAATCACATTCCTATTCCAATAGGACTCCAACACTCCCCCTTGAGTGTGTAAATACTCAAGTAAATGGCGCATCAGGTCTTCAGTGATGAAGCAAGTACAGTTGATGAAGTCATCGGCACAACGGGTGATCGCGAGTCTCAAATTTACTTTGAAGTATGCATGTGTAAAAACTCACAAAAACCTCGCTATGGTAAAACCCATAGACTAAGGGAAAAGTAAGAAAATATGCATAATGTCTAAAACAAACGTCAAATTGGACGAGTGTAGTGAGCTCAACAGAGTATGATCATCCCAGGATAGGTGCCTCATTAAAACCTCGTTAGGTAGCAAAAACCCAGTGGGAAAAATGCTCCTAATCGTAGGAAAAAGAGTACATTAAGATCATGTGAGTATGCTTCTGGATACTCCCCCTGAGTTAGACATAACTTCTAAATAAGAGAACTACAAGCGATTCAATTCAGATAATTTGCGCATACCGATTCATTGGACAAGCTTCTGGAAGGTTGACTTCGGCAGTGAAGTTGTGTAGAGGTCGGCAAGGTTGTCTAGGATCGGCTTGCATGACTTCAAATCTCTCGATGCTTTGCTGATGTGGATGTAGACGCAATATGTCTTAGCGTTGGCTTCGTTGATGTATCATGGCTTGGTCGGGTTGATTCATGCAGCATAGTCTTCATGGATCGTCGTTGGGACTCAACGATGGATGAAAACACCACAAGTGAATCCTACAAACCGAGTGATCTGTCGTGCTTCAGGCCAAGACAAATTGATTGGCTATCCACCGGTGTACCAGACGTCCAACAAGGGCGTCTAAACCATCCAACATGGGTGGCACACCCTCCAGGGATGTTGACTCGACGTCCGTTAAGTACGTCTATCCTTGCAGGCATGTTTGCTGCTGGTATATGATCTCGTAACTTTAGCTAGATCAGAGGAATGCGTCTGGAGCAACATTTTGAAATCTAGAATTCATCGCACTTGCTTATCACACTTGTGCGGTATGGGGATCGACCAAATTTATGCCGTTCTACAGGAACGTTGACGTTCTTATCTCCCCATAACGGCGGGAAGACTGTCTCATTAAAGTGACAACTTGCAAATGAGCGGTAAAGAGATCGCGTGCAAGGGCTCGAAGAGAGCTAGTGTGAAGAAGAATCATGATCGACAAAAGATACACATCCTTCTTTGAGGACCCAAGGTGGTACGTTGCGGCGGCGCAACTTGGCACATGGAATGCGCACCCAAATGCGTAAATACAAAAATCATCAGGTTCGTACCCAGTAATCAACTGTAACGTCATATAAGTTGGGTGGCAATAGGCCTCACGACGGACCAACATCACTGCGTACAAGGATTGTATAGCCCTAGGCGGAAACCGAAAACTTGGTACGTTTACCCAAAATTCGGGCGATCATTTAAATTTCGCTTTATGATCGCTAGGCGACGCTATTTGGGGTGAACATGGAAATTCGATGTTCAATTAGAAACCCAAAATGACATGCAATACTTTATCAAAAACAGTCGATATAAACTCTCCGGCATTATCCAGTCTCCCCGGACCTTAAAGGATAAGTAGGGTGGTGAGCCTTTAATCGGCCAGAGGGTTTAGCAGTAATGTGTGTGGACAAACATGTGACCAGTTTGTCGATTCATCAACCAAAACCATAAGTCTTTATATGGTCCGCATTTTGGTTGGATTAGTCCACATATATTCCCTTGAATCCATTGTGAAAAGAGAGTCGTGTCGTATCTTTGCAAGCAATGATATAAAAATCAATTTCCTTAATGAGCATGGTTGGCAAAGTGCGCTTGTAGGCACAAGATCCTTACTTCAGGTAAGGAGATGCGTTGTAGCATCATTGATCGACCTAAGTGTCCCAAAAGGTCGTGCCAAAGCAAGTAAATTGCTCAATCACCAGGCTCTAGGCCTGCCATATATGGCGTGTTTCCAGTTTGGAGACAACCCATTAGCCCTAAATCAAAGTTTCAGGCTCTTTTTTTGAAGTGGTGCAAAGATATTTCACTCTATTTTCTCCAGTGGTTTCATTTATGATCATTGTCATCTCGAATATCCTTAAAAACTCAACGTCAGGGAGAATTTAAGGTCCCTTAAATGGTGATTCAGTACCATTCATACAACGAGGAGCGTGCCATTGCTCTTAATCAGGTTGGATAGACCTGAAGTCGTTGTTAGAGATGTGATTTAGGTGTAGAGTTAGTGTGCGTAGTACGCATTCATCCAGACAACTAACTTTCCCACATTCCTACCTAATCACGTGTTTAATTGAATCGGTCACATGTACTAAGAAACATGATTCAATTAACTTATATTTGAGGACAATATCAATAAGATTATCCATAAGTAAAACATACACCAAACTTGAATCCAAGAACATGAAAAAATGTTCACAAAATAAGTGGTTTACTAAGGGGATTCAGCCATCAAGGCTATCCATGTCAAAATTTTGCTCTTCCAACGATGTTTGGTGGAGCAAACTTAGTCTCACATATTAACTACTAGAATGGTACTCCTCAACGACATTGGTCGAGGCACGAACAAGTGCATAATCAACGATCTATTCCATCGAGATGGAAATAGATTCTACAGGGTTAAGGTTTGGGAATACTATCCCTTATTCTTGAAGTTTTAGGTCTTAGGTGCCAAGGATCATGCTTCGGGCATGATGCCACACCTTGGCAGGCCCTGATTCTACCATACGTTGTAAAAACAAACTCAAAATTGAATTGTGAGAGAGACAGACCCAAACTTTGGTTCAGTAGGCTTTAATCGAACTGGGTTGAGCCATTTGGTAGACTCCAGCCGAACCGAGTCTATACCGTTTTCTCACATTTGTGGTAGTAATGAGATCTGAGAATTTGGCAAACTTCTGCTTTCTACACTGTTGTTTCAGGAGCGAGTGAGAAACATGGAAGGACGAGAAAAGTATTCTCTAGTCAAAATTCGATCGGATTTATAAACTTCAGAATTGTACTCATTCATGGATATAATCATGGTGTGCTTCAGGCAATGTCTTTCATGATTAAACGGTCTGTAAGAGCGAGCCAAAGAGCCATGGAATCCTCGTTTGGGAGGTATTTCTGTTTGTAATGCTTTGGGCATAAGTCTTCGAATGAAGATCATGGCGGAGGCTTATTCAGCTCTTCCTTGCCATTGTTGGCTTTAATGGTTTCTCAACTACTTAATAGTCAATGGGAGATTCACGTCTTGTACCCCACATTGAGTGGTTTCTAATAGAAACGTCCAAATCAGGAAAACCAAACTTGTGACGGTTCGACAATCTACTGAATTGGAGGGAACAAGATTATGATCGGTGCTATGGGAATGAATCATCCACATGCATCAAAGTTAGAACATTTGAGTTCTATGACATGGTTTTCATGAAAAACATCGGGTTTTCATGGGTGTATTGTTTTATGAAAACTTCGGGTTTCAAGGACACTAATTTCGAAACTACAGGTTCGATTTAGTTTATGAACGTTTAGTTCATAAAAGAGAGGTTCCTGCAAGAAACACAGAATGCAATATACTAACTAAGTGTAGTGGATTTGGGGTTCTTCAGGAACTCAAGTGTGAGAGCTTCGTTACTACGAAAGTATGTGACGGTTCAAAGTAGAAAGATAAATTATTGAATCGTTAATGTCCAAAAGTGATCTTCAGGTCAAGAATTTTGGATTCATTATTAGATTAATGGACTGCATGTCACTTTTAAGTAATTCAATAAATCGGGCCATACAGGGTCGATTGTAGAAGCAAAATAATATTAACATAATATTATTTGATCGAAATTAGAGCCCCAAAATAATTTTGGGCTTTGTGCCGTGGGATAAGGAAGGCACGAGGTGCCTTGAGTAAAAACTCACGGCCCAAAAAGGGGTCTCGGATTGTGGCTGCAGGCCACGAGGGAAAGAAATCCCAGCCGCAGCTGGGTTTTGAATCTGGGCCAAATGGAGTGCACGGGGTCCAGTCGCAAAAGGACTGTGACTTTTTGGGTTTGGCGCGAGAAAGCCCAGCCGCAGGTTAAGGCTGGCTGTGTGTGTGTGCGTGTGGCCCAGCCTCGTGGGCTGGCATAAAAAACCCAGTAACCTTAAAAGGTTACAGCGTGCAAGGGCTCGAGTCCAGCCAGTCTGGGCTGTGTGGGATGGCTACGGGCCAAGGCGCAGGTGATATAGGCATGGGGCTTCAGGCCCTGTCGAGATGAGTGTCAGGCCAAGGCCTGGTGTCTGCTTCCACAGTGAAGGTGCGGTGGTATGCCGCATCATATCCCATTCCTTTTTTTTTTTCTTTTCAAATCCCTTAGGGTTTAGGAAACCCTAATTGGCTTCTAATTTGTTTTTATACTTTGACTCACAGATTCCACATAACATAATTGTGTAATGCATGAAACAAATATATATATTGACAAATATATGAACATATACAATATATATATATATATATATATATATATATATATATATATATATATATATATCGGAAGAAAAATATAAACATAGGGGGTTCATGCATCATGGGGAATGTTTTCATGCTTCAGAGTCGTTTCAAATATCTTACTTTATTTTAAGCGTACCTGATTGGCAGAAAACAACAAAAGCCTTTGAATTTGTAGAAGTTCCTTCGCAGAAAACCGGAATAGCATCTCCAATGCGTTGTATCACGTTCAACATAGAAAAATTAAATTGAATTAATAGCATGTAGATCAATTCAATAAAATAAATTAATCGCAAAAAGAATGATTAAAACGTAATACTCCCCTGATTGAAGATCAAACTCTTTTTAGCGCAGCGTCAAGAGCGTGTTGATAACGTGTTGTAGGCATAATTTACTGAACAATTATGGAGGCCAAAAGAGAGAGAAGGGGTGCGGCAATTGCGAGAAGAAGAAGAGAGATGTGTAATTGTGGGTGTGTGTTATCTCACCTCATTGTGCCTTTATTTATAGTAGTAGGGAAGGTTAATTACTTACCCTTTAGGATTACAACATTTAATAGGTAATCTACTCCTAATAGGAATATAAGATACTTTCCCATATTATCTAGGATTTACACAATCACATTCCTATTCTAATAGGACTGCAACAATATATATATATATATATATATATTTTAACTTCGGTTCGGTTTGGGAATATCAAAAAAGTCAGATTGTGAGATCGATTCCCGTACAGAAATTTCGGGATCGGTTCAGGATTAGGTACCGAAATTTTCAGGATTTTCGATTTGGGATTTTTTCGGTTCGGTTTTGGGATTTTTTCGGTACGGTTTGGGATTTTCGGTATTTTTTTCCACCCTAATACATGTATCATTAGAACATATCCTATTATATATGTTCTTTTGTTTGTTTTGTATTTTTAGTAATTTTAAATTTTCTGTCGGATCAAACTTATGTTTGAGCTCGTTTCAAAAACAATATGAGCTCAGCCAACCATAAGCTCCAACCCAATCCACGTACAAGTCAAGCAAAGCTGAGTTCAAGTTGGAAAAAAAATCCTTTGAGCGAAGCTTGAGCACAACTAGCTTTATTTGCGCTCGAGCCGATCTTGAACTCGAACAAGAGCACTTTGATACTCGGCTTGTCGAGGCTTATTTACATCTCCAGTTAAATAACAGTGTTCTAAAAAACGGGCTTAGGCAGGCTAGGGCTAGCGGGGCTAGGAGGTTTTTTTTTTAATAAAATTTAAAAAAAAAAATCCTATCTAAGTCTAAGTGGTTTAAAATTGTGAACTTGTTGTACATGTGTCATCCTACAATACTTCTCACTATGATTATACGGCATATATGCTTAATGTGTTTTTAAATTTTGGACTTGTTGGTTACTCTTTTTGCATTTTATCATTCTTTTATTATCCTATCCATGGATTTCGTACAAGTATAATTTTTTGTAAGTGTCAATATGCACTTATTTACAAGATATACAAGAAATTTACTTAAATCCGCCTAGACCGCCTAGGCGCTAGGCGCCAGCCTGCCGCCCGACTAGCGCTTAGCGTTTTTTAGAACCTTGTTAAATAAGGAGTTGATTTTCTTTGCTTCTCCCTAAATTTTTAAGAGCTCACTTAGATACTCTTACTTTCTTTGTTTGAGTATTAAACCCATGATCCATTAAGTTGTGCGGTGAATTCTGACATTGAAGTAGTTGGTCATCTGACCTATACTCCGTATATCAGAGGACCATGTTTCAAGCTTGACCGATTCAATACCATTGATAAATAAACTAAAACAAATTAACCCAATTGGTTAATTGATGTTATATATGTTGTCTACCTATCATATAATACGAAATGATGGTATAGAAGTACTTCTTCAAATTCCTTTTTGACTTTGGAAGAGAAGTGGGTGGAAGTGGTTAACTGCTGTAGTGTTTTAGAACAGAGAGAGAGAGTACTGGGCCTTTTTCACATCCTCTGGATCCCTGCGTGGACCATAGCAGAATAATGCCATCATTTCTTTGGTGGTCACTGCTACATGCCATTTTTCCTTTCCTGTTTTGGAAGTATTTTCCACTTCGATTGTGCCAAATTCATTGAGCTGGAAATAATGATATAATATAAATACGCATGGAATGCCAACTGATGAACTATCAGGATAGTATACATATGGCCATAAAGAACTTGCATGATTCTAAATTGCTTAATTATCTCAACTTGTTTGTCATGCGATACTCAGTCTTAATTTTGTTGGACGAGATTCGGAGTTATAAATTTTAAAGAAAACTAACGAAAAGTCCAAAAAAACTTCCCTTTTAACGAAAAGCATTTTTTAAAGGTATAGTGAATAGTACCAAGTAAAGGTAAAAATGTGATTTTTCGTTAAAAGTGAACAGTACCGGAAATGTTTTGTTAAAACTTCCTAAATTTTATGAACAAGTTTTACAACCGCAAACCGGTTAACTTTTACGTTGAACTATTCACGTAGGACCGAACATTATAAAAGTGTCTGGGTAGGCTAACCACACAGAGAAATAAATATCAGAAGAAAACTGCAGAAGTGTAATTAAGTAGGGTTGAGAGAACCTTATCATGGTTCAGTAGTTGTCTTATTTTCTTGGTTTTTTCAGTGACAATACAGAAGTAAAGAGTGGTAGTTAAATTGTGGATCCCCTGCAGAAAGTCACATGGATTCCGAGAGGTTTCTTATGAAGGTGACAATTATAAGCATCCAAAACTTTATTAATGTGAGGGTGGCTCATTGTCTCCCCTTGGGGTAATAACAGAAAGTACCAGAGGTAGATTGCTTTGAACACTCAATGCCACGTACTTACAATTTCTTGCCACGCCAGCGAAGGTGGCGCATTGTCTCTCTTATAATAGTCCTAGGCATTTGCTAATGGAGGGAAGACCTCAACTGCCTTCCACTTTTTTTTTTTTTTTATGGTTTGCTTGTGACCAGTTACTAGCCACATTTATATGGTATATAGATATACAAACATTACTAGATTTGGATTTGGATTTGGATTTGGATTTGGATTTGGATAATTACATTGCATTGAATATGATTTGAGCCAATAACTTACCTGCAATAGACTACATACAACATTTTTTCTATCTCTATGACTTTTGTTTTTACGAGAGTTGTATATAACCCGTTGGATGTAAGTTTCTCTCTTATTTAAATTAATATTAGTAGTATTGCAAGGTTAATTAGGTGGCTATGTGCATATATATGTTAACATTGAAAATTTCATAACAATGTGATTTTTTTAGTTGTTGCTGTTTGCCAGGTCATTCATTTTATTATTGTTGGATCAAAATAAAATAAAAAAGCCTAATCAAGTGTGCCTAAACATCCTAATCCATAAACAATATTTTTGTATTTGACAAGAGAAATAGTTTTCACACACCTCTATTTTTATGCCTCTTAATTTTTTATTTATCTATTTATTTATTTATTTTTAATTTGAAGGTAAAAAATGAATATGAATGTGCAAACCAAATTTGTGGAAATAATTTCTCTTTAACAAAAATAAAAAATAAAAAAAATCCAATCTAAAGTATGGCTCTGGTCTTTGAACAGTAGAAGCAAAGCCCGTTAGTTGTGATGGGCTTGGTCATTTTGTTCATATGATGGCTTTATACGAAAGGAAGTGCTAGTCACTTTCATGGTTCCTTGCAAAAGACCCTCACACACTTAAGTCAGTGAGTGGTTGAAATGAATTCAATAGAATCTATAATAATTTTAGACCTCTTTTCATATATCTTTGACCTTTATATAGGAATTGAAGTCTTAGACTCCAAGTCCTACGTCCCTTGAATTTCTTCGTAAACCACAAGCAATTCATCATGGACAATTGGACATGGTTTTGAATTTAACATGCTTGCCTTTGGTAATGGGCTCATGACATGCATGCTTCTGTGTGTGTGAGAGAGATTAAACCGGAGACCTAAATATGTCCTGTTTCTTGTGCAGCAAAATCTTGATCTGCAAGCCATCGAAATTAAATGGACTGACGACATTGCAATTTCGTCCGAAATCTTCATAATGCCATGCACGCTCTGTTGGCTTCCTTCTAAATTACTAACTTTTAAGTTTTCCACACTTTTGGATATTTATTAAGGTATCAGCATGCAAATGCTTAATTCGCGACTGCACTAAAACACGATCAATCTACTGAAAAAGTTAGAAAGAAATTCGCATCCAAGGTTAGATAGGCTTTTCAAAAAGATGGTGAAAACTACTAATCGGCAGGAGCATGTGCCTGTTAAAATAGTTTGGGTAAATTACACAAAACTACCTCAACTATTGGGGTCACGACAGTTTCAGACCTAATTTTTTAAAATTGACAATGTCATACAACATCTTATGAATTTGTGACAATGTCATACCTCTGTCAAATTTTCTGTTAGTTTTTCTGTTAAGTGCTGACGTGGCTAGAAACGGGGACCACTCAATAATCCAGCTGGATTAAAAAATAATTAAATATATTTTTAATAATAAAAAATTAAGAATAAAAAAAATAAATAAATAAATTTTCCTTCTCTCTCCTTCTCTCTCCTTCCTCTCTCCTCCTTCTTCTTCTTCTTCTTGGCCGAAACTGGGTGTTTGAAATTTTTTATTTTTTATTTTTTTTTTGTTCTTCTTCTTCTCCCTCTTCTTGGGCCGAAACTGGGTGTTCAATTTTTTTTTTTTTTGTTCTTCTTCTTCTCTCTCCTTCTCCTCCTTCTCCTTCTTCGGCCGAAACTGGGTTCAATTTTTTTTTTTTTTTTTTTTTGGTTTCTGGTTGCAGGTAGAGGGAAAAGGGGGGTGGTTTCTTTTCTCCTTCTCGTTTGGCCCAAGAAGAAGGAGGAGGAGGAGGAGGAAGAACAAAAAAAAAATAAATAAATAAATAAATAAAATTCGAACACCCAGTTTCGGCCCAAGAAGAAGAAGGAGGAGGAGGAGGGGAGAGGAGAAGGAGAGAGAAGAAGAAGAACCAAAAAAAAAAAAAAATTGAACACCCAGTTTCGCCCCAAGAAGAAGAGGGAGAAGGAGAAAGAAGAAGGAGGGAGAAGAAGAAGAACAAAAAAAAAATAAAAAATAAAAATTCAAACACCCAGTTTCGGGCCAAGAAGAAGAAGAAGGAGGAGATAGAATGAGAGAGAATGAGGAGATAGAATGAGAGAGAAGGAGGAGAGAGAAGGAAAACATTTTTTTTTGTTTTTTTATTCTTAATTTTTTAATATTTTATTATTAAAAATATATTTAATTATTTTTTAATCCAGCTGGATTATTAAGTGGTCCTCGTTTCTAGCCACGTCAGCACTTAACCGAAAAACTAACAGAAAAATTGACGGAGGTATGACATTGTCACAAATTCGTAAGATGTTGTATGACATTGTCAATTTTAAAAAATTAGGTATGAAACTGTCGTGACCCCAATAGTTGAGGTAGTTTTGTGTAATTTACCCAAATAGTTTATACACACGAGTTACGTACATTTCAATTTATATAATATCAATTTTTCTTGAGATATTTAAAAAAATTGTAATGAGATGTGAAGAGTTCTCAAATTGGAAAGTTAAAAAACTTTGCATGTGCTTACAAGGAGTTAAGTTACTCCCTATGTATATTTGGCCAGAAATTTTAGGGTTGCCCGTCAACTTCCCTTCATATTATCAGAGTGCCTATTTGCCAAAAAAGTTTTAGAATTTACACGTTTAGCTTGAGTGTTGCTACACATAAAGGGACATGTGAGGATGTGAACTCTCTTTCTACATCGGAAAGTTAATGGAACTTGCATGTTCTTAAAGCGGTTAGGCTACTCTTCTTATTGCCAATTGATTTTTGGATGAAACCTCAAATTCCTTCAATGTTGCTACACGTGATTGAGCGTGTGAGAATGTGAAGTGTTATCTCACATCTGAAACTTAAAGAATCTTGCATGCGCTTATAAAGAGTTGGACTATTTCCCCTATTACCACTAATAATTATGAAGTGAAACCTCAGCTTCTTTCAATTACGGAAGACAAGAATCGAACAAGATGCTCAACTATCACACTTACATAGACTCCACTCTTGAGTCTAGCATTACATAATTAAGGGATCCGCAATTGAAGGGGGCTCTATAACCTTATATATCTAAACTACCTATTAATAGAATCTTTTTTATCAACCAAAAGAGGGTATAAAGACTATTTAGTCTTCTATTACAAAAAAATAAATAAATAATTGATGGGCAATAATGTAATTTTACAAACCAAATTTTGCTGTTTTATTATTGAAGCCTCACATGTGATTTTAGCATATATGTAATATTTTAAAAAAAAACCTCTCTTTCCCCTCCCACTCCTACTCCCATGTTCCCTCTCTCCATCTCTTTTTCCCATTTTAAAAACAAAAATCAAAATAAAAAATATTCATACACACAAAGTTTGTAGGCATATACTAGTGTCATATGTGGCTCGAGAATTATTATTATTATTTTGGTTAAAACGCTGCAATGTCAATCATACTCCAACATTGCTATCATGAAAAAAGACTATAAGGTAAATTTATTAAAAACAACAACAAACATGCAAATGTCAAGAGGGACATGAAGCCTAACCCTGACCTTAAAAAAGCCATGAACAACAACCCAAAACCACTTCTAACATAACCTATAGCAAAGAAACTGAAAAATTATGAGACTAAGTAGATGCAAAAAGGAGGGCATGAATCCGACAAATGAACACCAGGGTGATCAATACCATAATTGGCTAGACAGTTAGCAACTTGATTACCCTCTTTAAAATTAAGAGAAAGATGAACTTGTAGAAGATAATAAAACATTAAAACTCCACAATTATGCTAACGAACTAAAAGCCACCAAGGCACCGTCGTCAAAGAAGACGAAGATGAAGAGAGAAAGTGAACACCTCAATAATTTTGGAGCCTTTGCAGGATGTCCATGATGTTGACACCTCAATAACTTTGGAGCGTTTGTAGGACGTCCATGAAAGCCAACAAAATGAAGAATGTAAAGCTCTTCCACTAAATTCTTCATAAAACCAGAATTAAGAGAATCAACCAGATTCTCGTTATTATTCCGTAATTTTCTCATTTGAGATTTTGAAATCACCAAAGTCATATCATCCTCAACTTGGTTAGAAATATTATTTGCTCGATCTAAATCATTGTTTCCGCGCTCATCAACATTACTTAAAAAGCGTCTTCCTCCGCCGTAGTGTACCAATCATTGACTTTTGTATTTCAGAAGAGTAGTGCTATACTTACCATCTAGTTATATCATCACGTATACCATCTCTCTAATAGAAGTAGAGTCCGTCAACTATTGTGGGTCTCATCTCTATTAGAGTGATGGTACAAATAGATAGTAAAAATAATATTTTTGATTTCATAATGAACTTCAGGTGATAAAGGATGACTCACCACCTGAACTGGAAAACCAGCTTGAATTGAATTATTAGCACTATTTCTCCCAGAGAACACGAGAAGAGTTTACCTGAATACCTCTAATGGGAGAATCATTCGGAGAATCTGAAACCTGTTTGGAGGTTGTATCATTGTCATCAACTAAACCCTCCACAAAATGTGAGGGAGAAGCCTCATTCAAACCTCTCGCACTCGAGATGGTATCATTACTAACCAAACTTGACTTAGCCAAGTGACTAGTAGGGATGGGCAACGGTTATGGCAGACGGGTAACCACAGTTATTTACCCATAACCGTTTATCCGTTGGGTAATTGCATAAACGGTTATACCCATAACCATAACCGTTTATAACGGTTATCCATACCCATAATCGTGTACCCATTTAGCCATAATCATTTACCCATTTAACCATAACCATTTACCCGTTTACCCGTTTTTGAACCCGTTTATCTTTGTTTATCGTTTGGGACACCCTGGACGTGACATGATGAGCCGTATCCTCAAATCTTCTCACGGGCATAAATTACATTCCTATGCTGGGGTCCCGACATGCCAAGCGTGTTCTATAGGGAAGTTGAATATTCAACCCTCCCACACAAAGATTATTCACGACCCCCCTAAATTTCTTCAGAGGATTCAAGGGGACATTTGTGGACCTATCCAACCAACCTGCGGACCATTTAAATATTTTATGGTGTTGGTTGATACATCGACAAGATGGTCACATGTTTGCTTGTTGTCCACACGTAATGCCACGTTTGCTAAACTCCTAGCTCAAATCATTAAGCTAAGGGCTCACCACCCTGATTATCCGATCAAGTCGATTCGATTGGATAACGCTGGAGAGTTTACATCACAGACTTTTGACGAGTATTGCATGTCAGTAGGGATTGATGTGGAACATCCTATGCCCCATGTTCACACCCAAAACGGCCTGCAGAAGCTTTCATAAAGCGCCTTCAAATGATAGCTCGGACTTTGGTTATGAGAACCAAACTGCCGGTATCTGCCTGGGGCTATGCAATACTGCACGCAGCTATGTTGGTCCGCCTGAGGCCCATCGCTACCCAACCACATTCACCGTTACAGTTGGTCACTGGATACAAGCCTGATGTCTCGCATTTACGGGTGTTTGGGTGCGCCATTTATGTGCCAATAGCGCCGCCATTACGTACTAAAATGGGTCCTCAGAGAAAAATGGGAATCTATGTCGGTTATGATTCGCCATCAATTGTTCGATAACCCTTGACAGGAGATCTCTTTACCGCATGTTTTGCGGATTGTCACTTTAATGAGACAGTCTTCTCGTCGTTAGGGGGAGATAAGCATGCTAACATTCCCGTAGAACGCCGCGAATTGTCGTGGTATGCTCCCACTATGTCTCATTTAGATCCCCGCACTACCCAGTCTGAAACTGAGGTGCGTCGAATTATAGTTCTTCAGAGCATTGCTCAAAGCATGCCGGATGCTTTTAATGATCTAGCAAAGGTGACAAGATCACATATACCCGCTGCAAACACACCTGCAAGGATAGATGTACCCCGTGTACGTCAACAACCCGTCTGGGAAGGCCGGGCCGTCCTCGAAGGTGGGGAGGCCGTACCCTCCACGCGGGAAGGTACATTGGCGGCTAGCCAATCATCTGCTCCGACCCTGAAGCGTGGCAGACCCCCTGGTTCAAAGGATTCACAACCCCGGAAGAGGAAAACGGCACCAACTAGTGACCCTAGTTTGAATCCGACCATCACTCACTCATCCGTCGCAACGCATGAGGTTATTCTAGATTACGGTGATGCTTCAGACGAAACATGACGGCCTCTCGAGAATCGCGAGATTTCGGTCCACTACACAGTATTGGATGAGGTTTGGAATAGGAATGAGATGATCGTCGACGATGCATTCGCGTACTCAGTAGCTACTGACATCATGCTTAGCGATGACATTGAACCACGTTCCGTCGATGAATGCCGACGTAGAACCGATTGGTCAAACTGGAAACAAGCAATCCAGGTCGAACTCGATTCACTCGCAAAACGTAAGGTATTTGGACCTATCGTTCTTACACCACCACGAGTGAAGCCTGTTGGCTACAAGTGGGTTTTCGTGAGGAAGCGTAATGAGAATAAAGAAATGGTGCGATACAAAGCACGCCTCGTAGCGCAAGGCTTCTCTCAACGCCCTGGAATTGATTACGAGGATACGTATTCTCCCGTAATGGACATCATAACGTTTCGCTACCTAATCAGTTTGGTAGTTTCCAAAAAACTGAATATGCAGCTTATGGACGTGGTAATCGCGTATCTCTATGGGGATCTAGATACGGAAATCTACATGAAAGTTCCAAAAGGACTTCCACTGACTGGTTCAAATAGTTCTAGACCACGGAACACTCTCTCAATTAGGTTGAGGAGGTCACTCTACGGATTGAAACAATCCAGGCGGATGTGGTATAACCGTCTGAGTGAATATTTGACGAGTCAGGGTTATGTGAACAATGAACTATGCCCATGCGTGTTCATAAAGAAGTCACATTCTGGATTTCCAATCGTTGCAGTTTATGTCAATGACATGAACCTCATCGGGACTCCCGCAGAGCTTGAGGAAATTGCTGCACACTTGAAATTAGAATTTGAGATGAAGGATCTTGGGAAAACTCGATACTGGCTCGGCCTGGAGATCGAGCATTGTTCGGTTGGAATCCTAGTACATCAATCGAACTACACCCAAAAGGTGTTGCGAAGCTTCAATGAGGATAAAGCGAAGCCTTCGAGCACACCCATGGTCGTTCGGACTCTAGATGCTAAATGAGATCCTTTCCGTCCAAAGGAGGATGAGGAAGAGATTTTGGAACCCGAAGTTCCTTACTTAAGTGCAATTGGGGCTTTATTGTACTTGGCTCAGTGCACTAGACCCGACATCTCCTTCGCTGTGAATCTATTAGCTAGATACAGCAATGCGCCCACACGCAGGCACTGCAATGGTGTTAAAGACATTTTCCGCTACCTCACAGGTACTACGGATTTGGGCTTGTTCTATACCCGTAAATCTTCGAGTGGTGCCGCCCCCTATAGCCCTTGGATCGATTCTCGCCTTGTTGGTTACGCAGATGCTGGATATCTGTCTGACCCGCATAGAGCACGTTCTCAAACGGGTTATGTCTTTACCGTTGGGGACACCGCTATATCTTGGAGGTCTACCAAGCAAACGCTAGTCGCGACTTCGTCTAACCATGCTGAGATTCTCGCCCTGCATGAAGCATCGCGTGAGTGCTTTTGGCTGAGAGAAATGATGGAGCGTATTCGAAGCACTAGTGGTCTTACATCAGTCGTTGACGATCTTTGAAGACAATGCAGCATGTATCGATCTTTGAACACCAAGCACATAGCGCCGAAGTTCTTTTACTCACACCAGCAGCAGCAGCATCAGAACATTGAAGTCAAGCAAATCCGTTCCCAGGACAACCTGGCCGACCTCTTCACCAAGTCGTTGCCCAAGTCTACATTTCAGAAGCTCGTCCAAGGAATCGGTATGCCTAAATTGTCTGAATTAAATCGTTTGTAGTTCTCTTATTTAGAAGTTATGTCTAACTCAGGGGGAGTATCCAGAAGCATACTCACATGATCCTAATGTACTCTTTTTCCTACGATTAGGAGCATTTTTCCCACTAGGTTTTTGCTACCTAACGAGGTTTTAATGAGGCACCCATCCTGGGATGATCATACTTCGTTGAGTTCACTACACTCGTCCAGTTTGACGTTTGTTTAAGACATTATGCATATTTTCTTACTTTTCCCTTAGTCTATGGGTTTTCCCCATTCCTTGGGTTTTACCATAGCATGGTTTTTGTGAGTTTTTACACATGCATACTTCAACGTAAATTTGAGACTCGCGATTGCCTGTTGTGCCGATGACTTCATCAACTATTCTACCTTATCTGCTGAAGATCTGATTCGATGGTTTGTTGAGTATTTACACACTCAGGCATATTTAGAATAGGAATGTGATTGTGTAAATCCTGGAGAATATGGGATAATATCTTATATTCCTATTAGGACTAGATTACCTATTAAATGTTGTAATCCTAAAGGGAAAGTTATTTACCCTTTCTACTACTATAAATAGAGGCACAATGGAGTGAATCAAAACACACCTCACAATTAAATCAATCTCTCTTCTCTCTAAAGTGGTCGGCCTCTCTCTCTCACTCTCTCCCTAGATCGCTCAATCAATTAGGCCTTCAACAAGATCAACAATATTTATGTTAATTATAAACAGGTCAATCATGTATTGTGATACTTAAATGCATTTAAAATAAATAAAAATTACAAAATCTGCAATTACAGCTGGCACCCACTTCAACTAACACTCTATTTCTTATAGTTTTATATTTGGAATAAGTCAATATGGATCAGAGACTGCAATGCAGTGTATGTTTGCTAATTCTGTTTGTTACATTTGGATTCAGACACTGAGTTGCAGTATCTATTTATTGGTTTCGTTTTTTCCATTTGGATTCAGACACTGAGTTGTGGCTTCATCAGTTCGATTCTAATTCCTCCTCATTCCAACTTCTCATCAATTCAATTCCTCATATTTTGATTACAGTTACGTAAACGAGCCCCAAAGGTTCCAATTTGTATTCCTTTTCAATGGTTATCTCAAGAGATTCGATTCTCTTTCATGCTAGGTGAGAACGAGAACTCGATTTCGAGTGAAATAATTGAAGTTAGTTGCAACCAGATATTTTCACAAATGATGAAATTACCAATTTTCCCTTACTCTTCAACGTTCCGCAAAATCATCGTTTTAGCTCCAAATGTAAAGGAGTTGGGAATAGAGAAAAAGTAAATGCAAAGGACTTAGGAATAGGAAAAAAGTAAATCTAAATTCACAAAAACATTTTTTTATTTAAATATATCAAATCAGAGGGCACAAAAGCCTTTATTGTGTATTTGTAAATTAATATAAAAAAATTCTCTGACATTATAAGGACAAACAAGATGAACACAAAAATTTGTGTTCAAATTTTAGTAGGCACAAATACATGACACAAATTAATGTGCTTTTTTGTTAGAGGACAAATTTGAGATATTTTGGTGTTCAATGGAACTTAAAAAGCGCAAATATGTATTTGTGTTCAATGAAAATGATAAGGGCACAAATCAATTGTGTTCTTAGCCCATTTTTCTTGTAGTGAAGCACCAACACTATTGCCCTCTTGTTGACTTCAGGAATCAGTTTTAACTTGGATGGGATCCCTATTACTCTCATTGCGCTTCACCACGACACGTGATTTTATATCTTCCTTCTCAATCACTTGCCGGCGCTTAATATCCGTTGCAGTAACAATATAAGTAGCAGGTAGATGCCCAATTTTTCCACAAACTATACAAAAATTAGGAAGCTTTCATATATAATCTCCATAAACAAAACCTATCCACTGTCACGTTCAACCGTAACTAAAATAAGAGGCTTTTTAGATAGATCAATGTCCACTAATATTCGGGCCTCCACACTAAAACTCATAGAAGCTGTAGCACGATCCACTTAGCTAGGTACTCAACCTCTCCGAGCTATTTCCATGAGTGTTTGAGGTTCCCAATATTCCAACCCCAAAATCATATAGCCGAATCCAAAATTGAGAACGAGCCAATTCTGTTTGGAGGGTGTGACACTACCACAAAAATGGCCACTGTGCACAATAAATTATATGTGCCATTTGATGCCAAAAAGCACAAACAATTGTGCTCATAGAACAATAGCAACAATGCAGCAACTATATTTGTATTTGTGCCCTCTATGAGCGTCACCATCGCTAATAGCACACAATATCGCTATTTGTGCTCAAAGAGTTCAGGCACAATTAACAACCTATTTGTGTCATAATTCTGACAACCATGTCAGATTGTCAGGTGACAGAATCATATGCGCACAATTTTCAAATTGTGCCGAATAGGTTCTATTTATAAAAAAACTATTAATGTAGAAAATTTCAAATTTTTTTAAAATCAACAAATCCCACAATATACACATATTTCAATTATTTACAACAAATCCCACGTAATTAACAACCAAGCCATTCTTCAGAATCCTATTCTCCCCCACTGCACTGCAGATGTTGGACCCAAGTTCTTCGTGCAATGAAGCTCACTTAACCCATTCCCTTCTTGCTTAAACTTAGAGACTCCCACAACTTTTTCTGAATTGAAAATAAATCGTAGTTGAATAAGAATCTTAGTAAAAAGCATAGACTAAGAAATATTTATACCTTACAAATAGCATCCATTTCATCAAAGATTATCGCATGCAAACAACTCTGGTCTCCAGGGGAATTAAGGACATAATGAGATCAGAAATTATTGAAAAACCAGCCTAAGTGCACTTGACATGTATATATTTCCCTTACCGCAAGCCCTTTGATCATTCTCAGCATCAGCAAATAGATTCCTAACATTTTTCTCAGTTTCACCAACTTCCTCAAAACTTCGGGGCCATTAACAATCTAGCACAGTTCACAAAAACAGAAATCTCATCAATCACCAATGCAGATAATAACTAACTTATCTAAGGATAAGTTGCATATCCAAAATCATTCAGACATGCTCAAGTAGCTTTGTTACAATAATGTACTAGCATCAAAATGATGTGTTAAATCATGATTCAACATGGTTCAATGTTTACAACCAACAGAATTTAATCGATTCATTACTAAGCCTATTATGAAAAATAAGAATACAAGATTGTGACAGTGAGTATCTAGTTCTTAATTTTATCTTAGTTTCATGTGTCATCAATTGGTAAGTCTTATTTGAAATTACAGCTGAAACATAGAAAAGTAATCATTCAAATGAACAAAACAAATCTTAGTCCTAAGAGATTTGGAACTCTCATAAATTTAATAATTAAAGAAAAAGGTGGATCAAACTCCAAATCTTTGGTTCTTTCTTGTTCAACATCTTTCCAATTTGACGAGCCATGAGAGTTTTTAAAGTACCAGGTGGCCCAGCATACCCTTTACATGCTTGATCCCTTATCTGGAAGATTAAAGTCTTTCCAGTAAGGAGTGTGGTATAAAGTTATACTAAAAAGATATCAGTGCAACTAGAAGAATCAGTTATCTTACTTATTCGTCACGTGAGGAGGGAAAACGTGGGATGCAAAAGCTCTTTGAAATATATCTGCAAACTCAGCACCTTAGCCACCAATTCCAAGTGTTTGAAGATTAAACTCCTTGTGCCTGACAATGTTGCTACTTGTAGCTTCATGCTGATTTACAATCTGATGAATACAGTTCAGAATATCAAATTAAGAAACAATTGAAGAGATATGATATCTACACCCTTAGCAAGAGTAAGGCCAATCCTTTTCCAAGAGAAAGAGATATTACCTAACACCGACATCATCGACACTGGCGAAAGCCATACCGGTTGAGAGAACAACAAGGCCACAAGCTAGATAGCCATACAGGTACTGATGATCACGACAATGATAAGTCCATAAATACCCAACAATATAAAGTTGTGTTAATGACTGATTAGCAGCTCTTGATCAAAGAATGTAAACAAACAACTTTATAGATTAGATTATGTCTTTGTTGCACTGTAATACAAAAGAAAGAAAAAATCACAACCAATTTTAATACAATCAATTCAAACATTACGCACAAACTAAAAATTCTAGAACACTAGAAATATGGAAAGGAAACTAATGCAGATACTATTTGATTAAAAAGAATTAATTAACAAAAACTTTAAAGTCATATAATAGATAATATTTTAAAATTGCAGAAGTATAGAGGTAGGGTTACATTCCACGTGAAAAACCACAGGGGTATGAACTATGTTTCTCTCAGGTTTTCAACACTCAAAAAATTAGAGGACATAATTAAGTATAAATTTAACTGAAATCAGCTCAAATACCTCCAAGCTTATCATACAACTCTACAGCTAGCTAACAAAAATACCGACTATCCAATTTTGAAATTCCAGTTGATCGATCACAAGGCATCAAAGGTCAAAAACAAACCCCTTAACCATCTAAACCCCTTTGCCTCAAAATACTGTGGAATCCCAAAAAATTACGATAAATTTGAGAAATTAAACAAACAAAAAAAAAAAAAAAAAACTTGATTGCGAATTAGGGAAAATATAAAACAACTACCTCCTTATGGCATTGATCTGAGGAACAGTGAAGACGATGGTGCTTCCTCAGAATCTTAGATCGGATCTCAGACTTCACATGCAATTTCTTCTCTCACCAAGCCCAATCGCCCATGGGAAAATTGACCCCTGTCTCTTGCAGAAGCAACATCTTCTCTCGCCAAACCATAACGCGTGTTTAACAAGTGACCCACTCCTCTCGTTGAGGCTGAACGTGAATAAATCACCTCGTGTCCCACATCATATTTCTTAGGAAGCACCTTTGATTCTGAAACCCTCTCCATGCCTAATAACCGTGTATCTCATAGAAAAATCATCCAGCAAAAATCTACAAAGTAAATCAAGATTTAGCTTACCCGAATCCTTCGCATATATAGTCAGATCTTAATGTAAGTGAGAGAGGTAGAGAGAGATGCATAGATTTTGTTTGGTTGAGAAAGGGAGAATTTGGGTAGAGAGAGACAGAGGGAGGGGTTAAAGGGAGAGAGGGGGAAGTGGGGTGTGGCGTCTGGGTAAGGAGGAAAGTGGGGTGTGGGTGGGTTAACTGAGAGAGAGAGAGAGAGAGAGAGAGAAGGGTATGTGTGGGCCATAAGTATATGAAAAATAATAAAAAATAAATAATTGTGTCTTTAGAGGTAAAAAGTTGGCACAAATGATAACTTGAGTCCATTATTTTTATAATGATGTCTTGAAAAAATATTTGTGCCAAATTTCTAGAGGAATGGGCACATTAATTAGTGCATTTATACAAAGGAAACAAATACAATTTTTTTGTGTGTAAAATTGGTTAGTTACCCACAAAATAATTAATTGTGTCCTCAATTTTGTATCCATAGGTCATTTTTGTTGTAGTGTGAAATTCGGGGACCACTAAGAAATTTTAAAGAATCCAAGATTAAGATTGAGAGTACCAACCACCCAAACTCGTCTCATGTCTTCAACATTATAAAAAAGTAGAAAGAAGAAACCTATGGGTGGGCATTAAGAAAACAAATCGAACTGCGACAAAATAAACTCTGAAAAACCGTGTTGACTAAGAAATGTCAACTTATGTTCAAAAATTGAACCGAACCGTTCATACCGGTTCTGGTTCTCAAGTTGGTAGAACCGCTTAAACCACTTCTAAATAAGTGCCTATTTAAACTGCTTCTAAATATGGGCAGGCGCCTAGGCAGCATAGGCGGATTTATGTAAATTTATTATATATCTTGTAAATAAGTGTCTATTTACACCTTTAAAAAAAAAAAAAAAAAAAAAAAAAAAACCTATACTTGTATAGATAATAAAATAATGATAAAATGCAAATTAGGTACATCATTTCCATAAGTATTGGATGAACTTGTAGTAAATCTACCATTTGCAAATTAGGTACACCATTTCCATAAGTATACCACCATGAAACCAAAAAAGAAAAAAGCACACAATTAATAAAAAATATATATATAAAAAAAAAAAACCACCAAGGACCGCCTAGGTGGCGCCTAGCTCTCTGCCTAAGCCCTCCTAGCCCGCCTAGCTTCCAGCCGATTTTTCCAAACGCCTTGCCCAAAATCGGGACGGGGCCCCACCGCCTAGAGCCTAGGTGCCGCCTAGGCCAATTTTTAGAACAGTGGTGGATGTATATTTGTATTATGAATGTCTATGTGCATTTGAATTGTGTTTTTTTTTTGTTTGCTTGGTGTCAATTTACATTTTGATTTGGCATTTGAAAAAGATATGTTTTGTTTGTAACTTTGTATAACTATTTTAGAAGTCGTATTTGATTGCAAGCATGCAAAAAAAAAAAAAACAAAAACAAAAGCAGGTAAACTTTAAATACCTTTTTTATTTGGTATTCAAATGATTTAGTATTAGGAATCGTAAATCAGCATGAATTGAACCAGAATCGGTATGAATTGAACCGTACAGTTTTAGTAATAAATTTAAGCGGAATCGCACCGAACCGTTGATGTTTCCTTGTTTCGGTTCCAAATTGAGGGTTAAGTCGCACCAAACCACACCGTGCCCAGCTCTAAAGATGGACTTGAGTTTATTTTTAAGATTAGTAATTAGAAAGGGTATAGAACCCTTATGTAAAAGGACGCGACCAATCAAAGGTTGTTTGCAATGGTCCAAGCCTTTGGCAAAAACGTCCTCAGAGATCTTCACTGATACATATCCCTCATTTTCACGTGGGTTTCATAGGGACAACAGCTGGTTCATTGCCGACAAAACTCCAAGGAACAATAGGCGAGCAAGGACCAGAGTGGAGATTTTGGAGCAGGCGTAATAGCTTGGTGGCAGCCACAAAAACCCTAGCAGAGGGTTACTTTTCATTCCCCCAAGACTAGTAAAATCTTAAACCAACCTGGATTCAGGCAGAATGATAAGTTGATATTATACTATATATTTTGCCCCATTTTTAGTATTAATTTATTGGTTATTTTGTGATGATTTTGAAACTTTTTTTATATTCTTAATATAGGACATTCGACTTCTTTTTTGAGCAAAAATGATCAAACATATGAATTTTGGAGTGATTTCAATTGGAGGATGTTCGTGAGTCTTTCAAGATAATTGTATCAAAATTCCAGATTTTTCTACCAAGCCGTTTGACCTTGGTGAAGAAAAGAAAGCCCAGCGCGCAGCTTTCCTATTTTGACATTTTTGGACGTTTTGGGTATTTTGGAGGTTAAGATGACATATTTTAAGGAAGGTTCCTTCTAAAGATTTGTTGGGGACGTCTTCAACTTTCAAAAGAGACATTTTGGAATCATATTGGAGTTGATTTGGTTAGTCAAAAGTCTTCTTCTTTTTTTTTTGGGTAAATTACACTTTACCACCTCAGGTTTGGGGTCGATTTCAATTCCTTACAACATCTTTAAAACATTTCACTTTCATACCTCAAGTACTATTTTATTTCAGTATAATACATTTGTTACATTTTTCATCCATTGATCCGTTAAGAGCTGATATGGCTGCCAAATGTGTGCTACGTGGCAAAAAAATAATTTTTAATTAAAAAAAAATCTAAATCTTCTCATTAAAAAAATAAAATAAAATAAAATAAAAACTGAAAACGCAGAACCCACCCCCACTTCCCCGCAACCCCTCCTCACCCCTCCTCACCCCTCTTCTCTTCCCGAGCCTCCCAACCACCTTTCTCTCCTCCACTCTCTTCATCTCCCCTCCCATCCAAAAACCCACCCCACCCCTACCTCCCCCCCCCCCCTCAACCCCCCACCTTCCCTGAGTCCTTTCTCCTCTTCACCCCACCCATTTTCTCCCTCCTCTCATCTGCAACCCCACCCACCTTTAGCAAACCTAACTCCATTTGGAAACATAAAAGTAAAAAGAAAGGAAAAAACTTTGACCTTCCTCAGATTCATAATTCCCAGGAAGTAGACTTACCAGAAAAACAAAGGAAAACTTTTATATTGATTCCATCTCCCCCAAAACCCACGATGAAGTTCAAAAGATTCCTGTCAATCCCAATCTTTATGGTGATTTTGTTAATTGGTACTGTGTGTTACATCACGGTTTTCATCTTCATTGACGGTTGGGTTGGATTGAAGAGCTTCGCTGGTTCTTTGAACGCTCTGGTTTGCATTTCCTTGGCATCTCACTGCCTCTTCTCCTTCTTTTGTTGTGTTATCACCGACCCGGGTCACGTTCCTGCTTCCTACGTCCCTGATGTTGAACATAGTGTGGTCTCCGATCAAGAATCTAAGAAAAATGTAAGCTTTTTTAGGTCGCTTATTTGGTATTGTCTGTTTGGTTGGTGAGAAAATTGAGGGAAAGATAATGAATTGAAGTTTTGGTTTTAATGCTTTAGGTTTGGATGTTGAGTAGAATGTAAGTTTTGAGTGGTATGTTAATGGGTTATTGAGACTGTATATAATTAGTAATGTATTACGGATTTGATGAATGATTTTGATGCTCGTTTCGACTAGGGGTTTGCTAAGGGTGGGTGGGATTGCAGATGAGAGAAGGGAGAAAGGGGGTGGGTGTGAAGAGGAGAAAGGGCTCGGGGAAGGTGGAGGTGGGGGGGGTGGGGTGGGATGAGGTGGGTTTTTGGTTGGGAGGGGAGGTGAAGAGAGTAGAGGCTTGGAAGGTGGTTGGGAGGCTCGGGAGGAAGAAGAGGGGTGGGGAGGGGTTGGAGGTGGGGGTGGGTTCTGCGTTTTCATTTTTTTTTAAATTAAAAAAAAAAAAAAAAAAAATTTGCCACGCGGCACACATTTGGCAGCCACGTGGCACAAATGTGGTAGTCACGTCAGCTCTTAACGGATGATGGAAAATGTAACGAATGTATTATACTTAAATAAAATAGCACTTGAGGTATGAAAGTGAAATGTTTTAAAGATGTTCTAAGGAATTGAAATCGACCCCAAACCTGAGGTGGTAAAGTGTAATTTCCCCTTCTTTTTTTGTTTCTTTTTCTTTTTTTTTCTGAAGTCTGAATTTGACTTTAAATAAGAAACCTTTTATAAGCTAGTTTATTATTTTATTATGTTTCCTAAGCCTTTTTTAGGTGGGATTTTATGTTCACTAGTACAAAAACACCTTTGCGCGACGCACACTTGCGCGACGCAGCAAAATTAGTCGCGCAAAGTATGTTTGCGCGACGCCAAATACAAAACGTCGCGCAAACTGTCTTTGCGTGACGGTACTTTGCGCGACGAAGACCGACGTCACGCAAACCAGTTTTGCGCGACGTAGGAGCACTGACGTCGCGCAAAACTGGTTTGCGTGACGTCGGTCTTCGTCGCGCAAAGTTTTGTGCGTCGCGCAAGGTTTTGGCGCCAAACCAATATTACTTTACCGCTTTTTCATTGACTTTGCGCGACGCCGGCCACCTACGTCACGCAAAACAGCTTTGCGCGACGTCACCTACGTCACGCAAAGCTGTTTTGCGCGACGCTGATGAACATGCGTCACGCAAAGTTGTTTTGCGTGACGTAGGTGACGTCGCGCAAAGTCAACGACTTTTTTCAGAACATTTAATCAGTTTGGGAGGTAGAAACTGCAAACTAGTTGCAGCAACTACCTCCCTCCCCCATCTCTCTGCCGGTGAAGCAACATGAACGGGTATGTATGCTTGTCCATTGCTATTAGTGCAGCTAAATCTCTTAATGGGGCTTGTCCATTGCTATTAGTGCAACAAATGTTCCTTTTTTCTCCTTACATGATTTTAGAATGGTTTTAGTAGACCCCAGCATATCTTGAGGTTGAGAACAAAATCACAAAAGTTTATAATATTTATTTTATGAACTTTTGGCCTCACCATGGCCCCAGACCAGTCATGCTTCTTCAGCCTTCAACAAAGCAAATTTTTTGTTTATTAGGAAGGCTGCCCACCCTACAAATTAGATTTGTTCTTAGGATTCATACTCCACGTTTCTATGAATCCATATGTGCGAGTTTGAAGCTCAAATTTAGTAATGAATCCATTGCTTCCCCGTGATAAGGCATTCCTCTTCAACCCACATAATCCTAGGTTCAAACAATTTTCTCTCTCCATAGTTTAGATGAACTTATTGTAAATTATCTACCATTTCCCTTATCAAATCCAATCAACGAAATCCATTGATTGCCCCTCACTGACTTAACCATGACAAACAAACATTCCATGTTAAGCACGCATGGTCCTTACTCATTGTTGCTTCAATCAATGGCAACTGTTGGAAGAAGTTTGTTCCCAAAATTACATATTTGTTCCCAAGTTACATATTTGTTCCCAAATTACATACTTCCATCAACATTTGCTTTTGAAAGAAACTAATTATTACACCAATATAGTTGTTTACATATGTATTTTGTAATAGCCTGCAGCAATGGGGCAATGGGAATTTCAATATGCTTCGTCCTCGACGAGTACGTCCTTTTAATCACGCATTATACACTCCCGCTCTCGCCTTTACAGGGAATGCTGTTGCAGTGGCAATAATAAGTCACTGCAGTGCACGTCACAATAACAAGCCATTGAATGTGGATTCTGCACTTCTATGAACACCCCAACATAACAAGCCTACACAATCAGAACATAAATCATCATTTGCCAATTGCTAGTACCATGGCTATGCTCACAAGTCACGATCCATCACTTGGTCTTATCAATAATTATCATTAAGTTCTAATTAGTTAAATTGATTGGTTTAGCAACATATAGTTACTTATAAAACCCAATTAACAAATTTAGTGTTTTAATTGATAGGCATCATGAGAAAATGATATCCAATCACATGAACTTGGAAACTGCTAAAACTTTAACAAAGTGTGGTGAGTAACAAGGACATAGAGTGGCATGTAACAAGCATAGCCATTCACTCTTGAGTGCTTCAGGGGACAAGATCGTGTTATTGTCCATGGCCCCGATCTCAATATTAGCCTTGGACTTGAGCTCTGCCACTCTCTCTTTAGGAAAATGAAATACTACCCTCTGTGAAGAATTCGGAGACGACAATCCATGTCCAATTAGAGGCTTCTTGGTCATGATTTCTTGAATGTGAATAGAATTTCAATTTTATTCCCAAGCCATTGGCTTTTTATTTATTATTTTGTTCTAAAAGCTTTGGACGCAACATACAATGAAAAGAAGAAGAACAGCTGATTCAAAAACTTTATTCATATGAATGGTCTGGGCCCATGTTGAGGGCAAAATCACAAAAGTTCATAATATTTATTTTATTTTTGGTCTGGGGTGCATTCATGATTTGAGAATGGTTTTAGTAGACCAAAACTTTAGACGTACCAATTCGCTCTTGAAAATAATGAAATTTTATATCTATTGCAGTCGAAGATATCTAAGCGTAGACTCAGACTACCTGCCCTTGTCCATCCTGCTTACGCTACAGTGATGAAATGTTTTGATTTGCTAGGTGCTGCCGGTAGTTTCCGTTTCTGATTCATTTGAACAAGCAGGTAATCTTTATTAATTTTACCTATTAGGTACCTTTGCCTACTTGCTATGCCCTTTAGTACTGTTTATTAATTTTGCAGATGGGTTAACTTATATATTTACATAGAAGAAATTGTAAGAAATGTTGGTTTCCTCTTGAAATTTCCTTAATATGTATATTCTATGATATAATTAGTATAAACAAATAAAAACTAAGGCCATCAACATTATAGTTTAGAAGTATTAATATTTTGTGATTTAATTTATTTGTATGCACATATTTTTGTAATTCAATTACAAAATTGTTTTGTGTTGTACGAAGTTAATACTACTTAACTTTGTACATTTTTTTCAAGAAAAGCTTAGTTTCCCGTTTGAGAATTAGTTGGATTTCGTGCATGGATGAAAAAGCATGACTGCGGTCCAATTAATTCTTGAATTGTCCTATTTTTTGGACAGTTTGGGAATGCATAGTTATGTGTTGTAGTTTGCGGTTCACGGATTAGGTTTCGATAGCGGAAATTTTGGTAACATTTCCTGATGTTCTTCGAGTACACAGTGGATATTATGTATCTACGGTGTGCACTTGAAGAACTGTAAGGAGATGCTGCCAAAATTTGCCCACGTCGAAATTTAATCCATTGGAATCGTAAATTACGACACATAACTGTGCATTCCTGAATGGGATAGGCCCTTACCGGAGGAATAAGGTGACAAGACAATAGTTTACGTTGTTGTAATTCTTGTACTTTTATTGGGATTGCAGACAAAATGGACAAGCAGTGGATACAGAATCCGAATAGATGTGCTATTGAATACTTGGATGGAATAGATGAGTTCATTGAATTCGCAACTAGACACAACCTAGGTTCAACTCATATCCGATGTCCGTGTAGAAGGTGTAACAACTTATTAAGGGAAACATTTGAAAATGTTCGATTTCATTTAGTAAGAAATGGGATGATGGAGACCTATACTATTTGGTATCATCATGGAGAACGATTAGACCAAGCTTCGTCTTCATACGAGACACGAGTGGAGAATGTTGAATCTAATGTGGATCCTAATGAACAAGTTATGGATATTCTAAATGATGTTTATCCATATGCCTCGACCAACACCAATCAGGAAGGGGGAGATGACGATCGTCCAACCATGGACAGTGAAACATTCAAAAACTATGAAAAACTATTGAAAAATGCCAAGCAAGAATTATATCCGGGTTGCGATAACTTTTCGCTGCTCACGGCAATTGTGGAGTTGATGTATGGCAAGATCAAGTTTCGTTTGTCAAACAAGTGTTTTGATTACTTTTTGGGAGTTATCAAGAGGATGCTTCCAAAGGACAATTGCTTACCTGAAGATCATAAAAGTGCCCAAAAAGTGTTGAAGGGTCTCGGATTGGGGTATGAAAAAATTCATGCATGTGTAAATAATTGTATATTGTTCTATAAGGAGAACATACAGTTGGATAAATGCCCTGTATGCAATGAGCCGAGGTTTAAAATGACATCACAAAATAGAAAGACCAAGATTCCCCAAAAAGTAATGCGTTATCTTCCATTGAAGCCTAGGTTGCAGCGATTGTACATGTCGATGCATACCGCAACCGATATGAGATGGCATAAAGAAAGACGGGTAAATGACGATGTTATGAGGCATCCTGCAGACGGAGAGGCATGGAAAGAATTTGATCGGCTGTACCCTGATTTTGCAGCTGACCCGCGAAACGTCAGATTGGGACTTGCCACTGACGGATTTAATCCGTTCGGGGTTCTAAACCAAATCCAGAGCACTTGGCCGGTCGTCGTGTTTCCTTATAATCTTCCGCCTTGGAAGTGCATGAAAAAAGAATACATGATGTTGACTCTATTAATTACCGAAGATCCAGGAAAATCCATTGATGTTTATTTGCGGCCGTTGGTAGATGAGCTAAAAGATTTATGGGAAAACGGTGTTCGTACATATGATAAGTATACTGGGCAAATGTTCACCATGCGAGCAGCAGTGATGTGGACAGTAAACGATTTTCCAGCGTATGCAATGGTTTCTGGGTGGATGACTAAAGGTTATTTGGCATGTCCAATATGCAAGGAGAACGTAACATCGTCTTGGCATGCGAGAAAAGTTTGTTATCTTGGTCATCGTAGATGGCTTCCTTGGGACAACGAGTGGCGTCAGAACGATAAAGCCTTCCACGGCACGAAAGAGACTCAGCCAAGACCAAGAGAATGGTCCGGAGATGAGATTTTGGATCAGTTAAACAGTTTGGAATTTGGTCATTTCGGCAAAGGGGTTAGTAAGCCCAGACCAACTACACATCTGAACTGGACGCACAAGAGTATGTTATTTGAGCTCCCGTACTGGTCAAAGTTAAAATTGAGACACAACCTCGATGTTATGCATATTGAGAAAAATGTGTTTGATACTTTGGTTGGGACAATTCTAAACATTGAAGGAAAAACGAAAGACACGATTGAAGCTCGCCTCGATTTGGAACGAATGGGCATTAGGTCATCCTTGTGGATGAAGAAAGTTGGTGGTACATTGAAGAAAGCCCATCCCTTTTTTACAGTTAATCCAAATGGGAAGAAAGAGTTTTTCAACTTTATTTCTTCTGTAAAGTTTCCAGATGGGTATGCTTCCAATATCTCGCGTTGCGTGAACGTGAAGGGGTGTAAATTTTCAAACATGAAGAGTCATGACTGTCATGTGATACTCCAACGCCTTCTACCGGTTGGTATTCGACACTTATTGCCTCTTGATGTGGTGAAACCAATCGTGTTGTTGTCGAGATTTTTTTCGCAGTTGACTGCAAGGTGTTTGCGGAAGTCAGATGTTAAACAATTGCAGGACGACATTGTGAATGTCTTATGCAAGTTCGAACAGATATTTCCTCCAGCTTTCTTTACAAGTATGATTCATGTGATGATTCACTTGCCGGATGAGGCATTGCTTGCCGGACCAGTCAATTGCCGATGGATGTATCCAATAGAAAGGTACTTAATTAAGCGTCTATATATCTATATAACAGATTCATGATCAACGAACGCTTTGAATAATTTCTATCATACCTTTTATTTGTGCAGATATCTCGGTGAGTTGAAAAAGTGTGTTCGAAATAGGGCAAAGCCCGAAGGATCACTTGTGGAGGCATGGGTCGCATATGAGTCACTTACTTTTTGTGCAATGTATCTTCAAGATGTTGAGACAGCTTTCAATCGTCCTCAACACAATAATGATGGTGGTGTTAGAAAAGAGAAACTGTCTGTTTTTGCCCAAATTGCGCGACCATTCGGCGATCCTGTAAAAGGCGAATCGTTTACCAAAAAAGACATGGAGGTAGCGCATTGGTTCATACTCAACAATTGTGAAGAGGCTTTGACATACCTTGAAGAGCATGAACAGTTGATGAAGCGGGAACATCCTTCACATTTATATGCCAAGAAACACCGTGAATTGTTTCCTTTGTGGTTTCACGAACATGTAAGTTGTATGTGTTTTGAATTGAGCATATTTTCCAACTTGTTAATGCCCGTCTTTAAATTTGGTTATACTAACAGGTTAACTTGTTGTATATGTTATATTAGATGAGCAAATTGAAGGAATTGAATTCACCCTCTTACGATGAAGAATTATATAACTTAGCCAGAGGACCGCTTCACGTTGAGTTTTTCTCAGGTTGTCATGTCAACGGGATCAAGTTCTTGGGGGCAACACGTGATGACAAGTCGACTACTCAAAATAGTGGTGTCCACATCCCGGGTGCGGGCGACAGTGAAGACATTGATTTTTATGGCAAACTAACTAGTGTAGTACAATTGCTTTACAAAGACAGGTGTCAAGTGATACTGTTTAAGTGTCTTTGGTTTGATACAAACCCACATAACCGAACGAGTGTTAAGCGAGACCATGGTTTACTATCAGTAAACACTACCAGACGTTGGTACGATGAAGACCCATACATTTTGGCAACTATGGCGAAACAAATATTCTTTCTAGACGATCCTAAAGCCGGCAGTGGTTGGAAAGTTGTTCAGAAGATTGATCGAAGAGGGCTATATGATATTCCGGAACTAGATCATGATGACAACGATGAGAACATCGCTGACCAACAGTTATCATCTTTCATAGAAATTGGTGAAGAAACACTCCGGGATACTAATGTTGTCCAAGAACCGTTTGAAGTAGCTGGAGTTCCCGAATTCGAAATACCAATAGAGTCAATTTCAATTGACCTTGGTGATCTGCCACGATACAATGCACCAGAAGAGGCAAACGAAGATGAAGATGAATGGAAATCCGAAAATGATAGTAGTGAGGATAGTGAGAGTTATTATTATAGTTCGGATGAGGATTAATATAAACTTGTAAAGGAAAAACCAGGAGGCTGAGGGGAGGCAACACCACCATTGGTTTCAACCAAGGTATAACAATTGAACATTTCCATAGTTTTTATGTTCTGTGACACTTTGTCATAATGTCCAATACTAGTTTGTCAGTTTGATCTTTTTTATGTACAGAAAGATGGCAGCAGCTCGGATTATAACAGTTATCTGGATGTAAAGGTAAGTATAATTCTGATTTCATTTTGACATGTCATGGTTGTAGACCATAATAAAAGGGTCACAGTTTGATGACAACATTTTTAACTCAACGTTGTACTTGGATCCAATTTGTTGTCTTTTCATTTTTAGAAGTCAAATATTGACACAAGTTGTATCTACAGTTTGTTAAATTCCTGCATGTATTCCAATTCAAGTTTGGATAAGATGATGTTCTTTCTATTAACATTTTGAATCTGTTTGGCTATTTCAGGAAGCAAGCCGGAAATCAAAATAGGTAATATATCACTTCATTAACAACTTATTGTAATGTTTCCAATGGCATCATGGGACGGCGATTAAAATCTAAACAATACTTTGTTTCATCTTCAGGTCTTGCTGTAGGAGGTGCAATTATTTTCGGCATTTTCGTAGGGTTCTATGTAGTGAATGAACTGGTGGATCCTCATCTCGGGTATGAAACAAACTACTCCGTTAGGCGAATGACAACAGCTGTGGCAGAATTGGTACTTGGGTCTTTATCCAGAAGATATATGTACCTTTACAAGTGATGCTTGCACTTCTTTTATGGTTTCTGCTTTCGAACACAAGTCTGCAAAATCGGTAAAAGTGATTTCTTGTTTTGCAGCCCATTCTTCTAATGTGACTCGAGAAGCCACCACAAGAGCCACACAGTAACTATGAAAAGGATCAGCATGCAACATGATATTGTCAACGTAGGAGCACACTGAAAGAGCAGCCTCAACTTGTAAAGGAAACATTAGTCCCCGAGGAAAATCTGATGAAAAGTTGCATTCATCTTGCAGCACTCGTACCTTTCCTAAGGAGACATACTCCCCGTGCTGAAGTTTGACTATATCCTTCTTACGGTCAATTATCTCAAGACAACCATCACCATGAAATCGCCCTATGTCACCTGTATAGAACCATCTCATTCCTTTCTCGTCAACCTTTTTCACAAAAAAGCCAAAAATACAAAGTTCGCTAAAGTTAGGACTCCAATGAACAATTTTTCATTGGTGGGTAGATGCAACTGAAAAAAATGGTATGAAACCAAAAGTCTACCTTGTATGACTCTCTTGTTTTCTCTTCATTTTTGAAATAACCAAGTGTAACATTTGGACCACCAATGACTATCTCTCCACGAGGCATCGGGGTATCAGTATTCAGATATCCTCCTTCCGGCCAATCAATTAACGTCAATATCATCTTTGTGCCTTGGAAACAAAGTACAGAGCTCTTCTTAAGCCATTTGCCTTAACAGAAAACAAAAAACAGAAAAATCAATCTAGAAGTTCATAAATGAACACCTCCAAGCAACTTAAGTCATGATTAGGATGCCAAATAAGTTTCTATCTTTCATATTTCATTTTAAAGAAGAAGTTGTTGTTATCATTGGCATCTCTTAGAAACCTGAATATGTCCCACCAGTAATCTTCGACTGAATTCATAAGACTAGGATTGGAAAAGCAAATTATCAAGTATGTCATCCGCATTGAACCTCCAAGCAAATGATCAAGTAGTGCATATCTGCAGAACCAGTAAGCATGAGAGGAAAGTTCATGAATACATTACATGCATTGAAAAAAAAAACATTTAGTTGACATCCTCAGTTAAATGAGACTAATGTTCCCTCTTCTGTCCTTTGAGAGGGCAGAAGACCTTAAAACATTCTATATATTATTTTTATACTGCCAGTGGGAGTCTCTGTGCATGCGCTAAAATCACATACGAAATAGAGGAGCCTTGCCAACTAAATACATGAATAGTGGACATCTGGTTGAAAGAGAATTCAACTTCCAGGTGTAACTTGATAAAGCGAAAAGAAAATGACTTCACAGTATATCAAATAGACGATATACGAATTTGAGCACACTTGTCCTCTTGTTTCTATAAATGAAGGAATAAGTATTGGCACATTGTAAGATGCTGGAGAATTAAGTGTGAATCACTTGAATGCTTGACGCTATGGACCGGACATTCGTTATGGTCATCGATGCAACTTCCACAATGTCGATACATGTCCGTTCTCTGCACATAGAACTTAGGTCCAAACATACACAGACAGACTAAAGTTTGACAATTGGGGTGCCATGGCAGCTCACTTTGGCCAGAGCTACAACCAAAACTGAAATAAACCCAATGCTCTTCAAAGGCTATTACGTAAGCGGCATTTCATCAAACAGATGATGCGCATCAAATGTTAAGCTTATGTTCGTAGATTCAAAGTAGCCAAAGATTCAAAATTTACACTACCAATCATATCAAATTCGAAGCAGCATTTCATCGAACAGTTAACGGGCATCAAATTTTGAGGGTGGATTCATTGATTCAAGCAATTCAAAGAGCAAAAATTAAGAACAAAATTAAGAGTCTTACGAAAGCTGGACCAGCCACTGCAGAGAGATTAAGAAGTCGAACGCAGCGTTTCACTTCTGGCATGTTTACTTAACTTTTTTTTCTTTTTTTATGCCGAAGCCAATTGATGTTATCTGCATTTTAGTGTTTGGTGTGAAGGGGGAGTTGAAGTCAATTGTAGAATTACAAGGCACGTAAAATACCCAATTGATTTACGGATCTTCTTTGCGTGACGCACTGTACGTCACGCAAAGTGGGTTTGCGTGACGCACACCTACGTCGCGCGAGAACCCACTTCGCGTGACGTAGTAATGCGTCACGCAAACCCACTTTGCGTGACGTACAGTGCGTCACGCAAACCCACTTGACTTACGGACCTTCTTTAGTGTAAATAGATTACTTTTCCCCACATTATACCAAAGCTCAGTTTGATACATTTACTTGAATAAATACTCGTCTAATCACAACCTTCCTCGTAAGTAAAGCAATCTGTATAGTTAAGAATGTTCATAAGGTTCTGCATGCTTATTATGTTAGTCGCACAACTAAGAGTATTGCGCGAGTACCAAATCCTTCAAGTAATTGGAAGTTGGATCAAAGTTACTAAACTATATATGTCAATCAGTGATCATAAGTAAAGCAATCTTTGTATGTTTGTTTTTTATTAAGTATAACAGAAGATTTTGTGGTATCCACTTGTGTGGATTGTTTAAATTGAAGATCGAATTCATTCATTGTATTAATATAAGATCAAGGAGTGTATTTGTAAAAAATCATCAAAATCGGAGTTAAAATAACCGTTAAATCGTGATTTTTTTGTTTACAACCGTCGAAAACTTTTGTCCCGTTACCTGATCTCTGTATGTTTGTTTTTTGTGATTTTTGGCGTATACGATCTCGAAGCATACAAAAACAAGTTTGACGGTTGGATCGTTGAAACTCGTTTCGTACAATGCGTTTCCCTTCAAAATGGTACATTTACTAACACTTAGAGTTTAATTCTACTTTTATTAAGTATAACATAAGATTTTGTGGTATCCACTTGTGTGGATTGTTTAAATGGAAGATCGAATTCATTCATTGTATTAATATAAGATCAAGGAGTGTATCTGTAAAAAATCATCAAAATCGGAGTTAAAATAACCGTTAAATCGTGATTTTTTTGTTTACAACCGTCGAAAACTTTTGTCCCGTTACCTGATCTCTGTATGTTTGTGTTTTGTGATTTTTGGCGTATACGATCTCGAAGCATACAAAAACAAGTTTGACGGTTGGATCGTTGAAACTCGTTTCGTACAATGCGTTTCCCTTCAAAATGGTACATTTACTAACACTTAGAGTTTAATTCTACTTTTATTAAGTATAACATAAGATTTGTGGTATCCACTTGTGTGGATTGTTTAAATTGAAGATCGAATTCATTCATTGTATTAATATAAGATCAAAGAGTGTATATGTAAAAAATCATCAAAATCGGAGTTAAAATAACCGTTAAATCGTGATTTTTTTTGTTTACAACCGTCGAAAACTTTTGTCCCGTTACCTGATCTCTGTATGTTTGTTTTTTGTGATTTTTGGCGTATACGATCTCGAAGCATACAAAAACAAGTTTGACGGTTGGATAGTTGAAACTCGTTTCGTACAATGCGTTTCCCTTCAAGTTCAATGATATATATAACACTTAAGAAAAATATTATTATGGGTTTTTGTACATATAACACTTAAGAAATTGAGTGATATGTATGTAAAAAAAAATATTATTATGGGTTTTTGTTAGAAAATATATTATTCTGGGGTTTATGTAAAAACAAATTTGAAATTAAAAGGATTAAAATCACATTTTCAGTAATTCTTTTAATAATTAAAAAATAAAAATAGCTTTGCGCGATGCTTTAACACATTCGTCACGTAAAACAACTTTGCGCGACGTCAAATTGTATACCTACGTCACGCTAGTTGATAATTTTGGCGGTGAATAGTAAAAAATAGGCGCATTTTTTCAATTTTCCCGTAAACCTTCAGCGCTTTTTTTCTTTCCCGTATACCATATAGACCTCTATCGCTCTCCTTCCTGTGCTCATCTCTCGCTCTCTTCCTTCAAACCTCTCTCAAATCCTCGCTCCCGTATCCCTCTCCCACTCTCTAACCCTGATTTTCACTAACCCTCAAATCCTCGCACTCTCCCACTCTCGCTCAAATCCTCGCTCCTGATTTTCCCACTCTCTAACCCTGATTTTCACTAACCCTGATTTTCCCACTCCCACTCTCGCTCAAATCCTCGCTCCCTAACCCTGCCTCTTTCACCCACTCTCTAACCCTGATTTTCACTGGCGATCCCGACGATTTTCAGGTGTGTACTTTATATTTCTCTTATTTAAATCAATTTCTTGAACTTTGGTTTTGATTCTTTTCTTTCTTCTAATTTTTTCTTTGTTTTCATTCTGATTTCGATTGTGAAGTCGAATTTGTGCTTTGAAATTTCAGTTTTTAGGTTTATGATTTATAATTTAAGGTTGAGATTTTGGGTTTAGGGTTTGAGGGATGCGATTTTTTCAATTAGCCCAAGATACATAATTACCATCATGATACATCTTAAAATTGTGAAAGAACTATGATCGGGATTTTGGGTTTAGGGATTGAGGGATGCGAGTTTTATGTGACTTTTATATCTATGTTTAGGGATTTTGGGTTTAGGGATTGAGGGATTTTGGGTTTAGGGATTTTAGTTCTCTTGACATTTTTTTGGTGTCCACAAATGGTAGAAATCACTCCAATTATCCTGGTCCAAAAATTGTTAAACTGATTAAATTCTTAACATACTGTAATACTTTGCAGGTGAGATCTCTTGATAACCTTTATGCTTCCAGCCAATTCTGGGATTTTGCCGTAGGGTCATTATTTGGAAGCATTGATCCAGCCAATTCTGGTCTCAGCGTGAAGCTCGTGCAGGTGAGATCTCTTGATAACCTTTATACTTCCAAGTCAACCTCTGTTCCTTTAAAAATTCAATTAACTGTGCTGGCTTGAGTTACTCTCTTTGTTCATCAACGATAGCTGAAGTTTTTGATGGAACAAGAAAAAAAAGTGGAAAGATTGAAAACTAGGAAGAGTTATGGGCTATGTTTGAAAAAAATGTGGGGGGCTGAAGTTGGAATGAGACGTTTACCGTGACGTGTGAAGAAAGAATCTAATAAACTTAAAAGGAGGAGTCCATATATAAATTTGAATGCCTTGATGAAGACGTCTTCTCATGAAGATTTCATTCCTTATAAAGTATCTGTGGCATGTTATATAATTTTGTGTTATTCTGTTTTATTTTTTCGATTTTAACTTTCATTTAACGTATTTCTCCATGATTTGGTGTTCGGTATCTTGTTGTGGTTCCGTAAAGTAGTTGACTTGGCAAGAAACAAATTTTTTTCTCCATGGGTGGGAGTTCATCCATTTCAGCTGTTTGTTTATTCCGCAACTGCGGTGATGGAAAACTGGCAGTCTTGATTTTTTACGTTTGGTTATTTGTTTCAAACTCATAAGTAAATTTGAAACATAGCATTATCCTATAATTAACATCTCAATGTTAATTAAGCTCAATGTTTCTGTTGTATTCCAATACCATACATTGATTTTAAACTAATTATAATTAACTAGCTCTTTCTCTTCAGCAGCAAATTAATATTCACTTCACAGAACTGCAGAAGCCCTCACTCCCTCTCTCTCAAGCGACGGTTCACCGGATCCAACTAACACATACATCCTCAATATTTCCATTCTTTTTTTACGTCTTCATATATCATCCGTGAGTATTTCCTTTTCTGATCTCTTACAAGTTCTTTTCTTAGTGCAAAGAAGGCAGTTGCAGCAACAGTTTTATTGATATCCTGTCAGTATTTTCCTGTGTGCATGATACAATTCAGATCATGCATATGTTAATCACACTGTTGCATGCAGATATTGCATATATATATATATATTATACAACAACATATATATTATATGCAGATATTCCATATATATATATATATATATATATATATATATATATATATATATATATATCACACTGTTGCATGCAGATCATGCATATGTTAATCACACTTGTGCATGATACAATTCAGATCATGCATATATATATATATATATATTATACAACAACATATATATTGCTAAAATTGTTTTAATTTCTTAGTGCCTTTTTACAAACCAGAAGCATGCTTAGCCTCATATGTGAAAAACCCACATTGTTCATGCTTAAAGCTTTTTGAGAGATCTTTGGTGTTTATTTTTTTTGGTGTATAGATGTCGAAGTTGATCACTCGTCGTAGGAGTGTGACCAATGCGCCCCCCGTATTATCAGCATCTACAACTCCAACCATGAGTGCTTCAGCCGCGAGTGCTCCATTGATTAGGGAGCCTTCACCCCTTACTGAGGCTACTGCTACGACGTCCCAGGTGCCTGTATCATCGACATCATCAGTGTCCGTTCAGTCGCTCAGTGCACGGCGACCTCACCGGCGCCACCGCGATGTAGAGGATCCTGTTCACGCTTCCTCGTCATCCATAGTCGAGGGTGGGGGCTCCCAGCCAGGTAGTTTTTCCTAATTCTCACTACGTTGTATTTTTTTTTTCATTTTAAAACTATTATTTCATGATTCTGAAAATTTGCTGGATTGTGAAAATGTGTTGCGGGTTGTGAATTACTGTTATTTTACTTTTTTAAGGTTGTGGGAAATGATATACAATAGGGGAGGCTTTGCAGAATTTTTTGTAGAAATTTTTAAGCTTAGGGTTTTCACCATATAAGTTTTTTTGGGCAGCTCAAAAAAGGATCAGGGGGCCTAATCGAATGTTGAACGCGGCACAGAATGTACGTCTGTCCGCCTCCACGATCAATATTGCATATGACTCGCGACATCGTGGAGCGGCTACTTCACAGCAACATAGCCTCGTCGTTACTTGTTGTGGTTGTGTTATTCGGAGTCATTGTCCTATGAAGTGGGAGACTTGGGCAAAAGTTCCCCAGGAGACGAAGATATTCGTGCGAGACAAGATGTCGGTTAGTATATTAATTTTTAGCCTTTTATCAATTTTTTCATTATGTTTACAAATGTTATAAATCAAAGTATATTATCTTAATATTATTAAATTTCTTTCTATTATTTTATTGTTTTTCATATTTGTAGGTCAATTTTGATTTTAAGGACATATCCCCCGAGGTCATCACCTACTTAGACGAGACCTTCGCAAACCGATACAAAAATTGGAAGTCCGATCTTCATAAGTATTTTAAGCGTTTTGATGATCTAGAAGCTGCTCGCCTAAGATGCCCATCTGAGTTGGGGGAACGGCCGGATGATTGGCAATGGCTCTGCAGTCATTTTATGGACCCAAAATTTGTGGTATGTAGATAATATTTTAATAATAATTCATTATTGTTTTAGTTATTTTGTAAGCTTTTTAAAATAATTTCTTTCAAATA
Source organism: Cotoneaster glaucophyllus (assembly GCA_036320875.1). Taxonomy (NCBI): domain Eukaryota; kingdom Viridiplantae; phylum Streptophyta; class Magnoliopsida; order Rosales; family Rosaceae; genus Cotoneaster; species Cotoneaster glaucophyllus. The sequence continues at coordinate 4,973,631 of CM070068.1, forward strand.
GTCGCACTAACATGTATATTGTGTGTTTAACAGAAGAAATCTGTTGCTGGCAAGATAGCTCGTGACTCAAAGACACTTCTTCACCATTCTGGCTCGAAGCCCTTTTCGTATAGGCTTGAGGCACGACGTGAGGTAAAAGTATATTAATTTTGAAATTGTATACAATTTATTTTTTATTATTGATTAATAAAATTTTCTTAATGTTTTTTTTTCCTTCAGGCGGGTTCTAAGTTCCCAGAGATCGACACGTTCAAGGAAGTGTACGTTCGACCTGGCGATGAGACCGCTAAGGAGCTTCATGTAAGTATATGTAATTGTTATTATTCTTATATTTATGAAATGTTCAAATATTATTTATATTTTGTTATTGAACATTATATGTTTTTTCTTTATTATTACAGGATGCTATGGTGGAAAAGGGTGATACTGTTCTCCAAGAAGCAACATCGCAGCTTCCCCCGGAGACCCCGATCGAGGATGTCACTATACCTGATGATGTAGGTTTTGAGATCATGACTGATGTCCTAAATCAGAAGTTCGGTCGTCGTCATGGAAAGGTTGTTCGGGGTATGGGGAAGGCGCGAGTTCGTGAGACGGGTGCCTCATCTTCTAGATTGACCACAGGAGAAGTCAATTCCTTGAAGGAGGAAGTGACAACCCTAAAAGATAAGCTGGCAGCCCAGGACGAGCAGATAAAGGCCCAGGACGAGCAAATAAAGGCCCAGAATGATCAGATGAAGTCCCAAAACGAGCATTTAAAGGCCGAGAACGAGCAGGTGAAGGCCCATATGAGTTTGATTGTACAGGCCTTAGCGAAGACCGGTCTCCAAATCCAGTTGCCAACGCCTGATCTTACTCCATCTTCGACCTCCTAGCCATTTCGCCCAACCGATACCTAGTAGTTTGATGTATTAAACTTAGAAGACTACTTATCGTAGTTTTTTCTTTTTTTGTTTAGACATCTTGTATGCACATTTTATATAGTTTATAATTAAATATGTTTTCTTGGTTTATTATTTATTGTTTAGAATTGAATTACAATATTTTATTAAAAATTAAATGCACATTTTATATAGTTTATAATTAAATATGTTTTCTTGGTTTATTATTTATTGTTTAGAATTGAATTACAATATTTTATTAAAAATTAAATCAAAAATATTTTTGTCCAAAAAAAAAAAAAAAAGAATTTGCGTGACGAAGAACATTCATACGTCGCGCAAAGTGGGTTTGCGTGACGCATCCTACGTCGCGCAACGCGGGTTTGCGTGACGTATCCTACGTCGCGCAAAGTGGGTTTGCGTGACGAATCCTACGTCGCGCAACGCGGGTTTGCGTGACGCACCCTACGTCGCGCAAAGTGGGTTTGCGTGACGCATCCTACGTCGCGCAACGCGGGTTTGCGTGACTCACCCTACGTCGCGCAAAGTGGGTTTGCGTGACGCATCCTATGTCGCGCAAACCCACTTTGCGCGACGTAGGTTATTTCTTCGTCGCGCAAACCCTGCTTTCACAGACTTCGCACGACGTATGACGCGCGACGATGATTCGTCGGGCAATTTTTTGCGCGACGTTTTTTGTACTTTGCGCGACGACGGACCTACGTCACGCAAAGTGTTTTTTTTACTAGTGGTTGCAATAGTATAAATAAGGCTATTTGGCCATTAGATTGAGGGCGCACTACTTTAGAAAACTCGGTTAGAGAGCTTTTGTCAATTCAAGTTTATTTACAAAGTGTTTTCTATCCATGTTCTTAATAATATTTTGCTTTATGATTGTGTGTAACTAATTTGTTTTGCTAGGGCGAGGCCATGAGTCTTAGCATGAATATGTAGTATTTATTTCATTGCTTATGAAATTATGCATGCATACTTTGAATTATTAATCTACTGTGTTAAACAGTCTTTATCCTTGATGACTGGCCACCATTAGGATGTTTAGATAAGTAATCAGATGCAATTCGGTAGGAATATCACTGGAGAATTAAGTAATGCTTGTTGTGGTTAATAATTGTAATTTCACTTAAGACGAATATCATGCTCTTGGGGATTGCATGGTTTTTCAAAGAGTTTTCACAAAACTTAATGAGTCTTACATGTTCATATTAGATCTGAATATTATAGACAAATTGCATGTTAGATATACGTTCTTGCTTGAATATCATGAGGAGAATATGAGTTAGGAAAACCTAACCTTCAAAGTTGCATGTGTAATTAATAAATAATTGGTTAAACTACATACGATTGTTAAGGTGACGGCGGAACCCTAGTGCTTAAATTGATTTTCAAACTATTTTCTTTTGTTTCTTTTACTTTGTCAATTTAATTAATTGTTTTTATTTAAATTCGTTTTTAATATTTTAAGTTACAAAATCAACATTTTCCAACGTTTGTTTTAAGTAGTTAATTAAGAATTGGCTTAATGCAAATTGTTCATTCAATCCTTGTGGAGAATGCCTTACTAGAGCCAACTATACTACAATTACCTTGTTCTCTTACAAGTATTTTTAAGTGTTTCTATTACTACTTTTGTAGGTAGTAAAAATCTTATTACAAACCTATGGCTCAAGACATCAATTGTCAATATAATTGTGTTGACCTTCAAAATTACAAAGTCTACGTGGCACTGAAGCCGAGTCACTATTGAGCTAACTATGTTTTCCTTGTGAATGCAGGCATGCTAATTCGCGATCGAGGTTGGTCGGGCGAGTAAAGTAGATGTGGTGGTAGTGTCAAACGCGCTGCTGACAGAATACTCAATGACTACGACCGAGGAATGACGCCTCTCAGCCTAATGTTCTAAAACCTAAAGACAAGATTACTTAATTCACTGCGAAGTTCAGGATCTTCTGCATTGGGTTCGGCAACTTCCACTATATTAGTTATAATATAAGTGCACCTAGTCAGTTTCAAGCTAAATAGGCAAAGATACTCACAAGAGATAAGTGTTCTTATGGTGAATATGGTTCGGCCGTATGATAATATACTTGCGAGTAACCAATCATATAACACTTCACTTCAACGGGAAAACTAATGAAGTGACCTGTTTCAGTGAAAGAATCAAAGACTTTTTGTCAGCTGAGACTTAGATAGGTAACCAACAGAACTAGAAGTAATGATGTTTTACCAAACTGAAGATACTCTTAGACCGACTAGTTCTACGGCTCTAGTGATGTTCACCCAAATTGAATATGTTGCTACTACTTTGCCAACCCAGTGATGTTCAACCGAACTGAATATGTGCTGACGGACGGGTTAGGATAATTAGTATTTTTCTCAGAGTTATGAAAAAGTTTCACGTAGAGCGTTATGAGTTATTTGTTGAGTTGAAGAGGCTTCTCATGTTGTAGAACCATTTCTATTTATAGGGAGATTTCGTGATAACCAAGCTTGTTGAGGTAAAGTCCTAATAGAACTATGCCTTTTCAGCACCCACCTGGATGTTCATGACGTTATCTCTTCAATCCCCCCCTTTAACCGAAACTCATTATGCACTTAATTCATTATTTAATTGATCAACCAAGGATTTTGATTCCTAAATAATTCAAATCTTGTATAAACCCATCCTGATCCTTAGCAATTTTAATTCAGGACTTGACCAGGCCACGTCTAAGTCTGACCCTTAGTAATCATAATTCCACTAGAACTCAGTCGAATCATGCTTTTCTGAGCGAAGAAAGCCAAATGGCCTGAAGGATCACCATTAGGCTAAGAGTCATGACCTTCTAACTCGAATTACCTCTCCTTGGCCTAAATCCAATATTTTAGACTCAAACAAATTGATTTCTTTTAGTTTCGAACCTTAATTACTGAGGAGTACTAGATATACCTTTCATGCTTGTGTGAGAAGATAGGGTACATGGTCCAGCTAGGACTCCTCAAGTTGTTTGAGAAAATAAATCCCAATTGACAATTATATAAGAAATCAGATCGCCAATATCATGTGATCACTCAAAGTCTCAAATTCAAGTTCCAGATATTTATACTTGTAGTCTATAATTGCCGACTGTTAATTAGTTCTTGCTTAGAGATAGCATCCCCATTGCTCGATCTGTATGAAATTTAAGACATTCTTTATTATGTGGCACAGGCTAGCTCATTAAGCAATAACAAGCCTTAAGTAAACAAGAGCTAAGTTTATCTTATGTAGTCTGCATCATTAATTAAATAATTGTCTTGCAATGTTGGCATCACCTGGTGGAACATATCCATACTATCATGAGTATCGTAGAACGTTACAAATGGTGATGATAAAATTCCCTCCTCCCTCAGGTATGTAATTGGATAGTACTCACTTTGGACGTCATTCATCATATTGTCCGGCTGAAATGGTTCGGTCCAAAAATCTCCACTCGATTTGTCTAATATTGTTTCTGATGAAGCTAGTGTACCATCTTCAGCAGAGAAATAACTCACGATAGGTTGATCATGTCCATGATTTATGTTGGAGCTCAAGGAGGAGTGGCCAATGGAAAATGTTTCGGGGGACACCGGAGAGCTCTCCAAAATTTGGTGACCATTATTATCATGTTTAGGAGCACTTTGAGCTTCTACTTCTGTATTTTGGCTAGTTACTAATGGGGCATCACTTGACTGCTCTGTCGTTTGAGATAGTGCTGTTGTGAGCTTCTTAAAATAGGTATGCCAATGATTTTTAATATCATTGTCTGTTCTTCCTGGTAATTTAGCAGCAATCATTGACCATCTACATATTGAGGAAATAAATTTTCATTATAAAACGACCAACATTTTATGGCATTCCTAATAGATCATTATCGTTATAGAAGTGTTATGGACATTTTCTTTGTAAACTTATATATAATTAACTCATGAACTAAAGAAGAAATCATACTTATTCCCGAATTCTTCATGTAATTTGATGATCAAATTGTTTTCTTCTTGAGAGTAGTTTCCCCGTTTTACACCCGGTTGAAGATAGTTCGTCCATCTTAGTCTGCAACTTTTACCACACCTTGCTAAACCTGCAGTGAGATTATATGCAAAACAAAACAGTATATTTGATCACTACGTCACTCCTTGAATTGTCTGATATATCATTCATGCTTATTGCTTGAAGGTTCCTTAACTATATATGTGATCCAAACCAAAAGCTAAATGATGATGAGTTTTGGAAATTATGGTCAAATTAGTCACACATACTCTCATAGTTGAATGGGATGGGAAAAAAAAAAAAAAAAGTCATAAATTAGCCCAGAACGTTGTAGTCTTGTAGATAACCTATGTTTTATGAGATTAAGCTGAAGAGAATTCTTTAAAGACACAATTAAGATGTTATTTTATGTACTTACCGGCAAGTTTGGGAAGTGCACGCCAGTTCTTGTGACCGTGCTTATCAATATAAGCTTTTAACATATTGTCTTCTTCAGGACTCCATGCTCCTTTCTTTTGCCCATTTTTGTCATAGAAGGGCGCTCTCACCATCTCGTAGACTCCTCGCTTTCCCTATCTGTTTTTTTTATTTTTTTATTTTATCAAAATAACACTCGAGCAGTATTTTCCCACACACACACACATATATATATGATTAGATTGAACATGAGGTGACTGTAAAGTATCACGTGAAACAGGAAGAAGGGGTAAATTCAATAGCTATAGGAAAAGAGAATTCAATAGCTATAGGAAAAGAGCATTAATCTTTTTATCATTTATGAAACGTGTGCTAATTTGACCGAAGATTATAAGTGCTTTTCCGATTTCTTTAAGAACTTTTTTATTATTATGCATACCGGCCGCCACAGGGTGATTCCTTGGCAACATCATGGTATTTTAACAATTAAGCTTAAATTCATAATGAACTTTGTAGGCTAATGGTATACCTCTTTTTTTTGGTCAGAAAATAGGACATTGTAATAAATCAGAGCAAGAACTCCAAGAGACATAACTAAACATAGACGATGATATCCCATGTTCAAGAAGTAATACATTTAAACTCCCAGTGGAAATAGGAAATCACACTCAAGCCTCAAAAGGATGGCGCTAATCCATCCAGAAAAAGAACCTAATTACAAGGGGGGCAAGGAAGCCCATCTCGAGACAGAACAAGAACCAACGAGGGAGGGGGTTGTGATGCCCATCTGTAGTTTCTCACCCTCAACAGAGCCAAAGTTGCAGCTTCATGAGTTGCTCTATTTGTCTTCCTTGAAACCCATCGCCAACTGACAACATTGAAAGACGACTGAAGCCTCCAAATCTCAGACACAATGGAGAAAATTTTCCACATACCCCTAGCATTCTTTTTTGTTATGCAATCCACAACTTCCTTAGAGTCACTTTCAATGATTACATTCCTAATCCTTAACTCATACTTCATTTGCACGCAAACAAGTCGCCGCAGTGTGCTAACTATACCATACACTCTTGAAGTTTGAAGTAATTTCCTAAAAATTGGCCACGATATTATAATTTTCAAACATTACGTACACAAGTTTTGAAATTGTATAAATTGTAAAATGTACACTTTTTGACTCTTTGAATATTTAATCCTCCATTAAATTGATGATTTTTATTTGTCAATGTGGCTTACACATTAGCGCCCAGATAAGTCCCCTATGCTCACCATGTCATTAATTTAATGAAGGATCAAACAATCAATCCCACAAAAAGCATGAATTAATAGAATTTAATACCTTACAGTGTAAAATGAGAGAATTAAAAATTCATGATCCATTTTGAAAATCAACTCAAACCTCAAAAGTTTAAAATGTAGCAACCGTATCATTTTTGTCTTTGACCACAAATATTATACATATAATTAAATAGGTGAACCAATATCCTAGTGAATAAGGTGTTGGGTTTCTACCTATGCGTCATGTGTTCAAAATTCTCAAGAATAACAACAACAAAAGCCTTATCGCACTAAATGGGGTCGACTATATGAATCATAAAATGCCACTGCGCTCGTTTTGTTCCAAGTCTTCTGTGGTGTCCAAGTACTCCAAGCCTTTTCTTAGAGTATCTTTCCAAGTCTTCCTAGGTCTTACTCTACCCCTTTTGGCCATGAGCCTCTGTCTCGTAATTGTATCTTCTAACCGAAGCATCTGTAGGTTTTCGTTTCACATGTCCAAAACACCTACCGATTTTCTCTCATCTTATCTTCATTTTTGGGTACTCCTAATTTACCTCGGATATCCTCGTTCCTAATCCTATCATTTGTCGTGTACCTATATATTCAAAGAAGCATTCTTATCTCCACTACATTTATTTTGTTATGTGTTGATGCTTGTTCGCCCAACATTTCGTGCCATAAAGTATTGCTGGCCTTATTGGTGTCTTATGAAATTTTCCCTTAAGTTCTAGTCGCATACGACGGTTGCACAACACACTTGATGTACTTTTCCACTTCATCCATCCAGCTTGTATTCTATGGTTGAGGTTGTGGAAATATCTCACATCAGCCGTATCTCTGTGAAAAGAAGAGTTTAAATATTATATCCCCACTCCAACTAATACCGAGGCCTTTTGTCATAAAATCCCACACCTGTTAGGACTGTGTTGGTGGTAGCTAACAAGTTAGGGACAACATCGGTGTTGTTAGAAGTGGACCTTTAGCCCATTTCTTTGATAAATCTACATGGTATCAGAGCCAAGAAATGCGAGCATGTACTGCCACATGATGGGTGAGTCCCCTTGGCCCCGCGCTTGGCTCCACGTGGTTGTCGATGTGTGGATCTCCCACGTGTGACCCATAAATTTATCTCATATCAGATGTATCTTTGTGAAAATAATAGTTTAATATTATAACCTCACTCTAACTAATATCGAGATCTTTTTGTGATAAAACCTCGCACCTGTCAGGACTGTGCAGGTGGTAATTAACAAATTGGGGACAATATTGGTGTTTTTAGAAGTGTACCTTTAGCTCGTTTCTCTGATAATTATACAGAGGTCTCTATCCAATTCTCTGTTCTTTTGCAAGATAGATCCAAGATAGCGAGAATGCTCACTCTTTAGAATTCATGATCTTCAATCCTCACCCCTAACTCATTTGAACCTCCGTTCCAACTGAACTTGCACTCCATATACTATATCTTTAACCTATTGAGGCGAAGATCTTTAGATTTCAACACTTCTTGCCAAAGGTTAAGCTTCACATTTTCATCTATCAACCTTATATCATCTACGAAAGCATACACCAAGGAATATCTGTTTAGACCAAGTCAGTGTTTGATTCATGTTCCCACGACTTTAGGAGGTTGTGATCAACTTAAACTCTTATCTACGAAAAGTTAGCTTAGGTTACAACTCCTTTAAATGTTTGTTGTTTCTGTGATATGTTTCCTTTGTATATTCTGTTGTAATTTTTGAATTTTGAATAGCCTTGTAAATAGGGATTTCATTCCCTAATGTAATCTGAAGTGGAATATAAATACATGTAGCCTCTCATTGAAAAGGCATGTAATTGAAGTGAACTCTTGTGTATTCTGAAGTCTTACATGGTATACGAGCCTTAGCAGTCCAACGACACAGATCCTAAATTTTTTTTTTCCAATGGCTGATAACTCGAACAGTGCTGCAACCCTAACCAATTCCATTCCCAACCCATCAATCCCTGCCATGAACCCCTTCTCGTCCATGACTACAGTTTTCAATATAAAACTAGATCGAACCAACTATCCTTTGTGGTTGGCTCAGATCCTACCAATCCTCAAGAGTCGTGACCTAATGGGTTATGTCGATGGGTCCATCGCATGCCCTCCCAAATAGCTCCATGTGCCGCTGCCATCAACCCCGCATACACAACCAAGGTGCAGTATGATAAAACGATACTAAGTTGGATAAATGGCTCCCTCACGCCATCTGTGATGCCTGTCGTGGCAAGCAAGATATCCTCTCGTGATACATGGGAGGCTCTCGAGCAACGGTATGCTTCTTCGTCCTAAAATCGCATTTTATTTCTTCGAAATGAAATGATGCAAACTAAAAAAATGAGATAAGTCTATTACTGATTATCTTGTTCGAATGAACTCGATTTCTGACAACCTTGCCCTAGCTGGCCAATCGGTGAATGATGATGAGCTTGTCCAAATCATCTTGAACAATCGGGGCCCTGCCTATGAAATGATTGTGAATGCTGCACAGACACGTGACACTCAAATCATGTGCCCTACACTTGAGGCTCTCCTGTTGACAACGGAGAAGATAATGGATGAGCAAGCTACTCATGTAAATGTATTTGTGACTGCAAGAGGTCGTGGTGGATGACTTTGTGGTAATGGACATGGTGTGTCTTCGTCTGCACGTGGTGGTGGTGCTTGCAACCAACGAGGGTTCCTTTCTCGCAACAATAATCAAAGGCCAAACTTTACCTGCAATGGTGAGAAATTTACTTCTACAGGAGAAAGATTGACCTACCAAATATATGGAAAACAATGGCATCTTGCTCTACACTGTTACCAAAGAATGAACGTAGCATATGAAGGGCGAATTCCAACAAAGCAACTTAATGATATGGGCACATCTCTGATCACCATCAACAAGCAACATAATGGACAATGGTTGTGGGACACGGGTGCTGATGTTTATGTGACTCCAGACATTTAGAATTTGGTTAATCCAAAAGAGTATAACGATAATGAAAATTTGGTGGTGTAGGTAACGATACTGGCCTTTCTATATCTCATCTTGGTTCAAATACAATCCAAACTCAGTCTTGCTCATTTGAATTGAAAAATATTCTAAGATGTCCCACTGCCTCAACAAATATTATTTTTGCCCATAGGTTTACCCTAGACAACAACTGTTATTTACTTATCTTTCCTCATTTTTTTCTTGTTAAGGACCTCAAGACCCAGAAGACGTTTTTCCACGGGAGATGTGAGAATGACTTATATCTATTTTCTGGTGGAGATGGACAGTTCAATTACCCTATTTCAGTGTGTGTAGGCATTCGAGTCTCGGCTCAGAAATGGCATTCACGTCTTAGTCACCTTGCGTCATCTATTATCAAGTTTATAATTTCGAATAAACGAGTACTAGTTCATGGTACTTCAAATGTAATGTTTTGTCAGTTGTGTCCACTAGGAAAAAGTACTAAAATACCATTTAGTGCTTCAGAGTCTGTTTCTCAATTTTCTTTGCAAATTTTACATTCGGATGTTTGGTGTTCTCCAGTTGTTTTAATTGAAGGTTTTAAATATTATGTCTTGTTTGTGGATGATTATTCTAGATATTCTTGGATTTTTTCCATGAAAAATAAGTCTGAAGTCTTTGAAATATTTGTCAAATTTAAAACTAAAGTGGAAAATATGTTGAATACTTCCATTAAAACTCTTCAGTGTGATGAAGGAGAGTACAAGAGTCATGTTTTTCAATAGTTTCTTGCAACACATGGAATTTCTCAAAGGTTTTCGTGTCCAAAACACCCTGAGCAAAATGGTATTGCGGAAAGAAAACATCGACATATTGTCGAAATTGGTATTGTCATGCTTTCTCATTCCCACATTCTAAACAAATACTAGTTTGATGCTTATTCAACGACAACTTATTTAATCAATAGACTGCCAACTCGGGTTTTGTCACATAAGTTACCATATGAGAAATTGTTTGCCAAATCTCCAAGTTATGAGACGTTGAAGGTATTTAGTTGTAAGTGTTTTCCTTGGCTAGTGCCTTATGCACAAAATAAACTCCAACCCAAGTCAAAACCTTGTGTCTTTTTAGGTTACTCACTGAACCATCAAGGGTACAAATGTCTGGACTTGTCCACAAGACGAATTTTTTTGTCTCACCATGTCCTATTCGATGATGACTTACTTCCATTTAAGGAACCCACATCTTCGTTGGAGACCGTCGATCACACAGGTAGTGTTACAAATCCTAATCTTTTGTTTACCTTTCCTATATAAATGTCCACTTCATCCACCAACTCGCTGACTCCTACTTAAACCGTAGTGTCCTTGTCTCAACCAAATACTACCACTCCTGATTTGAATAACCTTCCACAAAATCCCATATTATCCCATCCTACCAATCCGCCAGTCACTATATATATATATATACCTAACCTTATCTCCACCAATCCTAATTTAAATGAGCGAGCAGTAGTTAATGAACCAAACATAAACCAGTTTATGCCATCTTCAGATCATGACAATACACAGTTGAGTCAACCTTCTGTGCCACTGAAGCGAATGACAACTCGTTCGCAGTCTGGAATACACAAGCCTAATCCTAAATATGCTTTGCATGTTTCTATTGACCTTTCTTCCGTTGAACCAACGTGTTTTAGTCAGGCAGTTAAGCATCAAGCGTGAAGGGATGCCATGGTTTAAGAGTTTAATGCATTGCAACGCTGTGGTACTTGGAAACTTGTTCCTTATCATCCCCAAATGAATTTGATGCCAAACAAATGAGTGTTTAAGATCAAAAAATGGGCAGATGGCTCGGTGGAGAGGCACAAGGCCAGGTTGGTTGCCAATGGGTTTCATCAATAGCCTGAAATTGATTACACAGAGACCTTTAGTCATGTGGTCAAGCACATCACCATAAGACTTGTCCTCAGTTTAGCAGTTTCAAAAAAATGGCATGTAAGGCAACTGGATGTACAAAACGCTTTCTTGCATGGATTTCTAAAGGATGACGTATATATGCAACAACCTGCCGGATTCATTGATAAACAGCATCACAATCATGTGCGCAAATTGCAACGAAGCATATCTGGCTTGAAACAAGCCCCAAGGGCATGGTTCCAACGTTTTTCAGAGTTTCTACTTCAATTGGGGTTTCAAGCTTCCTCTTGTGATTATAGTTTATTTGTTTTCAATCATATGTTCTCAAGATTAGGTTGTTGATCTGTTCACAAAAGGTTTGTCATCGGCGCGGTTCAAGCTTCTTATTTCCAAGCTTCCAGTTGTTCCTCCGCCTGTCAGCTTGCGGGGGGATGTTAGACCAAGTCAGTGTTTGATTCATGTTCCCGCGACTTCAGGAGGTTTTGATCAACCTAAACTCTTATCTACGAAGAGTTAGCTTAGGTTACAACTCCTTTAAATGTTTGTTGTTTCTGTGATATGTTTCCTTTGTATATTTTGTTGTAATTTTTGAATTTTGAATAGCCTTGTAAATAGGGATTTCATTCCCTAGTGTAATCTGAAGTGGAATATAAATACGTTCAACCTCACATTGAAAAGGCAAATAATTGAACTCTTGTGTATTCTTAAGTCTTACAAGATCATCTTAAATATTTCCCGTTACCTCATCCATTATCAATGCATAAAGGTAAAGACTTAAAGATGAGCCTTGATATAATCCTACAGTTATGGGAAAAATTAGGTGAGGACTCTCCTCTTTCTTAAATTATTGTGATACTTTCAAACTTTCTCCCCCCTTAATAATAGTAAATTTAAAAAAAATAGTACATTAAAAAAAAATAGGTTAACCAAACTTTTTAGTTTTGGATGTATAGCAATTCTATTTTATGTTTTTGCGTATATTTAAAGAAGGTCATGGCATTGGCAGATGGCCATTTAGAGTAATTTGGCAAGGCGACATCATGTAGCTAATGACGGACGAAGATCCTCGCCGGATCCCCTCCATAGGGATCCTAGGGATCAACGAATCTGGACCGTTGATCGAAAATCGTGCAGCCACAGTTTTTTCTTTTTTTATATTTTTCACGCAAAACGAGGTTATTTTACTTTTAAAAATATAAAAAGCATTTAATTGGGACCGCACGACTTTTGATCAACGGTCCATGTGCATTGATCCCTAGGATCCCCATGGAGGGGATCCGGCGAGGATCCAAATTCGCTAATGACATCGTACCCTCAACAAAGAAACAGTCAAGTAGAAGCAAGGACCAAAATATCGATAATATCGGCGATATTATCGTTTTTTCGAGGGATGGATATTTTTTTAACTATCCAAATGGTTTTCGTGATAATATCGCGATATTATCGATAATATCGATAATATCGCGATATTATCGAAATATCGGGATATTTTTTTAGAGGGAGTTAAACGGAGAAGAACGCCGGAGCTTCTACAGCTCCGGCCGACTGTAAAACAACACCACAGTCACCACCACGCTGCTGCTCCGCATCGCTTCTGCTATCCGCACCCAGTTCGAAACACCGCTGCATCTCGTCGGAGAAAGATGATCCGTTTGAAGGAGACGGAGAGACCGAGGGAGAGACGGAGACGGAGAGACCAGAGTTGCAGAGACCTGAGAAGGATCGATTTCGAGAGAGAGAGACTGAGGGAGAAGAAGAAGGATGGAGACTAAGGTGAGGTAGAGACGGAGACTGAGGTGAGGTAGAGACGGAGACGGAGAGAAGGAGAGAAGGAGACTGAGGCGAGGTAGCGACGAAGACGGAGAGAAGGAGAGAAGGAGAGAAGGAGAGAATGAGACTGAGGTGAGGTAGAGAAGGAGACGGAGAGAAGGAGGGAGAGACCGAGACGGAGAGACCGAGGCAGAGAAGAATCCAGAAAGCCTCTGTCCTCTCCTCTGTGTTCTTCTACTTACGTGTGAAGGAGTGAAGGAGACGGAGAGACCGAGGCAGAGAAGAATCCAGACTCTGGGTATGCTTGCGTGTGTGCGTGTGCTTGTTGAGATCTGAGAGAGAGTGAGGAGTCCGAGAGAGACTCGGGAAAAGAGAGAGAGAGATAGGGTGAGGGTTAGTGGCTGCCACGTGGCAGCGTGATGGATAGTGAGAATCAAGATGGAGGGTCCAGATTAGATTAGGATAAAGGACTTAATTGCATAATTTATATAATTTTAGGGAAAGAGTGAAAATATAAATTAATTTAGGGGTGGGGTTTCACTTCTTTCATTAATTACTACATGTTTTCTACACTCACAATGTTTGTCAGCTCGCTATATAATCAACTTAAATCAGTTAAATCCATCATGCAATGCATTTCCTTTCAATTTTTTGTGATAAACTAATAGATAATTGACTAAATAAACATCCTGCAAAGTTTCAATAAAAATTTCTAAGTTTTTCTTACAATTTCCGTGGTAGAAGAGATCATACACGTAGCATAGACTCGGACCAATAAAACAAACTTAGATAACCGCATCTGGATCCAACGGTTGACGCGCTTAATGTCACATGCAAATGTTTGGATAGGGTCCACGATTAAATAATCCACTATCAATACGCTAATCAATTATTAAGTTGATGACATCACAGCAAATGACGTAGAAGTTGCGATGTCATCAATGGTTGATTAAGAAGAAACAAATCAAGAAAAAGGAACACTGTTTCGGTTGATAGTACAGACATGTTTTTCCCCGAAAAGTATCTTTGAATAAAACAAAAATTCTAGTAGACGCTTTCACACTTTGAATAATTCGGTTTCACACTATTAATCTTGTTACCGGTGGATCTTCTCTGGATTCACTTTGTGAAGACATTAGGGATCTCACATTCTAACCATTTATTGTATATCGTGTAATTAGTTTTCGTCAGATACTATATATATTTAATTTTAAATAAAAAAAAATCAAATAATTTCTGACTACACGATATACAATAAATGGTTAAATCAAATTCCCCCTAATTGAAGAAAACACCAATACAATCCACAAACCAAAACACACAAAAAGAACACAGGATTTATAATACTACTTAGGCTTTTTTTTGTTTTTTTATAAAAAGAATAATTTATTAAACACAAACTTACAAGCAAACCAAATGCCCAACTTACACCTATGAACAAACAAAAAAGGGCCTAAGACAAAAGAAAACACACAAAGAAAGCCCAAAAATAGTAAGGCCCTAAAAAAACACAGCAGCCGACCAGGAGCTTCCACTGCATTCTCCACCGACAGATTACCAGTTAATCCATCTGATTCTTAGTCCACCGTCGAGTATCGCCTCATCAGACGCCACCTCTAACCTTGATTTGCCACCTAACCACAGCCATAAATAAGGGATAGTTGGCAACTAAGCGAGAAAAGTCAACTACTAGTATGAAGCTCGTGGAAACCCACGAGCGACACTGTCAGAACCAAGAGACATCAAGGAGAAAGTGGTGGTGTTGGAAACACCTGAGCCGATGTAAACACCGGAACTCTACACATAATCTCAACATGATACATGGTTGAAGATCGGACCAAGGAAGAGGTAGGAAGAGGTAGGAAGAGGTATACCCTCGTGGGTTGAGGAATTGGACAGATTGGAGTTAAAATTTGGGAGAAAAAACAGTAAAGGCAAGGAAAACAGAAGTAAAAGAAAGATAAGAAGACACTGTAACTGACCCCGCCGAAGCAAGGGGCCGGTGCCACTGGAAAATCTTAAGTTTGAAAGCCTCACACAAATAGTGAGAAAAACTATCAGCTTGGAAAGAAAAGCTCTCAACTCAGAGAAACTGAAAAGTAAATGTTTTGTTTTTATGTACTTAGGTCTATTTTGGTAATCGAGTTTTGGAGTACATGAAAAATCTTCTTTTTTCAAACACTAGCTTAATCTCTCACACACTTGCTCACAAGAATCAAAATGTTTCCCTTGTAATTAATTATACTCAAGTAAATAACCCATAAGGTCTTATTTATATGTTATAGGCTTTATATTAATAGGTATCCCAAAAACATCAGGAACTTAAGAAATCCTAAATTCTCGAAAATGATGGCGCACTGCGTGGAAGTAAAAAATTATGTGGATGAGATCCTCATTGTGCATTTTGATCAAAATTTTGATACATGAAATGACGTTACAGGAAAATTCTCTATACTCTCCTTTTATAAATAGAAAACTTGAAGTAGAAAACGATAGAACCAAACACAAACTTGAGCATTGAGGTAACCTAATCCTTAAACTTTAAAATTAAGGTAAATTACACAAAACTACCTCAACTATTTGTCGAGTCATAATATCATACCTTATGTTTTAAACATTGCAATGTCATACCTCAACTTATGAATTTGTTGCAATGTCAGACCTCCGTTAATTTTTGATCACTTTGATTGTTAAATGATGACATGGCAGAAGCGGGGCCCACTTCTTCCCCCACTAAAATAAAAAATTAATTAATTATTACACTTTATAAAATTTTTATTTAACAATTAAAATCAATTAAGAAAAAAATCTCTTCCTCACCCACTCACTCTCTCTCTCTCCTCTCACTTGTCTCCCTCACTCACTCTCTCAGCTCTCACTTGCAGATAAACAATGGCAGCCATGCTCGCCGTGGCCACTCTTCTTCTAACGAGATTCTTCTTGTTGTTCTCCACGTCTCTTCAAATCCAGATATTGAACCTCTTCTGTCATTCAAAGTCACGTTTGACGCTTCCATTAAGATCACCACTTGGAACTCCACATTCGTTGACCCATGCACCTGGACTGGTGCCTCATACATTAGCAACCGAGTCTTCCAACTCATCATCGAGAACCTCAACCTCTGTAACTTGTTCGAGCCACTCACTGCTCTAACTCAGCTATGAATCCAACCAAAGCTTATACGGATCATACACATCGACGCCGACGCTATTGACTCCTTCAGCGATGACAACGAGGACAGCGTCGTGCTAACGGCGAAGCAGCGTAGCAGAGATATCAACCTTAAGGTCTTTTCGCCTTTCTCTGCTTTGTCTTCTCCGCCTTGCTCTGGTCGTCCTAAGTTGTGCCAATTCTACAACACCAACTAGAGTTTGCTGATCTGAGCCTGCAGAAGGTACATCAAATAAACCTGACCCGGCCCTGGATTTGAGGCATTTCCCGCAACACTAACTGGAGTTTGCTGAGGTTCCCTCTTTGCCATCAATAACGGTGTATCAGCCAGTGTGGAGGAACTCGACGAGGCGGCCGGAGTGGGAGGCCTAGTGGTCAAAAGATGGAGTGTTGAGGTAAAGGGAGATGTCGTTGGGGATCTGCGTAGGAATTTTGGTGTGTCTAAGGCAGACGAGGAAGAAGGGGGACATATGAGGGAGTGAAGGGAGGAAGAAGAGGGGCGGAGAAGGGAGTGAGTGGAGGAAGAGGTGGACAGAGGTGGGGGTGAGAGAGAAGAAGTGAGTGAGGGAGACAAGTGAGAGGCAAAAGAGTGAGTGGATGTTACAGAGTTTTTTTGTCAATTAACTTTAATTGTTAAACAAAAAATTATTTATTTATTAATAATTAATTTTTTTTTATATTTTAGTTGGGGAATGAGTGGGCCCCTATTCCTGCTACGTTATCATTTAATAGCCAAATTGACAAAAAAATTAATGGATGTCTGACATTGCAACGAATTCCTAAGTTGAGGTATGACATTGCTATGTTTAAAATATGAGGTATGAGATTGGGGTTCGATCTATAGTTGAGATAATTTTCTATAACTTACCCTTAAAATTAATGTTGGCTTGCTTAGAGGTCAAAATATTTACTAATTATGTGATGCTTTTTTTTTTTTTTTAGTATATCGATAGTTTTACACTAAGGGTTTTAATGACTAAATACTGACACGCAAATATATATTAATCCTAGCAAACCAGTTTTAGGAAATTATGAAGTCCAAAATAAGAACAATTTGGCATATCCATGGTATAACATGTTTTCACTAGAATTTCCAAGAAACCATGGGATTAATTTTGAAGCTTCTTGTTACTTTTTTCCAATGAATAAGGTTAACCACTAATTAGGATTGTGTGAATCACATGCATGTACATAACAGATACAAATTGTGTAATTAATCATGTTGATAATCAATTATGGTGGCGGCACATAAGTTAAAAGTACTAGTCAAATTAATGGCTTCTAAGATGATGACGTGCGATTCCGATGGATAGATGGCACTAGTGGTACTTGTTACAAATACATTTTATAAAGTAAATCTATATACGACAATAGGTACGTGTTCATTTTGAATAACCTGCAAGATCATGGGCCTGGGCGATCCTAGTAGCCTTAATCATTATCACATCATGGAGGTTAATTAGTCGCTTGCTCCGCGGCTGGTGATGGCTTGGTTATTGCTAGTCTAAAGTATGACAACTTTAGTTTTCAAAAAAAAAAGTATGACAACTTTTTTGACTTTTTGTTACTCTTTTTTTTTCTTGTTTGTCACCTTTTTTAGCAATAGCTTTGCCATCAGCAGC
This sequence comes from Cotoneaster glaucophyllus, assembly GCA_036320875.1. Taxonomy (NCBI): domain Eukaryota; kingdom Viridiplantae; phylum Streptophyta; class Magnoliopsida; order Rosales; family Rosaceae; genus Cotoneaster; species Cotoneaster glaucophyllus. The sequence continues at coordinate 4,991,661 of CM070068.1, forward strand.
AACGCTTGCGCCATGGCTGTTGCTCTATTTTCTTGTGGAGGTGAGCGGTTTAGGATGATGAAGGCTGAGATTTTAAGAATTCAAGCAACCTAGTACCAGCAAGGTGAGAAACAACTATTGGGTCTTATCACGTACTTTCCCAAAGTAACGTGTTACGAGCATACCGGATTGAGTGCAACTCCGTCAGCCGATAAACTATCAAAGCGACCTTGTGACCAGTTAAGAGGCAATATAACACAACCAGTTTGAATAGAACAAGCAATGAAGTCATACGATCGAATCTGAAGTGAAGATGAGAATAAGACTACCCTGGCAAATAAGCACTCCTTTAACACATGCAACGCCGACTTCAGAGGGGAACTGCAAGATAAACAGTTAATGACCATCACCATACTTTTTGAGACAAAAATTAATCGAATAGGAAGGATATCTTTGCTTAAATTTCATAAGTACGAGATAAAGCTTTCTAAAGGGTAGACCACGCCCCCGATGAACTAAAGGACGCCCATCATAACTTAAAGCAACCGCCACTTGATCCAATGCAAGTTCATTTGTACATCGTGTTAACTTGGGATCAATACACAATTGTTTTCCATACTTGTGTTGCCTAATTTTATCGCGGATTTATAATCTATAGAAATATACGAAGTACAAATACGTTTACATATGTCCATGTGAATGTTAATTTAATTTTGATAACCAAGCTTAGCTACAATTCAGTTATTGTTCCATTCTTCCAGCGAAGGAGTAGCTAGCATGTTTAGTACTAATTCGATAGATTGGAGAAAGAATTGTAATTTCATCATGCTGTAATTTTTTATAGAAAAGTTCTTGTTCATACATATATATATATATATATATATATATGGAACACTCACAGCAACCTTTATCAAAGGTCCTTTCACAAAGTTAAAACATACTTAAAATAAAAAACACAAAATGCTGGCATTACATTGTATCTCCAAGCATAAAATGATATTTTGATTAGATAAGACGACCTCACTTTACAAGAAATCTCCACCAAATAGTGGATACACAAACTCGGAATCCATCAAGGGCGTGTAAAACCCACTTGGAATGTAGGAATTATCAGCCAAAAATGGCTCGGTCCAGAAATCATCGATGAACTGACTATCTGCATATGCTTCCATGGAAGTAACATTGATGTCTTCCACATAATTAACCCAACTATTATCTGCACTCAAGGATGAGACTTCACTCAATGACGGTTGTGGAGACGGCGAAAGTTGGGAGCTATTATCAACACGATCATCAGTTTTTTCGGTTACTTGAGGGGTAACGGTACTTTCTGCATTTGGAAAAATAGCTTTCTTAATTGGTTGATCCACTGCTGCTTCAAGGCTTGAGTAACTGGGAGTTTCTTCAGTATTTGTGGCTGATGATGAAAATGATGAGTTGCACTGTTTACTATTCGTGCGCTTCTTGAGGTTTGTATGCCAGTGATTTTTGATCTCATTGTCCGTTCTTCCTGGTAGCTGAGCTGCTATAGCAGACCATCTGCAAATCAAGGAAAACAAGATTAATATACATCATGAGATATATTTGCACTTAACTAATTACTGAATTCTAGATTTTGTTTATTACAAGCAATGCTCTAAGCTAAATTAAGAGGAGGGGGATTTGAATACTGGACACAAATTGAGGAGGAAATGTTCAATCTACTAAAGCAATCCAGCAATTACTGAATTCTGGATTACAAAAGGCTTTTTTTTTTTGTTACATTGGAGGGTTTCAGACGATGAACATAGCATACTCCTACTTCTCACTCTACGGCCATCCTCACTACTGGTCCAACCCTAGTGGCTTAAAACATATGATTTTATGTGATCCAAGTTATCAAACAATTAGGGTCTTGGTTGCATAAATTAAGAAGGGTATTATACCTATTCCCCAATTTTTCAAGTAATTTGACAATAGTTTCCTCTTCTTCTTTGCTGTAGTTTCCTCTCTTGATGTTTGGCCTCAAATAATTCATCCACCGCAGTCTGCAACTCTTCCCACACCTCGACAAACCTAATCAAGTAAAACCAAATTAATTAGCACTAAGAACTGATTAACTCTTTAGCTAAATACTTTAACAACTAAAACCCAATTCAATTATCATCTCTAATTACAAGTTCATCAACTTAATCAATCACTTAGTGTCTCTCATCAACTTAATCAATCACTTAGTGTCTCACCTGCAAATTTGGGAAGTTGGCGCCAATTCCAGCAGCCATACCTGGTGACATAAGCAATTAGCTTCCTGTCTTCATCAGGTGTCCACGTACCTTTCTTCATTCCATTTTCATCGCGGCAAGGAGTTCTAACCATTTTTCCTAATCAAGTTCTCTCTACTCTTTCTCTCTGGTTTATCTCTTGCTTTCTCTGAATTTTGAGTGAGATCTCCACTGCTTGTTTTTCAGGTTTTTCCGGAAGTTGAAACTCTTATTTATATCAGTCCCAAAAACGTGTGCCACACAATATAGTATTGACATGACGTTGGCCTGAATGTATTTTTCTGGTTTTCGGCCCCACACCCTAAATAATAAAAAAAAAGGAGTTTTTGGCAACTTCCCTACAAGAGGGCCCCGAGAAGAAGATTCAGCGGAGCTACACGTTCTTTTTTTATGTATATAGAGTGACTTTGACTGTATGTTATCAGGTGGAATTTTATCAAGTAACCTATTGACCACGAGTGCAAAATAGCAAGCTTCAAGGAAACAGGCCACCTTGATCCATGATGCTTCGTACTTGCATCACACCATGTGTTGCACCGCAAACGCCTCCTTTTGCATGGGTTCATTTGCCTAATCTGCCCGGTGTATATCCAGTCAACCCCTGGTACTTGCTGCCTGGTATAAAAATGTGTGGCCACGGATGGCGCCGGTAAAGGAATACCCACATAAAATAATTGCAAGTTTGGACAAAGGAAAAATTAGATATTTAGAGACAAACTATGACAACAACGTCATGGGGCGAAGAAGTTTGTCTGGCTACGGATCATCATTGTATATTATACGAGAATCCGTTGTTCCCAGTAAAAACTCTTTGTAATAAATGTACATGGCTATATGCCAAAATAAGACCAGTTAATATTTTGCTGAAGCATAAAATGCTGAAATGTCTCTGTGAGTCTTCTTAGCTTCCGAAAATGATGGATAATCGTGGCTTATCACCAGTTGTCTTTTTTTTTTTTGAAAGAAAAAAATATATAGGGTTTATATCATAAATGGTCCCTGAAATTGACCTCATCAATCATGATGGTCCCTGAAATTGAAAATCGATCAATGTAGTCCCTGAATTTTAACTCGCGAATCAATGTGGTCCTTCTGTTAGTGTTCTGTCCAAATTAACACTAAAAAAAGGTTAGAGAACCAATTTTTCATGGTAAAATGACCAAAAAAAGGTTAGAGAACCACTTTTTTTTGTTTTTATTTTAGTTTTAGCACCAAATCCATGAAAAAATGGAGAGAAAAGTGAAGATGGAAAAAAGAAAAGAGAGGTAGTAAGTAAAATTATAAGTAACAGGGTTATTTTTGATCATTTTACTATGAAAAATTGGTTCTCTAACCTTTTTTTAAAGTTAATTTGGACGGAACATTAACAGAAGGACCACATTGATTCGCGAGTTAAAATTCAGGGACTACATTGATCGATTTTCAATTTCAGGGACCATCATGATTGATGGGGTCAATTTCAAGGACCATTTGTGATATAACCCCAAATATATATTTTGTTGAAGCATAAGAAAAGAGAAATTTTATTTGAATTCATCTAACATTTTTCTCCACTCAACGTACTTTTTACATTCATATTATTTTTAATTAAAGAATATATGTCTTTGAGCTCTTCTTTACTACCTAACCTACCCTCACAAACCTAATTCAAAAGTCACTTTATCTTTACACCCATTTAGAAAATAAAATCCCAAATTGAATAATTTGTGAAGTTTCTACTTTTTTATGAGAATGAAATCTTTCTGGAGTTTGACTTCTGTTGACAAGTTGAATAATTTGGTGAAGTTTCAACTCGTTTATGAATCTTCCATAAACTAATAATAATTTTTCTTTTTAGATTACCCTTCAGATTGTATGGCTTGAATTTGATGAACTGTTGTGTTTGTTGAGAAGACTAAATGTGTGGCAATGGCAAAGTATTATATAACTGAGTATGTTAGGATTTTGCATATTTGCTAAGTTATTTTTCTAAGTTACTCTTTAATTTGAAGGAAACAAGATCTAGGTTTTTTCGTCCTTGTGAATTTAGATTTGCTTGTTCAATTAGGATTGATATATTTTTGGTAACGTTACTCTTATCACATTTTTTATACTATATTTGAACCACATTTCTAATCAAAATGGGACTTACATGTGTTGGTGGACCCAACCTCTATTAAAGAGATGATATATCATATAAATGTGGTAAGTGTACCACTACTCTATATATATATTTTTTTTATTAATCTTAGTTTACTACTCTAAAGTTTATTGATTTTCAACATTTAATACATAAAGTCTTTTTAATCCCAAAGTGGTACATAAAGTCATAATTTTGGGACACTTTCATACATCTGTTAAGTTTGCTGTTAAATCAACAGTTAACTGGTGACGTGGCTCTCACGTGGACAGTGATTAGGCGCCACGTGTCATAAGGGCCCACATAAATATTAAAAAATTTAGAAATTAAAAAAACAAAACAAAAATATGTGTTGTCCCCTACCTCAAACCCCGACCCCCTCCCTCCCTTCTCTCCTTTGCACACCCTCTCTGCACACCCACCCTCAACGTCCTGAATATGTCCTCGCTCACCAACGCCAAATGCTGAACTCCTGCACCCTCGTCGTGCTCCAGGTACGTCTGAATTTGGCTCTTCCTCTTCGTCCCGTGCACCGGCTCGTTCATTGGAAACAACACCATCTCCTCGTTGTTCGCCAAGACGACGGAGTTGAGTCCGCTCTCGTTTGTCCCGACGTCCTCAGCGGTGAACTTGGCGAATCCTATGAAGCCCTTGACGTAGGACACCGCCAATTTGAGATCCTCCACGTTGCCGACGGCGTGGTCGAGGCGGCGGATTCCTAAGTCGATTGGGAATGACGACGTTAGGGATTCGAATCCTGGGAGGAACCAAAGGTTGGGGTCCCGGTCTGTGAGATGATTGGGAACAATGATGTTAGGGATTCGAATCCTGGGAGGAACCAATTGGACTTTGGCGATGGTGACGCGGTTGTTCAGGAGGATGGGGGCCGCCAAGGGTTTGGCACCGTGGGTGACACTGGCTGTGAAGGCGGAGACGGCGTCCTCGACTTGGATGGCAACGGCTCGGAAGCCAAGGCCGTGGGTGGCGGGAAAAGGTGTGTAGATGATAGATGGGACGGAGGGGGTCGGGGGTTGAGGTAGGGGACAGCCCAGAAATTATTATTATTTTTTAATATTTTAATATTTATGTGGGCCTCTATGACACGTGATGCCAAGTCACTGTCCAGGTGAGTGCTACATCATCAGTTAACGACTGATATAACAACAAATTTAACGGATGTATGAAAGTGTCCCAAAATTATGACTTTATGTACCACTTTGGAATAAATAAAACTTCATGTATTAAATGTTGAAAACCAAGAAAGTTTTTGGAGAAAATATTTTTGAAACCAATCCTTAATAATAATGCAAGTTAATCCTGAAAAAACACTTGAAGTGCTTCCTACAATAAGCAAATTATTGGTGCTTCCTACAAGAATCACATAATCGGTGTTTCTTGCCATAAGTAATTCAAGTGTTTTTGAAACCCAATAATATTTTCTTTAAAGCGTTTTTAGTCATTTAAAACACTTTCCATATGAGTAGTGTGTGTAATTTGTTCTGAAATTATGAAATGTTGAAATTTACCCTAAAGCTTTGGCTAGCATGTTTGCCAACGAAATGAAAATGTTTAATTTGTCTACAAACCTTAAATAGTGATTAATTTTTTGTATTACCTCAAATAAATTATAAGAAATTTGGTTTGTGTCAATAATGATTCATTTATACTTTAGCATAGGTTGATGGTAAGGTTAGTACCACCTGCTAAAATTTCTCTTCAGTAATCTCTTCGTATAAAGCAGAAAATGTTGATTGACCAAATCCTATTATAAAACTATTTAGTGATCTAAATAAATTTACCCAAATTAAATTAATAACTTTTTTTTTTTTATCAATTTTACCCTAATTATATATATATTTTAACAAACGATATTATCTACAGATTCTACACTAAGTGGGAAGGGAGAGGGGGTGGGCTTAGCTTTACAATGGACTACCAATAATGTGTCTCAAATTCGTCTTTGACGAAAATTGAACCTAATACTTCTCACTTACAAGATTGATAGTTTACAAGATTGACAGTCTAGCTCTGATAATATCTATGTATAAGAACCGGGATGATTGATGTCAAGAACTTAGAGTGGAGTTGGTAGATCACTATTAATCATACTAATGTATATGTTGTCTCAATTTAACCGCCTGCACAGTTAGAAATAAGTTGTAATTTGTTATGTCCCATTTTCTATATGTGATTGCATCATGTATGACCATGTCAGAGCTCTGATACTATGTTAAAAATTAAGAGTCAATTCAACGACAAAACTACTAATCACACAAAACTATCCCAACTTAACCATGCATCTACACAATCCAACATAAGTTGGGTTTTATCACAACGGTACAATTACGAATGAAACGTTCAATATGAATTGTAATTTATCTGTCAAATTATCGAAAAAGGATTGCATTCTTTAATAACTAATTGCTACATGTCATACAATGTATGTGACAATTAAAAAGTGACGTTGGTAACCAAATTAGCTGAAATAATGCAATATGAATTGCCTATTATTTAAGTAACACGTAGTGACGCAACATAATTTGTACGATGTTTCACACCACGTGTGTGAATTGGATTTGTTGTTATGTGACTACGATCAGGTTGGCTCTATACTTTCATGGTCAATGAAGAATCTCTCTTTTTCAGGACCACCAAAAGAAAAGAGACAGAAGCAAGCAACACACCAGCTGCTCATTTGGGGTCTTCCTAACTGTCGGAAGACTGATATGGACCCTTTTCAGTAACAAATGTACGATCCTCACTTCATCAGGTGTTCACAAATAGGAAAACAAATGAGGTCATTTTATTGCCTTAGGCCATCTCCAACCGAAGGGGCCAGAGGGCCAGAGGGCCAGAGGGCCGAAAATGGCCCTAAAACCGTCTCCAACCGAGGGCTAGGCCAGAGGGCTCTGGAATCTGGGAGGGCCCCATGGAATCGGAGAGGGCTGGAGGGCTGGCTGTGTTCGTCCAGCCAGCCAGCCAGCCCGCTGGCTGGGTTTTTTTTTTTTTCAATGTATTCTATTGCTGTCGGATAAAACCGACAGCATTGATCAGCAAACCTTTTTTTTTTTTTTTATTTAGTATTAGTGTCGGATAAAACCGACACTAATAATTTGAATTTGTTTTGAATATAACGGCTAGCTGAGTCAGCTAGCCGTTGGGTTTCCGTTGGGGCTTTTTTTTTTTTTTTTTTTTTTTAAATTGCAGGTAGCCGTTGGGGTGTTTTTTTTTTTTTTTTTTTTTTTTTTAAATTTAAACATTTCTTTTCTTCTATAAATATGGTGAAGTTCTTTCAATTCTTCACTTCACTTGCAATATTTCCTTCTTCAATATTTCTCAATATTTTTCAATATTTCCTTTGAAGTTCTTTCAATTCTTCACTTCACTTGCAATATTACACTCCAATGAGTAAGGCCTATTTTGATAGGAAAAAAAAGGAAATTATGCATCGGCGGCAGTTGTTTAACGATGACTATACTCGTACAATGGCGGATGATGAAGATGATGTTAATTATGGATATTAAATTTAAGTTGTTGTAGTTTTTAAATTTAAGTTAATGTTGTTTTTAAATTTAATTTGTAGTTTTTAAATTTAATTTGTCGTTTTTAAATTTAATTTGTAGTTTTTTAAATTTAAGTTAATGTTGTTTTTAAATTTAAGTTGTTGTAGTTTTTAAATTTAAATAATAAATTATGTTTGGCCCTATGGCCCTTTGGCCCTCGGTTGGAGACGGTTTTTTGTGACAGGGCTAAAACGAGCCCTCTGGCCCTCTGGCCCTCGGTTGGAGACGGAGGCAAATATGGCCCTGTACTGTTCATTAAAATATTAATATCTTGGAGAATCTTGGAGGGCCAGAGGGCTCAAACGAGCCCTCTGGCCAGCCCTCGGTTGGAGATGGCCTTAATTGATTTTAAATGGTAGTGTACTATTATTAGACTTCTGTTGTGAAACTGAGATTGATTTCCCACCCTATTCTTTGAATAAAGGCATGAATTTTGAACGGCAAACTGAAGTGGTCAATGCACTTCAGGAAAGTCGATTGAGACCTGAAAACTGCAAAGAAACATCGCCTCAACTTTTCGTCATGATTTCTCTCTCTCAAGTATAAGGCAGTGGATTTTACAAATTCATTTCATAAGCATCAAAACAATTTCAGTAATAATTTTAATTCAAAGATGCGATATGTATTATTTGTTTTGTACCTGAGCACACTCTAACTAGATTGCAAAGGCATGTAGCTTTAGTTGTTGAAAGCGTTTGAATTTATTCGTACCTCGTGGTCCAAGAATCCAACCCCTAATCCCACTTTTGGCTTTCCTCGTTCTAAAAACAAAAGAATTCAGCTCACTTTTCAGTTCACTTTTGAGACTTTTGTAGAGCACTAAAAACGAAGAAAATTGAGGTTCTATATAAATCAATTGAAAATATGAGTTTAGCCCAATTACTTAACAACACATACAAGGTTTTTTTTTTTCTCCGATGTGGGATTCATACTATTCCACAAGTCCCTAACATGTGGCGAATTTCAAGCTTAACATATGGACAACACAAATCGAGGGACGTTGAGCACGTGTCGTCGTTGAGCTTCACAAATGGAACTATATGGTTAATACCATTAAGAAAGTTGAGGTTCCATCATAAAATCAATTGACAATATGAGAATTAGCCCAATTACTTATAAGCAAGGTCTCTTCTTTTTCCGACGTGGAATTCCTAAATAATGGTTACTTTTTATATTTTAAGAGTCTTTTGGTGTGGGTTTATTTTTATTTGCATATCTATCCATACTGAGGCGAGAATCAATTCTTACTTACAATTATAAAATTAGGAACTTCAATAATAAAGATGAAATAAAAGAAAATCAGAGAACTACTTTAAAATTTTGGAGCGAAAGTATAGTGATATTAGTAGTTTACACAAGGATTTCAACTCACAAATTATACAACAATAGTTCCTTAATTATTCTTTTGTCAACAACCTAAGTATTACAATTCAAAAATACAACTTCTAATTTCAAAAGAGAAAAAAAAAAAAAAACATGATCATAATACATACGACAACTCGAAGCATTTTGTATAAAGTAATGTTAAGGAGACTAAAATTTTAAACCTAATTTACAAATAAAATGATGTATAAGTACGTTAATCAACACTTAGTAATAATCTAATTATCAATAACCACATCATTTAATTTACAAAAATTTTATTTATTAATTTAGTCTCTCTAACATTATTCTTTTTATAATATTCTCCTCTCAAATGTATAATTCAAGGAGGTTAATTATGTGTATGTGGGATAGATTAATGTGGTCGAGGTTTGAATTCCATCGTTATCTCGTTTTCTGTGCAGTTCAGAGAGGCCCACGGTTGCAGATAGCAGTCATCATCAGGCTTGAATTCCATGCATACTGTAACGAAAAAGAAAAGAAAAGAAATTCCATGCACATAAAAAGAAAAGGCATATTGTTTACCCAAAAAAAGAAAAGGCATATTGTTTACCCAAAAAAAGAAAAGGCATATTTCATGCGTCGTCGTTTACTTAGCAATTCCTTGGAGGAAGACAGAGTGAGGACTTTGAAGTCCAAGTCGAGCTGCCATGTGCTCAACATTATTTTCTCTTTATATGTGTTTCATCTTTTCACGTATTCTCACTATGTCCCCTTCCCACTTCTTCCTCAACGTCACTGCGTCATGCGTGGAATAATACACGTACCTATTTAATTAGCTAATTAAAGAGAACTTGTTTTGTTCTTATGTTCACATATTTATTTACACCAACTTGATAGATTCCTTGGATGCAAGGAAATAAACTGTATGAATGGAGTTAGTCTATTGTACAATTAATAAAAATAAAAATGAAAAGAAAGAAAGAAAAAAAGTTACACTATCATTTAATATGAACTTTCGGTAGTGTAATGGATATAATCACATCTAAGTATAATAATCTACCTTAGTATAATTCCACAACGTAACTACTAACTTTATTGTAGTAATAATAACGTCATTGTGAATTATTAACTATAACCGTAAAATAATCATTGTAGACATCGAAATTTCGTGAAATAAATGTTGACCAAAAATTAAAATTTCAACGCTCATGTATCACATAAATTTTATACATAGCATGTGAATCAACGAAAAATCAAAATAACTCAGAAAAGTCACTAAACAGGACACGTGTCAACGCCTGGCAGAAGTGACTTATTTCATCTGATTATTAAAACCCAAAAATCAAGTTTTGGAATTCTATAAATAGGAAGCCATTTCATTCATTTCAAGACACCAATTCACATTACACAAAAGCGTTGAAGCTCTGAAACTCCAAACGCTCTCAAGCAAATCCCGAAGAATCAACGAAGTTCTGTCCGTTCTTCATCAAAGTTCAAAGCCCCAAGGCTCCTCGAAGTTCTGTCCGTTCTTCATCAAAGATCAAGCCCCAAGGCTCCTCGAAGTTCTGTCCGTTCTTCATCAAAGTTCAAAGCCCCAAGGCTCCTCGAAGTTCTGTCCGTTCTTCATCAAAGATCAAGCCCCAAGGCTCCTCGAAGTTCTGTTCGTCGTTCTTCATCAAAGCTCAAGCCCCAAGGCTCCTCGAAGATCCGTTCATCGTTCTTCAAAGCCCAAAGCCCCAAGGCCCTTGAAGATCCGTTCATCCATCCTCGAAGATCAAGCCCAAAAGCCCTTCGAAGATCCGTTCATCGTTCATCGTTCATCAACTTTCAAGATCAAGCCTCAAAAACCCCTTGAAGATCCGCTCATCAATATTCAAGATCAAGCCTCAAAAGCCCTTGAAGATCCGCTCATCAATATTCAAGATCAAGCCTCAAAAGCCCTTGAAGATCCGCTCATCCATCCTCGAAGATCAAGCCCAAAAGCCCTTCGAAGATCCGTTCATTGTTCATCCATCTTCAAAGATAAAGCCCAAAAGCCCTTTGAAGATCCGTTCAACAAATTCACACATCCTCGTTCATCAAGATCAAGCCCTCCAAAGGCCCTTGAAGAACTGTTCATCCAAAGATCAAGCCCCGACGGCCCTTCGGATCAACAACCAATCCACCAAATCAACACCTTACGGAGATCGAATCAGAGGATCAAACTAAAAGAGATTGTAACCCAAAAACAAACAAAAAATACAAATATCACTTTGTACCACGTTGGTTCTTGTCGCGTTTCGTTTCAGGAAAAATTCGTGTTTACAAATTTGGCACGCCCAGTGGGACAATCTCTACCTCTCATCTCTTTCCTCCGTTCAAAGAAAATCAAAGCATACTCCAAAAGCAATGGCATCAAGAAAGGATCAATCCGTTCCCGCAATCAAAGCAAAGAACAAGAACATCCTCATTGCAGGTGGTGACGTTTCAGGCATCATAACTCGAAGCAAGGCAAAAGCTCTTTCTGCTGCCTCTTCCACCCCTATACCAACTCTGCCAAAGAAACAAGGAAACCCGAGGCATGAGCCTGTGATCACCCTAGCCTCGCTAAGGGTGCCGAGGGAGGAGAGTCCGAAAAAGTACTCTGAGTCCCTGCTTTCCGACGCTGACTCTAACAGCAGCACAGCCATGCAGGTCATGACCACTGGAGCGACTTCGATTGAAGAGCAGCTGGCGCAGATGAATGAAGCGATCGCGAAACTCACCCGAACCGTGGAAGAGAAAGACTTACAGATTGCGGCACTCAAATTGGGAGCACATCATGAGGAAGGAGACGGCTCTGGCATAAAGAAAGAATCTGACGAAGAAGAGGAGCCCCAAGTGGAGAAGGACAAAGAAAAGAGGGAGTCAGACCAATCAGGGGCACTCTTAGGACCTCTCTCTATCCAGCAGCTGCAGGAGATGATCGCCAATACCATCAAGGCACAATACGAAGGGAGCTCTTATACCTCCGCTTTGTACTCAAAGCCTTATTCCAAGGGGATCGATGCCTTGAAGATGCCGAGGGGATACCAGCCGCCAAAGTTCATGCAGTTCGATGGAAAAGGCAACCCGAAACAGCACGTGGCCCATTTCGTGGAAACTTGCAACAATGCAGGTACGGAAGGAGACCACCTTGCCAAGCAGTTTGTACGCTCGCTGAAGGGTAATGCCTTTGAGTGGTACACGGACTTGGAGCCTGAGTCCATCAGTAGCTGGGAGCAATTGGAGAAGGAATTCCTCAACCGCTTCTACAGCACCCGCCGCACCGTGAGTATGCTGGAGCTGACAAGCGCCAAGCAATGGAGGGACGAGCCGGTGGTGGATTACATAAACCGATGGCGCAATCTTAGCCTAGACTGCAAAGACAGGCTTTCGGAGATCTCCTCGATTGAGATGTGCGTCCAGGGCATGCAATGGGGTTTACACTACATCCTCCAAGGCATCAAACCACGAACCTTCGAGGAGTTGGCCACCCGCGCCCACGACATGGAGCTAAGCATAGCCCACCATGGAAAGAAAGAGCCGATCTCCGACTTCAAGAAAGACAAGGCGTTTGTCCCGAAGGTGGACAATTACGGGAAGAAGCCTGCCAAGGAAGCTTTCACTATTAACACTGCGCCCGTCAAAGCCTCCTCTACACCCGTCAAGATCTCTTGCAAAATTAAAACGAAGGAGATAAAAAGAGACGAGCCTTTCCCCACCCAAGATAGGTACAGAAACACCTTGAGGGAGCTGGAGCAAAAATCATACCCTTTTCCTGACTCGGATATGGCAGCAATGTTAGACGACTTGCTAGAAAAGGAGGTGATTGAGCTGCCAGAATGCAAGCGCCCTGAGGAGATGCACCGCGTGAACGACCCGAAGTACTGCAAGTATCATCGAATCGTAGGTCATCCCGTCGGAAAATGCTTCATCCTCAAAGAGCTCATCATGAGGTTGGCACAACAAGGGCGGATCGAACTCGATCTAGAAGACACGGCCGCAACTCATACCACTACGATCATGTTTGGATCCTTCGATCCCGTTCCCCTCCAAAGGACTCGTGATCGTTCTTGCCAAAGCTCAAGTCACACGACACCTTCTGCGCAACCACCGCCGGGGGCAAGCGACCAAGACGCACCTATCAATGAGGAAGAAGGGTGGACTTTGGTGACCTACAAAAAGACAAGGAAGCCAATACCACAACCCGCAAAGCCAAAGGTGGAACAAGGAAGAAAACACCGCCGCCGCAACAATAGAAAGCCCAAAGGAAGCGCAAAAACCACTAAGCCAACATACAGTGAAGAGCTTATGGAGCAAGAGCCACGCATTCCCGTCTCCCTGCATGAGTATTTCCCGAATGACTTCTTCCGACAGCACACTACCGTCGCCTGCCACATGGTCGAAGTAGAGATAGAAAGGCCCTCAAAAGGCAAAGCTATCGCCACTGAGGAAAGAGAGACCCTCACGCCTGAAGAAGGTATGCCAACACACTATAGCATCGAAGAAGCGCTATTATTGCCAAAAGAGATGCAAAGAGCACTGGCAGCAGTCCTAATAACTCCTGACGACCACGAAGCGCAAGAAAGCAAGGACGAAAGCTCGAAGCTTCGGCCGCATGAAAGGGCCACGTGCTGTGCCGCCCAGGACGCAATCAACTTCACAGACGAGGATTTGCTGCTGGGATCAAAGCCTCACAACCGTCCTCTCTTCATCTCAGGGTACGTAAGGGAGCGCAAAGTCAACCGCATGCTCGTAGATGGTGGGTCGGCCATAAACATCATGCCAAAGACAGCGATGATCATAATCGGCATCAAAGTGGATGAACTATCCCCCAGCCGTCTGCTGATCCAGGGTTTTAACCAAGGAGGACAAAAGGCGATGGGCATGATCCGAGTGGAGATGACCATTGGTGAACTTAAGTCAAGCACGATATTCCACGTAATTGATGCAAGAACTTCTTACAGCATGCTCTTAGGAAGGCCTTGGATCCATGGGAATGGAGTAGTGCCATCCACCCTCCATCAATGCTTGAAATTCTACCGAGAAGGAGTGAAGGTAATTCAAGGTGATACAAAGCCATTCACTGAAGCCGAATCACACTTTGCAGATGCCAAGTTCTACATGGACGAAGACATGGTGCCCGAAGCCCTTCCAAAAGAGATTAAATCCACAGGCAAAACAATACCTAAAAAACAAGAATGGCAAGCCGTGCCCATGAAGCAAGAAGGGGAAGCTATGCCATCTTCAAGCAAAAACGATGATGAGCTTGCAGGACCTGCAACAACCAAAGGGAATAGGACGCCTTCAAAAGGACCGAACACACCTGTCTTCCGATACATCCCAATGTCAAGAAGAAAGGATGGTCAATCCCCGTTCGAAACTGGGGCAACAAAAGCCGATGCACAACGACACAAAGATAATGTGAAGTTGCTCAAGACAAATGCAGTTCTGCCTCTGACACAGTTGGGTGATGCTAAGGTGGCAGGACTACCACAAGGCTTCTTAAAAGCTCTTCCAGATGGAGTAGAACCAAACTCTCTTCCAACTAAAAGGACCGCAGAAGGTTTTGATCCAAACGCCTACAAACTCATGGCGAAGGCTGGGTACAACTTCTCTTCCTCTTCAAATCCGGGAAAGAAAATTTCAAGCACCGTCGACGATACAGAACGTGACCTCACCAAGACTCAAACGAAGTTGAAGGAGCACGGTTACGGAGTTGACAACAACAAGGCTGGACTTGGCTTCACACCAAATGCACCTGTGAAGATCTCAAGCAAGGCGAAAAATGCTAGCACTCAACACATCAGTGTAAGCGTTGAACAAGATCAAGAGGAACCTAAACCTGCCACTCGGAGGTCTGTCTTCAACAGGATGAATCATTCAAGGCCCAGGAATTCGGCACTTAATCGCATTGGTGGTCAAAACCGAACCTCCGTCTTCAAGAGGCTTAGCACGCCCGCATCCCAAAGCTCTGTCTTCGAAAGATTGTCAAAACCAAAGGGACAAAGCAATACGATTGGCTCTCCTCCACGACGGTTAGCTATGGAAAGACTTGAAGACAGCAAGAAGCCTTCTAGAAAGAGGGAGGCAACGCCAGAGGAAGAAATGCTCGGCATACTAGCAAAAAAATGCGACGTTCGAAGCTCAATTCCTTCAAGGATAAAGCGCCAAGTAATCTTGGAGGTGGACACAAATGGGCCACTGAAAGTAAGAAAGCGCACCGTTATCCATACCGGACAACGTTCATGCCAACAAACTCGAGATGACAACATTGAAGGCAAGATCCGAGATGTCTTCCACATCACCATCCAAGAAGGCAAAGAAGACGAAATCCCTGAAGAGGATGTCGCTGCTGCGCCACCACAGCTTGAAGATGGGGGACAAGCCACGGTTGATGACCTCAAGGAACTCAACTTAGGCACGAGCAAGGATCCGAAGCCTATCTACGTAAGTGCACTACTAACTGCGGACGAGATAGAAGAGTACTACCAACTATTATTAGAGTACAAAGACGTCTTTGCTTGGACCTACAAAGAAATGCCCGGCCTCGACCCTGTCATCGCTGTGCATCATCTTACAGTCAAGCCTGGAACGCGGCCGATAAAGCAAACTCAAAGACGCTATCGATCCGAGCTCATCCCACAAATTGAGGCCGAGGTGGACAAGCTAATCGAAGCAGGCTTCATTCGAGAGGTGCAATACCCCAAGTGGATCTCCAACATCGTCATTGTCCTCAAGAAATCTGGACAAATACGTGTTTGCGTAGACTTCCGGGACCTCAACGATGCTTGCCCGAAAGACGACTTCCCCTTGCCAATCATCGAAATCATGGTGGACGCAACCACTGGCCACGAGGCACTGTCATTCATGGATGGCTCTTCTGGATACAATCAAATTCGCATGGCTCTCGAAGACGAGGAACTAACAGCCTTTCGCACTCCAAAAGGTATCTACTGCTATAAGGTGATGCCCTTTGGTCTGAAGAACGCTGGAGCTACATATCAACGCGCGATGCAAAGAATCTTCAATGACATGCTGCATAAAAACGTAGAATGCTACGTAGACGATGTGGTCGTCAAGACAAAGAAAAGATCAGATCACTTGAGGGATTTGCGAACGGTGTTCGAAAGGCTGAGAAAATACAACCTCAAGATGAACCCGTTAAAGTGTGCATTTGGCGTCACCTCTGGAAAGTTCCTCGGCTTCATTGTCAAGCACCGTGGCATTGAAGTGGATCAATCAAAGATCAAGGCCATTCAAAACATGCCTGAGCCAAGAAACCTGCACGAGCTGAAGAGTCTACAGGGACGATTGGCCTTCATCAGACGTTTCATCTCCAACCTTGCAGGGCGTTGTCAACCGTTCAGTCGACTCCTGAAGAAAGATGTTCCGTTTGTATGGGACGAAGCATGTCACAACGCTTTTGAAAGCATAAAGAAGTACTTATCAAGTCCACCTGTCCTGGGGGCACCAGTGCCTGGGAGACCACTCATATTGTACATTGCCACTCAAGAAAGTTCAGTTGGGGCACTCTTGGCACAACAGAATGAATCCCAGAAAGAAGGAGCGCTTTACTACCTTAGTCGAACCCTCACCGGCGCTGAGTTGAACTATTCCCCGATAGAAAAGATGTGCCTCGCCTTGGTGTTCGCCATTCAGAAACTCAGACACTACATGCATGCTTACACTATCCACCTGGTTGCTAAAGCTGACCCGGTCAAATACGTCATGTCTAAACCAGTCTTGACAGGGCGACTAGCTAAATGGGCATTGCTTCTCAACCAATACGAGATCATCTACATCTCAGCTAAAGCCGTCAAGGGACAAGCGCTAGCAGACTTCCTTGCCGATCATCCAATCCAAGCTGATTGGAAAATCTCAGACGACTTGCCTGACGAGGAGGTGTTCTACATCAACGTCTACCCGACATGGGTGATGTTCTTCGACGGATCCGCACGAGCAGACGGAGCGGGGGCAGGAGTAGTATTCATGTCACCACAAAGACAAGTACTACCTTACTCATTCCAACTAAGCGAACTGTGTTCCAACAACGTCGCTGAGTACCAAGCACTGATCATCGGACTCCAGATGGCGATCAACATGGAAATCACAGCCCTTGAGGTGTACGGCGACTCTAAGCTCATAATCAATCAACTGCTAACTGAATATGAGGTGAGGAAAGATGATCTCGTCCCATATTTTTGGCTGGCAACACGATTGCTACAAAAGTTCGAAGCCGTGACACTAGAACATGTGCCAAGAAAAGAAAATCAAATGGCAGACGCTCTCGCCAACCTAGCCTCGAGTATGACGCTAGGAGAAGATGAAGCTACAGATGTGCCAGTTTGCCAAAGATGGGTGATCCCGCTGGTTACTGAAACGCCACTAGATGATACGAATGTCGTCTCAGTACTTCCAGTCGATGCTGAAGAGTGGAGACAACCTCTGATCAATTACTTGGAACATGGAAAGCTTCCAGATGATCCAAGACACCGCTCTGAAATACGTCGACGAGCACATCGCTTCCTCTACTACAATGGAACACTCTACCGACGCTCTTTCGAAGGTGTACTTCTGAGATGCCTAGGTGAAGAGGAAGCCAATCAAGCCATGAAAGAAGCACACTCAGGTGTATGCGGGGCACATCAGTCTGGACCAAAGCTACATTTCCAGCTCAAAAGAATGGGTTATTACTGGCCAAGTATGGTGAAAGATTGCATGGAACACGCCAAGAGGTGCCAAGCCTGCCAGTTCCACGCCAACTTCATACATCAACCGCCCGAGCCGTTGCACCCTACAATTGCTTCATGGCCGTTCGATGCATGGGGATTGGATGTCGTAGGACCAATTGCACCGAAGTCATCAGCGGGAGAAGCTTACATCTTGGCTGCAACAGACTATTTCTCCAAATGGGCTGAAGCCATACCCCTGAGGGAAGTCAAAAAGGAAACTGTCATCCGTTTCATCAAAGAGCATATCATCTATCGATACGGTGTGCCCCGCTACATCATCACTGACAACGGAAAACAATTCTCCAACCGACTCATGGAAGAGCTTTGCGAGAAATATAGGTTCAAGCAGCACAAATCTTCTATGTATCATGCCCCAGCCAACGGTCTTGCAGAAGCATTCAACAAGACAATGTGCAACCTCTTGAAGAAGGTGATAGGCCGAACAAAGAAAGACTGGCACGAAAGAATCGGCGAAGCACTTTGGGCGTATAGGACAACATACAGGACCCCTACCCGAGCTACACCTTATTCTCTCGTATATGGCGTGGAAGCTGTTTTGCCACTTGAAAGTCAAATCCCCTCATTAAGGATGGCTATACAAGAAGGCTTGACCAATGAGGAAAATGCAAAGCTACGACTTCAAGAGTTAGAAGCACTTGACGAAAGAAGGCTCGAGGCTCAACAACACTTGGAATGCTACCAAGCACGGCTTTCAAAGGCATTCAACAAGAAGGTCCGCCCAAGGTCTTTTCAAGCTGGAGATCTCGTCCTTGCATTGCGTAGGCCTATCATCACAACTCACAAGACAAAAAGCAAGTTCACATCAAAGTGAGACGGACCATACGTAGTACAAGAGGTCTACACCAACGGCGCCTACTTGATCATGGCAGAAGACGGCTTGAAGATTGGCCCTATAAACGGCAAGTTCTTGAAGCAGTACTACGCTTGAGAAGAAGCATGCTCCTCGTTCGCACGAGCCTAAAAGCCGACACCAACGCTCCTTGCCTGCACGAGCTGAAACTGCACAAGGCACCAATGCTCCTGGCCCGCAAGAGCATAAACTGCGTACGGCACAAAAGAAAACATGTAACAAAAAAAAAAAATGTATTTGAACTACGTTATGACTTGATCTCTTCTTTGGAAGGGTACGTAGGCAGCTCAACTTTGAGTTCAGTCACATCAAAATAAAAAAATGAGCAAGCTCGAAGCAACGGCAGGAGGAACGGTAGTGTCACCACGTTGATCAAAGTCGACGAAGAACTTCATTGACCGCCGTCAAACGACTAGCCGGTAGTAAAGCTCAACGCTTTGCGATGCTACCAAGCTTGACTCTAGCTCTCTATGTCTTCTTCATCCAGACGGCAACGTCACCATCTTGATCAAAGCCGGCGAAGAACTTCAGTAACCGCCGTCAAACGACTAGCCGGTCGTGAAGCTCAACGCTTTACGATACCACCAAGCTTGACTGCAGCTCTCTGTTTCTTCTGCATCCAGACGGTAACGTCATCACACTTGATCAAAGTCGGCAAAGAACTTCAATGACCGCCGTCAAACGACTAGCCGGTCACCAAGCTTGACTCCAACTCTCTGTGTCGGCAGGAAGAACGGCAAGTGTCACCACGTTGATCAAAGTCGACGAAGAACTTCAGTAACCGCCGTCAAACGACTAGCCGGTCGTGAAGCTCTTCTACTCCACCACTGCAGACATCTCCTCTGCAATTCCTCCCCTTCAAGCTTGACACCATTACTGTTGGGCTCAGTCATTGACGGAAGGCAGTGCAACGGGTAGGCAGTGCTCAGTGGCGGTGCTTAATGGCAGTGCTCAGTGGCTGTGCTTAATGGCTGTGCTTGATTGATTGTGCTCAGTGGCTGTGCTTAATGGCAGTGCCCAGTGGCGGTGTTCTGTGGCTGTGTTGATGGCAGTGCTCAGTGGCGGTGCTCCAAAGCTCGGCTTCATCTCCTGCTCTCCATCGCTGCAACAATGCAGCATTTAAAGAAAAAAAAAAAAATAAATAAATAAATATGGTGGGTATGTGTTCAAACACCACCAAGCATATACGTATAAATGAAATAAATAAATAAATAAATATGGTGGGTTATGTTCAAACGCCACCAAACATATACATATAAATAAATAAAAAAAAATGCATAAATAAATATGGTGGGTTATGTTCAAACGCCACCAAACATATACATATAAATAAATAAAAAAAATGCATAAATAAATATGGTGGGTATGTGTTCAAACACCACCAAGCATATACGTATAAATGAAATAAATAAAATAAATAAATATGGTGGGTGTATGTTCAAACACCACCAAACATATGTATATGTATATATATATATATGCATGTATGTATGTATGTATATGTGTACTAAAAAAAAAAAAAAAAATCAATTTCATTACAAATTCGTTTGTACAAAAAAATAAATAAATAAGTATTACTTTGTAAAAAAAAAAAAAAAAAAAAAAAAAAAAAAAAAAAAGGGATCAGCCAAACCCCGTGTGTGCACGTATATAAAAAGTCACAGCAAAACTCGAACCTGCGGCAACAAGAAAAAAAAAAAGAATATACAGCACAGCAAAGGGTGATCAGTGGTGGTCGTAACACACAACTCAAGCACTCTGTGACTTGAAGGAAATAAAATGGAAAATGAATATATGTTTAAAGCTTACGGGAAGGTCTATTTATATAGAAAAATGTCATGATTACTAGGAAGAAAAAAAAATAATATCATGATTCCTAACAATAAAAAATTAAAAAATAAAAAATAAAAAAAAATAATAAAAAAAAAAAAGTTTTGGATGTCGGCAACTTCAATCAAAATTTGCAAAAAAAAAAAAGAAAAAAAAAAAAAAAAAAAAAAAAGAAAAAAAAAAGAAAAGAGTTTTGGATGTCGGCAACTTCAATCAAAATTTGTAAAAAAAAAAAAAAAAAAAAAAAAAAAAAGAAAAGAGTTTTGGATGTCGGCAACTTCAATCAAAATTTGAAAAAAAAAAAAAAAAAAAAAAAAAAAAAATATGCATGAATAAGGTTTGTGTTTGGTATGTGTGTATGCATGTATACTTATATATGTGTATATATAGACATCGAATGAAATAAAATAAATCTTATTTATTGACATCTCTGAAAATTTACATAAATATACATTTTTACATGAAAAAAAAAAAAAAAAAAAAAAAAAAAAAAAAAGAGCAAACAAGCCTTCATTGGCCAGGTGGCGCCTCATTACTCGGCGGAACCCCAGGAGGCGCTGGAAGTTGATTATTTTGAGCCTCAACACTCGGCGAAGCTCCAGAAGACGAAGGCCTTAAATGCCTTTGAAACAAACCCACAAACCTCTGATGATCACTTAAAGACTGACCATCGGAGTCCTGCAGCTTGTCAAGTTTTCTCTTCATGTTTGTAAAATAGTTATGTACAAGCCGGTGCAACTGTCTATTCTCATGCCTGAGCCCTCTGATCTCTTGTTGGAGACTTATCACTTCAGCCGCCAATGATTCAACTTGGCGGGTTCGAGCAAATAGGCGATGGGCCATATTGGAAACAGAAGCCGCGCACTGGACACTGAAAGCCAGAGAATCCTTAACGGCCAACTCATCGGACCGCCCGGCGAGTAATCTGTTATCTTTGGGAGTGGACATATTCCTGGCCACCACCGCAGCAGTCATATCATTCTTCATTACAGAGTCCCCAATGGTAAGAGGACCAGAAGGGGATAAGAGAGATGGACGCCATATATTGTCTTGAGGAGACGCAGATGCCTCTCCACTAATATTCAAGTCAAGACGATGATCAGATGGGCAAGCCATTTGTGAAAATAATGAAGGAAGGAGAGGTCGGGTGAAATCAAATTCTCAGAAATACAAAAGAGGGGATTCTTTGCAAGAAACAACTCTCTAAGCATGCTTTTGGCACGCCATCGACACCTCCATAAAAGAAGAAGCAACAGAGGCGCCGGTCCAAAAATCGAAGAGGCACCTCTCCCCAAATATCAAAAGTCGGGCCGTTTGTTCAAAAATCGAAGAGACACCACTCTCCAGACCTCGAGAATCAGATTTCCCTGGATCCAGCTAACCTACCATTACCCACAAGGGTAAAGGAGCAACACCACTGCTTGATAACTGGGAAAGCTCGATGCGTGTCAACTTCCATGCCGCGTGGCAAAGTAAAAGGCCCAACCTTTCCTCACATCCAAGAAAATATCACCAGCAGGATTACTTTCTCGAGAATCGAAGAGGCGCCACTCTCCTAAACTCGAGAGCCAGACCGCCAGCACGACGACTCTCTCTCAAGAATCGAAGAGGCAAAGGGAGTCACGGGTGCAAAAAGCAAAGAGACGCCGCTCCACGCATCTCGAAATATCAGCTTTTCCAAAAGTTGTCGGCACCTTTCACACGCAACCTCAGCTTTGCGTAAATCACGGGCAACTTTGTCAAAAGATTTCTGACAAAAGGAAAACACGTGGATCTTACTGTTCCAATTACCCAACGGTTACCGACAAAGGTAAAGGAACAGCACCACTGCTTGATAACTGGGAAAGCTCTATGCATGTCAACTTCCATGCCGCATGGCAAAGTAAAAGGCCCAACATTTCCTCACATCCGAGAGCTAGACCGTCAGCAGGATTGCTTTCTCAAAAATCGAAGAGGCACCGCTCTCCTAATCTCGAGAGCTAGACAGTCCAGACGACTTTCTCGAGAAACGAAGAGGCGCGGCTCTCCCCTAATCTCGAGAGCTAGACAGTCCAGACGACTTTCTCGAGAAACGAAGAGGCATCGCTCCCCTGATCTCGAGAGCCAGACCGCCAGCACGACGCCTTTCTCAGAAATCGAAGAGGCACACTGCTTTTCAAACCTCGAGAGTCGGATTCAGCACCAGCTTTCCGGAAATCACGGACCACTTTGTCAAAAGTCTCTGACAAAGTTAAAACGCGTGAACCCCGCCACTCTCACTACATCGCTGTGATCGAGAAGGGTAAAGGAACAGCATTACCACTTGTCGATAAAAAAATTCTACATATATCGACCTTTATCCTCCACAGACGGGCAGACCTGCAAAAAATGCTCAACCCTTCCTCACTTCCGAGGGTAACGCTCCCAGCAAAACCCCAACAAAGCTTTCTCAAAATGCTTGGCTCTCTTCCTCCCGAGAATACCTCTGCAAACAAATCACACCAGAGCAAAAGTATCTCATATCAGCAGGGTCGAAAGCAAGAGTATCTCATATCATGCTTTCCCCTATCCTTTTCTTTGTCCTCCCTCTTCACTACAGGATAAGGAGAAGCAAAGTGATCAGCCGGCGTTTACCTCCGAGTTGGAACGGATTGCTGAGAAATCCTTCCATGATTGCTTACCTAGCCTTGCTCTCGAGTACTCATCTGCCTGGAGAACAGATAAGATGAGCGACAACGAAGCATCAATCTTGTGGATCATCAGTAAGCACAACAACTGCACATGCTGATTCATCCTCTAACCCTCTTCAACATGAATTAGGGAGATTGAACAAAGAAACAGGCCATTATCTCCACCTGATGTCTGTTTGCCAAGTGCTCAAATCCTGAAGCCGCTCGTGGTCCCGTTTCCATTCATCAAGATCAAGCCTCAACGGCCCTTGAAGAAATCACAAGCCCAATTCAAGATCAAGTGTCCACCACCCTTGAATCGAGCCCAACTCCAGGTAAAAGGAGTAAATTCTGACATTTGTAGCAAGTCTACCAGAAGAAGCCTCCTAGCCCAGTTCAAGATTAAATCTGTGGAAAACGACTTCTTCGAAAGCAAAGGTATCTCATATCATCAGGGTTGAAAGCAAAGCTATCTCATAGCATGCAATCTCCCTGTCCTTTCCTTTGTCCCTACTCTTATCTGCAAGACAAGGATAAAGAAAAGCAATATGTCGAAACCTCCACTCAAACCTCCAGGAAGATACCACATCTGCCTGAAGAACAGATAAGGCAGACAGGTGAAGCTAGTACATTGAAGCATGTGGAGACAAGCGCAACCAATATATATGTGTTGGTTCATCCGTTACTGCTTCAAAAGCAAACGTATCTCATATCATCAAGGTCGAAAGCAAAGGTATTTCATATCATGCTTTTCCCTTTTCTTTCATTTACCCTTGCTCTTACCTGCAAGATATGGAGAAAGAAAGCAATCAGTCGGAACCTGAAATCAAACATCCGATCTGGAACTGATTGCCCGGAACCTTTGCCTGGTTGCTTACCGAGCCTTGCTCTCAAGTACTCATCTTCAAGTGCTTTGACGGACCATTTAAATGCAAAGGTTGCGCACCACTTCTGCTATGCAAAAAGATTGAAGCAGAAGGTTCAACGACGAGCTGGAACAGATCACTACAGCACGATGCCCTTCCTGCAGAATCGCATGATCCATCCGGAGGAAACCAGAAAATCCTTCAAACCCAATTCAAGATCAAAGCTGTGGAAAGTCAACAAGCACAACAAAGCACGTGTCGATTCGTCGGCCACTTCGTTGAAAGCAAGAGTATCTCATATCGTCTCTCTTCCCTCTCCTTTTCTTTGTCCTCGTTGCTAAATGAGAGACAAGTAGAAGGAGAATGATCAACCGGAACCCGA
Source organism: Cotoneaster glaucophyllus (assembly GCA_036320875.1). Classification (NCBI taxonomy): domain Eukaryota; kingdom Viridiplantae; phylum Streptophyta; class Magnoliopsida; order Rosales; family Rosaceae; genus Cotoneaster; species Cotoneaster glaucophyllus. The sequence goes on from CM070068.1 coordinate 5,016,241, forward strand.
GATCTCCTAGCTCGGCGACTTGAGGAACTCCTACTATATGGTTTGCGTAGTACCTGACCAAGCCCGAAACCACAAAAATTTGCAGTTCATTCGAGATTCACGCCTCTACGGCCCTTGAAGAAACTTGCAACACAAAAAAAATCAAGATTCACGCCTCTACGGCCCTTGAAGAAATTTGCAGTCCAAGGTCAAGCCCTCAGGCCCCTTGGAGAAATTTGCAGCACAAAAATCAAGATTCAAGCCTCTACGGCCCTTGAAGAAATTTCCAGTCCAATTCAAGATCAAGCCCCGACGGCCCTTGGATTGACATCTACATTAAGAAACTTCAAAACACATCGCCTACAAGTGACAAGCACAAGTATGCGACGCGCCTTGAAGTGGGGGCATTTGTAGACATCGAAATTTCGTGAAATAAATGTTGACCAAAAATTAAAATTTCAACGCTCATGTATCACATAAATTTTATACATAGCATGTGAATCAACGAAAAATCAAAATAACTCAGAAAAGTCACTAAACAGGACACGTGTCAACGCCTGGCAGAAGTGACTTATTTCATCTGATTATTAAAACCCAAAAATCAAGTTTTGGAATTCTATAAATAGGAAGCCATTTCATTCATTTCAAGACACCAATTCACATTACACAAAAGCGTTGAAGCTCTGAAACTCCAAACGCTCTCAAGCAAATCCCGAAGAATCAACGAAGTTCTGTCCGTTCTTCATCAAAGTTCAAAGCCCCAAGGCTCCTCGAAGTTCTGTCCGTTCTTCATCAAAGATCAAGCCCCAAGGCTCCTCGAAGTTCTGTCCGTTCTTCATCAAAGTTCAAAGCCCCAAGGCTCCTCGAAGTTCTGTCTGTTCTTCATCAAAGTTCAAAGCCCCAAGGCTCCTCGAAGTTCTGTCCGTTCTTCATCAAAGATCAAGCCCCAAGGCTCCTCGAAGTTCTGTTCGTCGTTCTTCATCAAAGCTCAAGCCCCAAGGCTCCTCGAAGATCCGTTCATCGTTCTTCAAAGCCCAAAGCCCCAAGGCCCTTGAAGATCCGTTCATCCATCCTCGAAGATCAAGCCCAAAAGCCCTTCGAAGATCCGTTCATCGTTCATCGTTCATCAACTTTCAAGATCAAGCCTCAAAAACCCCTTGAAGATCCGCTCATCAATATTCAAGATCAAGCCTCAAAAGCCCTTGAAGATCCGCTCATCAATATTCAAGATCAAGCCTCAAAAGCCCTTGAAGATCCGCTCATCCATCCTCGAAGATCAAGCCCAAAAGCCCTTCGAAGATCCGTTCATTGTTCATCCATCTTCAAAGATAAAGCCCAAAAGCCCTTTGAAGATCCGTTCAACAAATTCACACATCCTCGTTCATCAAGATCAAGCCCTCCAAAGGCCCTTGAAGAACTGTTCATCCAAAGATCAAGCCCCGACGGCCCTTCGGATCAACAACCAATCCACCAAATCAACACCTTACGGAGATCGAATCAGAGGATCAAACTAAAAGAGATTGTAACCCAAAAACAAACAAAAAATACAAATATTACTTTGTACACGTTGTTCTTGTCTCTTCTGTTTCAGGAAAAATTCGTGTTTACAATCATATTACATGATTTACCAATATAAACATCTAGAAAACAAGACATTACTCATCTATGTATACAATATGTATATGTGTAGGGAAATTTTATTTGAACCCATATAATCACTTTCTACACCCAACTTAAACTTTAAATGTGAATGTCTGTATCAAGTACAAGATGAAATTAACAACAAAAATAAGATTTACCGGTAAACGCGCACCAAATAATCAAACCCTAACCATCACGCAATCTTTCTCCTACATTCTATTCTGGCAACATCATTAATACGCTCTCGTAGAGAAAAACAAGCTCTTTTTTACGGATGAATGATGATTTTAAAGTTTTAGATACTCCAACTAAGGTATGAATATATTTATGCAAGTTTTTTTAAAGCAAAAAATCCAGCCAATCTCTAAGAACCTCTCTTACACGTCAGTCAATATCCCATCATTGACGTTAAAAGCTTTCACTTTAAGATTTTGTCTTCTTTCTTTTTGAATTTGAGGTAAGTTAGTAGCATGCGTAGAAATCATGTTATCACTTAACTTTCAATTTGCCTCCTGAACTATCACTTAACTTTCAATTTTCCTCCTTGAACTTTTTAATTGGAAAATTAAGGACTTAAACTAATTTTTTTGGCCGATTTGCCCCATGCTGTTAATTTTTCATTCATTCCATCCAAATTTATGTTAAATGGAAGCATGTGCACAACATGTGAGGGTAGTTCGGTTGCTTCGTTCTTTAAAATAATTGAAAACCTTAGATTTCTAAAATATAAATCTATGCAAATATGTGTGATTCTATAGCTTTTGTGTCAGAATGTCTAGTAAAGTGACGCTTTTGTCGACAAGGAGAATCACGTGGTGTGCACATGATAAGAGTTAACGTTTGTTTGGATGACATCTATGAAAAACTAACAGTAGGGGGGAAATTGGCCAAAAAAAATAGTTTAAGTCCTTAATTTTCCAAATAAAAAATTCAAGGGGAAATCGAAAGTTAAGTGATAATTCAAGGGGAAAATTGGCTGTTTAGCCTTAAAATATTGATCAACAATACATATTTTATGTTTATGTTCATGCTTCTTTCTCTTACACCAAAAATGACAACACTGAGTACAAATGAACAAGATGTTTTCTCACCAAATGGAGTTCCTCTAAAGTAGCTTTTTTTCTCTTCCTCCGAACTGCTTCTAGGTGCAAATACCAACGAGAGTGCTGGAGAAGCCAAAATAAATGCAAGAGGTTAGTTTAGAAAGGACGGCTTGTTTGATATGGTCACGCAAAGTAACCTAGGATTATCAAGAGAAACGCTGTTGAGGGGGATGAAGACTCCATCAAAAGTAACTGTTGGAAGGAAAGAACGTTAGAGGAGGGAATGCTTTGATTTTGGTTTTTTATTTTTCAAATAGGTGTAAACATAAGTTTACATATTGAATTGGATTTGTGAGGGTAGTTTAGGTAGTAAATTTAGGTTCAAAGAGGTAATGATAGTTTACTTAAAAATAGGGTTTATATCACAAATGGTCCCTGAAATTAACCCCATCAATCATGATGGTCCCTGAAATTGAAAATCGATCAATGTAGTCCCTGAATTTTAACTCGCGAATCAATGTGGTCCTTCTGTTAGTGTTCCGTCCAAATTAACACTAAAAAAAGGTTAGAGAACCAATTTTTCATGGTAAAATGACCAAAAAAAGGTTAGAGAACCACTTTTTTTTGTTTTTATTTTAGTTTTAGCACCAAATCCATGAAAAAATGGAGAGAAAAGTGAAGATGGAAAAAAGAAAAGAGAGGTAGTAAGTAAAATTATAAGTAACAGGGTTATTTTTTATCATTTTACCATGAAAAATTGGTTCTCTAACCTTTTTTTAAAGTTAATTTGGACAGAACACTAACAGAAGGACCACATTGATTCGCGAGTTAAAATTCAGGGACTACATTGATCGATTTTCAATTTCAGGGAGTATTTGTGATATAAACCCTTAAAAATAATATGAGTGTAAAGAGTAAGAGGTTATATGGGTTCAAATAAAAAATTTCGTGTACGATACCTTAATAAAAAATAAGGTATCAGTACCATTTAATTTAAACGTTAAATTATAATGCAATCACGTCCAACTATAATATACTACCATAACAATGTAACGTAACGTCCACACCGTATCGAGCAAATTGATATGGTAATACCAACGTCATTTTGTGTAATTAAATATAACGTCAAGATAATTGTGTAACTTAATTTGAACGATTACAATGTAGCCTTACTATAATCCTTGTATGTTGACGTCATGTTGTAATACGATTACAATATAATGTAAGTTCATAATGTTCGATAGCAATAACATACATCTATAGTAGTATAATAGTTACGTCATTGGTATAATCATAAATGTTAATTTTGTAACACATTGAAGTACAAAAAGCTACCTTGACAAAGTAATAAAACATCCACAATGTGACTACCAACCTTGTTATAGTAAAAATCATGTCATTCTTTGTCATTAACTTGAACCTTGTTATAATTATGTAGCCTTCGAATATAGTTTTGGACCATCATAGTGTATCTTAAACAGTATTGGTACTGATACCTTATTTTTAAATGAAGTACCGTATAATATCCTATGCATATTTACGCTAGTGCTCACAACCAAGTGGCCAAGTGATTAACATGGTGATATAAAATCATGGAGAAATTAGTATTTTTCTATTTCGTTGATTGAAACCTTTTTTTTTTTATCAATATCTTTGGTTTTTATCTACGTCATTATTTCAATAATAAAATATTTACATGTTAGCATATTTGAATTATAAAAATTATTTATATTTTCAAATAGACACATTTAGTCTTACTGTAACATCCCACATCGTCCAGGGATGTGGATCCTCTATGCCTTATATGTACATTCCCATATCTACCTAGTACGAGGCCTTTTGGGAGCTCACTGGCTTTGGGTTCCGTAGGAACTCCGAAGTTAAGCGAGTAGCGCGCGAGAGCAATCCCATGATGGGTGACCCACTGGGAAGTTCTCATGTGAGTTCCCAGAAACAAAACCGTGAGGGCGTGGCCGGGGCTCAAAGCGGACAATATCGTGCTACAGTGGAGTCGAGCCCGGGATGTGGTGGGGGCCTGGGCCGGGATGTGACAATATGGTATCAGAGCCAATCCTTGGCCGGAAGTGTGCCTACGAGGACGTCGGACCCCTAAGGGGGGTGGATTGTAACATCCCACATCGCCCAGGGATGTGGATCCTCTATGCCTTATATGTACATTCCCATCTCTACCTAGCACGAGGCCTTTTGGGAGCTCACCGGCTTCGGATTCCTTAGGAACTCCGAAGTTAAGTGAGTAGCGCGTGAGAGCAATCCTATGATGGGTGACCCACTAGGAAGTTCTCGTTTGAGTTCCCAGAAACAAAACCGTGAGGGCATGGCCGGGGCCCAAAGCGGACAATATCGTGCTACGGTGGAGTCGAGCCAGGATGTGGTGGTGGTGGGGGCCTGGGCTGGGATGTGACAGTTACAAACGTTACATTTGATATATTTATATTTAGGGCTAAATTTTGTGTCATACGTTTCTATTTTTAATTTGCACCCATTTTTTTATATGTACCAATTTTCATTTTAGTTTTAATTTGCTGCCATATAATTTTTTCTGTGCCCATATTTTTATACTTTTCATTTGTAAATTGTACCCATAATTTTTTTAACCTTTTATTTGTACCCATTATTTATTTATAACGTATCCATTTTTCATAAAAAATGTACAACTTTGTTATATATATATGTAAAATGTACCAATTTTTTATGTAAGTGTACCCATTTTCTTAATGTAAAATCTATTCATTTTTTTCTATTTATAATGTGCCTATATTTTATAACTAAATGTATCCTTTTTCAATTTATAGCGTACCAATATTTAAAAAATAAATAAAACATTTAATTTTGATAAAATATAAAATTTGATCAGATTTCACACAAATTTGAGGAAACAAAATTTAAAATCCCTATGTATACTTCTTTGCATGATTTTAGGAAAGATTTAATAATTTTAGTTGTTTAACATTTTGTCTTTCAATAAAAGTATTCAAACTAATAAAGTTCCAATCTTTCAACTAAAAATAAAAAATAAAGTTTCAACCTAAGATTTTTGTCAATCAGAGACCGGAATCAAAAGATTCCCTAAAATAATTTTCTTCAACATTTTAATTTCATTAGCCACTATGAATTATGTAATTATCCGTGTACCGTGCAAGGCTATCTTTGGATATTTGAAAATAAGTATTTTTTTTATTCGAGTGATAGCGTTAGTAAGTTAAATGTTAGATTAGCCACCGACGGAGTTTGAACCTACGCCGTCATGCAAATGAAAATAAGTCTTTGTATTTGACAAGGTTAAATTTTCTAAAAAAAAAAAAAAAAAAAAAAAAAAAAAAAAAAAGATATTCGATTGAATGCATTTGTTTATAACTGGATGGTGTACATATGGAATTAGTGAATTTAAATTACTAGCTATATGAATAATTTGAAATCCAGTTGTTTTATCCATGTTCCTTCTTATATTCAAACCCTAGCATATATTAATATGGATTAAGCAAACAAGTTATTAACCTTTTAAATCATTACATTTGAAAGCACTCTCCATCCAAATCGGTCGTAATTAAGAATGCTTGTGACCATATATGATATAGTTTATGTAAGATTCACCTGGGAGGCAGAAACTTCTCCTCTTGTACTATCTTGTACGTGCACTGCATCTAACCAAACCATTTTTTTATTTTCCGGAACTTTGCAGTCGTAAGAAATGTTAAGATATTTAGTTGGTTGTTTTCAATAAATTCCTATTTGTTAGGAAGTCCGTTGCTTTTACCTATTTCTTAGGAGAATCCCAGATTATCAGGAGTTGTTAGTCGTGGGATCAGACGTTGCTTTATTTTCTAGCTTTCAGTTATCAGCATTTGTATTTAATTAGACTTCAAGTCAATGAATTGGTATCGCATTCCTTTTACTCATTCTGTAGCAATCTCAGTTCTAGTTTTACAACAATTGGCATCAGAGCCCCCACTGGGGCCTGACTTGGAAAAGCAGCAGCTTTCATTCTTGCCGCAGCAAGATATTCAATGGCTTCTGAAAACAGCTTTGTGCAACCCGCAATTCCACGCTTTGATGGTCACTATGATCATTGGAGTATGTTGATGGAAAATTTTCTGCGATCCAAGGAGTACTGGACTCTCGTGGAAACCGGCATCGCTGAGCCTGCTAGTGAGACTGTCTTGACAGAAGCACAGAGAAAGACGTTGAAGGATCAGAGATTGAAGGATTTGAAGACAAAGAATTATTTGTTTCAAGCAATAGATCGTGCCATTCTTGAAACCATCCTCAAGAAGGATACTGCCAAAGACATCTGGGATTCGATGAAGAAGAAGTACCAAGGCACCGCACGGGTGAAACGTGCACAACTCCAAGCTCTTCGCAAAGAGTTTGAAATTCTTCACATGAAGGAAGGGGAGTCAGTTAATGATTACTTTGCAAGAACACTGTCGATTGCAAACAAGATGCGCATTCATGGGGAAATTTTGGAAGATGTTGCAGTTATTGAGAAAATCCTTCGCTCAATGACAAGCAAATTTGACTATGTGGTGTGTTCCATTGAAGAATCGAATGACATTGATAGTCTTTCGATTGATGTGTTGCAAAGCTCACTGTTAGTTCATGAGCAGAGGATGACTAGCCATGCTGTGGAGGAGCAAGCCTTGAAGGTCACTACTTATGAAGGAACTACTTCTCCAGGAAGAGGTAGAGGACGTGGGGGATTTCGAGGAAGAGGCAGAGGTAGAGGACGCCAACTTTCTTACAATCAAGGAGCACAGTTTGACAAGGCAAGTGTGGAATGCTATCATTGTCACAAGCTTGGCCACTATCAGTATGAATGTCCTGACAAAGAGAAGGAAACCAAGGTGAATTTCGTTGAGACTGAAGGAGAAGTGCTCTTAATGGCTTACGTCGATAAGACGGAGATTTCATCAGGTGATACTTGGTATTTAGATTCAGGATGCAGCAATCACATGTGTGGAAACAAGTCTTTGTTCTCTACTTTGGATGAAACATTCAGAGAAACTGTGAAGCTTGGGAACAACTCCTGCATTTCTGTCATGGAAAAGGGGATATCAAATTCCATATGAAAAACAACACTGTGCAGACAATTTCTAGTGTGTTTTATATCCCGGAATTGAATAGCAATCTCATTAGTATGGGCCAACTGCAAGAGAGGGGTTATATCATCATCATTCAACAAAACCGGTGTCAAATTCATCATCAAGAGAAGGGTCTGATAGCGGAAGCAAAAATGACAGCCAATCGTATGTTCCCTCTGCACATTCGGTATGATGCTCAGAAGTGTCTCTCAACAAGGGTGCAAGATCCAACATGGTTGTGGCATCTTCGTTATGGTCATTTGAGTTTCAAAGGCTTGAAGACCCTACATGAGAAGAACATGGTGGAAGGACTGCCTAAGATTAATTGTCCTACAGAAATGTGTGAAGATTGTATTGTTGGTAAACAACATCGTGATTCTTTCCCGCAAGGAAAAGCATGGAGAGCTGAGCAAATCCTACAGTTGGTTCATTCAGATATCTGTGGACCAATCAATCCAACATCAAATGGAAACAAAAGGTACTTCATTACCTTCATTGATGATTATAGTCGAAAAACATGGGTTTATTTCTTGCAAGAGAAATCTGAAGCTTTCATTGTTTTTAAAAGCTTTAAGGCTCGAGTTGAAAAAGAATCTGGCAAGTGCATTCAGATCCTTCGTACAGATCGTGGTGGTGAATTTAACTTACATAACTTTGCAAGCTTTTGTGAACTGCATGGAATACGGAGACAACTTACTGCTGCATACACACCGCAGCAAAATGGCGTGGCAGAAAGGAAGAATCAGACGATTATGAACATGGTGCGAAGCATGTTGGTAAAAAAAAATATTCCGAAGACTTTCTGGCCAGAAGCAGTTAATTGGAGTATTCATGTACTCAACCGAAGCCCTACCCTTGCTGTAAAAAACATAACCCCACAAGAAGCTTGGAGTGAAGCCAGGCCATCAGTTGACCACTTCAGAATCTTCGGGTGTATAACGTATGCACATGTTCCAGATGAAAAGAGAACAAAGCTTGACGATAAAAGTGTGAAGTGTGTTTTTATTGGGGTTAGTGAGGAATCCAAGGCATACAGGTTATATAATCCCATCACCAAGAAAATAATCATCAGTCGAGATGTTTTGTTTGATGAAGAAAACACATGGGATTGGAGCAGCACCGAACAACAACAAATTTCAATTGTACTTAAGGAAGCTGACGAGGAAATTGAACAGCCACTGCAACCTCCTCTCGGAAGTCAAAGGCCTGAATCACAATTGCAGCTTCCTGATCAGTCCCTTGGAGAAGTTCCACCGAGTTCCTCAGCAAATGTTTCAATTCCAAATGAAGATCAGGCATCCAGCTCATAACCACGACGACAAAGGAAAAGACCATCATGGATGATAGATTATGTGAGTGGAGATGAATTATCTGATGAGGATATTACTGCCCATTTCGCTTTATTTGCAGGCTCCGATCCTATATTGTTTGCAGAAGCAGTGAAAGAAGAAAAATGGAAAAAAGCCATGGATGCAGAGATTCAAGCTATAGAGAAGAATGAGACCTGGGAGTTAACCGACCTTCCTAAAGGACAAAAAACCATTGGTGTGAAGTGGGTTTATAAGACGAAGTTGAATGAAAAGGGAGAAGTTGACAAGTTCAAAGCAAGGCTGGTTGTGAAAGGCTATAATCAAAAGCATGGAGTTGATTATCAAGAGGTTTTTGCTCCTGTTGCAAGACAGGATACGATTCGGCTGGTGGTTTCATTAGCAGCACAAAACTCATGGCCCATCTTCCAACTTGATGTGAAATCGGCCTTCCTTAATGGTGAACTACTTGAGCAAGTCTACATTGAGCATCCTCCTGGTTATGTGATAAAAGGTAATGAACATAAGGTTTACATACTGAAGAAGGCGTTATATGGACTTAAACAGGCACCTCGAGCCTGGTACAGTTGTATAGAAGCACACTTTGAAAAGGCAGGTTTCAGCAAATGTCCATATGAGCACACTCTATTCATCAAGTATGGAGAAGGAGGTAAAATCCTGATAGTTTGCTTATATGTGGATGATCTCATTTTCACGGGCAATGATGAGACCATGTTTGTTGATTTTAAGAATTCTATGATAGTTGAATTTGACATGACTGATCTGGGGAAGATGAAATATTTTCTTGGTATAAAAGTAAAACAAACAGCCACTGGAGTTTTTATTGGGCAACAAAAATATGCTCAGGAGGTTTTGGAGAGGTTTCACATGGAGAATTGTAATCCAGTTGGGACTCCAACTGAACCGGGATTGAAGATCACAAGTGACCTTGATGGAGAGAGGGTTGATAGTACTTATTTCAAACAAATTATTGGAAGTTTAATGTACTTGACAGCCACTCGGCCCGATATCATGTATGCAGTATGTCTGATTAGCAGGTATATGGAAAGACCAACTGAGCTGCATCTCAGAGCTGCTAAAAGAGTGTTTCGTTACTTGAAGGGAACAACGGATTTCGGTATTTTCTAGAAGAAAAATGGAGGATCTGTTTTGACTGGTTTCACTGACAGCGACTATGCTGGTGATTTGGATGATAGGCGGAGTACATCTGGCCATGTGTTTATGATGGGTTCAGGTGCCATATCATGGGCGTCAAAGAAGCAACAGGTGGTTACTTTGTCCACAACAGAAGCAGAGTTCATAGCTGCAGCAACTTCTGCATGTCAAGCAATTTGGTTGAGAAGGGTTCTTGAAGAGTTACATTTCTATCAACATGGGCCAACTGTGATTCATTGTGATAATAGTTCAACTATCAAACTCTCCAGGAATCCAGTTTTACATGGAAGAAGCAAACATATAGATGTGAGGTATCATTTTCTTCGTGATCTTACAACTGAAAAAACCATTGATTTGGTTTATTGTCGAAGTGAAGACCAAGTTGCGGACATCCTGACCAAACCTCTAAAGCTGGAAGCATTTGGGAAGCTGCGTAGATTACTTGGAGTCTGTTCAAGTTCCTTTTTAAACTGATTGAGTAAATAGCATTCAGTTTAAGGGAGGGTGTTAAGATATTTAGTTGGTTGTTTTCAATAAATTCCTATTTGTTAGGAAGTCTGTTGCTTTTACCTATTCCTTAGGAGAATCTCAGATTATCAGGAGTTGTTAGTCGTGGGATCAGACGTTGCTTTATTTTCTAGCTTTCAGTTATCAGCATTTGTATTTAATTAGACTTCAAGTCAATGAATTGGTATCGCATTCCTTTTACTCATTCTGTAGCAATCTCAGTTCTAGTTTTACAACAAGAAAATCCTTTTGGTATTTCAACACTGAAGCAAGGTCAACCCTATGTACGCGTTTGATTATCTTTAGTGCTGTCGGACTAAGTCAAAGTCGAGCATTATGTTATTTTTTTGCCAGAAAAATTGTGCACATGATCAGACTTGACTCCAATACTTTAAGAAAAACGACTTCAGTAATCCAAGCTTAATGCATGCATGTATATTCAATTAAACTCACTAATTTGTTTATTTAAACGATGGTGATACTTTGCGCGTTTAATTGTGGGGAAACTTGACTCCAACGTGCTGATGGAATTTAGTCTTGAGCCAAAATCTTTTTTTTTTTTAATCCATAATGTCCTAACCTAATTTTCTAGTAAGTTGGGCTTGGTCAGGAAATGCTTATATGGCTCCAGGCTACAAAATCCAGATGACGATGCTTTGAGTTTCTAGGCCTATGGGTCATTCCTTGTTTCTTTCCTTAATTTGTTGGGCCATTGATCTTTACCCAAACTTTGATTAGTTAATCAATTTATTGATTAATTGAATAGGAGCGGTCAACAACTATCTAGTTAGTAACTTAATATGGTGCTAACTAATTTTTGAGCCTGCATCACAAAGTAATCTCATTGATTTGAATAGTTCATTTTTAGGTCCTTATTCATAAATCATTCTTGCAGAAATTCACTCAAAGCAGAAATCTTTAGCCCTTTAATCATTATTGTGAACATTTCATGATTTATCAACAACATTATATTGGTCTACTTCTATACTCCCAATTAGAGAACTAAACGTCTTCTGATTTTAGTGAAAGTTTGTAAAGATGATCTTGTAGTTATAACCTTAAAAATAGTCGATTCATATTACAAAAAAAAATATTGTAAAATATGCCTAAACAAGTGATTGGTTATGTATTAACTTACTAATTGGTAGGTCAACAACCGCTTTAGGACTAGGAGAAAGAATGATAACACAAACGTTAGTTAATCCAGTTGCCCATGATAGTGTGGATATCTTCCTACTCTTGAGTTTGAATCTCGATTTTTTTTCCTTGTCTTTAACTTACCGCTCACCACACTGGTAAAAGTACTCATGTTCCACCTCTTGTGTACTAAGAAAAAGATTACCATGATATGCAAGACATAAAAGACATTTGAATACTTCATTATGGCCAATTTCTTTCCATTTACTTGTTAATTCTCAATATATAGATTCATAGAAATACTTGTACCAATATAAACACATAAAAATGATAATATTGGCATGGACAGTGGACTGTAGGCTTGAGCAATTTCTCTTGCTAGCTTTCCTTTGTATCGACATGTTATAAGCCAACTCAGATTGTTTTGTTTTTCTATTTTGGTCAAAGCACAACGTTTTAAAATAAGTAAAATGAATCATGCAATGTCAAAATCAATATCTCTATTCCGCAACAATATAATTAGAGTAGAAAAAAAATTACCAACTTCTTAAGCATTCAATAATTATACTTTGTGTCACAAATGGAGGCTAAAACAGAAAGGAAATGCTAAAAGACAATCAAACTAGTCAAATTCTTATTAATTATTTGCCCCACCTAATGTGCTCAGAGTAAAAAACCTCCCCAATCAAATTAAATGGACGGCCAATTAATTGCCACCATCTCAAACACTCAAACCATAAGTCTCAACCACACCAACCAACTCAATTAAATTGATAAACCATTAATCTCCTCTCCTCCCAAAAACAAATAAGAAATTTATATAACTTGTAACCCTAAACTTGTCGAGTCCAGATCTTCTGCACCCAAAACCCCCTGTGGCCCCTCTATGCCTTTGCTTTTTGGCTAAAGATTTGGTTTACTTTTTATTATTTTAATTATTGTCAAGTTAACATTAATTATGTTTAGTTCAAAAAGCAAAGACACAGAGGGGCCACAAGGGGATTTGGGTGCAGACGATCTGGACTCAAACTTGTCTCCCGTGCGGAAAAGGTTCTATCTAAAGCAAATGGACATACAAGGTTTCCTCTCACAATAATTAACTATCCGATTCAAAATTAATTGGTAATAAGTGAAGAGGATCGAGTCTCGTAAACATTTAATGTGACTTTCATTTTTTAATACCTTAACACGTCTCCTCATTTGTCGCATCACAATCCAAAGACATGAACCACAATCAATTGTCTCTAAGAATTTAGTGTATGAAATATTTACTTACTAAATCAATAAAGTCGTAAATTTGAAGGATTCCTATCAAGAAAACATACAGTCAGAGTTGCCCTCTCTCTACTAGAAATCAGATGAACAATTACACCTAAACTACAGGTTTTGTTATCTATTGTGTGTTTTAATTGCATGAAACACGAAACTCATCACAAGCATATATGTCTTGAATCAAATACTATAACTACTTTGAGTTAGAATATGAGTATCCAACCGAGAATCAAAACTAATGGTGAAAAACCAACTAATCTAAAAACAAAATATTGAATCACTAACATAACATATAAATCATCAACGTGACAAAAGTTTTCAACTTTTTTGGATTGCCTTTAGCATTTTTACAATGATTTGATAAATAAACTCCACATGGTACACTCTGGTTAAGAGAGAGAAAACAAGATAAGCATAAAGCACCCACACACACACACCCTCGTACATAACTCCCAAAGTCTCAAGTTCAAACCGATCACTCGTTGTCTAATAAATGAACAAGACACCAATGCCGACCTCCAACACCCAAAACTCCCAAATGAAAACAGATTGTCTCTGTTTGCCTTCTTGCTCTTTCCTTGTTAAGACCAAAACCTTAACCCCATTAATTATCCCATCTTAGACAAGCCCGTTTAGGCGTTTCTTTTTGTTGTTGGTAACGGACATAATGAAGAAAAACGTTTCGAAGTCAAAACCCAAGTTTCTGCACTGTTTCCGACCGGTGGACGTGGATATAGTGCTCGAGACCAAAGCTTCCCGGAGGAGACAGGTCCGGACTGTTGAATCCAGGGAGGACAAGAAGGCGCCTCCGCTGACGAAAACATTGTCTCTGGACAGAGGGTGTTCTCCGGCAGATTCTGAGAACTCGAATATGCCTCCTCGTCCGAACAAAACTTTTTCCAAGGCGGTGAAAGCCGTAGTGTTCGAAACAATCTTGGTCAGTGTTCCGAAATCCTTAATCTTTGATGGACTATAGATCTTGGGTTGTTTTTGTTTTTCGATTTTAACAATGGTTTTTTGGTATTTTGCAGGCCAAGAGAGCTCGTGATCGGAAAGTTTGCCGGCAGGACTCGTTCGGATCAAGGCGGTGTTTTTCGTTCAGAAATGAGGCGTCCCTGAAATTGGGAGGCGATGAGTCGGTGAAAAAAATTGAAGAAACAAAGCCAAATTGTGAGATGTCGTTACATTCTCGTTCTTCCAGTTCATCATCATCCGCATTATCTTCTTCGAGTTCGGTTTCGGAATCCGAAAGGTTGTCCAAAACTCTCTCGGACCCGACGAAACAGAGCCTCCGGAATCCTCACAACCCCGCCGCGAAACCGAAGAACACGAAAGTGGGGTCCTACTGTTTCAACTCTGGAACATATTTTCTTCTCATCAGCCTTGCAGTGACGGTGTTTTGGGGCAAGGCGATTGCAATCCTAGTCTCATCAATTTGGCTCTACTTTTTTCCGTGGCAGAGTTCGAGTACAATCTCGCCGGAATATGTGAGGAGGTGGTCGGAGGCGGAGTGTAGGGATAATAACAAGAGGGTAATTATGGAAGGGTTTATTGATAGGAAGAACCACCACCACCAGCAGAGAGAGAGGGGGCATTAAGTTTTTGACGTGAAAATTCTCTGTTTCATGTTTGATGCAGCTTCTGTGGTTGGAAAGGACATCAAGGTTTTAATTGTGTAGGTTCCTTCCTTGTGGTACATTGAGGAGAAAACACACAACATTCTGTATTTACATTTACTTCTCCTCTGTTTTGCTTGTTTTCTTGAGAACTGTGAGTTTTATGTGGTTAAGTTATATATAATGCATAATAGCCATGCCACAGAAAATAAGAAGCGGTATTCGTGTCGAAGAAAATCTTGGTTGTAACTTGTAACCAGTGATATACAAAAAATACGAATTTATATTTAGTACGCAATCAATGAATTTCTCTTGCTTTACTTTTGCTTCCTCTTGGCGCGTATTTATTGACTGCAATGTAAGGGTGTCTCACCCATGGGATTACATGCTTTGTGAGAGGTGTGCTTATGAGATTTGGCACACCTTATCATGATATGGTCATTTTGGCGATTTTGATTTGAGGAGTAAAACTTAATAAGAACGAGTGCATAAACTAATAAATATGAGAAATTTTGGTAGGATTTTCTGATATTATGATAGATCGCATATCGGAAATGAACATGAAATCAAAATACATGAAATCTGATACTTTTTACGAGAGTTGTCTGATAGGAAATCGGAAGCGTGTGTTTGTGTTAAATTGTTGGAAATCTTGGTTGTAACAAAAGATATATCAAAAGACATGGATTGTTTTTACTCTGCTTGTATGTCCTTGCTCCTGAGTGTCTCATTCATCACGTAATATATCTCTAGTGATAAGGCATAATCACTCCTAGTTTTTCTTTCAACCTCCCTATAGTGTCACTAGTCATTATTTAATCAAATTTTATAAACATCCAATGCTTGTAAAATTTGGCACACCATATCATGATGTGGTAGTTTTGACAATGTAGATTTGAGCCGTAAAAGTTTGGCTGGTACTATTCGCAAATTTATTTTTATTTTCCATGCACCTTTTGTTAATTTTTATCCTTTGACTCTTTTTTCAATTTATTCAGTCCAACTACGTACCAAAAGTTAAAAAAAATGTAGCTGGATAGCACACCTCTAAAATTTTATAAGAACGTGCACATAAACTGCAATTGATGCTGATGCACATTGCACATCTTTATTTATTTTATTTTTTTGACATCTTTATTTATTTATTAAAGACAACCTTTTTTCTCCTAATTTCACTACATTGTTTATTGAGGAGGTTCCAAAGCATCTTAGAAATCAATGCACTATCTGTTTTTGTTCAATGGGTTGGTGCTTTGGGCATATAATGTGCTTAAATGAAGGTTCTACAAGGCGCTAAGCACTAGTCGGGTGGCGGGTAAGTGCCTAGCATCTAAGTGGGGTTAGATGGACTAGACGGGGGTTTAGGTGGATTAGGCGGAGACTTAGGTGGATTAGGTGGGGGTCTAGGTGGACTAGACGGATTTAAGTAAATTTATTATGGGTCGTATAAATAAGTATCTGCTTATACTTAAAAAAGACACAATTTCATTAAGATACATAAACTGTAAAATAGAATGCAATTATTGATTATAAAGTATTGGAACATATGAAAACATGGGAAACAAGCATATAATGTGTGTTCATCTAAGTATTTAACAAGTTGCATATAACTTATTGGAAAAAATAAAATGCAAAATAAAACTTATCTACTCTCTATCTAAGTGAAAGTCGCGACTTAGGCGGGTCTGCGCTAACTAGGTGAGCCCCTAAGCTGTTGAGGCAAACCCCTAAGTGGTTGAGGAGGGCGCCTAAGCAGGTCTAGGAGCTCTTTCTTAATTTTCAAATGCCTAGGATTAATCGGATGGTGGTCAGTCGCCTAACGCCTAGGCGGGAAATTTTAGAACAGTGGCTGTGGAGCCAAAAAATATTCTCAAAAATTATGGAGTTGTTACGTGGATTTTTTGACAAGAAAGACGAGATTAACCTTGTTAGATGGACGAGGCACACCTGAATTCCCACGCATATGCAACAGACAATAACGACTCAAGATTCCCTCCATCCATGAAATAGTCAAAGGTGGTTATTATAGAATTTATTCAAACCACTCATCATTCCCTTATTGATTTCATTCAATAAGGTAACTCCTAAAGTCCCTTATTCAATTTAGAATAATTGCCATAGTAATTTCAAAATATTATTTCATATAGTATCTTGAATTACTCCACTCAAATTCACTATATATGGTTGGCCACTCCCAACCCAAATGGCCGGCCACCCTCCTATAAATACCCCACTTATCCCACTAAAATGTTAAACCATTTGTTACCCACAAACTCCTAAAAATACTTTCTTCTCATAAAACTAACTTTGGAATCAGAGATTCTTCATCCAAACTCCCACGCCCCTCCCAATTCATCATGGGCATGCATGAGGCTTTTAGCCTTAATAAAAGGTGTTATTATTTTGCAGGTGTATTTTTATCAAAGAAAAAGACGACGAAAATTTACATCCACAGTGGCTTAAACAGACCTAAATTTTATCATTTTTGGCAACATTTCACACATGGTTACATGTCCTTTTTTGTTACTACTTTCTACAGTTTGTCCTCTTGGCTTTATAGCCAAAGCCTTCTGGATTTTTTTTGGAAACAAGAAAATTTCATTCCAAGGCAACAGCCACTACAAACTGGGAAAGTCGGGAAGCCTGACCAACAAAACATACGCCATACAAGCGAGATAGGGAATACAAAAGACGCTGCCAAACAAGGCTAACACGTCATCCCTACCCCACAACAATCCTACCAAAGAAGGAAGGCAAGGTAATCCATCTTTGTTCAAAATCCTCACCAACGAAGATGGGGGTTAATCGACCCAAGTAGAATCGCTCATCTCCGTTCCACAAAATCTAGCGACAAAGTTCACTGATTCATTCCCAATCCTAGGTACCCAAGACCACACGTAGTTGATAAAACGACACCCTAACTGCCGAATACGACTTAAAATAGGGTATAGCTTCCAATTGCAATCTTCAACACTACCATTTACATAAGAAATTAATTTCTTACAATCCGATTCCACCATGATTTGAGAAAAGTGGCTTTATTGAGCCAAAAGACACCCCTCAAGAATTGCTAGAGCCTCAGCGACTTCAGGACAAGAGGTATGCACATCCTTTCTTCGAATCATTAAACATCTTTTCCTCGAGTCTCTCACGACAACACCCACAAAACTTTTTGAATCCCCTTGTTTCCAGCTCGCATCGACATTAATTTTTACCATTTGGGAAGGGGTGGAGACCAAGTACAGTCCTGTTGAATAATAGACATTGCATCACGCTGGATAGTGTTCCTTTCTCTCGCCTTCATGAACATAGTATAATCACATTGAATAGCTTGTATAGTTTGCATAGGAGAAGGAGAATTGAGGTTAAAAATAGACTTACAACGAGTTTTCCATAAGTGCCAGCATGTGAAGGCCAACGGAGACTGAATTCTCGCCCTCTCCGCCTTATCCCCAAAATTCTCCTTAAACATTTTAAAAAGCCAAACATCAAAATTAGTAACAGAGCTCTTATCAACTTTATAATTCAGAGGGCCACCAAATCATACCATATCAACCCAAGGACAGAAAAAAACAAAAGATGTTCAACAGACTCCTCACACTCATTGTAAATTGGACATATAGGGGAGACATTGCACACTTCTGCTTGAAAAGATTCAGTTGCGTAGCTAAACCACGCAATAGATACTGATCTTATAAATAATATCGAAAGATCTCAAAGTTTAAATAGCTTTAAAGGGAGGGGTCCAATTCTTTACTACCCGACCAAAATCCATGAATATGGTTAGATTCAGAAACTTCTTTTGTCATAAGATTACTGAGCCTGTCATAATATTATTCTCCAATATATTAAATGGGTTGTTTGCCACGTGGATTATAGGTGGTTGAAGTAATTGTTACCTGTATAGGGTTTAAAAGCATCTTCAGATGATATGTTAAATTTTAAACATAAATTTATGGCAGTTTGATATCATTTAAGTTTTGCTTGCCGCTAGATATATCAAATTGAATTATTATTTTATTACATTAAATTATTATACTAAATGGTTTAAAACAATAATAAATTAATAAAATGAATTTAACAATTGATCTTTTTTTTTTAAGTTTTATATTGGTATTAAGGGCGAGGGCTGTCAATCCATGTCATCCCACATTAGGCTTTTTTTTTTTTTATTGGAAAACGTTGTTGCTGCTTTTTTTAACTGTTATTACTGATTTAGACATTTTGACGTCTCATTTGGAGATATTCTAGTGTTGAAGTAAAATGAAAGATCACTTTTTTACTATACTTTATGTTGTGATAAGTGATGTATACAACAAATTTAGACATTTTGACGTCTTGTTTGGAGATACTCTAATGTTAAAGTAAAATAAAAGATCATTTTTTTTACTATACTTTATGTGATAAGTAACGTATACAACAAATTCAACATTCGATAAAATAAATTCATTAACTTTACGCTATTTATAATGTGGTTTAAATTCAGCTTTGACGAGAATCAAACCTAAGACCTCTCACTTACTAGTGAAGAAGAATAACACTAGATCGTAGTTTAAGTGGCTGATCTAACCGAATTATATAACTTATCAATAGTAGGGAATGAGAGATTCTTAAGCGTCACTAATTGTATACTTATATGTGCTTATTTTTCTCATCAAGCAAATTATATGATAAGATAATACACATAATTATCTACAATCGGTGATATAATCAGATTTTTTTATAGAAGAAGGTAGATTTTCTGAGAAGTATTGGTTTTTTCCTTTCTCCACTCTCTTTAATTAAACCAAATCCAAACAAAAGGTTTGTCTTTTGCCTCAAGTGGCTAGGCAGGGATTTAGTTAAAGATTTTCTGTCTTTCAAGTGTAAAAGGAAGATCAGTAAGAAAGGGACAGAGTACTCTGCGTTATCAACTTATTCATTGCAAAAGCTGGAGAGAAAGAAAAGCGTTGGGCCATTCACTTAATAAAAACCCCTTAAATCACACATATTCCTTTTTTTGCATCCAACAATTTTGAAGAGGAATTTTCATGTTATAAGTACACCGTTATGACGATGAGAGCAAGTTTTGGTGCAACAGAAAAATCATTTTTGTGATCGAAATGTCAAGAGTTTGAGTCGTAGAAGCAGGCTCTTTGCAAAGTAAGGGTACAGCTGCGTACGATAGACGTTTCCCCGAACCCCTACCCGATCCTCACAAAACGAAGAACCTTATTGACTTGGGGCCGCTCACATGTATACCTTTATGATGATGTTCTATATTATTAATATATGTAGGGCAAAACTAACATATGTTCATTTATTATAGGGTAAATTACAAAAAACTACCTCAACTATTGGGTCGTTAACAGATTCATACCTCATCTTTAAAAAGTTTCAATGTCATACCTTTGCTTACGAATTTGTTTCAATGTCATACCTTCCGTCAATTCTTCCGTTAAATGCTGACGTGGCACATTTTATATTAAAAAAATTAAAAAAATATTAAAAAAAATAAAAAATAATAATAATAAAAAACAACCCGTGCAACCCAGAAGAAGAAGAAGAAGGAGGAAGGAGGAAGAAGAAGGAGGAGGAAGAAGAAGAAGGAGGAAGAGGAAGAAGAAGGAGGGGAAAAAAAAGAACCGAACCTGTGCAACCAGAAGAAGGAGGAGGAGGAAGAAGAAGAAGGAGGAAGAGGAAGGAGGAAGGAGGAAGGAGGGGAAAAAAAACAAAAAAAACCAACCCGAACCTGTGCAACCCAGAAGAAGAAGAAGGAGGAGGAGGAGGAGGAAGAAGGAGGAAAGAGGAAAAAAAAAAAAAAAAAAACCCGAACCCGTGCAACCCAGAAGAAGAAGAAGGAGGAAGAGGAGGAAGAAGGAGGAGGAGGAGGAAGAAGAAGAAGGAGGGAAAAAAAAAAAAGACCCGAACCCGTGCAACTCAGAGGAAGAAGAAGGAGGGGAAAAAAAATATTCGAACCCGTGCAACCCAGAAGAAGAAGAATAAGAGAAAAAAATAAAAAATAAAAATCGGCCCCCCTCCCAACCTGCCCAGAAGAAGAAGAGAAAAAGAAAAAAAAATCGGGCCCCCCAACCTACCAAGAAGAAGAAAAAAATATTTTTTAATATTTAATTAATATTTTTAATATTTTTTTAAGTGTTTAATAATATTTTATTAATTTTTTAATATAAAATGTGCCACGTCAGCATTTAACAGAGGAATTGATGGAAGGTTGACTGAAGGTATGACATTGAAACAAATTCGTATGCAAAGGTATGACATTGAAACTTTTTAAAGATGAGATATGAAACTGTTAACGACCCAATAGTTGAGGTAGATTTTTGTAATTTACCCTTTATTATAACATTCTCAAACTTAATTGGCCATTAAGGCACTGCAACTCTGCCTTCTGGTAGTTTCTTAACACCAATACAAGTCATAAGGGATGACTGGATCCAAGTACAGACCATAAAAAGAGGGCACCAACGACAATAATGATGATACAGAAAGGTACCCAGCTCTTTGTTTTGCAGCCTTGGAATTTCACATGTTTCCTGATATTTAGTTAAAGGTTTTTGTATCAAAAGCAAGCTATGGTGACGAACCCTCTCTTGCGGGAAGAGATTCTTAGTTATCTTTGGTTTCATATCTCCCTTAATTCTTTCGTCATGGGATAACCAAGTTACATGATAAAAAAGATAGATACGAAGAGACATACAACAAATTATAAGATGAAAAGATAAAAAAGGAGCATCACTAAATCACTTTCACTTTGTTATCAACCAAACTAAGGCACAGAAGTACAGGGTACATTTCCTTTCCTTTACCCTTTACAGATCTTTATCCATTTACAAATCTTCTTCCCTTTACAAATCTTCGCTATGCAGGCAAACTCAAATTCACAAAACCAGAAATAGATGGTATTATTTTTCGAGAACTGAAGAACTTGTAATCTGGCTGCCTGTTGGAAACCATGACGTGATCCTTGTAAACGCAGCCTCTACCAAAACGTAATGCATTATCCTCCAACGTTCTGAGCCTTTCTTTGAGAATTTCTACACTGTTAGAAGTAGATTCGTTTGAAGAATGTACGGAAGGTGTTTTGGGTTCAAACCAGCATTCACCCTACAAGAAGAATATGCACAATAAGTTTCTAAGCGAGCCTATATCAACAAGTAACCATTCTTCAAAGCATTATAGCAGTATGCAGAATAAAACTGACCTGTCCAAAACAAGAGTGAGTAGAGATCCTCATACTAGGACTTGTTCAAAACTCGTGAAATCATTGTCACAGTTAGCCAGCATATAGTGTTTCCCAACACTTCCAAACTGTCACGGAGCGTGGTTTTATGCTCGGCCAGTTTCAATTGTTGATGTCTTATAATTGCTTCCAACCCTTTCAGTGATTAAGTGTTGCACAGAAAGAGTGATTTTGACTGAAATCAAGGAGCATGAAAGACAAAGAGTATTGATTTCTTACATGTGCGTTGTAGCTTTGCAATCCTAACACAGGGCAGAAGATGCGACTTGTGTACTTATTGGCAGGATCAACTGAAATAGGCCTCCGTACAAAATGTCCAAGTGAATGGTAAGTCAAGAATGTAGCACGTAAGTTCCCTTCTGGAATTCGATATATAGGATACCAGGCCACCGAAAACCTGAAAGCCACATTAACCCAACATTCTTAAACATGGTAAGAATCAGTAGCAAACCACACAAATTGAATAGCAAAATTGATTCTCACCAAGATGCAGGATGTAAATCGTGCAAATTCAGACAATCTAGCTTTGACGGGTCACCAAATATGTGATGATTAGAAGTTCCAACATCAGTTAGCTCCAAAATTCTGCAATCAATTAGAAATCAGTTACATCAAAACTAGTAACCAGTGACATGTATCTCAAAATCAAAATTACTAACATGCAAATACGAGAAGTGAGGAATACTCAGAAGTCCAAAACAAGACATTAAGTTAGGAACCAATGTAGTTGAAATAATCATTTGGAGTTCTTTTTGCACTTTCATCATTGTTTCAAACATGGATCAACCATATTGCATCATTGTTCGATTTTTTTCATGGTCCATTTCAATATCTATTTGGAAGTTTCTATCCCTCATTCTCAAGTAAAAAACTAGGTTCCACAGCAATTTAATAATGTGTAAAGAAACCGAACAGCTAGAGAAGTAAACAAATATTGTTAACAATAAATCCAATTTTGATTACTATTTCTAGAATCTTTTCCGCTGCAAGATGAATAGAACAATAAGAAAAGACGAGAGTGGCATGAACATACTTATGTAGAAAGGCAAGATATCTTAGTATAAGAGTGGCAAGAACATACTTATTGTAGAAAGGCTTTCGCTGATATGGCTGCTCAGACTCAAAAAATTCAAATATGAGCTCTGAATCAGGTGAACAATCTAGAGTCAAAGTGACACTTCCATCATGTTTCTCTGTCCCTGCCTGAAGATGGTTGAGCTCAGTTGCTTTTGAAGAATGTGTTGCATTCAATGTTTTGGAACAAGAGTTTTGGGGTTGAAACAATTGAACAGCGGAAAGGTAAGGAACAAAATAGGCGTGGAATGGCATTGAACTATTGAGGTTTTTTGAATCATCTGCCTTGACATCCAATCCGTAGTTCCCTGGTTTCTCATACCAGTTCCAAACAGTGCGAAGTGATAATTTCGGTATCTGGTGCTTGCACAGGAAACCATGAGACATCTGATCATCCAAGCAAATAGAACATTTTTTATGTACATATGACGATGCAATAACAGGAGCAGCACAGTGGATGAATCTTTCAAACTCTGCAAGTGGACATCCCATTGTAAGCTGAACAAGCTCAGATGCTAATTGCATTCTGTAAGAAGCATTTAGACCTTCCACTGCCATTTGTGAGCCAATCAGGAACTCGTCGGTGGCCTTTGGTCTTCTACCATTTGCTTCATAACCGTTACTTTCAATGTTCTGATTCTCTATTTCAGCAGCGGACTTATAGAATTTTGGGCACTGATAAGACTCTGAAGGCAATTGATGGCTAGATATTGAGTCTGTGCATCTTGTATCAGATGAAGGGAAAGGAATTTGACCTCCTTCCTGATGGTTATCACTCAACTCCTTACTTAAAACTGGTAAGCTAAGGTTTAAAGCATTGCAAGTTCCAGCAGAGCCAATCTCCTCATTTCGCCTGGACTCTTTTGTACCAACAGGTTTCCACTGATGAGAACTTGGTCCAGAATTAGCAGCTTTCCTAAACTTTTGATCACTGTGATATCTGAACTGTGAGTATGGCATACTGTCCAAAGAAGCATACGAACACCTACCAAAACTATGCTCCATGATTGGATTCTTCCCTAGTTTGTATGGTCGAAAACCATGACTGGGAACATGACGAGCATGGTAAAACGTTCTTCTTGCAGTGTCTCTGGCCTGGTAATGGTACATACCAAAAGGAACCTGTGAATACTCTTTTTTCCCATTGAAATTCTCACGCCTATACAAATTAGTTGATGTTTCACCATCATTTTCCGCGCCTTGAAATTTACTTGGTTGTGAGACACATCTATGAAAACTCCCATTCAACCTCTGCTGAGAAAAAACCCATTGTGATGATTCATCCCCTACAAATGCTCTTGGCGGAATTCTCCGATGCATAAATGACTGTTCGTGTCCCATCCTCTTAAACCCATAAGCAGCATTGTTGCTAGGCAACAACCCATCTCCAGAAAATGAATCATGCTCAACCCATACCTGATTCTGCGGCGGATGAACATGTTTTATTCCATATCTGTAACCTAGTTCCTTCACCCAATTCTTTCGTGCTTCCCGCTTCATCTTCCAATTGTGACTTAAACATCTGTTTTCCTTTCCATTTTTACCGCAGGCTCTCCCGGTTCCAGTCTCGGTACCTTCAGAAACACCTCCTTTCGAATCTTTAACTTCAACATCAAGAAAACTACTACTGCTTGCATCATCAAACCCACAATTGCTCATCTTTGAAGAATTACAAGAATCCCGCACACCAACTGACGATAAATCCTGGGTCTGGTCCGAAACCCCATCACAAATCTTTCCTTTCTTCTTATTCTTTTTCCTCTTCTTCTTCTTCTTCTCAGAAATCATCCCATCAGGAACGTCCGTACATAAAGGTACAGAATTAGGTTCAAAATTCCCCCCTTTGTGGTCCACCATCATTTCTCGTTCATAATCTTTAGAGGGAAAACACACAAAAAGAAGAAAAGGGTTTACCTCAATTTCAAGAAACTAGCACACAGAAATTCAATCTCAATCGAAGAAACCCAGAAAACCCAAATCTTAATGTTGTCTAATTGTGAAGAAAAAACCAATCTTTTGCAGAAAAATTCACAGAAATTAAACGGAGAAATGCAACAAGAGCTACGGAATATTGAAGGGAAACTATTTTCCGGGAAATTAAATTCGCAAGGAAAAAGGAAATAAAAGAAAAAGTTGCAGAGAAAGTACCTGAGAGAGAAAGCGGAGGGCGCGCGCAAAGGGAAGTGGACAAGGAATTTGAAAAGCAAAAATTAGTTGGGTTTTTTGGTGGGGGTTTAACGGTTCGTTATGCTTTAAGCGCCGCTTGCTTGCTTCTGCTATGGTGTGATGAGGTTGTACCACTGTTCATTTAGTGAGGCTTTGGATGTTTGCCACGTGGAAGTTTTTTTTATTCATTTGATTGAGTAATGAATTCATCTCACAAGTTTCAATCTTCGCTTCAGCATTCAACACATGCAACTATGTCAAAAGATGGTGGAGCCTAATTGAAGAGGTAAAAATTTGGGCGGGATACTTGGGTAAGATGATCAAGGTACCCTTTATTTTCTATCCACATCGGCGAGAATGCATGATTTGCACATGTCACAATGCCATTTAACGCTCTTGTTTAGGATGGATTAACAAAGTTATCACATCACTTTTACGGTTCAAGTAAAATTTTCAAGTTCGAAAAAGAAAAATTAAGTTTTCAAAATTAACAGTCCATCACTTATGCATCTGAAGCTTTAATTAATCAAACATAAACAAAATTTATCTTGAAGATTTTGATATGAAGCATTGCTCATTGGGATAATTTGGATAATAATCCAATAACATACCTAATCAGAAGCTATCTATACACACACACACACACACACATATATTATACTAATACAGACACAATTACTTGAGGATCAAACCAAATGACCAAATAGAAAAGGCACATCAAAATGCTCACTGATGCTCTTCAGATCTCTTGGAGATGGTTGAAGATGGGGTGCTCTTGGTCTGAGAGGAAGCTGTCGATGTCTTATTGCTCCGCGGGTGCGAGCTCTGGCTCGAGGATGACTCAGTGAAGAAGACTATCTGCTCCTGGTCGTCTCCAAACAATTGAAGAGCTCTTGGAATTGGCGGCAAGTTGACATCGGAAACTGCCTCGAGGATTTGCACCACCTGCCCCATTGACGGCCTCTGAGCTTCATCATCTTGAACACACCAGCAAGCAACTCTACAAACCCTAGTGAGCTCTTCTACATCGGCATTGCCATCAAGCCTCAGATCCAATAGGCTCAACACATCACTTTCTGGAGTACTAATCTGGCTAGCAGCATAAGCTGGGAAGAATCTAACTTTCCCATCTTCAGATTGCTCCGAGTTTCTTCTCCCCGAAACGAATTCAAACAGCATCATTCCGTAGCTGTACACATCCGCTTTCACTGTGATCGGCACGCCTGAAATCCACTCTGGCGCAAGATAGCCTCTTGTCCCTCTCATGGTTGTCAGGACCCTGCTAAACTCTCTTCCAACAAGCTTTGCAAGGCCAAAGTCTGCCACTTTCGGACAAAGTTCAGCGTCTAAGAG
Organism: Cotoneaster glaucophyllus; assembly: GCA_036320875.1. Classification (NCBI taxonomy): domain Eukaryota; kingdom Viridiplantae; phylum Streptophyta; class Magnoliopsida; order Rosales; family Rosaceae; genus Cotoneaster; species Cotoneaster glaucophyllus. The sequence continues at coordinate 5,042,851 of CM070068.1, forward strand.
GATGTTTTCTGGCTTTATGTCACAATGTATGATGCAATCTCTGCACTTCTCGTGAAGATAAACCAACCCTCTTGCTGTCCCAAGTGCAATTTGGTACCTTGTTTTCCAATCCAAGACCCCCGGACCCTTATCGTTGAAAAGGTGAGAGTCCAAAGATCCGCTTGGCATGTAATCATACACCAACATCCTTTTAGAACCTTCGGAGCAGAACCCACGAAGGCGGACAAGATTGACATGCTGGATTGTCCCAATTGTGCTCACTTCTGTTCTGAATTGCTTCTCCCCTTGGCTAACACTTTCAAGCTTCTTCACTGCTATGACAGATGAATCGGGCAACGTCCCTTTGAAAACAGAACCAAAACCTCCTCCCCCCAATTTTTCGGAGAAGTTCTTCGTTGCATCTTGCATATCTCTGTACCCGAATGCCACCAACGAACCCTCTACTGCTTTTCCCAATCCTTTCACTCGCTTTCTCCGTCTCAAGATTGCAAACACAATAAGGCCTAAAAGAACTGCTACACCGGCAGTTGAGCCTACCACAACACCAACAATCAATCCCTTGTTACTTTCCGAACTCTTAAACTCAGATGCTGCAAGTTTGAGGTATAAAGTTCTTCCCTGGTCGTCACTTGATGTTAGTTGTTGCAAATCCAAAAGCTCTCCTTTCCAAAACGAACATCCACTTCTGTTGTAAGCATAAGCAGTGCAAGAGCAGTTTCTAAGGCAGAGCGATTCACATTCCGCAATACTCCCAACCTCCACAGACTGTTTATTTTCAGGCAATGACATGCTAGGAAGTTCAAGAAACCGGTCTGGCTTCCCGTTAGCACTAGTAGCATTTTCACAATGCAGACGGGTTTTTCTCGAACACCCACCAGAGTAGTCCTTCAAATCCCAATCTCTCTTCGACTTGGGCTCAAAACCGTCCAAGCAATTACAGGCGAGGTTGCTTACCTCATTGCAACTTCCGAATGCGCCACACAAATCATAAACTTCGCATTGCTTTCTCGGTTGAGACCAAAACAAATTCCATTGCCTGGAATTCTCCAACCATGTCAGCTGTTGAATCTGCCCCGAAGTATACATCACGAAACGAGATATTCTCTTAGGATCATAAACAGAATAGGTGAAATAACTTTCGGTTTCGTTCGTAAAATAGCTGAAGTTGTATATATAATTGAGCCTCATTTCCGGAACCAAGCTGAAAATCTTTGATTTTGGATCCCATGATCCACTTGTCCAATACTGTCTAGACCTATTCCACAGTATGAGATACGCATTGCTTCCGTTGGGGTCTAACTCGAGCGAGAAAAGACCCGGTGCAGGATCCTCCGAACTCTTCCATGAAGTAAGAATTTGGGTTTGTTTGGTAACAGTGTTAAACCCAATCCTACCTCCTGGAAGCCATGTGTGAGCTGGATGATCAAAGCTTTGCCATAACGCCTCCGACGTAATATTACCAGACCCCGATCCCAAGACGAGGTTTCCGGTATCCAAAAGACGTGCAGTGGTGGCGGAGGAGGAGGTTAAATTCGTTGACCAAATGGGGGTTTTGGACTCGTTCAAGAGGACTAAATTACCATCTGAAATCCTCAAAACCGAAGAAAATCTATCGGAAACTGGTTTTTCTCTGTTTGCCACCCAAACTATGGTTCTCTCGGATACCACTCGTTTGGTGTACCACATGCCTATGTAGAAGTTTGAAGAATTACCTGGATTGAAGAAACCGAGCTCGAAAATCCCAGCGGCGGAGACAATGGTTTGGTCGCCGGAGAGAGATTGGTTTGCGGTGATGGAGTCGGCTGCAAGGGAGACATGGGTTTTGAGATAGCAGAAGAAAAGAACTGAAAGCACCAATCTTTGCTTGGTTTTGGCATCCATGGCTGCTCAGAAAAATTTGCAGACAAAGTTGAGAGAGAGAGAGAGAGATTTCTAAGCCAAATTGTTTTAAATCGTTTCAGTGGCTAAAAGTCATGATCGTGTGGCTAAAAGTCAAAGGTGAGTTTCTTTGATTTTTTTTCCACAAATCCCACCGAGGATCCATTTGTTTTTCTGCAAGTAAAGTTTTGTCAGATTTGGAGAAGCTAAGGTCAAGTGGTCAAGCAACCAAACAATGGAGGGATTGGACCACATAAACCATGTTACTGTGTGAACAGAGTTTGATCATATGTGTAGCTTTGTCAGCCGCAATTGACTTGACTGGGTCTATTTGTTTTACAAATTTTTCAGAAGATAAAAGCTTTATAAGAATATTGAACTATTACTCAACTTATTAAATAATTATCTAGAAGCTATTGTGTGAGAAAAACTATCAAATCAAATATTCGAAAGCAAAAATTACCACGGATGGTTTAGTGGTTGTAGCCGAATTTCAGATCTGTATTATTCATTGCACGTTTTGGGTTCGATTTCTGTTGTTGATGAATCGCACAATTGTGACTAAGAGGAAGCTGAAATGTCTCTGTGTGTATTTCCGGCCCTGAAATGATGGATTGCCCTGGCGAAACCACTAGCTAGTCCTTTTTTTTTATAAAATATTCAAATGCAAAGATTTGTCATAGGTATGTGTCAAACTAGCAAAAATATTAGTGTAAAAAAATGATGGATTGTTTAGTTGAGAATTTACTCCAATAATGATCAATTTGTATTACATTTCTTTAATCATATAAATGTTTTGTAAATCGCGTTATAAAGAACAAAATTGGTAAAGATGTTAATATTTCATATATACGATAACGACAACATCAATAAATTTCATACTTAGCATGTAATATAGTAATATAGTAATATAATAAATAATTTATCATTAATATCTTGTTATTCCGTCGTCTAATAAATAACATATGCGGTGGCATAGAAAATAATTATGGTGGTAATATATATAATACAAACACGCTTTACATACATTTGAACACATTTTTATACCAAAAGATCATGATCTTTTCCACCATCTAACCAACATAAGATGAACAAAATTGAGAAATTGGACTAATCGATCACGAGCAAGATGAAATTTTCAATTAACCTTCTTCGAACCGGAAGAAATAGATAACAGTAATTCGTCACTTGTTATTCTCTTTCAAGAAAAAGAGAGAAATCAAATTGGACCCCACTAAGATTTGTCTGTTATTGTGGTGACGTGTTGAAAAAGCTACACAAATCACTTTCTTTGATTGATTTTTGTTTCAATGCTAATTTCTGTTGTTGTAACCTTTCTTCCAGGGCAAATATTTTTCCATTCAAATTAAAGGTCTCCGTAACTGTGAGGATGGCGGTTCGGCAGATTCAATCGTCACGGGGTCCACACGGAAGCAATCTCAGCCGTTCAATCTGTTGTATGTCATAAATGTTCAAACCTACGTCGGTTGGGATGATCATATACTCGAGACGAAAGGTCCAACATTGAACGAACGGATGATCAGCCTTGCGTATGATTTGGTTGGAAGTTTCCATCTTGACCGCTGGTCTAGTCTTTTTTCTGCGTTAGAGCAACTCCATCCATGGAGCCCTCCCTCCTGGCAATCCACTATTCAATCCACCCTATTGAACAGTAACTGCCATTAATGAATAGTAACTACCATTAATGAATAGTAATTGACATTTGCATCTCCACCCTTGGAGCCATTCCCCCAGGCAATAGACAATAATATTAATATTTTGTTTCTCACCCAATCCATAAAATATTATTATTTTTCTAACTCTCTCTCTTCTCTTCTCTCTCTCTCTCTCTCTCTTTCCCGCCTGACACACCTCTTCTCCCTCGGGCCACAGGCCCGTCGATTCCCCACCCCCCCCCCCCCGGCTGCTCGACCTCCCACCCGCCCTCCGGCTCTCCATGGCTGGAGCTCTCCCCACCGGCCCTCGGGCCCTTTGATCTCCCCCGTCCCCCGAGCAAGTCCCATGGCTGGAGTTGCTCTTATGTCCTTGCTGGCTCTGTTGAGAGCTCAACGCCAAGTCTCCCACTTCGTCGAGAGATTTTCTCATGTAATTAGTTGTATAGAGGTTCTGTTTTTTATTTCTCGTTTGCACTGTTCAAATGAATCTCTATCGACCTTTTGGCAAACTAACAGTGAGTTCATTGTTCGAAAAACTGGCAGGTTTTTTAGGAGAACCACCAACAGCACCGGCACCCCTATGTATTGAGAAAGCAGGTTCTTTGGAGGGTGGAAGTGATGTAGCTTCATTGCTCTGCAGCATACGAATTACCCAAGACATTGTTGGTCGATCAGCTGGAGCTTCTTGAACACACAAAAACCCTACATGGATACACCTCACAGCTTCATCAAGCTGGCATGTTTCCCTTAACGATTCATCAATAACCTCGATTCCTCTTCCTTCTTTCCATAACTTCCACGCCTAAGGGAAATAACATGTATATAAACTCATCAGTCTGCAAGGATTAAAAAAAGGAGAGATGTAAACTAGGATTTCTAGTACTTACCCATCCAGCAACTGTAAGCGGATCTTCAAAACGATGAAAAGCAGAATTCCGCTTTCCACTCACAATCTCTAAGAGTAACACTCCAAAGCTAAACACATCCAATTTCTCTGAAAAATGGCCATAGAGAGCATATTCAGGCGACATGTAACCGCTGCATGAATGGTAGAGAAGTCAGATATAAGGACTGCATAAGGTTTACAATTATTTATGAAGGAAACATTGTAACTTACTATGTCCCAACAACCCTGTTTGTATTTGCCTCAGTTTGATCCATCCCGAAAATTTTTGCCATCCCAAAGTCTGAAATTTTGGGTTTCATTTTTCCATCCAACAGAACGTTGCTTGCTTTTAGGTCCCTGTGAATGATTTTCAATCTAGAATACTTGTGGATATAAAGTACTCCTTGAGCAACACCTTCTATAATTTGAAAGCGTGTACCCCAATCCAGTTTTGTCTTTTCTGATGAATCTGATTGCACAAACCGTAAAGAAGAATGATTTTAATGTTGCAAAAAGGTAATAGTGATGCTCTGAAAGTCTACAATATGAAAGAATTAATGGTAGAATTGATGAGCATATACCAAACAAAAATCTGTCCAAACTTCGATTGGGCATGTATTCGTAGATCAATATCATTTCCCCATCTTCAATGCAGCAGCCCAAAAGCCTAACCAGATTGGTATGTTGGAGCTTCGCTATAAGATTTAACTCATTCATGAACTCCTCATGTCCTTGCCCTGACTTCTTTGACAACCTTTTTATGGCTACTTCTTCATTTTCAATCAAAATACCCTGTAGAGGATGAAAAATTCCAGAAGAAATGAACGCCTAAACTCTAACACTGAAACTTTATTTGGGACATCGATAAGAAATATTCAGAAGAAATGATGAAGAACTAGTAATATGCTAGCATGACACGCCCCGACCCGGATATTCCCCGAATACGAGGGTAAGCACGTGCTGGCCGACACCCGAAGGTGACGAAAGCCATTTATTGAGTGCAAATGCTGAGAACAAGGAATAGATAAGTCTTATAAATATAAAAGAATAATGAATAATCATTTAAGGAACGTGTTCAGAGCATACACTAATCTATAACACTAAAAAAATTAATATAAAACTGAATGCAACAAAGAATGGGTCCTACACCGGAAGGACTCGAAGATGTCGATGCGGAAGTGCCTTCACGTCAGGATTGTATGCCTCGATTTTATGCCCTGAAGGGGGCGCAAAACAAAGGTGAGTGGACCAATTTGATATACATATACTAAAACAGTTATCAACATACTAACCCCCAGGTTTTATGAAAACACATATATATCATGATAAACATAGGTTTTCTGAAACCTAGCATGTCGTGCAATTTCTCAAATCATAACTCATAAAATAATAGTTGCTAGTGAATGTCCAATAATACACTTCAGGCCCCATGCCGGCTCCCCGTCTCTGAGCAGACAGTCAGAGGAAATATCACTACAGGCCCCTTGCCGGCTCCCCGTCTCTGTGCTTAATAGCCAGAGGAAACACCCTCCAGGCCCTATGCCAGCACCAAACCGTCGCCCGGGACGGACCGGACACTATCCATACGTCCCGTAGCGGAATGTGGACCACTAGGTAAATACAAAACCATTTAGCATAAGTATTGAAAAGCAACTTCATAGTATAAAGTCATCGATCGTCTATACTATGAAGAAGTGTTCGAAACATGTTCTAAATATTATATCGTCATCGATCAGATATCCTACAAAGAACATGGGTTATAGGAAAAATAGTAGTAATTCAAACTAGCCTCAGTAAGCATGTTATCTAAAAGCATTTCATAGAACATATTCATCAAATCATGCTTTTCATGTATGGTGAGGAAACTGCTTGTCAATAAATCCCGCAGGCTGTCTCATATAAACTTCTTCATGTAAATGGCCATGCAGAAATGCATTCTGCACATCAAGCTGTCGAACATGCCAATTTTTTGAGACTGCAAGATTGAGAACAAGTCTTATTGTAGTATGCTTGACGACGGGACTGAAGGTCTCTTTGTAATCCACACCAGCCTGTTGATGAAAACCATTTGCAACCAAACGTGCTTTATGTCTTTCAATTGTACCATCGGCGTTCCTCTTTATTTTAAACACCCACTTGTTGGGCAAAACATTCATGCTGGAACGATATGGAACCAAGGTCCACGTCCCACAACGCTGCAAAGCATTAAATTCTTGGACCATGGCATGTCTCCATTCTGGATATTTGACAGCCTGAGTAAAACACGTAGGCTGAACAGGAACATCATTAATAGCAACATGCACATGCATAGCATATTTAGGGTTTGGTTTATGTATGCCCGACTTGGAACGTGTGGTGATGACGTGTGGTGGGTCAATAGGAGCCTCGTGAGGCACTGGCATAGGTCCAGGACTTACTGTGGCTTGCTCATTAAACACGGGAGAGGAACCTACGAGACTAGGCTGGGAAGTCACATGGGGGATGTCCGTTTGTATAGGTGAAGACGTAGGAGCAGGATGAGGAATCGTGAGGCATGGGTGAGCAGAAGAAGTGTATGGTGGAAAGGGATTGCGTGTTTGAATGGAAGTAGGTGGCAATGCATTTGTGAGGGACTGGTTTGTAGGTCCAGAGGTCACGGGCAAAGTAGGTGTAATAGGATGGGTGAAAGTGGGGCTTGGGTTGTCAGATGGGATTGGTGATAAAGTTTGATTGAGGCTGGGTACTATAGTATGGTTCTCGGTCAAAGTAAGAGATGTGCTGATAGGAAAATTAAATAAGAGATCTGGCAAAGAAGGTGTACCTTGTGTTGGAACGCTCTCAGAAGAAGATGTGAGTCCTTGAAAAGGATAAAAGTTCTCATTAAATAGAACATGGCGAGACAAATAAACTCGTCTCGTGGACAAATCCATACATTTGTAGCCTTGATGATTCAAAGAATAACCTAAAAACACACAGGATTTTGATTTTTGTTGAAGTTTATTTGTTGTGTATGGCTGCAACCACGGAAAACATTGACAACCAAAAACTTTTAGGGTTTCATAGTTTGGTGGTTGTTGAAATAACTTCTTATAAGGTGATGTGTTAGACAACACACGGGTGGGCAACCTGTTTATCAGATATGTGGCTGTGCTACATGCATCAAACCAAAACTTAGTAGGCATGTGTGATTGAGAAAGCATCACAATTCCAGTTTCAACAATGTGTCGATGTTTCCTCTCCGCAATTCCATTTTGTTCTGGATGTTTAGGACACGAAAATCTTTGAGAAATGCCATGAAGTGCTAAATTTTTTTGAAAGGCAATGCTTTTGTATTCACCACCTTCATCACATTGAAGTGCTTAATTTTTAAATTGAACATATTTTCAACTTTGGCCTTAAACTGCAGAAATATTTCAAAAACCTGAGATTTATTTTTCATGGGAAAAATCCAGGAATATCGTGAATAATCATCAACAAACAACACATAATAACGAAAACCTTCATTAGAAATAATTGGAGAACACCAAACATCAGAATGTAAAAGCTGCAAAGGACAATGGGAAACAGACTCGGACGCTTTGAAAGGCAACTTGGTACTCTTGCCTAAAAGGACAAGACTGACAAAACTTGAAATTGGTGGTACCATCTACTGGAACCAATTTATTTGCAATTAAAAAATTTATTGTAGACTTGGCAGGATGTCCAAGACGCTCATGCCATTTTTGAACAGAAACTCTAACACCTACGAAAGCAGTAAATGAATTTGGAAGTTGTCCACCGCCACCTGAAAACGGGTATAAGCCGTTCTCACATCTCCCTCGGAAAAGCGTCCTCCGGGTCTTGAGGTCCTTGACAAGAAAGAAATGTGGAAAGATTAATAAATAACAGTCATTGTCTAAGGTGAATTTATGGGCAGAAATTATACTGGTTGAGGCTTTAGGGCAGTGTAGGATGTCTTGTAACTTAAATGAGCAAGCATCAGTATGAAGTGTATTAGAACCATAATGGGAAATTAAAATACCATAATCATTACCTACACCACCAACACCATCATTACCATTATATTCCTTCGGGTTTACCAGGTTTTGCAGATCTGGAGTGATATGTGCATTAGCTCCTGTGTCCAATAACCAATTGCCATTTGGTTGTTTGTTGAGAGTAATAGGGGGTGACACCATTGCAGAAAGGCTTTTGGCAGGGATGCGGCCTTCAAAGGCAGCGTTCATTCGCTGAAAGCAATCCAAAGCTGGATGACCAGGTTTACCACATATCTGGCAGACAATACGCTCACCAGAGGACGCACATCGGTCCCCATTTCCAGAAGCATAACGCTGATTATTGTTGTTATGACGAGGGATGTAGCCTCGTTGAGTGGACGTTCCACCACGGTTTGGGACAGATGCACCGCGCCGAAGACCACGACCGCGACCCCCACCTCGTCCTCTTGCAGCAACAAAAGCAGTGACAGAAGGTTGTTCCACGGCAGGAGCAGCATGCTCCAACATTCTTCTTTCAGTGGTCAGCAAGAGCGCCTCAAGAGTCGGATACGTGATGGGTGTATCACGAGCTTGAGCAGCGCTGACAGTCATCTCAAAGGCTGGTCCAAGATTGTTCAACACAATATGTACTAGTTCATCGTCACTCACAGGTTGCCCAGCTAGGGCAAGGTTGTCAGCAATCGCATTCATGCGATCCAAGTAGTCCGCTATAGAGAGATCACCCTTCTTTGTCTGCAGCAATTCATTTCTCAAAAACAAAATCCTATTCTGTGAAGAAGAAGCATACCTCTGCTCTAGAGCTTCCCATGTTGCTCTAGCACTTCTTTTGCTCGCCACAACAGACAAAACGGACGCAGTAAGTGATCCATTGATCCAACTGAGGATCATTTGATCCTGCTGCATCCAGGAGGTATAGGCAGGATTAACAGTTGCCACACCAAGCATGTGCTTAGGGGGACACACCAAAGTGCCATCAACATACCCCATTAAATCTCGACTCTTGAGTATGGGAAGGATTTGAGCCAACCACAGTGGGTAGTTGGTCCGGTCTAGCTTAATATTGACCACAGTAGTCATGGAGAAAAATGGATGGGTGGGATTGTTTGGGGAAACGGGAACGGAAGCTTGAGAGGAAGCACTGTTATTTTCAGCCATTGGAAGCAAAAAAAAAAAAAAAAAGATCGTTGTCGTTAAACAGTAGGGCTCTGATACCATGTAAAACTCAAGAACACAAAGGTTTCAGTTCAATTGCATACCCATCAATTCGTGGGATGCCTGTATATATAATGACTAACATATTACAATCAGAGTTTGAGTTATCCCTATTTACATGGAAATTCAAAACAGCCAAAAGATACGATAGACATTTACAGAGATTACAACCAGATGGAGTTAGAATACTAATGCAAAAGGAAGTCCTATAAACAAGGAGATAAGACTCCTAAGCACTTCAGGAACCATTGTGCACCACCAAAGGTTGACTTCGTCTAACAGTTCTTTGATTCGGTAGTGGAAGAAGAAATGGGAGAAAAACAGGATTGAATGGGGAACGAAGAAAGAAGAAGACTTCTCGTATACCACAATCAACATTTATTTATTTTTTTAATTATTGGTTTATTAAATGATTTTTAATTTAAATAGAATTCTGATTAATTTAAATGATGTGAACAGCCACATTAGATGCCACATCAGATGGTATATCAATGTGGTATAAACCTATGGTAAGAATAACATTACTGTTGTTTTTTTCCACAAATCCTATTGGGAATCTTGTTTGGGTTAATATTTGAACATTGGATTTGAATAAAAGAAAGCCCAAGGATGCCAACTAAAAGAGGGCTTGCCCGAACTTCAGCACCGAGCCCAAAGGCAAATTGAAGCCTTCTCATCTAAATACAAGTCACGTGCTTACCATTGAAGAGACAAGTGATGGAGACTAACCTACCACCAGTCAAAGAATACTTTCTAGTGGCATTCTAAGTAAAAAGCTGATGACTCACTACCCTCCAAGTGCTTTCAGGCAAGAACAAAGTTACAGCAGTCGGGCTAAATTGCCTATAAAATGAGGAAGAGGCCCCAGAGACAGGGACACTCAACCAATCGAACAAACAAACATACAAACTCTGCTCTCAAGCCAGATTTGCATCCAAAATCTGAAATCAACCCATATTCAGTCATTTTTAGCGACAAATTATCTCTTGTCCAGTTTAAAGCTCTGCTATCTCCCTCAGTGGCGTAATATCGATTCCCTTGTGTAAACTTATTTACCATTCATCCCTTTTTAGCACATAAACCCATGTTAATTCAAAGAGATGCGATTGCAAGAGGTTCAACCTTGTCAGACAAGGTGAAATCTTGCCTGAAGCTCTTTGTTTGTATTGTAAATTAGTAGATCTATTACTTAATGCATTCTCCAGTATGTATTCAAGTTATTTCCACTTGTTTTTCTACTTTCATTAAATGTGATATGGAATCAAACAAGTGACTTAAAGGGATATGGACTCCCTTCATTCAAACATACAAGACTATGAACTAAAAGTCCTTGTTCACAAGGCAAGAAAAAGAACTTCATGTGGACTTAACCCATTCACGACAATCCTTTGATAACAAGAAGTCTGAGTAACTTGGGGCGCAAGTAATCGACTGAAAACACACTTGTTCTACATCTGCTAAACTTTGATAGCATGGCATGCCTAGCACTTAGTTAGTTTTGATTGCGAGCATCAAGGCCTACACCTAAGGCCCCACAAAGGCACCTTTCAGAACTAATTCTGTCATCTTCTTGTAGCACATCAACAAGCAAGAGCCCGACTACACATCCAAAATGTCAATCCCTTAGGAAGCTGTGCTGAGGTCCAAAGATCCTTCTTCAGAGAAATTTTTACCTGAACAGATCCATTTGTTTTTCTGCAAGTAAAGTTTTGTCATATTTGGAGAAGCTAAGGTCAATTGGTCAAGCAACCAAACAATGGAGGGATTGGACCACATAAACCATGTTACTATGTAGCTTTGTCAGCCACAATTGACTTGACTAGGTCTATTTGTTTTACAAAATTTTCAGAAGATAAAAACTTGGGAAAATTAGGTTCACATCATTTTTTTGTTACTTCATTGATTAAAATCCTATTCATTTTCAATTTTTTATCAAGATCCTTGGGTATTAATAACATCATTAATTATTTGAATAATAAAATATTTTTATTTTTAAATATATTCCTTTAGTGTTAAAAATGTTGCAATTAGTATATTTATATTTATGGCTAAATTTTTTATCAAATATTTTTATTTTTAGTTTATACTTATTTTTAATTTGCGAATATTTTTTAATTTGTACCAATTTTCTTTTCATTTTTAATTTGTACCCATAAATTAGTTTCTTTTTGTGACCATATTTTTTAAAGTTTTATTTGTGTTTGTACCCATGTGTATACCTTCATGTGACATTGTATATTTCGTGTTCCATTCATCAAAAACAATTTTTCTCAATCAACATATTTTAGTTTCATTGGTTAGGGTTTTGTTCAACAATGGAGGGTGTGAGGTTTTGATGGTTGAGAAGATAAATAATATGCTAAAAGTGATTTGGGGTGTATTTAGAATTATTATTATTTTTTTAAACCTAATAATGTCAAAATTGTCATTGCATAGTGGGGTAAATAAATCATTTAATATTAAACTTTAATGTGGGGTGCATTCAACATTTGGTGGGGTGCTAATATAAAAAACCTAATATATTAGCCGCCACTTAGTACTACGGTCTAGTGATATTTTTTTTCTTGTAAGTGAGAGATCTTAGGTTTGATTCTCGCGAAAGGCGAATTCGAATCATATTATTGATAGACCATTGTAAGGCTTAGCTCACTCCCCCACCCTCATTAATATAGATAATATATTTTGTACCCAAAAAAAATTATCCAAAATTTGGGGCCCTATGTTTTTTTTTTGGGGGGGGTGCAGGTAAGGGCCTATGCAATTTCACAAGTTGCTCCCCTCCAAAGCCGGCACTGATCAAAACGTAATTGGCTCAATTTGGTTGTTATGGGATCATGATTTTGCGGATTTGGTTCCAAGAATTATATCCTATTATACATTCGTAAGCATACACTATGGTTTAGGAGATAAATTAGACAAAATTTAAGAGAGAAATCAAATTCGAATGAGCTAGATATTTTACTATTAATATATTGACATCAAAGTGCATGGGAGATGAGCACAATAACAAATGGTGGCAACAAACATATCGCAACGAAATCTTTCAAATTATAATTGTTTGTCATAGATACACAGATGATCTATATCCTTATTTTACTAACCGATTCTTTTTATCTGATTTTCAGTATGAATATGGACGATAAGAAAGGTGGGGCAATCAGTGAAACAAAGGTGACCGAGGAGGAGGTTACAGAAAATTCAACACAACCAAAACGCAAAAGCTTCTCGACTGAGTGTGATCAGCGCAGGATACCATTCGAGTATTTCGACAGATACTTCCTTGGTCACCGTTTCAGATGCAACGGCTGCCGAGGAATATTTGTTGCTCTAGAAGTCGATCCGCCATCGCCTCAACGTAGCCGTAATACCGGAAAGCGAGTTCGTCGCGGCAGCAGCAGAATTAATTGTTTGGGCTGCTGATATTCAGGAATGCAAGATGCTTCATTGAAACTTAAATTACAATGCGGAGAAACCTTTTGAGCATTTAGCCCCAGTTTGAGGTTGAGGTGATTTTAAAAAAAGCTACTATGAAAAAAAGCTGAGACAGTTTCTGGTGTTTGGTAAACACCCCAAATCAGCTTTTTTTTCGAAGTTTGAGATGAAAAAAAGATAAAAAGTGGAAGCTGCAAAAAGCGGCTTAAGAAGTGAAAAACGCGGAGCTACAGTAACTTGTTAATGAATTTTTCAATTTACCAATATTGCCTCCTTTCTCCTTTCTCATTTCACCTGATTCCTCACACTTTGAGACTCTTCTCTCTTGCCAAACTCTCTCTCCGCACGCCCTCTTCCCTGCCGATGCTCCTCTTCCTCCTCCGTTTCCTCTCTCTCCGTCAGTCTCAGCGCCACAGGCCGAGCAACCAGGTACTCGATTTGCTTGAACATATTTTCTGTAATTAATTAATTTAATTTAGTTAGGTTAAGGTTTGGCTGCTCTCTCAGTTTGCTTCTATTTTTGTAGTTTAATTTTAATTCAGGGTTTGGTTCTAGCAGCTAACATGGATGATGAACCGATTTTTTTGGGGTTTTCTGAAACAGGGTTTATTGGGCAACCAACGAACGAGTGAAGGCGAACACAGGCTCGATCTCATCGATTAGGTAAACATAACTCTCTCTCTCTCTCTCCCTCTCTCCCTCTCCCTCTCTCTCTCTTCCATCGTTGAAGCAATTTCAGTTTTGGTGTTTGAATTAATGTTCTAATTTTCAGTTTTGGGGTTTGAATTAATTATCTAAATTTCAGTTTTGGGGTTTGAATTAAGGTTCTAATTATTATCATGAGATCCATGAAGCAATTTCAGTTCTTAGGGTTTGATTGGCAACGATGGTGTTGCTCTAAATATATGTCTGGATTATATATTTAGGATTATGTTGCTCTAAATCTAAGTAGTTTAATTGTTTGGATTATGTTTTCCTGAGTTGGTGCAGTGATGATGTTCCTCTAAATATATGTCTGGACATATCAGCCCGACAGAAGAGAAAGGAACCCAATTCGTTTTGGTGCACGGCCTAGTTTTAGCACTAAGATGATGTGAACATTTGTTTGATGCTTTAGGTTAAGCATTCCAATTTTTTCTATTGAGTGCAGGAACGATTTGTAAAACAGCGGGACAGACTGATTGGCCCCAATTCGTCCACTTTGAAGGTGCACAGAGTAAACCAGATATCATGTTCTATAATGCAATTGTATTTGATGCAATTATATGTGATTTCACATTTCATTAGATATATCTTTGTTCTGTTTCTCTAATCTTTCACAATATAATTTTGGACACAGGCACTTGAAATACTTACGGGCTGTTAGATAAAGCTGCTGCTTCGTCGTTCCAACTTCCAAGACACTTCCTTCTCCACCCACCATTTAGCTCATATACAGCAATAACATCCGAACTGCTATCTAACAGTCTCAATCTCAATCTGTTGCTGTCTCTCTACTCTGCTCTGGTGAACTGTAAGAACCCAAATCTCCTCCTCTTTTTCTGCCCTTTTTTATTTTTTATTTTTGTTTATGTTCTCTGTTTGTTTCTTTCTTAAACACACTACCTGTTTCCTGCAATGTGGAGATCTTAGAAATTTAGAACGGCATAAAGCAAGTGTTTGTTTCTTTACATGCAATGCATGGCTTGCTTCTGCTTCTGTTTGCGAGTTGCTTCCAATTCCTGAAGACTAGCTCATCTTTTGTGAAACCTGAACCTAAGGTTAAGTCCTCCTACCTCTGTCATTCTAGTATACATACTCTCTCCATATGGTTTATTGATTATTCATCCTCAATTGAATATGTTTTCACTATCTTTCTTCCACTTATCCATCACTTGATGCATGAGATGTTTCAAAACCAAATTGGACAGCTATTTAACTAACTTTTCTTTTGTATGTCATGTACGACTTGTGAGCTCAATGGGTTTGCAAAAGGAGAATGAAGATATTATCCATAATTGAAGGTTTTTTTAGCTGCAAGTCAGGGGTAGACAAAATGCATAGGGTAGACTTTTTGGTTAGCACCTCAATATGTCTAGAGGTGCCCAATTGCTGTTAATTTGTGATGAGACACCATAAGGGTATTCGACTTGTTAGCGTCTAGGATGTTTATGTTATTTTTTAGACTTCACTTGGGTGTATGTATTCAACTTATATGATTAAATTCTTGATTAAAATGTGATTAACTAAAGTATTACATTACATTTGTTATCAGTTCTAATTCCAAATTATGAATATTAGACTACTTTCAAGTACATTAACAATATTGTACTAATGAATCCTAGCTATTCAGTTTAAAATATTTCAATTGAAGTAGTTTGTCATACTAATTAATATTTAAGATAAAGTTTATAAATATATTTCTTTTAAAAATAAAGTATATTTAGTAATTTGCCTTTATTGGTTAAGAAAATTAAATTAATAGCACATCTAGTATTATACCCTTTTTGGTAATTTCACACAGTCATAGCTGTTTTACATAAAAGTTTACCAAACACTATCATACTGCTTTTTTTCTTTTTCCAATAGCACTTTTACAAAAAAGTTTACCACCTCTGCTGCTTTATTTCACAGCTGCTTATTCTCAAAGCACAGAAGAAGCAGTTTTTTTTCAAAGCACAGTAATACCAAACCAGCCCTTACTCTTGCAGTCAAGGTTAAATAAATTTTCGGCAAGCCTTACATGATGAGGGGATGATAAGACCTGGTTTAAGATTTTAATTTCATTTATGAGACATGATTTAAGATTGAACAAAAAGTGATGAATTGGTTTCTTAATCATTGGTTTATATTATAGTTATACTCAAATCTGTTCTTATTGACTTAAAAATAAACCTGTTTACTTATTTTGTCGCACTTCCTAAACTACCAAACACCAAACCCTAAACGGCTATACCCTTTGGCCTCTGTCGCATTCCCCAAACAACCATAAGCACCCTTGTTTATTCTAGAGCCCCACTTCGAAGGTTAGCTTAAAGCCTCCAAATTCTTAGAGCCAGTCCTGAAGGGATGTATTCGTGGACATGCAAATTCTCCTCATGAGATATTCGTAAGTCGGGATACCTAAACCACGTGGTTGGCACACAAGACTTTCTGCCTGAGAACGCTCTCAAGCATGCGTAATGGTTTCTTGTCGTCTGATGCCGATCACTGAGTAGGGTTTCCCTCGACTAGGACATGAGAGCCTTTCCAGCTATCTCCAGCTTCTAATTGTAATTGACAGGTTTGATAAGAACATGTAGGATAGAAAGGTAAAGGCTGTTCATGTCTTGGTCCTCAAATCAAACACGACTCACACTCACACCCAAAACTGACCTTGTCAGTTGTCGTACACAGTCCCATGAAGATTTCGAGTCGTTTATCGTGTTATGTAGGAAATTTCTACTTCTAAATTCCACGTCTTATACATGCATGCATATGAATTTCATGCACCTCTTTTTTTAGCTCCACACACGTTTCTTTGTTTTTAAGGTTTCTAATTGAATAACTCAAATGAAAACAACGTACATATTAAATAAAGACATATGAGAGGCTAAGACATATGTGTTTTCATTATTTTTCATAAAAAATAGTTACACGGTAGAATCTTTTAGTCCTATGTATCATTAAATTATGAAAATTAGGCTTTGTACGTAGCCCTCCTACAAATTCACCAACCAAAAATAGTCATCCTCTCAAAACGCAATCTCTATGAGCCCTCTGTGACCAAAAAAATCCTCATTATCCACACAATATTAATACAAATTATCGCTGCAATATCGATAAATTATTGCCACAATATTAAGAGTATTTTTGACAAACGAGCCAGTAGCTATTACACTTTGGAAAGGGATCCTCTCCGGATCTCTTCCACCAAATCCACCAATCCGGATCCTTAAAATTTGATCAAACAGTTAAAGTTATTATAACTTTTAAGGAGCCCCTATTTTTAACCGTTTCATCAAATTTCAAGGACCTGAATTTGTGGATTTTGTGGAAGGGATCCGGAGTGGATTTCTTTCCTTACACTTTGACATACAGGCTCACTATTTTTGGTTATTGGATATAAAATTTAAAAAGTCTACCATGCTTATTTAGAGATTTTTCAATGTGTCCAAAATGCGAAATGGTATACCACAAGTTATTACACAAATAGTAAAATACTTATATTAAAAAATAAAATTTCTTTAATAATAATTAATGTATCGCCGGTGTTTCGAGCATAATTTCCTCTATTCGAGGGCTAATGTAAAAGACTCACAGCAACGGTTTGTTAAGTTCATTATTTATATTTGCGAATCACCGAAACTATCCAATCAATCAATAATATAAACTCGCACCAAGGTCTACGCCAAGTACTCGATAGTAATTTCGAACAATGAACCCGCCACCGCCCGTACACATCCAACTCTCCTCCCCGGGCTTTCCGCCAGCCACCACGATCACCCCAACACCTGATGGGACCCACCGGAAGGTCGCGATCGCCGTTGATTTAAGCGAGGAGAGCGCCTTCGCCGTCCGATGGGCCGTCCAGAACTACCTCCGACCCGCGGACACAGTCATCCTCCTCCACGTTCGACCCACCAGCGTCCTCTACGGCGCCGACTGGGGATCCGTTGACCCCAACAACGCCGTCTCCTCCTCCTCTGAATCGCAGCAGAAATTGGAGGACGACTTCGACACCTTCACCACCACCAAGGCGGCCGACCTGGCGCAGCCATTAGTGGAGGCGCAATTTCCTTTCAAAATCCACATAGTGAAGGACCACGACATGAAGGAGCGGCTCTGCTTGGAAGTCGAGAGGCTCCGGCTCAGCGTCGTCATCATGGGTAGCCGCGGCTTCGGCGCCGCCAAGCGAGCCTCCAAGCTCGGCAGGCTCGGCAGCGTCACTGACTACTGTGTTCGCCACTGTGTTTGTCCAGTTGTGGTCGTGAGGTTTCCTGATGACTCGGACGGGTTGGGCCCTGGCGGCGAACGCGATACCCCGTTGGAGCTCCACCCGGTGCCGGAGGAGGATCAGGAGGACTTCAATGAAGGCTCCTCCTCCGACAACGATGATGCGCATGGTAAACTTCGTTTGTCCTCAACTGTAAATTACACTAAATAATCGTAAATTGTAAATTGACCCCTTTTTCTCTTGTCATGTTGCAGAAATCGAATAAATTGAAGGTTGGAGGGCTTACGCAGCGAATTTAAATGGGTTTATGGCTACTCTTGTAATTTCGAGTGTTTTTCACTTTGCATTTTCTCATTGTCAAACTCTGAAAACTGGTGGTGAATTGAATGTGTGTCTCAGTCTGTATAATCACATGCATGTTTGATTTTATAGCTTTACCCTTGCTACGGTAGTAGTCATTTACTTTTTTACTCCGGGAACCACGGAATCAAACATAAGACATCGGGTACAAGTGAGCACCCTAACCATACAGCCGAGCGCCGTTAACCATACGAGAAATTTTTTAATGCCAGGAATACGGCTTGATACTAAATGTCACAATACAGTGGGTGGAAATATTTTTTTTTTTTTTTAAGTATCAAACCAGTTGTATTATGACACTTGATATACCAGACCGTATTTCTGAATTATAAAATATTTTTCTAACCATACAGGCAAACGCGAACAACGATTTCCGGCTATATAGGCAAACACCGTTAACTACTTGAGCTACAAATAAGATATCAATGCTTGCAAAAGAAAATTCAACCATTCAATAAAAGGGTGTTCGGAAAGCACACAAAAATATAGAATTTCAAATGTGAGAGAATGCAATCGTAGAAATCCACACACAAACCAAAAGTTTTGGTCCAAAAAACCAAGTACTGCATGAACCGATAGAAACTACAAAGCGTGAAATGTAAATCCTCACATAGCTGCCATTGTTCCCTCACTCCGACTCCTGCGCATCGAGAGATCCTGCTTGAGGTTCATAATTCTGCTTCCCAAATCAAGGTAGTGCTGCCGACTATGCGCTGTTGCTTTTGTTCCGCTCGGAGGGAGGTGGCTGTGTCTACCCCGAGACTTTTTCAATGTTGCTACAGATGCACTTGCATGACCGTGAGTTGATGAAGTCGATGGCTTTTTAGAAGATACACCATGACTAGCCTTCTTCGGAGCCTTGTGATCGGGTCTAAGGGTTCGATCAAACTGGTGGTTACTAATACCTAAGCGAACCGACCGATCTGCAGAATCCTTCAGAGAGCTGGACTTGATTTGCTGCCGGTTGTAGTAAGTCATGTGGGGAAGAAGTCCTTGCAGGGATTTCTTCAATTGGTCATCTCCGACATTCTTCTGAGCTGGGTTTCCTTCCAGACTGATGGCTTGCAAGGAGTTGTAGTTCGCCGCAAGTTGACCAAGACATTTTGCCGTTGAAATTTTGTTGAAGCGCAGATCCAGAACAGTCAGTTTTAGGAGGCGATGAAGACCCTCCACCTCACTGATCTTGTTTCCGGCCAAGTACAATTCCTTTAGAGATGAACAAGAAGCTAAGCCTTCAACATAGACAAAACGGAAAAAAATAAGTTAGGACATGAATTATTCATGATTAATCAACAAGAAAAGCCAGGAAATAAATCAATGTGTATTCGATATATGCAATCTACCATGTCCGATTCTCAAAATCCTGTTGTAGCTCAGGTCCAGTACACGAAGTCTTGTGAGTTCACGCAAACCTTCAATAGTAGAAATACTGTTTTTTGAAAGATTCAGCATATGAAGTCCTCGAGGAAGAGCACCAGCAGTTATCCTTACTGCAGCATGTATGCACATGGAAAGCTAATTAGAATACAGAATCAATTAATCCCAAGAATAATCACAAACACCATAACACAGAAGCATACAGAAAGAATAATAAATATTTGAATCAAATGGAACGGATGAGCCAGAGAGGAAAACCTATGGAATTTCCTGATAAATTGAGCACCCTGAGATTTACAAAAGCACTAAGGAACGGGATCACTACCAATCCATGATTTGCAAGCTGAGCTGTGGTGGCAGCTGCACTCAAAGAAGATATATATCGCTTAGCAACTTCCATGCCAGGAGTGACCTTACCATCTGCCTTAGCAGCAGTCAAACCGTTTGAGTCATTGGACTCTCTCTTCACCTGATCATTAGATTGGGACAATTCATCCGTTTCTTCCACCGGACTGCTGCTATGCTGAAGATTATTAACCCACTCCTCGATACGCTTATATTTAAAATCCTTGTTCGGCAATTCATCCCAACTTAGAACTGAGGATTCTCCTTGGAGGTTTTTCTCTGTGCTTACCTCATCTGCAGCTGGCATTATCCAGTCCTTTGCAAAACTAGAGTAGTTACAGGAATCATAGCCATCATCGATGGAGTTTTCAATATTATCGTTCTCAGCTTTACTTACAACATCATCTCTTTCCTGTTCTTGCTTTACCTGTATTTCAGTCTCATGTACTGAATTCCCCTTCCGCCTCATGCCTAAGACATGCAGGTCCTCGGAAGATCTTGAATGCACTGCTAAATGATTAACAGGAGAACCATCTTCAATAGCCGGAACAGAAGCACTAATGTTTGCAGAAGAACAAGATTTAACAAGCCCTTTTGCAGTACAAGGTGTGAAGTCAGCAGAGTCATCAGCAAACTCTCCAGATGTTGGAGTATCACAGTTTTCATGGCCGTCCTTTTCTGATTGTAATGGTTCTCCAATTGAGAAAATTGATTCATTATTGACAATTTCAGAACTTACTTGACCGAGGTCGGAAGCAGGAGTTGTCTGAGATGGTTGAGGTGGGCTTTCTCCTCTGTCCCTACTTCCCTCTGGTACTGCCAATCCATTCCGATCAAGAGAACCATCAGAAGAAACTCCTTGATCAGTCTCGTCCCCAGCGTCATTGTCAGCAGAAGCCCTCCCATCAAGGTATAATTCACTTCCCAGAGACATACTTTTTATAAGCCGTCCTGACTGAGTAACCTTGTTGTCATTTTCTTTGATGAAGCTGCTTTCCATATCACCTGCTTTCCAATCAGCCTCAAGAGAAGATACATGCTTCAAACTGCTGTTAATTTGAGAAACTCCTTCTGTATGTGATGGGTTTACGCTTGATTTTCCAGGCGAATCCTTCAAAGCTTGATTTGGAGAAGAAGCTTGCAATGTTTTATGCATTATTTCGACAGAAGGTTGAAAACTTTTCTGTTTGAAAAAGAAGACTCGGAATCAGAATAAGGAATGAACTATCAAACCAATCAGAATAAATCAGTAGCGCCAATGACCTGATGTGATGTTACCTTAGGTTTGGGGCAATGGACGTTAGCTTGGAAACATGAAAACCTACCCATTGCTGGCAAAATATAAGAGCTAGTGAGCTACATCAACACTCGTGAACTACCTTTGACTACACCGGAAACTATCAACAACAAACTATTATGCTCATTACTGTCTGGAAGCCTGTATGAACAACCTGACCTTGCTAAGTACAGTGAAAAACTACTATCAAGCTTCCGATAGGGCAACCACGAATGTCATTAGCCATAATCAAGCGACAAACCCACTGAAACACGGCACAATCTCCAGATGTGTGATGATCTCGATCTCCTTAAAACACAAAGCAAAATCACTCTCTCATTATTACCCCACACCTTTTTAGAGGTGCGAGAGGAAATTGATTTTGCAGTAGCGGCCAGACTGAAATAAAATATCTGTCAAATGGAGAAGAACCCCAACCAGAACATGCACCGGAAATGCTGGCCTGATAAAAAGAAGAAAAAAAAATACTGAAACTTAGCACCCCACGCAGTAAAGCACAACATACTATATATAACTCAGTAATTCCAAATCGAGGGACAGAAAAATACAACTTTCTAAGAATCCATGACAAAAAAAACAGATTGAAATCTCCTGCTTGCTACTTGAAATGATTACCTCCCATCGTTTCCTCTTATACACATTATAGGTTCATTGATGCATAGGAAAGGATTAGATGGAATAACTCACAAGATCCAAAGTATGTTGAAGTAAGAAAAAATCAAGGTAGCGGTTTCGTTTAGTCCGGAATTAGAGGGGATAAGTTATAAGGTGTTGATATCCTACCATTTTGCTAGGATTCGACCGGATAAGTCTCTTTCCTGAGTAATCCATATTCTACCTTCAACTTGAACAGAACTTCTTCATTCTTTTCCTTCAACATGCCTTAAAATCTAATCATATTTAACTCAACATAATTGTTTATGTTAGTGATAAACATCTTTTGTTCCAACATACCCACCAAAAGCAATAAAAAGTTATTGAATATACACACACACACACACACACACACATACATACATATTATGATATTTTCTGAATTCGTTTCCAAAGAAACGATAAACAATTGCCTCATTCAGATAGCAAGATGGGAAAATAGAAAAAACCAAAACATTGCAGCTCACAAACACTATTTGTTTCCATTGTTCATGCCCAGAAAGATTAAACTACATTAAGAATTCAGAAAACCCGGCAATCAAACACAACCCATTAGAGAAAACAACCCACAAGTAAAAAACAAACAACAAGAACACATTTTTATCATCAAAAAATCAGAAACCAAGAAAAGGAATAAATTTCAGAAGCAGAGATCTGACCTCTCCGTAGCCAGATTGTAATGGAGGGCAGCGCTCAACGAGAGGAAGACCCTGCCTTTCTTCTTCCTTCTTCTGCGGCAGCAGCGGAGCCACAAAGTCGCAATTAATTTTTATTTATTTATTTTTTGTAATTGTAAATTTATTGGTTTGTATGTATTATTGAGAGCTAAATGCCAACCCTAAGGCTCCTCTGGCTCTGATTTTATACACCCCAAAAAAATTATGAAAAAAAAGAGAGACGCGGAATTGGGAAGAGATATCATGTTTTTGTTTGTGTTGGTTAAATTCAAGGATTTTGCGTAGAATTTGTGCTTCCTGTTTGTTTGTTAAATAAATGGGAAAATTTTGCGTCCACACACGCACGCAGCGACGTGCGAGGGCCATTGGTTACTCTAATTCTTGTGTTTTTCGCATATTATTTTTAAGTTTGAATCTCTTATTTTCTACAAACGATATTTTTATTTAATTTATAAAGAGAAGATTTGTCATAAGAAGAGTATATTATTAGTCAATTTAGTTATGATTAGGTACGAGAAATTTTTTAGTGTTCTCAAAATACGGAATGATAAATTATATGTTATTATATAAGTGAAGAGAAGTTTTATTTAATAAGTGTCACTTCACTTATACAATAACATATGTTGTATCACTCTATATTCTAACATACAAAAAAAAATTATCTCGATTAGCTATACATAAAAAGTTATTATTATTAACAATCTAAAAATTCAATTGTGACTGCTTAAAGTTCTTTTTTTATTAAAGTATGTTTTTTATTAAGTATGTGGTCCATCAATATTAGAGAATAAAATTGTTACTGATACTTTACAAATTTAACTGTGGATTCCAAACTTTTCATATTTGTTTTAAAAAAAAAATATGCCAAGTTGGATGTCTAAATGAGTTTATTTATAAATAAAAAAATACACGTTTATGCAATATAAAATAGAGTGTTTTAACGAAAAGTCCACGGTACTGTTCACTTTAACGAAAAATCACATTTTTACATTAAAAAGTCAAACCTTGTACTATTTATTTTACCATTTATTTTGCCCTTATTGTTAAAACTTAAAGTTTTCAAGCCTTTTTTCATTAGTTTTCCTTATAAAATATCATTCAAGTTAGACCACCATCGTTTAACTGGAATTTGATTCCCGTCCTACCTAAATAATAAAAAATTAGTTAGAATATTGCATTATAAAAATATATTCTTATATTTTTTTCTTCGATCACCTATCTCACTTTACATCTTCCAAGCAATTCTCGGTATATGGAACATGATATCTTGTTCTTGGTTTCACATTATGAATCGAACCTGAACTTATACTAAACATAACACGTTATTCTAATTTCAAAGACATAGCATGTGATTATCTTTTGCTTGTGTTTTCTAAAGATGATTCTAGCTTTTCAGAAACATCTGTATATTAAATAGATAAAAAAATTGATAAATGCACATACATTTTTCAACTTTCCACGCATTTTTGTTTATTTTAACTGTTGATTTTATTAAAAAATTAATGGCCACAAATGAAAAAAATATGTGTAAGAAGTTAAAAATAGTATGCGAAAATCACTTTCTAATGAATAAAGCCACATTTTAATCTCTTATTACATGGAAATAAGTAGATGGAATGGGGCATGGAAGGTGATGCTTCCAATTCATTCTTTAATATGATATGGTTGTTCTCTCATTTTCGGTAGTTGATCTCGCAGGCCTCAGGTTTATGGCCATTGAATCTTATGTTGCTAGCATAAATTCAATTGGAATTTGGAATTTTACACCAAACGGGTGCAATGTGCAGCTCTTACTCCGCACAAACGGGTTGGATTAGTGAGGCCGGTGGGAGCGGGCGTACAATGCACATGATTCATGTACTTAAATCTAAAATTTTCTTCGAGTAAAAGAGAAATTCTTCAGTGTGTGCGGCATCTAAACACTAACACATGGCATCTATGTTTAATAATGTAATGTTATATAGAGATAAACTTACCGTATAACAATATGTTATTAAATCAAAATATTATGTTGTTGGTAAATTCATTCTATACATATATATACTTTTTCGTTCAAATATAATCTTCATTGATAAAAGAAATTGTTACAAGATATAAACTTAAAGAAAATGTGCTAGTAGGCCAAGTGGACAAACAAGTCCAAGCAAAGCACACGATGGCCAATTAGACTCTATCTACTAACCCAAGTTGTTTTCGCCACAACCATCATGTACCTCACCAATCTTTCGTTCAGGTTAGCCGATACCCGGTTAGCATCAACAAAACACAAGGGTCATAAAACAAACCGCAGATGCAAATAAGTCCCAAATGAAGAACAATCTAATCATTAATCTCACAACAACAAAAATGTAATTTGCATCTAAAAAACTCAGCAAAAGAAATAAGCACTCAACACCAACAACTATATCCACCACCCGAGGACTAACAAGGAAAAACTTTTGATGCCAAAAAAGCAAGAAGATAGGATGCCATCAAACCGTACAAAGAGGCGGCACCAGCTACAAAGCAAATTTGTGCACCTCTACCTAAGTGAATAACAACTCTCTCTCAAGAAGGTAGCAAACACAATGGCTAGTATAGACTTCTCAATCGAAAGTAAATATTTAACGGACAATTGGAGGATTTTTGGGTGAAGTAGTGGGAGGGTAGAGGAGAGCTCTTGCGTGATGTACAAAAGAAGTAGATCTACTGCCGACCTCAAGCTGGAACAAAAAGCCGACAACTACAAATCTAAGGTTTTTGTAACGGGTGGAGTTAGAAAAGATACGGCTTTTTAAGAAATACGGTTAACTCATTCTATAGTCATTCTCTTACTCCGCAAAATATCTCCAAGAGCCCTACAACGCTGTATTTCGACCCCACCCGCTCTTTATTCCCATCTAATGAAGTCTTTAGCAAGACGTGGTCCAAGCGTTTGGACTTTGGACCGACTCCAAAATCATAGAGTGAGAAGAAACACCAAGTATTTTGAACAAAAAAACACTAAATATAAAATATTTACTCAGAAAATAATGTCCCTATAAAAAAACACATCAGAAATTATCCACAAACCCAAGCAATACAATATATGGAGGCCCACAATAAGCCCAATAAACCGGGCCCACGTAATAAAGGTAGGTAGCGTTGTTCTAGGCC
The DNA here is from genome assembly GCA_036320875.1 of Cotoneaster glaucophyllus. NCBI lineage: Eukaryota > Viridiplantae > Streptophyta > Magnoliopsida > Rosales > Rosaceae > Cotoneaster > Cotoneaster glaucophyllus. Next base: position 5,068,672 of record CM070068.1, read on the forward strand.
CACAATAAGGCCCATCGTTGTCCTCAACTTCGAGCTCGAGAGAGAGGGGCTGTCGGCTTTCCTCTATGGCTTCAAAGCTGCTTCCGCTGCGACGCCTCTCGAGGAGGCTTCTCAAACCTCCATCTTCTCCTTCTTCTTCTTCTTCCACCGCCTCCAGGTCGTGCTTGCATATTCTAGAAGCTTCGAAATCTCCACATCTCTCCCAGAACAGCCACGACGGACCTCGTCATTGGATAGCTTCCAGAAGCTTCTGTTCTAGCCCTTTGAATCTCGACGACGATACTCAAATCCCCGCTGCCATCGATTACCAGTAAGTCCCAATTTTCCATCAAAATTTTGTCTTCTGTTTGGAACTGAGAAAATAAGGAAACAAAGTTTTGATCTTTCTCTCCAAGGCGTTGTGTTAGTGTCCCGCCAGTTCTATTTTTTATTGAAAGATTGTAACCGGTTCTATTTGCGCATATTTTCTGTATTTATTTAAGTTGTTAATCAACTGAGAAACTCTAAAGCTATTGATTTTGTGTTGGAAATGGAATTTTAGTTGAAATTGTTGTTTGCTTTGAGGCGTAAAATGAATGTTGCTAATGGGTTGATGTGCATACAGTTCTGCATTGCCGGAGGATGAATTTCACACGCTAGCTGATTCTACAATACAAGACCTTCAGGAGAAATTTGAGGTACTCCTTTCGTTCCGTTCCTTTTCATGCCGTGTAATTTGAGTAAAAAAACTCGTTACGCATTGTTTTCTTGTTTTGGTACATAACACATTAAGTATTATCTTTTCATTGATGGTTCTACTTGGACAGGAATATGGAGATTCTGTTCAAGTTGATGACTTTGACATAGACTATGGGGTAAGAATGGCTGATTGTTGTTTGAAATTGATTAACTAATTAGGAAAGTAATGAATTTTTGGTAAATAATTGGGTTTGCATTTGGCAGAATGAGGTGCTGACCTTAAAACTCGGGGATCTTGGCACCTATGTTTTGAATAAACAAACACCAAACAGACAAATTTGGTTGTCTTCCCCAGTGAGGTATGTTGTCCGCTGTTGCTCTTACTGGTTTCAGGTTTGCTTGTGTGTTTATGACTCAACGCTTTTGTGAGTCTATATGTAGGCTTTCAAAATGTCTGTGAGTCTTGTTGATACCTTTGCTTCACGCCATTGTTTGGACTGCATGTTAACTAAATGTACAATCTCTAAATGAGTAGTTCTGTAACGTGGAAAACTCTTTCATTGTGTATTATGAATGAAACTGGATGTATCCTCAACAGTCAACACCAGACGAGCTGATCTGTCACTCTATACCATAGTCTGTCGCACCATACCATAGTGCATGCATACATATTGAAATGTTTGAATGAACTAATTTTTTATCGTCAAATGGTGTATTACTCCATGTCCATGAGTTTGCTTCTGTGTCCATGGCTTCTTCATATTTCCTTGATAGCGGCATTATTTTTGAGCAATGTGCACACAGCTTAGCACGTCCTTGTGATCAGAAATTAATCCCTTAAACTTATGAGTGGATTATAAATTAAAGAAATTTGAATACGATCCTACAACTAATACTGTCTATGTTCTTAGCTGAAGCAAGAACAGGTATCAAATGACGCAGGCTTGAATTAAAAAAATTCCCTTGAATGAAAATTCTCCTACAAGATTTTGGAATGGAAGCTCAAAGAATGAAATTGAAATGAATTCTTGTAGGAAATATAATCTGATTAATTATTAGAATCTTGAACGGTAGCCCTTCAACTGGAACCTGTGCCCTTCCTTCTTCCATGTGGACGAATGTCTTGATGCCCTTAAACTCATGAAAGGAAGAGAGTTTAATGGGGCAGAGGGTCTTTATTTTTTTTACGCATCTTCTATATGGGGAATCCAATCCGTTGGAGCACATTTTTATATGTAATCAATCTCGGAAATCCATGTGCTTAGTTTTCTGTGGAGATGTAGCTCTCACCAAGTTACCATCATGCATGTGCCCATTGTTCTTGGCACGTCGTTGATGTATATCATGTTTCCAATCTGTTGGCTATTGACATGTCTTTATGGAAGCTATTCATTGTCGTTTCGAGCCTCATGTTCACAGAACTGGAATGCTTTATTATACTGCCCATCTCTTTCATGTAGAATGCCATGTTAAGTGTGATGTCAACATGGTCTCACGTACTCACCATCTTGACAAATACTTGTACTGATATTGCAAAACCAAGATAGACATTTTCGTGCTCATTCTCCTACCCCTGCATCTATCTATTGTAAAGTGTTAGATATTCACGGTCACATTTAATCCTCACTGTTTTGCACGACTTATTTTTCTTTCGTTCTGCTAAAAGATTTATGTTCTTGATGCAGTGGTCCTCAGAGATTTGACTGGGATCGGAGTTCTCAAGCGTGGGTTTATAGGAGGACCAAAGCTCATTTATTGAAAATTCTAGAGAGTGAGTTGGAGGAACTGTGTGGTGAACCCATCAGCCTCTCGTGAGCCGCCTCAAAAGTTAGGTAATATAGTTTCACTTGGAAATTAATTTGCAGTACTCGTAGTTTTTCTTCCAGAACACATATTTGGTGTCCTCCACAGCTGAATATAATCTTATCTTGACTAGTTATTGTCTGAAAATTTGTTTTTTGTGTGATTAAGCAACATGCTTAATGAGAAGGCAAGAACTTCATTTCGTTTCGCCAATTTTCTTTCAATGCAATTGTCTTGTAATTTCCTTTTGTGTTCTTTAGTCTCGCTGGGAAAAATTTCACTGTGCAACTTATGACCTACTTTCGATTTGTCCACTCGACTTTTAATTTTGTGATGAGCCCCTCTAATCCTTTAAACCATGCCAATTTGCTCTTTTTCTCTTGGTAATCAGAACTGTTTATATTATAATTAACTTTGTAAAGATTATCTCTCCAAAAAGTTAATTAAAAATAAAATCGTTTAGTCAATCTAATAAATAAATAGACGGTTTGTAATGTTTTTATTGAATCCGTCCATATCTGTTTTTATACAGTTCAATGACTAAATAATCATAATTTTAAGGAATTTTTTTGCAGAGATGATCTATATATATAGTGACATAATATAAATTTTGTAGAGATGATATTTATATAGTGAGCATAAAATCTTGTGAATAGACTACGAGGCATTTTAAGTAGGAGTTCCTACTCAATCCTTGCGGAGCCAAGTCTTTTTCATCAAAAAGTCTTGCGGGAAATCAGAATAGAATACTAATAAGTTCAACGGCATTGTTAAAGGTAGGGTGGTGTTCTCCACACATCCATGTTTATTTCTCACTCATTTTGTTAATTTTTGTCATTTGATAATTTTCAATTTATTTGATCCAACAGTTAAAAATTGAGAGAAGTGTGTAGGATGTAAAAAATGGTGGGTTGTATGTCCTTGATGTACTAGGGCACTTTATACACCCCAACTCTATGGATGAGGATCCTCTCCGGATCCTCTATGTGAGGATCTGGATAATCCATCAATCGTGTTCGCTTATCGTACATCGTGCGGTTAATTTTCGTTAGGTATTGTTTGTGTTCAATTTTAGATAAAAAAAAAAGTTCAAAATAATTTCTGTTAGCAAGATATCTGATGAACAGACATAATTGATTGATGTTCTGGATTCTCACGAAAATAATCCGAATAGGATTTTAGTCCCAACTCTATGATCACACCCACAAAACTTTAATTCGACTTCTAGGTATAAGTGCTTTTCCGCATAGCGCCTGGCTAGCAACCTGATGGTTTTATGTATTAAACAAATAATGGATATTTTGCAGAAAAATAAACGGTGTGGTGTGTCTTCCGAGTTGCAATGGATTAAAGATAGAATTAAGATTGAATAATCCTCGTATTGGTACTAGATAAAATATTTTGGTTGACATAAAAGTCTCGATTCCGACTAGAGTTGAGATCAGACGATCTCACTCAATTATTTACTCTTCATATGACCTAATGTACGTTAGGTTTGAAACTACTTTTAAAATAATTCAAGTGTTTTTGTGTTAAAAGAAGCACTTGAAATATTTTTTTTTTTTTTAAATAAGCACTTACTATGTGTTTCTTTCATGAATTACTTCAAGTGTTTTTTCAAGAAGTACTTACATTTTTATTAAAATTTTGACATGCTTCTAATAGAAGCACTTTTGGTGGAAGTATTATGCGTGTGTTTTTTAAATAATCATCTCCAATCGGTCCATATATCTATCTACGGTTTATAAATTTTACAAATTTGTACTATTATATCCGCCTCAAATAATGACTAAAGGCCAAGGATCAATAGGGTTGGTTTGGTATTGTTGTGCTTTGAAAAAAAATTGTTTCTGCTTTGTTGTGAGAATAAACTCATTTTTGCTGTTTCATGTTTTCAGCTTTTTCTCACCCAAAACTGTGAAAATAAGTTGTTTTTAAGTGTTTACCAAACACTTTTTTGAGCTCAATTTTTTTTTATACCTACTTTTTATAAAAGCACCTCAGTACCAAACCAGTACTATATCCAGTTGTGTACAAGAATATTCCGTTAATATCAGATAAACGCATCAGTGCAACTCATGCACTGACTCATTATTGAATTTGCATGGTTGAATTGTAACAATTTTAATTTAGCCTTTCAAACACCCGTGTACTGTAAAAAAAAACCTAATAATTCAGCGGATTCCAACATGACATGTGTATTTAAGAAAACCCCAAATAATTGAGCGGATTACAACGTGTTTATTATGCTTATTTGCCATCAAGGTCACACTCATAGTGTTTAAGATCAACGGTCCCTATTTATCCATTTAATTTTGGATACCAACTTAGTGGTTGCTTTTAAACCATGGCAATATTAAGCTTCTGTCTGCAAGCTAAAAAGGGCAAGCATAATGCAAGTGTTCTGATTCAGTACGAAGCTACTTTCGTAAACAGCTTACGTTTTGCAGTTGGTTTGTTCGCTCAAATATCCCCTCTACCAATTTGGGTGGCCAGAAACCAAGTGAAAATTTAGATGAATCTCCATCGTTCAAGGTGGGAAAGGAAACAAACATTTCACGAAAAAACATGTGAGAGTAATATTCTAATTGAGGAAGTTTATCTGCAAGTGATCGATTGTACTGGTGGATATGATTTCTCTCGTCAACCAACTGCATCGAGGGTTCGAATTTTTTGCATGCCTGTCCTTAGTCTAGTTTAGAGTAGAAATATTGTTTGTAATAGAACGAAAAAATGGAGGAAGTTTATAGAAAACATTTTTCAGAAATGTTTATGTTTGTAATTTAGCTGGAACATTGATTGGCTTATTACATTACAGTCGCCCAAGCACATGTTTAGTGATTGTTAATCATTAATGAATGTAAATTCTACAATCTGTCAATCGAGAAAATCTTGGATATGATTGTCTGATTAGTTAAATGGTCGTACACTCTCGCAAAGAATCGGATCCACTATATAATTAGGTACCATCAACTCCTTCAATGCATACAAGCCCACTCTTTGTGAGAGTAACCGAACCAGCCGGCCGATCAGGCTCTCTTACTAAAAATTTCCTTCGGTGAACAACTGATAATCGTCCATGCTGGTATCATTTATCCTCCAGTTTAAATAACATTTTACAAAGAATGGGATGAAAGACGATCCTTTTGTCACTCCAAGTGCCAGGAACATAAAGCCTCATTTGTCACCATCATGGCGTCTTATTTCATCAAGTCATGGTCGGTAGATAATCCTAAGATAAATAAAAGCACCTACCATGCTTTTGCTTTGGCCAGCAGCAAACTCGTAGTACAATATCTTCCTGGTGGTTTAGAATTTTCAGGAAAGTACAACTGCAAACCACCACCCACACACACAACCATTCAAACCCTAAAAACTTTAAAACAAATTAATATCCACCACAAGAACCAAACTACTCGATCGAGTTCAGATCCTTTGTGCTAAAAAAAATGCCATAGAGATTCTTTTAAAGTGAGTTTTTTAAGGATTTCCTGTCACAGTTTAACGTTAATTTTCGTGTCAACATTATAAAATATTGTGCTAAAAACATGAATAACAGAGATTTTACGGAAAGTCCTGCTTTTGAAAGTCTTCTTAACATTTCTCGCATGGTAATTTGCAAAGGTTATTATTATTCTTTCGTAATAATTAACAACCCTTAAAAATGAACCAAAACAAAAGTGATTAAGTAAATTAAGAAAATATGATTGGGTGATGAACTTGTGGTGTCTGCTGAGAGCCTCTCTCAACCACAACCTGGTTACGTGGGAGATTTATTCGTATTATTTTATGATAATCTCTTATTAATGATTTGATGGCCGACCATGGACCTTACATTAATCAACAAATAAAGATTATGGATAAGATGCTAATATCATGTTCTTCGTTAATCAACTTTGTTTAAGGTCTTAAGCTAGATATTTGTTGAGAGAAAAGAATAAACAAACACACAGATATCCAAACCAGACAATGTTAATGTTAACCACTAAGATTAGAACAAATTAAAGTACGTAACCTTCGACCTACTAACAAATAAAGTTATGACATGGGATGTGAGGGTGTCTTATACTATCATGCTTAAGTTTAAGCAGTATTGTTGCTAAAACCCACTAGCTTGTAAAAACCAGTCAATATCAACTCCCCTTCTCTCCTATTTTACAGGAGAAGAGAAACTGCGGTAGTTTAGAGTTTTCTGATTAGAGTAGTTTTCGTATCACCTGAGTTATATAAATATGGCATGTCCCAAATTTTTGTAAAAGTTGTCTTAGAGTGACATAATTTGGGTGCTCCTACATAAGGGTGCATGAAAATGTCTAGGATATTAATCAAAGATTGAGAATTTGGAGAACAGCTCCTACGCCTTGACTGTTGGTGCATATGATACCTACAACACGAGTGATCAAAATTTGTCTGATCGTCGATATGCACGAAAGATTAGAGTTTGGCGGTGATATGATACAAACGACACATGAACGGTCAAATTTAACTGATCGTGATTCCAACACCAATAATATATCGACGGTGAGAATTCTCCAACACGTGTGGTGCTTGTGAGTTGCGTGAGGTTATCATGGGTCATGACACAACGTTGGCTTTAAATCACAACACAATGTGTTCAAAGGACAAAACAAATCACAGCACAAAGAGGTCCCAATCTAGTGTGTTGAACGATGACTTGATATGTATGGACTAGGGTTTACTTGCGTGCCACAGAAATTGGCCATGGCATTTTCTGACAACTGCCTAGACCATTCACGCCACCTCCAATCCGTCAACTCCACTCCTCCGAGGACTCGGTCGTTTCATCTCCACCACACATTATGTGCTCCCTTCTGCTGGCGCCATGCCATCTTATCACACTAAAATCTATTCCTTCAAGAAACGCGTCTAAATAAATTCGACGTTAAAATATTGTGACATGTTATGTTGTCAGATTATTAATTCAGACCATTCGTGTTCGAGCCGGATCACCCATGAACAAAGATCTACTTGATTAATAATTCAGATTAACGGCGGGACTAAGATCATCCAACTCTACTTAAAATGGAAAAACATAATAAGGGACACAAAATTCTACTTCAATACAAGAAAAGAAAATGGAAAAAACTACTATTACAAACTATAAAACAGTATTTTTACAAAATAATGGCACGACATAAACATGAAGAATCGGAATTTTAAATTAGTAAAATAAAAAGAAAAAATTTAAACAAATTGCGTTACTAATACGAAATTAACTACTGATCTAATCAGGAACTGCTGAGTAGAGACTGTAGTAAGTAAAATGAATTATCCATCATCCCCACATCAGACGGCTACAAGCCTCCGAAGCGTAAATATCGACGGCTTCAGATCCTTCATTAAAGTTTACCGATTGTCTTCCGGCGAAATCTCCTCGTGGACTCAATAACGGGCGAGGACGGGGAACCCGGCCGGTTTAGATCGATTCTCCGGTCTTTTCGAGGTCTCGATGAGTCAACCGAAGTGGCTCCGTCGTCGGGTTCGGTCCGACCCGCTCGAGCTGCCTTAGCCGAGCCACACCTCCGGTGAGGACATGAACGGTCGAGATCGTCGACCTGTGATACAAAACGCATGAATCTTAGCCGTTGAAAAATGAAAGACGATTCTGAAATCAACGGAAACAGAGAAGTAACGTACCTGAGAGCGAAGATCCGACGCGGTTTCTCTGAATCGCTTCAACGAAACGGCGGTGGCGTCTTCGGAACCATCTCCATCGCCATTGTGGGACGCAGTCGCAGACTGCTCGCTGCTCGATGCGCTCGAAGTCGGCGGAGGCGGCGTCGCCATCGAAGACAACGGCACCACCTGATTATCTCCGCCCTCATCGAAACCAACACCCTCATCATCATCGGCGTCATCGTCGTCGTCAATCTCATCGTTGTCGGAATCGAATTCATCATCATTACCGTCCTGGCTCACCTCCTCCTCCTCCTCGTCTCTGCTTCCGTCTCGTACAACGCAGCTCTCGCAAACCGAAAAAGTGTGGCCGAGCTTTTCGCCGGAGGCATTCCACGGCGTCGGTGACTGGCACCCGTGGCAGAGGAGGCTCCTGGAGTGGCGAGCCACCAGAAAATTGGCGCCGTGGACCTTGGCGTCGCAGTCCCAGCACAGCATCGCCTGGTCCGATTCGCAGAGGATTCTCGCAGGAAGCCGGCAGAGCTCGCAGTTCTTCATCTCTCTCTTGATTGCAAAGGACGCAGAGTCCGCCTTCAGTTTCTGGGAATTTTCTTTTCTCGCAGCTTCTTTGTGTTTGCTCGGAAAAAATTATTCTCTCTTCTGCAAGTTCGGGATGGGATGGGAAAGAAGGGGAAAGAAGGGAAAAGAAAGGAAACGGCCACTTCAGTTATTTATAGCAACCACCCTGCTTTTTATTTCATTTACGATTTTACCATTCTTGGAACATGTTTTTGACACATCAACTACTCAAATAATTTTAATTTCAAGAGCAACCAATTGGCTACTCATGATTAAATAGGAACTCTTATTTAAAATTTTTGTGTTCTGAGTACAAAGTTTTGTGCTTATAATCACAATCGTTTGCATTATGAATAAATATATAAAGATTATTCTTGTAAAAAAAAAAACTAGAATTAAGATTGATATGTCAATCTATTTTAAGAAATACATAGATGGTTAGTAATGTTTTTATAAAAATACATTAGTTTTAATTGATTTTTTTACAGATACGATCTTTATGAAGTGATTTATAATATGAGAGGTTCTATAGGGCAATAAATATAACAATCTATGTTTGTATTACTTTCGCCTGTACCTATTATTTGTAGTTGATTGCATATACTACGGTCTAATAGTATTCATCTTTATCTGTAATGACAGATTTTAGGTTCAATTCTCATCAAATGTAAATTTAAACTACATTATTGTTAGTTCATTGTAATGCTAAGTTCATCAGTACGTAATATCGTTTTTTAAAGAAAAAAAATTTACCAACGAAGAAATCGGACCAAACAAACAAAGGGCACGGAGGTCATTTCCAAGTACAAACCAGTGCAGAAATTCTTTAGGTAGCGTGTGAGGACACCACCGAAATAGTCCAAGGATTTCAAAGGGAGGAGGACCAAGGACGGAGGCTGTGGTGCTCCGCGGCGCCAGGTGTCGGCTCGTCAGGGAACAAAAGCTATGTGTGGTCTGTATATATCTACGGGGGGCCCTACAGTCTTTTGCCTCGGTTGGTGCAGACTTGCGAGGATATTTTTAAAAATCTGGCGGACATGTCGTCCAGGTGGCATATTACAATGTAAGGGAGATTGTGGTGGCTTACGTGGCGGAATTTGAGCCAACGGACCACGTGGGTCTGCACCTGCAAACTGATATGATTATTCATTACGTGTACTGTGGGCCCCGGCTCGTGCGATTTTCAGCCCTGCATTTCGCGTCTCCGAATCTTGTTCTCCAATCCCTGGAGTCTTGAGTCTTCCCATACGCGTTTGTTAAATATTTTAATATTAAAATAATAGTATAAAAAAATGTGTTTTTTTTTATTTTTTTTATTTTTTTAATAAAAAAATAGAAATCAATACAAATAAACTGCCCACTATCTTAGAAAATAAATTATTTAAAATTTCAGGAAAACAGTTAACAAAAATAAGGGAGCACACACTATGCGCAACCCAATTTCTCTCCTTCTGCATCCATTTTTACATGGGACGTTCTTGTGCTTTTGTTAATTGGCTGAGAATTTGGTTTATTTTTTATTATTTTAATTATTGTCAAGTTAACATTAATTATGTTTAGTTCAATTAACAAAGGCACATGGAGGTCACATGCAAAAATAGGTGTAGAAGATCTCATCTCATTTCTCTCCCCTCCATCCCCTGCTCCCAAAGATAGACAAGGATCCCCTCCTGAGCATTGGAGGCGGAGCCTCTTGACCAACCCATCTGAGGCATCGAAATTTGATCCAACAGCTGAAATAATTATAACTTTTAGAAGGTTCTCATGCTTGTAACGTTGTATTAAATTTCGATAGTCCAGATGGGCTGGTCAGGAGGGGATCCTTGTCCCCCAAAGACTAAGTGGAGTGATATCTGGCTGACGTCATGTAGTGTCAGTAATGGTTTAAATTTTTTATTTTTTATTTACCAGGCGCATTTAGAACGCGCGAGTGAAGACGCGCCCCTGATAGGATTTCAAAAGGCGGAGCCCGCGTGCAGGCGCACTAGAAAGGCTCTGGATCTAGGTGCTACGTGGCTCTTTCTCAGCTGTTAGTCTAAGGGTCCACCTAGTTTTTATCGGATGCCCCCGAAATGGACGTCCATCTACTAACTAATGAGTAATGGTTTTCAAGTGTGTTTGCTTACAAATCACAAGTGACTTCACTAGTACAAAAATGCTGGGCGAAGCCCAAAGCCCAAAGCCCAAAGCCCAAAGGAGATTTGCACACTTCCTTTTCCCAAAACAACTGGATGTCGTTATCTGCGGCAACCAAATCCCAATACAAAACCCAGAGTTCCACCGGTAAATACTTCCAGTTCTTTTTTTTTCTTTTTTTTTTAAATGTATTTTTTTAATAATTTTATTTTTTAGAAAAGGGGACCACATGGTAGCTTGCCACGACAACTCATCATTCTAGGGGCTGGAAAGATTGACAAAAGCATTTTAGTCTTTCCTTACCTGACATCGTGAGATTCACCACTATCAGGAATCAAACCCAACACCGGTAAATACTTCCATTTCACTAACGCCGTTTTGAAACTGTGAATTACCCTATTGATGCTCACTGTATGAAAATGTTCTCAGCCTAGATCCCTAATTTCCCTTTCAGAGTTATAGGATGAAGTTGGTGCACACAATCCAAATCGGAGTACTATATTTATCATCAATTTGTATTATTTTTTGTACATTCTTTCTAATAGAGATAAGGTCCACCAACATATGTGAGTCTCATCTCTATTAAAAAAATGATACAAATAGATTGTAAGAACATCATTTTTGATAAATAAACGAAATAAATCGATATGTAACTGTTAATCGAATTGCATACTAAGCGGGGTTAATGTCAGCCATATGTAGGTCTATTATGTACTTCTACGCTTAAACGTAAATGTATTATGCTCTAATAAGTTATAGTATTTAGTCTAATTTGCATCAAAAGACCTCAATTAAAAACCTAGATGGTAGCCAAACATCATTAATCAAGTTTATAAACACGGTGATTAAGAATCCAATATCAAAAGACAATCGCAAAATAGGCAATATAGGAAAACTAAATCATCATATTAGGGTTTCTTTATGCCCTTGCAAAGTTGTTTAGTTATGCATATCATAATAATAACAATAAAGGTCAACGATGGTGTGCTCCTAAGCTCTTTCTTAATTGACAAAAAAAAAGGACCTCTCTTTCTTTTTGACGAATTTGTGCTTATGGTGACATGTAGAGAGCTTAATTAGAACACTTTATTTATATTAGAAAAATTCTAAAAAATCGGGTAAAAACTCATAAAAAGAAACAAAATCCAAAACAATATCGACCGCAAAATAGGAAGGAATTCTTCTTGACTTGAGAAACACATCACACTTTGCACGCCAAATTGGGGCATTTCCACCATCTAGAAAATTCTGTAAAAATAAAAACTTGGATACCAATCTCTTGGATTACCAAGCATATATGGCATGACATTTGAAAAATCAGAAAAGCCTTCAATCTTCATTCTCTCACAACTGCGTAGTTCTGTTGAGAATTTAACTTTTGCGGGATCCTTTGCAGCTTCACATCTTTACAAAATTGGAACGTCTAGGTCCATTAAAAAAATATGAAATTCGGACACAACGATCCTTCGCATCTTAAATTCCTTCTTGAGTTGGCCTTGCATCAAACACCTTCGGAAAGTTGATTTATCATAAAAAATGTCCCAAGTTCGCAAATTGGCCGAAAGTAAAATAATAATAATAATAAGGCTCTTTTAAGAACCATTCTTTAACAAAATCTAGAGATAATTGACATGACAATACATGAAATAATGCACTTATCATACAGGAAAATGGCTTGTGGAACTGAAGCAGCAGTGTTAAAGAAAGCTAGATAAATACTAATGAAAAGATCATGATCGGAAGAACAAGCTGCATGCATGGTAACATGGTTTGCAAATCGCACGCTATCTTCCGTTTCTTGGCGTATGCAATACTGCTGCTGTTTTGCTCTGCTAGGGATACACTAACATATGATAATAATAATAATAATGCGGCTCTTTTAAGAACCATTCTTTAACAAACTCTAGAGATAATTGACACGACAATACATGAAATAATGCACTTATCATACAGGAAAATGGCTTGTGGAACTGAAGCAGCAGTGTTAAAGAAAGCTAGATAAATACTGATGAAAAGATCATGATCGGAAGAACAAGCTGCATGCATGGTAACATGGTTTGCAAATCGCACGCTATCTTCCGTTTCTTGGCGTATGCAATACTGCTGCTGTTTTGCTCTGCTAGGGATACACTAACATATGAGAATGCAATCAGCGCTGGATCAGAAACTCCTGTTTCAGCCAAAGGAAAAATTGAACTTGGATTCTTTACCCCCTTCAGCTTCACCTACAGGAAGAGCTGGTGCTGATAGCAGATATGTTGGCATATGTAACCGCAAGCTGAGTCCGAGGACAGTGGTATCTGGTAGGGGTTGCCAACAGAGAAAGAAACTCTCTTACAATTAATACATTGTCTTTGTGGCATTACCGATGATATATATATATTTGTTGTGGACGTAAATAATACATCATTCGTCCATTATATAGTTGTCATGTAGGATTGCGCTACATGACATTGCATGTGCGTGTCAGAGCGTTTTTAATCGATTAGGTGATTAAATGATCTTAGATTAATAATGCATAGTAATATAATTATTAAATTGGCTAAATTTTTTGTTCAGAAAACTTATCCTCCACTCGAGAATCGTTTTATGATTTGCCCCTCTTGCCGTAATGCCACTTTGTATCAGAACAAAAGATGTTAAAACCGACAACATATTTACTTATTTGAAATGAGAGAAGCCATGAATAAGAAAAATCACGAAATAACAGTTGGAGTAACTACTCTCTCTCTGTCTCTCTCTCTCTCTCATCAATCATATCTCTACTTATTCAGGTATTATATTATGAATTATAATGTCGGCACACAAATTCCAAAAACAATTTCAGATCTCATCATCATTAAAGTACGTAAACAGGCTAATCCAACGCTGGCCAAATACTTCCAATTCTCATATATCCAACTGAAGGCTCTCAATTCTCACGGATTTCAGGTTAGGTTTTATATGTGGCCGTAGCTGCCGCTGACTGGTTGCGCTGCGACCGCTGTCATTGGCAATTTCAGAGCACTTGGTTTGTCTTCAGGAATGAGAGCATCCTCCAAATTAAAAAAAAAAAAGTTAAAAAAAAAAAAAAAACCTCTAGTAAGTTTCTCTCTCTTTTCCCAAAATTAGTAAAGGTTTTGGATGGATTCCAAAAGCTTCACCTTTTTGTGTCATAATATTATTAAAATAACTAATCGTAAAAACAAGAAAATAATGCAGGTTGACTTTGGTCTTCATGGGTCTCTATCATCATATTATTATTAAAGTATAATTGGGAGAAAAACGAAAAAGTGGCAATTGTTTATTTCCATAAAAAAATTCTTAGGTCCGGGCATCGAATACTCCAACCAGTTGTAAGGTCAGAAAAAAGGATAAAATTTAAAAGGATAAAAGGTTCTAGAAAAATGTTGACAATTATTCGAGGTCTAAGTGTATGGTATACGGAAAAATTAGCCAATATTTCTTTCAATTAAGTGACTTCACTTTATGGAAAACTATCCAAATTATTCGGATCTTTACTAACCGGAATGTTCGAATGAGGATTTAGACTATCCGAAATATTTGAATGAGGATTTGGACTAACTGGAATATTTGAAGGTGGATATAAGCACAATTTCTTATAGTATAATTCTATTACGGAATTGTATGATGAGTAAAGTTCTAAATGACACAAGGTTTTGACATATAATATATAAAAAGAATTGATAGACTTTCCTTAATATTTTGATGAATATGATAGTATGAGATAAATGTTCAATGATTACAAACTTGTAATACTTTATGGAATGTTTTTTGAAACTCGTATTTGTTTATAGTGAATTTTAAGAGGAATAATTGTGTCCAACATGTGACCTAAAAATTTAAAATAATCAGGCTGAAAAATGAATATAGCGCGCACAGTAGCAGCGCCAACAACCTTCATTCAAGCATTTCGTTGAACACTTTTCTTACATGTTTAGAAGGACGGATTCCTGATTTTTGTGGGGATTTCGGACGACCGTAGGGCAACTGCCCCTCGTTGCTCTAGTGTAGCTTCGCCCATGACTCGAATGTATTAATATTTAAATTTAAATTTTTATATTTTTAAATAAAAACGATTCAAACATCAAGAACATCGAATACTTCAAAGCACTCAAAAAAAATTCCTTGTTTTCATATTTCATACATAGAAACCCGCGTAAGCCCAGGCCTTAAATTCTTCCTCACAAAAGGAGGTGGAAAAAGTGAGGGTAAGGGGGCCAAAAGAAAAGGAAGAAGATGACATGGGTGAGATTAAACAATTTGTTTCTTACCGTCCTTCCTTGACTTTGCTTTTCCTTTCCCAATAATTCAATCTGGTCTCTGATTAAGAGCCATTCAAATTACATTTCACTGTAGCAATGTGCTCTCAGTTACAGCAAAAACATTGTATTTTGGAGAGAAACTTACTTATAGTGGGACGTTGTTGTGCCGGATTGCCAGTATTCCAAGAAAATCTTGCGTTGTTAGACGTTTTAACTTTCTCACATGACAGGGCGTGATTGTCTCGAATACAGCCAAAATAATATCCATTGCATGGAAGTCTCCTTAGAAATTTTCCCTCAAATCAACCAATAATTTATTGGCGCATTGCTCACAGCTTGCAAAGGTAACATGTAGCTATCTAGGGGTACTTTAGAGAATATGGAGAACAGCATCAGGACATGTGAATATCTAGAGCCAGACACTAATTAACTTAATCATTAGTTTTTCCACTGTATGCCTCCTCATTATGGTGATCCAAAGCAAGATCAGGAAGTTAACCATCATTAGCTGGTCTGCTAATCACATGTTCTTCTGTATGTTCTTTCTCTACTCTTTCTTGTTATGCACTTGTTTTCTGCGTTGCATTGCTAAAGATACCATGACACTTGGCAGCTTGATTAGTGATGATCAAGGTGATACTATAGTTTCAGCAGGAGAGAAATTCGAACTCGGGTTTTTTACTCCTAATGGTAGCTCTCAGAGTAGAAGATACGTTGGAATATGGTACTACGGATCGAATCCGAAAACCGTTGTGTGGGTTGCCAATAGGGACAAGCCGCTTTCAGATGCTCATGGTGTTTTTGGTATTGCAGAAGGTGGAAACCTTGAGGTTTTGGATGGCGGCGGTAAAATGTACTGGTCTACAAGTCTTGAGAGATCATCTTCAGACAGGGCTGCGAAGCTCATGGACTCTGGGAATCTTGTTGTTGTGAGCAATGAAGATCAAGGGCGAATTCTTTGGCAGAGTTTCGAAAATCCAACCGACACATTTCTTCCTGGCATGAAAATGAATGAAAATTTAGTACTTACTTCATGGACAAGTAATGTTGATCCTGCAACCGGGAATTTCACATTTCAGCAGGATCAAGAGGGAACGAACCAATTTGTTATCTGGAAAAGATCGGTGAGGTACTGGAAAAGCGAAGTTTCTGGGAATTTCATTACTTCAGATGAGATGGCTCCTGCAGTTCTTTACATGCTATCAAATTTCACCTCTACCCCGGCCCATAATGACTTTTTGCCACATCTCACGTCATCTCTGTACAATGCTACGAGACTAGTTATGAGTTATTCGGGCCAAATTCGGTATCTGTTGTGGGATTATGAGAAGGTTTGGTCTTTGATCTGGTCAGATCCTAGAGATGGTTGCAGCGTGTATAATACATGCGGTAATTTTGGGAGTTGCAATAGCCAAAATGGTTTGGTTTGCAAGTGCTTACCTGGTTTTAAGCCTACTTCGCCGGATAATTGGAACAATGGACATTATTCAGCTGGTTGTGTCAGGAAATCAACAATTTGCGGCAACAATGCTGTGAGCGACACGTTCTTGAGTTTAAAGATGATGAAGGTGGGAAACCCCGATTCGCAATTTAATGCCAAAAGTGAGATGGAATGCAAAATAGAGTGCCTTAACAACTGCCAGTGCCAAGCTTATTCATATGAGGACGTTGACATCAAACGAAGGGGTGGGGGTAGTGGTTCTACATGCTGGATTTGGTCAGAGGATGTTAGAAATCTTCAGGAGGAGTATGACAGTGGCCAGAACCTCCAGGTTCGTGTAGCAGTTTCGGATATAGGTATGATTCTTATACAAAAATGATGGAATTTCTATATGTTCATCTAGCAGTTCCAAATGTTCTTTGTTAGACAATCATGAAAGCTCAACATTTTCTCTTTACTGTTTTTAAATTTCAAGGAATTATACTTTTGCAGAATCAACATCGAGGAATTGCGAAACTTGTGGCACAAACCTGATCCCTTATCCCCTGAGCACTGGACCAAAATGTGGTGATCTTACATACTATAGTTTTAAATGCAACACCGCCGCGGGCCAGGTTAGCTTTGAGGCACCCAGTGGCACCTACAAAGTCACAAGCATCAATCCGGATACACGAAAAATTGTCATCCAAGCCAAAAATGCAGATAACTGCAGAAATCAAAATTTCCTACAGCTCAATCAATCATCTCCCTTTCATGTGGTCAACAAGTGCAATGCTGAATCATCCGAATTCAGCTCTGATTTCTCATTTAAAGGAGGACATGAAGTTGAAATTTCTTGGGATCCGCCATTAGAACCACCTTGTTCTTCATCTACAGACTGCAAGGACTGGCCCCGGTCTACTTGTAACACCACCAAAGAGGGGATGCAAAGGTGCCTCTGCACCGCGAACTCTAAATGGGATAGCTTGAGCTTGAATTGTACTCAAGGTAACATACTACACAATGTATGATTGCAAGTTTTTAAATTTCAGAAGATAGTGATTGCCTTTTCTTGTCTATTTTTTCGCAGAAGTAGGTAACGGTAAAAAAACTGGCGAGCGACGAAAGAAGACTTTGGCTCTAATAGTTGCAGTAACTTTTATAAGTGTAGCTGTTCTGGCTATTCTCTCAAGTACCTTCGTTTATGCTTACTTATGGAGAAGAAGACGGGTCAAGCAGCAAGGTAAGTAGAGTATATCAACCACATCAATTACGTTATTTACAGCTTCATTAGTATGAATTCTCAGATTTTGATGGAGTTAAGTGTTTGAATTCAGAAAGCAGGGAAATCGTTCAAAAGAATTCGGTGCTTCACTTTTATGACAGTGGAAGAAAAGTTAAAAGTTTTATCGAATCAGACCGATTTAAAGATGATGATACAGAAGGCTTTGATGTACCATTTTTTGATTTGGAAAGTATACTGGTTGCTACAAATTACTTCTCCAATGCGAACAAACTTGGTCAAGGCGGCTTTGGCCCTGTTTACAAGGTACCATCCCTTTATTAGATACATGTCACGGTTTAAATCAACTGGTTTTTGGTAAACACTGGACTTTATCTGGATTGACTGTCAGGGTAAGCTTCCTGGGGGACAAGAAATCGCGGTCAAAAGGCTCTCAAGATGTTCGGGACAAGGCTTAGAGGAATTCAAGAATGAGGTTTTGTTGATTGCCAAACTCCAGCATCGAAACCTGGTTCAACTTTTGGGCTATTGTGTCGAGGGAGATGAAAAGATGTTAGTCTATGAATATATGGCTAACAAAAGCTTGGACTCATTCATATTTGGTTAGCCTCTAATTTTATTTCTCGAATTTTTCTTTTGCAAATCCCTAACTATACTGATTGACCGAAACTAACTTACATGTAATGCTTCTTGGATGGAAACTAATACCACGCAAAGATCGAAAACTATGTGTGTCATTAAACTGGGATATGCGCTTCAATATCATTTTGGGAATTGCTCGGGGTCTGCTTTATCTTCACCAAGATTCCAGGTTAAGGATTATTCATAGAGACCTGAAAACCAGCAACATTCTTCTGGGCGAGGAGATGAATCCCAAAATCTCTGACTTTGGTTTGGCTAGGATCTTCGGAGGCAACGAAACTTCAGCAAACACCAACAGAGTAGTTGGAACATAGTAAGTTTAAGTATATGCTATTTAACCTTTTCATCACAAGTATGTGAGTTCACTAAATCAATTTATATTTCTTGTATTGCAGTGGCTATATGTCTCCAGAGTATGCATTAGACGGTTTATTTTCAGTAAAATCCGATGTTTTCAGCTTCGGTGTAGTTGTAATTGAGGTCATCAGTGGGAAAAGGAACACCGGGTTTTTTCAGCAGGAAAAATCTTTGAGTCTTCTAGGCTATGTGAGTGCTTGAAACATTTCATACACCAAATCTTATATTGTCACCCTCAAAATATTACGCCTTACATTTTGTTAATTGATACACCAGGCATGGCACTTGTGGAAAGAAGAGAAGGCATTGGATTTACTCGAGCAGACACTGCGTCAAAGCTGCAACCAGGACGAGTACTTAAAATGTGTCAACGTAGGGCTCTTATGTGTACAAGAAGACCCGGGTGATCGCCCAACCATGTCACAAGTAGTTTTCATGCTAGGCAGTGAAACTGCAACGATTCCAATCCCTAAACAACCCGCCTTTATTGTTAGGCGCTGCCCTTCTAGAAGTAGCCCGCCGTCTTCCTCAAGCAAACCAGAAACATTTTCTAACAATGAGTTAACCATCACTTTAGAAGATGGTCGGTAGCCAAAGCAGTTTCTGTGCGCCTTCTCTTTATCTTACGTTGTTATCATGTTATGACGAGTGCATCAACATTGACTTTCATGATGTTTTTCATTTTGCCATCTTCAATGTATTCTTTGCTTATAATCCAGTTACGTGTATGTTGTCTGTGCTGTAATATCTACAAATTACAACAATCTAATGTAACTTTTGGAGCTCCCAAACATTTGGTGATCTCAGATATGTCGATATAAATAGCAGTGACTCATTATTTCAATGTGGAATTAGGTGGTAGAAGGGAGGCATTTATCCTCTCTCCGTCTAAGAAAATTTAGTACCCGGAAAATATATCGGTGCAAACCAGACCTTGGTTTCTCCCATGGGGACCTTTTCATTAGGCTTCTTCAGTCCTGAAAATTCTACCAAACACCTCCTTGGTATATGGTACAACAAAATCCCAAAGGCACCGATGCTTAATTCACTGAGATTTTTCATGCTCCGCGGTGATGGGAATCTCGTGGCGTTGGATTCCATGGTGGGACTAGAAATTTTTTCTGGTCATCTAATACTGTTGAATTCCTTGAATGAATCTGCAGTGGGATTCTTTTGTTTATGGAAATCGACAAGAGAACAAAAGAAAAGAAGGTTTGAAAATGTGCAGTGCTCTGTTAGCAGAAGGCACAGATATTTCATTAAATATCAACACATTTAGCTTTTCTCTTACAAGCTATTCTAGGACATTATCAGCCCTTGATGTACAAAAAATTAATCCAAAGCATACACTTGTCCTATAAGACTAAGCACACACTTCCACTATTAGTTCATTCCTTCTCAGCCATTAGATCAAAACCAAATTCTATTTAATTCCAACACTCCCTTTTAAATGAATTCTGGTTTTGATCCCAAGCATTTCTCTGAGATAGACAAATCTCTCTTTCGGTAAAGCTTTGGTGAAGATGTCTGCCATTTGATCCTGTGATTTGCAGTAGATCAGTTCAATAGTATTCTCTTGCAAAGCTTCCCTTATGAAGTGAAACTTCCTCTTGATATGCTTGGTTTTCTGATGAAAAATAGGATTTTTGGTCATTGCTATTGCTGATGTGTTGTCACACATAAGTGGTGTAGCATCCACTTGCATTTCACCAAAATCCTTTAACACAAACCGCAACCATATTGTTTGAGAGGTAGCCATTGCAGCACTCACATACTCTGCCTCAGCCGTAGACAATGCAACACTTTGTTGCTTGACAGAGGCCCAAGAAAATATTCCAGAACCAAATGCAAACGCATATCCAGAGGTACTTCTCATGTCATCTTCGCTGCCACCCCAATCACTGTCATAGAAGCCTACCAAGATTGCTTCTTCTCCCTTTTCATATTTGATTCCATAGTCCAAGGTCCCAGAGATATACCTAAGTACTCTCTTGGCAGTTCCCATATGAATTCTAGTGGGATTATGCATGAACCTTGATAGGAGACTGGCTGCATACATAATGTCCGGCCTTGTGGCAGTTAAATAGAGCAGACTTCCAACTATTCTTCTATATAAGCTTTCATCAGCAGGTTCAGAACCATCCATTTTACTAAGTTTCTCATTTGTGATCAATGGTGTTGCCACTGATTTACATCCTTCCAGACTGAATCTTTCAAGCAATGACTGTGCATACTTCTGTTGATGTATGAAAATACCAGTAACATCTTGTATTACTCCAATTCCCAAGAAGTGATGCAACAAACCAAGATCTGTCATCTCATACTGCCTCATCATATCCCTTCTAAATTCTTCAATCATTTCTTCACAATTACCAGTAAAAACCACATCATCAACATATATAGACACAATAAGTATCTCAGAGTTCTTACCAGATTTTGTATACAATGTAGCTTCACTAGGACTTTTGTTAAATCCACTCTTGCTGAAGTAGGAGTCTATCTCACTGTACCAAGCCCTGGGGGCTTGTTTGAGTCCATACAGTGCTTTATTTAACTTATACACCCTCTCTTCTTCATTTGGAACTTCAAATCCCTGTGGTTGATCCACATAAACTTCTTCCTCCAGAGTGCCATTTAGAAAAGCCGATTTAACATCTAACTGGTGAAGTTTCCATCCCTTTTGAGCAGCAAGAGCAATCAAGGTTCTAATGGTGTCTAACCTTGCCACGGGGGCAAAGGTTTCATTGAAATCTACCCCAGGTTGTTGTGAGTAACCTTTGGCAACCAATCTTGCTTTGTTCTTCTGTATTGATCCATCCAAATTAAGTTTGGTTTTGTAGATCCACTTCACACCTATCACAGGTTTATCACTTGGTCTATTTACCAATTTCCAAGTAGAGTTTTTCTCAATCATGGCAATTTCTTCACTCATTGCTCTCTGCCAAGATTGATCCTTCTTAGCTTCTTCAAAACTCTCTGGTTCAACAACACAGTAATTACATACTGCATAGATCTCATCCAAACTCCTCATTCTCAATGGAGTAGTTTCTGGGGAGGAAACCTGCAATTCTTGTCCTTCTACATTTGGAGTGTAGGACTGAGATCCTTGTGTTGGTGTTGAGAATTCACTTTGACTTCCATCTTGTATAACCGGTTCATTCTCATTCTGCATATCAGCTTGTGCTTCTTCCATTGTTAGTGGAACTGAGATGGTGTCAATGTTATTGGTTTCCCAATTCCATGCTTCATTCTCCTTGAACACCACATCTCTTGAGATGACCACTTTATGTGACTCAACATTGTAGAGCCTATAGCCCTTTTCACAGCTTCCATAGCCTATGAGAACACATTTGATTTCCTTTGTTCATTCTACTTCAGGTTTCGTCCAATCAGATGCATCTGAAAAATCGAAACGGGATTGGGGAAAACGCTTTCGAATTATAGAAGGCGTTGCTCAAGGAGTACTTTATATCCACAAGTTTTCTGGATTGAAGATCATTCACAGGGACCTAAAAGCAAGTAATATACTGTTGGATGGAGCAATGAACCCCAAAATTTCAGACTTTGGAATGGCGAGGATGTTGGGATGAACTAAACCGAAGCAGACACCAATAGGGTTGTTGGTATAAAGAGCAAATGTTATCATTCATGTGAAACCTTGTGCAATTGTTTCTGTTGCTCACTTCTACCACCATTTCATGCAGCAGCTACATGTTATCAGAGTGTATGCCCTCTATGGCCTTTGTTCGGAGAAATTGGATGTATTTAGTTTCGGAGTGTTGTTGGAGATTGTAAGTGGAAAGAAGACTGCAGATGTTAATCGCTTTGGACCGTTCTTGCTAGATGGGTAAGTACTAAAGTTTTCTTACTCTTTACTTCCAGTGCAAGTAACTGAATGGTCATGTCAGGCTGATGGGTTTGAAACTTCATTAGGCATGGAAGTTATGGAAAGAAGGCAGAGTAATGGAGGTGTTTGATGAATCGGTAAGAGAAACATGCCGGCGCGATGAAGCTTTAAGGTGTATCCATGTGGGGCTTTTGTGTATGCAAGAGTATCCATCTGATCGATCAACAATGTCCTCATAGGAATTCCGGTGATGTTAGCTATTCCTCCAATGTGGACACCACCATTACTTTACCAGAACTCCGATAGTGATTCAATGTGGGAAGGGGTCCAGGTTTGAATTTCTCTTCCCGTAGCTAAAAAATAACCTGGTTATTAGTCTACGCATCTAACACAAACAATTATGCAGTTAACCATTTTTGAGAAAGTTGTGTAAATGCAAAAGCTTGTGATCTAATACGATGATGTACGATTTGACCAAAAGGAATGGAAATAATTTTGCTCAACCTCTTACGTGGTGGTAAGCTCACCACCTTATTAATTGCCATTAAATGTGTGTGAATTTCGAAATTTATGTAATAGATAGATTAAATCTAAGGGAGTTTTAACGAAACACTCCCGCTAATATTCACTTTTAACGAAAAACCACATTTTTACCTTTACCTGGTACTATTCACTATACCTTTAAAAATGGTTTTTCGTTAGTTTTTTCTAATTCATCTAACTATAACTTTTAACGAATAAACCTACACATTATTTTCGATAAAACGACGAAATGTAAGTAATTTTCGCAGTGATAATCAAATGATTATTTGATAGAAACCTAACATTCAACCTTGACTCGTATGCTCAAGAATACAATCACCACACAGTTTATTTCTCATCTGAATTCATACAATACGTTTCCATCTCGTAAAGCTGGCATTACTAGCTAACACATCTGTTAATGGCACTTTAACAACATGTTAGTTAATAGAAGACAACTGTACACGATGCCACATGGCACAATATCCTATCATTATTCGATTTCCCAAGGAATCAACAGCCTTCCGACCTTAGCTCAGTTGGTAGAGCGGAGGACTGTAGTGGGTAATATTCTCTCAGCCATCCTTAGGTCGCTGGTTCGAATCCGGCAGGTCGGATTTAACTTTTGGCACCATATAACTTCTTTTTCTTTCAAATTAATAAAATATTTCTCGTACCGTCCAAATTTGCAAAACAAATCCAATTACCATTTTTCTTTTGGTGTCAAAATTTCCAATTTTCCTGATCATTGCATCAAAATGCCTACTCCAGCAACGTTTCAACAAAAACTCGCGTTCGTCACGGCCATGGTCGTTCAAGTTGCAGTGTGTAGTGTACATGTCCAATGTTCATGCCGTCTCTTATGACTTTGTTACGTTTCCGTATCTCTCTTTGACAGAAAAAGAAGAGACGACGCTTGTTTCTTTTTCGAATACTTTTCTGATGATTGCAACATTTTTACCATATGTAGCAGTTAATAATTGTGAGGATCATGTCTGAAGCCCAACGATCACACCCACGTGCTCCACTTCACACCTTTTGCGTTGTACACGTGTTAGCCTTAACGATTTTGCTTGCAATTTCGCATTGGGGATTTTTTATTTTTATTTTTTTTGTTTTTATGTCCCAGAAATAGAATATGCATGTCGTCTGTTTGCCTCAACATTTTGGCAATGGGGAAATGCATTGTATATTTGACATTGGAAGAAATTAAGATCCGCTTCTTCTGCTATTGGGTCCAATTTTCCCTAGGTAATGTGGAAGAAGGTCATATGATCCTTCATACTTTGGACCTACTAAATGACCAAATTAAGATCGAACGCTCTTTTTTCTGTTACTGCTCGCTTAGACCTACTCCAACCCTTGGGTTAGAACCTAAGGCGGCATTATGGTTCTCCCTTCTCTCTCTGTAGCTGAATGGGGTGGATCCTTTGTTTTTTTATGTTTCTCCCATCTGTTTGTCCAAGCCTACACACCTTGGCACCAGGAGAATCTCTGGGCGCAGACCAGACCTTGATTTCTTACAGGGGAACATTTGCATTAGGCTTCTTCAGTCCTGAAAATTCTAAGAAATTCTTCCTTGGAATATGGTACAACACAATCCCAAAGAACCCGAAAGTATGGGTTTCCAACAGAGGATCCCCACTTGATTCTCCGGGTGTTTTGATGCTTAGCGCTGATGGATATCTTGTGGTGTTAGATGGGATGACTAGAAAACGAGTTGTCTGGTCTGCAACGAATGCCACAACTGGCGTACTGACGGATAGTGGAAACCTTCAACTAATATTTGCACAAGACATTTTGTGGCAGAGCTTCGATCATCCCTCTGACACATTGTTGCCTAGCATGAAGCTTAGCCTGAACAAAATAACAGGTCAACAAGCGTGTCGTACATCCTGGGCAGCACTTGATGATCCACAACCCGGATTGTTCAGCGTAGGCATTGATCCGAAACTACCCAGGCAGCTAATTACCTGGGAGGGAAATGCTACATATTGGAGAAGTGATATTTGCTTCGGCAAGGATGCAAACCCGTGCTTTAGAAATCAAAGTGGAGAATTCTTTTACGTTGCTCACAATTTCGATGCTAATAAGATTTATTTTACTTTTGGTGGGTCAGATAGCTCTGTAAAAATGAGGATTGATAGAAGTAGGACATGGCGTGAAGTGTGGAGAGAGCCTCTTAATAAATGTGATATTTATGCTGAATGCGGTCCATAGACAATGGGCTATGGGGGACTGGCCCGGTGGTTGTGTCCGGGAAAAGGCATTGACATGTGATAAGGGGGAAGGGTTTTCAAAGTTTGAGAAGATGAAACTGCCGGATCATGCTATTATTTTAGAAAATATGAGTACGAGTGAGTGTCAATCTGAATGCGAAACAGAACTGCTCTTGCACAGCTTATGCCTATTCAAATGTGATAGAAGGAGGTACTGTAAAATGCTTGACATGGCTTGATGACTTGACGGATCTTGTAGAGAATCATGGGTTTGGGCAAACCATATATATTCGTGTTCGCCACTCTGATCAAGGTATGTCAGTTTAGTTTCTTTTGCTGTTTTCTGTGTCAATTTGTATCCTTTGCAGACAAGAGACAACAAAATCATTCTTTCATATTGTTGACTTCCAGAGCATCACATTTTATTACCTTTTTGCAACATTAAAATCATTCTTCTTTACGGTTTGTGCAATCAGATTCATCAGAAAAGACAAAACTGGATTGGGGTACATGCTTCCGAATTGTAGAAGGTGTTGCTCAAGGAGTACTTTATATCCACAAGTATTCTAGATTGAAAATCATTCACAGGGACCTAAAAGCAAGCAATATTCTGCTGGATGGAAAAATGAAACCCAAAATTTCAGACTTTGGAATGGCAAAAATTTTCGGGATGGATCAAACTGAGGAAAATACAAACAGGGTTGTTGGGACATAGTAAGTTACAATGTTTCCTTCATATATAATTGTAAACCTTATGCAGTCCTTATTGCTGTCTTCTCTACCATTCATGTAGCGGTTACATGTTGCCTGAATATGCCCTCTATGGCCATTTTTCAGAGAAATTGGATGTGTTTAGCTTTGGAGTATTACTCTTAGAGATTGTGAGCGGAAAGCGGAATTCTGCTTTTCATCATTTTGAAGATCCGCTTACACTTGCTGGATGGGTAAGTACTAGAAATCCTAGTTTATATCTCTCCTTTTTTTAAGCCTTGCAGACTGATGAGTTTATATACATGTTATTTCCCTTAGGCGTGGAAGTTATGGAAAGAAGGAAGAGGAATCGAGGTTATTGATGAATTGTTAAGGGAAATGTGCCAGCGTGATGAAGCTTTGAGGTGTATCTATGTAGGGTTTTTGTGTGTTCAAGAAGCTCCAGCTGATCGACCAACAATGTCTTCGTAATACATATGCTGCAGAGCAATGAAGCTACATCACTTCCACCCTCCAAAGAACCTGCTTTCTCAATACATAGGGGTGCCGGTGATGTTGGTTGTTCTCAAACACCTTCCAGTTTTTCGAACAATGAACTCACTGTTAGTTTGCCAGAAGGTCGATAGAGGTTCATATTTCGTTTTGTGAACGTCAAAATTAAATATGTAACCTCAAAGAATAAGACTATGACATTCAACTCTTCGTTTCCATATCAGAAACTGTAGATCCTTGATTTTGTTATAATTACTTTAGTCTAAAGTAAGGTTCTCAATGGCACTGTAGAAATGATTAGTGCCAGATTTCAGTTTATTTACAACAATGCCATTGGTCTTTCTGTTGCCTTTGGGTGAGCAGCCCTGATTGCAGCCAGCCCAAATGCATTGGTTTTAGCTAAGAAGGCCGGCCCTCTGTCAGGCCTAACATTTTAAATTACAGTTTGCCCATGAAAAATAACAAACCGATGGTGGGGATGGTGCATCGGGAAGGACAATTTTGTCCTTTTGGTTTTGCGGGGGATGGGGGTGTAACCGGGTAGGTTCCATTTGTTGTCGTTGAGGGATGAAGCCTTTGTGTGCGTGTGTGTGTGTGAGAGAGAGAGACAGAGAGAGAAGGAGATCGCGATGGAAGGAGAGCGACGGGGAGGGGAAGGGTTCTCGGCACTGTTGCTTCAGGTGGATTTTCACGAGTGGGATAGTGGGTATGGTCAGGGTAGACCATATGGGTTGTTGGGATTTCGTATGGTCAGAGTAGACCATATGGGTTGTTGGGATTTTAGGCAAACTGGGTACGACTCATGAATGAACCCTGGTGAGAGTGGGTGCCGGATCTTGCGCTGCATACATCAAATCAAAGATAAGTTCGTTTATTTTTATTGTATTCTTTAATGGTGCCTTGCCTTTTGGAATTGCTTGGTATGCTAGCTCCGGTTTTGGGGGGATAGAGAGAGAGGAGAAGGCATGGCTCTATACGTTTTTTAGTGTTAATTAATGGGTTGGTGCGCAGGGTGGGTGACAGGTGACGGACGGAGCTGTGGGAGAGTATGGGTCTTCAGTTCTTTCTTCTGATTCAACACGTTATGCACTGTTTGAAAAACCTTTTTTTTTTTTTGGGTTTTGTTCCCGTTTGCTTTCTTAAAACCATCGTTTGGGTTTGTGGCTTTCACTGTGCTCATTTCTCTGCTTCTTCGTAATTTGCTGCTGTTTGCTTCTTATCCCTCTGTTGGTGCATATTTTTCACATTTCTTGGTTCCTTATGTATTCCTTGGTACAAATCTGTTTTCTTTTTTGCTGTGTGATAATCTTAGCAGCTCACTTGAATGGCCAATTTTCCTGTGTTATGTTTGATTTCTTACATTGATTCCTTTTTGTTGATAAATGCGATTTGGTTTTGTAGGTCAAGGTTTTTCAGGAACAAAATTAAGCTGCGAAATCATTTGAGGTACGAATGCTTGCAGTTATTGAAGGTGTTGAATTCACCCTTGGTTTTAGTGTATTATTGTTTTGAATGTCATTTTGTATTATGTGGTATGGATTTAATTGTCATTTTTTGCTGAGTTTTCCCTAATAGGCTTCTGCAATCTCCAACATAAAAAGTAGATGCAGACAATATTACGGTTGATTAGGGAACAAATATGGATCCCCTTCTAATAAAAACGAATTTAACAAAGATTGGCCTTCCAATATCGTGGCCAGTGTAGGGTACAAAGTTGCAGGGCCATTGAATCTGCACCTATCTTGGTGTATGTTTTGTTTCCTTTCTGTGATTAGTTGAGGAAATTTAAAACAGTTTGTTGTTATATGATTTTATGATTGCGATGCCTAAAAGTATCCTTCTGTTATTTCAGTTTGTCTGATTTGGAATTTGAGTGTTATATGTTTTGTTTTGTTCCTGAGAAAGTCTAAGAAAATGGGGGTGTAAGGGTGTCAATTTAAAGTGTGGATTATTATTTGTTTCCCCTTTTTTGTTCATGGCTTATTGTTTTTTGTTGTGGTGATGACCGTGTGAATTAAATACTCAGTTATCTATTCCTCTAAAATACATGATGCGCCTAATTTTTTTCGTTCACAGATGATGGTGCATGGTTGAGGTTTTTATGCTATCACTGTGTTGGTTGTTTTATGATTGTAATTTTTTGTTTTAAAACGTGTATGTTGTGTGTGATGTACAAATTAGAGCAGAGGTTTGTACATGCGGTTTTAAATTGAGGGGGAGCCATAATTTTGTTATCAGAAAAATTTTGATTGAGGTTTCATATGGTTGTGTTACGGTTGCGTGATCTGTGGTTCACAGCGACTATGATCATTTCCGGACAAATGTATAGAGTTGTGTTCTTTTTGGTGGGGAATTATGGTTGGTGATGTTAACAATGGATTGAGTCTTTCTGTTTGGTATGATTATATCGTTGAACAAGCATGGTTTTAAAGTGGATGCAGATGACAATTTTGTTTGCACGAGAAAATGGTTGGGTTAGTGGTTTTTAATCGTTTAATTGTTGTGCCTTTGCTATGATCCCTGTTCCAGCGGTGTTTGATTGGCGCAAATAGATTTTCATTGTTGTTTCTCAGTTGTTATTTTCGTTGCTGTTCTGTGAGTTAGTGTTAATGGCTTTGCTGTGTTTGTGATTTTCAGGAACTTGGATCATTGGACAGAGCACTTGGCCCTTTGGCTTTTGAGGTATATTTATTTGCGGTTGTTATGGTGGAATGTGCAATCGTTATGTCTTAAGTTGAGCTTGGTTCTTTAATAAAAACAACCAAATGTATTGGCTTTTGCATGTGTTTCGCATGAGAACACCAAGTTGTGATGATTTTACTCCTTGAAATATCAAAACTATAAAAATAATTCTTCCGCCCCTTTCTTTCTAACATCTTGGCCGATGGCAGCAGCTCTATAGCCTGGCCATGTGCTCAATGGTGATTTTGTTTTGGAACGTTTAAAGTTTGAGAAAGAAGGAAAAGAAAAATTATGGAGTAAAACGTGCCAACGGATGTTAGAACTTAATTGAAAAACATTAGATTAGTCCTTCTATAGGTGTCTCGATGTCAAATATAGGAAGAATTTACTTGGAAACTGTGTCCAATTAAACAATTATGGGCAGATTGAATTTTCGGTGATGGAAAGGCCGAGCATATTAAATCAAGGGTTTCATTTAGTTGGATCCCCGCCGGATCCCCTCCATGGGGATCCTAGGGATCAACACATCTAGACCGTTGATCGAAAATCGTACGGCCACAGTTTTTTTTTATTTTATATTTTTCACGCAAAACGAGGTTATTTTACTTTTAAAAATATAAAAAGCATTTAATTTGGACCGCACGATTTTCGATCAACGGCCCACATACATTGATCCCTAGGATTCCCATGAAGGGGATCCGGCGAGGATCCTTGTCCCATTTAGTAAGGGGTGAGCTTGACATGTTTTTAAAGTTTTAATTTTCAATGTATATTTCCTTGACATGTTTCTGGTTGTGTTTAATTAATATGACAATGTTTCATTAGAGGTTGGTTTGCAAATCCATTTGTATTGAAAATTTCCAGAGGCAGTATTTGTTTGCAGCTTGGGGTTTCATGGATAGCATCATCACTATCATGATGTCTGTGTTGATGCGTTATTAAGTTCCTAAGAAAGGCTTTCAAATCTTTTTTTTTCTTTTTTTTCGTACTTTAGGCTATTAATTAATTGATACAGAGTGAAGATTGACTTTTTTTTTTTTAAACGGTGTCTGTGTTCTTGCCCGTAAAAAAACTGAGAATGTGTTTCTCTCTGTTTTTCTGGTTTGATTGCTGTGGTTCAGTTCTCCACCTTTTGGTTGGGAGTACAAGTGATGGTTTGAAATGTGTCTTGGTCTTTGAAACCAATTACTTTATGTTGATTGCTTTGTTTTGTGCTGAGTAATGCGGAGGACTCAGTACTTGGGTTCTTGGATGAGAAGCTGGGTTAAACTCAGTTGGGTGGTGGGGTTTGTTCTGTTAGTTTAAATTTGATAAATTGGAAATTGGTGATTTTATTGCTTCTAATTTCGTTCGGTTGTTCTTTAGCTTTGTACCCTTTTGAATTTCGATCAATACTTGACGTCTGCAGTGTCTACTTACTTTTAGGTTGCTTGGTCAGAAAATGGGCTAGGCCGTATTTTGTGTTTCCCTTCCTCCGTTGAGAAGTTTGTCAAATCACAGGGCTTGCCACGCTGGTATTTGTTTGGGTATGTTTTCTGTGGCTCCACTTTTGTTTGATTGTATTTCCTTTCTTATTTGGATCAATGGAATTTTGGGTTTTCTTTTTTATGTTTAATTTTCGATAATTTTATTTCGTTGGGGTTAGGGTCGTTAGAACAAGGACAATTATTCTATAATCCATTACAAACATAGGTGGACCGAAAATGAGCATTCTTGGTTTTGGTTTTTTCACTTCTGTAACCATCTTTACTTTTGGTTGTATTAGACTCGATGTATTGTGTATTAGACTCGATGTATTGTCAGGACCATCAGTTCCTCAGGTTTATTTTGCTGCTATGTTTTGTTATGGTGAGTGGATTGGGTTTGTTTTCGGTGATTTTGTATAGCGGTTTTGGTTTTCGTACCAAGACCTGCTAAAAAGAATAGACTTTGTCTGTGTAAATGTTTATAGTTTTATACGTTTCTCTCGGTTGATAATTAGATAATGGCTGAACTGCATTCTTTGATAAAATGTGTTTTCTTTCCTTGATTGTGAATGTCTTTTTGGTGTTATCCAGATCGAAACAAAGTGAAGGCTTTTGACTGTGACTTTTGCAACCGCTGCCCTGCTGCTTTGGTGAACTTTCAACTTCTTTATAATATTAATAAATTTTTCCTGTGATGTTAGGGTATTAGGTTGAATGCGTAAGCTGGATGGCATGGGTCTAACATGATTTAAAATTTAATATCATGATGTGTGATGCCAATTAAGCACAATATAGGTATCTATACCAAGAGAGACATGAGCATGTGTTTGTTGTAGACCATGTTGTATATTTTTTTGTTGTAACGTCTATGGTTGATGACGTGCTTGCTTAAACATCACTTTTCCTGTATTTTGCTAACTGCTCAGTGAGGTACGTAGGTTGCAGAGCATATATTTTGTCATCTTGATCATAGGGGCAAAATATGTATAATCTGCAGCTTGCTTCTGTTTCTTCATTTTCATATGAAAACAGACCTTTCTGTTTTTTTGCTTTTAAACAGTTGTGGTTCTAAAATTAGCTACTTGAACAAGTCCTCAACACCTTATGTTTTAAATTTGCTATTGAACTAGCTGCCTACAATACAGGACACATGTTATATATGTGTGAACTAAATGTTTCTACTGTTTCTTAAGCAAACAAATATTTTTTGGAACCATCTCTTTCTAATCAAACACATGCATTTTCTTCCCACTCATTCTACAATATGTTTATATGCCAACTCACTTAAATATGTATAAAGGCAAAACTACTTATCTTACGGGCCTCATTCGCTTATGTATTCCACAGTTTTTTCATAATTGTCTTGAATTTATTCAACTTAGATGTCTTTTATCCATCCGATTACGTTTGAAACAGCTGGTTCCCGTAGCAACGCACGGGCATAATATCTAGTGTATATCTATTTTAAACAAAGACATGAAGATTTTTGGGATATCAGAGTATCAAACAGATGCATATATTAACAAGATTGTTGGCACACGGTAAGTGTTATACTGCACATGTTTTTGTTATGTACTAAACCTTATGCAACAAAGATTTCGAAGCAGACAAAGGGAGGATTTGATTTTTCTGGCGAAAATGATCCATCATCAAATGGAAACGCTCATACCGTTGCTTACATGTTTGACGATGATGAGGAGTACGTTTCTTATGGTGTCTCAGGTAGTTCAATAAAACTGAGGCTTAAGGTGAATCCAACTGGGCGGATTGATCCACTTAAGTGGACAGATCACATAGTACATGGTTTTCAGGGTGGAGCATGCCTGTTAGTCGATGTGATTTTTATGCTCCTTGCGGTCCAAACGGTGCCTGCAGTACAAGAAAAATGAACCCCTCGCATCACCATGCAAGTGTTTGATAGGTTTTTGGGCCAAAATTTCTAGAACAATGTAATATGGGGGGTTGGTCCCGTGGTGGTGTTCCAGAAAAGGTATTGGTGTGCGAACGGAGAAGTGTTCTCAAAGTTGGAGGATGGGAAACTACCAGATCATGCTATTATGCTAGAAAATAAAGTTATGAGCGAGTGTAAATCTGAATGCCTCCATAACCGCTCTTGCACAGCTTATGCATATGTAAGTGCGAGAACGAAACAGCTATGGTACGGTGACTTGATGGATCATTTTTTTTTTTTTTGGGTAAAGGACTTGATGGATCTTGTAGACAATCAAATTGTCGGGCAACGAGATACTTATATTCGTGTTCATGGCTCCCAACTAAGTTTGTTTGATCAGGAGGTAAACACACAAATTCCTAATCAACCAGGTTACCAAGGTCCTAAATCCTAATCACAAAAAATCACACCGATCAAATTAAAACATACCCAATTATAAAACTAGCATTAAAAATGAATATTTCATCATTTTGGTATTGCAGCATAAAGCCTCATTAAAAAGAGAAAAAAAAAAATGCTGAGAGAGAATACAGCAGCGTAATCAATCAAGTTGATGCATATTTCAATCAAATTGATGCATATTTCAATCGAGCCTCATTAACAACAAAAAATACAGCAGCACAAAGCATAACAGAAGCTTGGAAATGGAAAAGAAACCTGCAATTAGGTTTCTTCAGAAGCAAAAATGGCAGAATGGAACCCAGAATCACAGAGACAGAGAGAGTGGAGTTCGTTGGTCTGAGCTAATATAATGAAAATGAGCTTTAGAAAGTAGGAAATGACTGTTGAGAATGAGTCGAGGAGGGATATTGCATGAGCTTATTGTCAATTGGTTTTATGATGGAATCTCAACTTTCTTCATAGTATTAGCGCAGGTTGTCTCACGCGTCACCCAGTTGTCGTCCACGTGTAGGCTTGAAAATTGGCCACAAATGCGGAGGTATGTGAGGAAAAGTTTGTCCCACATCGGTGAGGGATATGCCTTGCTATGAGCTTATATGGTCTTGAGTTACTTCCCATATGACCAATTGGTTTTATGATGGAACCCCAATTTCATCATGGTATCAGAGTATGTTGTTCCACGTGTGAAGTCAAACGGCCACATGTGCTCCATGCTATCCCGTTGTGTTGTCCACGTGGTAGGCTCAAAAATTCGCCATATATGATGGGGCGTGTTGAGAATGAGTCCCATATTGATGGGATGAGGGACCTTGCATGGGCTTATAAGATATTGAACTACTCTTTATATTACCAATTAGTTTTATAATGAAATCTCAACTTTCTTCAAAGATGTTCAACAAACTAAACAGTCAAAAAAACCATTTTTAAATTTGAGTATACTCCAAGACTGGACTTTTCCATCTTTCGACAAAAAAAACAATGACTGAACTTTTCCACCAGGCAAAACAATAAACTGCTGATGAATTAAACAATCTGCAGGTCACCCCCTGCTCTCTGTCGGTGATTAAGTGCCCAAACCCCATCCCCATCCGCCAAAAACAATTGTAGCCAACCAAAACAAGCCCCACCCGGAACCCAAACACACAAAGACCATACTTTAAAGCAATGGCATGGCCGTAAATAAAATAAAATAAAATTCGGATCCAAACACTATTCATTTGAACAGTGCAATTTGAGATCATTCTTTAGGCTGAAGTAATGATGCTCATTCGCAATAGGGTGTGTGCTTTCACTAGTTGTGGTGACAAATTATTTTTTGGGTTTATATCACAAATGGTCCTTGAAATTGACCCCATCAATCATGATGGTCCTTGAAATTGAAAATCGATCAATGTAGTCCCTGAATTTTAACCTCGTGAATCAATGTAGTCCTTCTGTTAGTGTTCCGTCCAAATTAACTTTAAAAAATGTTAGAGAACCAATTTTTCATGGTAAAATGACCAAAAATAACCCCGTTACTTATAATTTTACTTACTACCTCTCTTTTCCTTTTTCCATCTTCACTTTTCTCTCCATTTTTTCATGGATTTGGTGCTAAAACTAAAATAAAAACAAAAAAAGTGGGAAATTTTAATTTTTTTTAATATCAAGTAAAAAACGAATTCTAACTAGGTTAGCTCCATTCTTTTTTTTTAAAAGAAAATCAAGTAAAATTATAAGTAACAGGGTTATTTTTGGTCATTTTACCAAGAAAAATTGGTTCTCTAACCTTTTTTAAAGTTAATTTGGACGGAATACTAATAGAAGGACTACATTGATTCGCGGGGTTAAAATTCAGGGACTACATTGATTGATTTTCAATTTCAGGGACCATCTTGATTGATGGGGTCAATTTCAGGGACCATTTGTGATATAAACCCTTATTTTTTTATCACTTCTTCTTCTTCCTCCTCCTCTGTCTCTCTGTAGCTGAATGGGGTGGATCCTTTGTGTTTTTATGTTTCTCCCATGTGTTTGTTCAAGCCTAGACACCTTGGTACCAGAAGAATCTCTCAGCGCAGACCAGACCTTGATTTCTTCCAGTGGAACATTTGCATTAGGCTTCTTCAGTCCTGAAAATTCTTCGAAATTCTTCCTTGGAATATGGTACAACACAATCCCAAAGAACCCGAAAGTATGGGTTGCCAACAGAGGATCCCCACTTGATTCTCCGGGTGTTTTGATGCTTAGCGCTGATGGAAATCTTGTGGTGTTAGATGGGAAGACTAGAAAACGAGTTGTCTGGTCGTCTAATGCGTCGATACCAGCTTCTGCAATGAATGCCACAACTGCTGTATTGATGGATAGTGGAAACCTTCGACTAATATTTGTACAAGACGTTTTGTGGCAGAGCTTCGATCATCCCTCTGACACATTGTTGCCCAGTATGAAGCTTAGCCTGAACAAAATAACAGGCCGACAATCGCGTCTTACTTCCTGGGCAGCACTTGATGATCCACAACCTGGAATGTTCAGCGCAGGCATTGATCCGAAAGTTCCCCTGCAGATAATTATTTGGAAGGGAAATGCTACATATTGGAGAAGTGCTATTCAGTTTGGCAAGGAGGTTAAAAGACACTTTAGAAATCGAAGTGGAGGGTTCCTTTCTTACAATTTCGACGCTAATAAGATTGATCTTACTTTTGGTGTGTCAGATAGCTCTCTAAAACCGAGGGTCGTTTTGAGCCCAACAGGTGAGATAAATCTGCAGCTGTGGACTGAATCTGATACAATTAAGACATGGTTTAAAGCATGGGAAGAACCTATTTATAAATGTGATTTTTATGCTGCATGCGGTCCATATGGAGCCTGTGATAAAAACAGCGATCCCCTCTCTTCACAATGCAAGTGTTTGAAAGGTTTTAGGACCGAATTACATAAACAATCGGCTCAGGGGGACTGGCCCGGTGGTTGTGTTCGGGAAAAGGCATTGACATGTGATAAAGGGGAAGGGTTTGAGAAGTTTGAGAAAATGAAACTGCCGGATCATGCTATTATTTTAGGAAGTATGAGTACGAGTGAGTGTGAATCTGAATGCCTACGGAACTGCTCTTGCACAGCTTTTGCCTTTTCAAATGTGATAGAAGGAGGTACTGTAAAATGCTTGACATGGCTTGATGACTTGACGGATCTTGTAGAGAATCATTGGCTTGGGCAAACCATGTATATTCGTGTTCACCGCTCTGATCAAGGTATGTTAGTTTTGTTTCTTATGCTGTTTTCTGTGTCAATTTATATTCTTAGCAGACAAGAGACAACAAAATTTAGCCAGAAAATGATAATTAGTTGGAGCCTTTTTTGTTAGTTGCAGGCAGTAAGGGTCATGTTGATAAGCTGTCCCTTGTAATCCCAATAGTCTCAACAACAGCAGGATTGCTTACAATAATTTTTGGCTATTTATTGTGGAAGAAAACATTGAGAAATGAAGGTAGTACTACCAGCGCCACTCTCTCTCTCTCTCTCTCTCTCTCTCTCTCTCTCTCTCACATGCGGGCACCAATTTACACACAAACGAATGGTGCTATAACAATTAGACTCAAACAGGGAGCGTAGGAAGTAGGCAAGGCTATAAGAAATTTTAGCCTTAGGGGTGGAAAGAATGACCCCGAACTACCACTCTTCAGTTTAAGGAGTATAGCAGCTGCTACAAATAACTTCTCTGAAGCTAATAAACTCGGAGAGGGAGGATTTGGTCCTGTTTATAAGGTGACCCTTCCACCGTGTGCTCTACATGCTAGCACATTAATGGTTCTGCATCATTTCTTTTCAATATTTCTTATTGATGTCCCAAATTAAGTTTCATCGTTAAGGAGTTTAGCGGTTCCTTTATTCTGGAATTTTCTATCCTCTACAGGGGATTTTGGTTGCAAATGAAGTAGCCATAAAAAGGTTGTCAAAGAAGTCGGGGCAAGGGCACCAGGAGTTCATGAATGAGTTAAAGCTTATAGCCAAGCTCCAACATACCAATCTTGTTAGGCTGTTGGGTTGCTGTATTGAAGACGAGGAAATGATATTGATCTACGAATACATGCCCAATCGAAGTTTGGACAAATTTTTGTTTGGTATATGCTCTCCACTTCTACCATTAATTCTTTCATATTGTCGACTTCCAGAGCGTCACATTTTATTGCCTTTTTGCAACAATAAAATCATTCTTCTTTACGGTTTGTGCAATCAGATTCATCTGAAAAGACAAAACTGGATTGGGGTACACGCTTTCGAATTATAGAAGGTGTTGCTCAAGGAGTACTTTATATCCACAAGTATTCTAGATTGAAAATCATTCACAGGGACCTAAAAGCAAGCAACGTTCTTTTGGATGGAACAATGAAACCCAAAATTTCAGACTTTGGGATGGCAAAAATTTTCGGGATGGATCAAACTGAGGAAAATACAAACAGGGTTGTTGGAACATTGTAAGTTACAATGTTTCTTTCATATATAAATCTTATGCAGTCTTTAATATGCTAATTTCTCTACCATTCATGCAGCGGTTACATGTCGCCTGAGTATGCACTCTATGGCCGTTTTTCAGAAAAATTGGATGTGTTTAGCTTTGGGGTGTTACGCTTAGAGATTGTGAGCGGAAAGCGGAATTCTGCTTTTCATGGTTCTGAAGATCCGCTTACACTTGCTGGATGGGTAAGTACTAGAAATCCTAGTTTATATCCCTCCTTTTTTTAAGCCTTGCAAGAATGATGCGTTTATATACAT
The DNA here is from genome assembly GCA_036320875.1 of Cotoneaster glaucophyllus. Classification (NCBI taxonomy): domain Eukaryota; kingdom Viridiplantae; phylum Streptophyta; class Magnoliopsida; order Rosales; family Rosaceae; genus Cotoneaster; species Cotoneaster glaucophyllus. The sequence goes on from CM070068.1 coordinate 5,106,476, forward strand.
GCATGTTATTTTCCTTAGGCATGGAAGTTATGGAAAGAAGGAAGAGGAATCGAGGTTATTGATGAATCGTTAAGGAAAACGTGCCAACTTGATGTAGCTTTGAGGTGTATCCACGTAGGGTTATTGTGTGTTCAAGAAGCTCCCGCTGATCGACCAACAATGTCTTCGGTAATTTGTATGATGCAAAGCAATGAAGCTACATCACTTCCACCCTTCAAAGAACCTGCTTTCTTAATACATAAGAGTGCCTGTGCTGTTGGTTCTTCTCGTCAAACACCTGCCAGTTTTTCGAACAATGAACTCACCATTAGTTTGCCAGAAGGTCGATAGAGGTTCAGTCATGTTTCGTTTTGTGAACGTAAAAATTAGATATATATGTGTATATATGTATATGTATGTGTATATATATATGTATATATGTATGTAAACCTTAAGAAAAACCTCGACATTCAACTCTTCTTTTCCATGTCGGAAGATCCTTGATTTTTCTATAATGTATCTGTTTTATACAAAGACGGAAGATCTTTGGGATGAATCAAATTATCAAACTGATGCACACAGTAAGTGTTATATTGCACATGTTTTCGTTTAAGAACTAAACCTTATCCAACGAAGATTCTGAAGATTCCTTGTCGCTTGCTAGTCGGGTAAGTATTAGAAATCATAGTTTATATATTCCACATTTTTAAGCCTTGCAAGCTGCAAATTTCAAAGGTTGATGGTTTATATACATGTGATATTTTAGCATGGGAACTCAAGTAGTTTGTTCTTCTTCTCAAACATAACAGTTATTCCAACAATGCTGCAATCGTCACCATGCCGCAAGCTCGACATTCCGGTCGATCCTCGACATTACCCTCTACTCAAATCTGCTAAAGTCCTTTTCCAATACTTTTCTGATGGTTGCAACATTTTACCATATGTAGGAGTTAATAGTAGTATTTGATTATGCTAGGACCTAAGCTATCTACTAGTCTCAACTCACACACATGCGTACTCTATCCATGTCCCTTAACGATTTTACTCGCAATTTGGCATTGGTTTTTTGGGTCTTAATTTGTTCCAGAAATGGAATATAAGCGTCGTCTATTTGCTTCAACAGTTTGGCAATGGGGAAAGCATCATATCTTGAAATTGAAAGAAATTATGATCGAACACGCTTCTTCTGCTACTGGGCCAACTTTCCCTAGTGAAAGTGGAAGAAGGTCATATGATCCTTCATATTTTGGACTTACTAAATAACCAAATTAAGATCGAACACAAAATTAAAAACTAAAAGATTGAAAAGGAAATGGTTATCAAATGACTCATAAGCAAGAACTAAGTTGCTCGATTAGTGACCCCTCCGTCAATCTTTTCCCAGTTGGTCAGATCATCGAGGACATCAAAGCGCTGCTTTTGACAATCACTGAAGTCTCTCTTACCCATGTTCGCCATCAAGCTAACGAAGTTGCCCATCGTCTCGCTCGTTATGGTCTTTCTCTCTCGTTATGGTCTTTCGCTTTCCCATGACTGTAATTGGGTTGAATCCCCACCAGTATTCAGTCTTGACTTACTGGTCGAGGAGACCCCCCGGCCATAATTTGGCTCTCTTGTAATTTGCAACTTCTTGAAATACAATACTACTGTCGTTTCCTAAAAAAAAAACAGACTAAAAGTTGCTGGATTGGGATGTGATTAGAGATATGGAATGAATTGGAGAAAAAGTGATTCAGTTGTTAAACGAGGAAGGGGCATAGGTAATGACACGCCCCGACCTCGATATTCCCCGAATACCAGGATAGGCACGTGCTGGCCGACACCCGAGGGTGACGAAAGCCATTTATTGAGTGCAAATGCTGAAAATAAGGGATAAATAAGTCTTATAAATATAAAAGAATAAAGAACATGTATTTAAGGAACGTGTTCAGAGCATACATCTAACTAGAACACTAAAAGAATTAATATAAAACTGAAAGAATAAAAGAATGGGTCCTACACCGAGAGGACTCGAAGATGCCAATGCGGAAGTGCCTTGACGCGGGGATTGTATGACTCAATTCTATGCCTTGAAGGGGGCGCAAAATAAAAATGAGTGGACCAATTTGATATATATAAAATAAAACAGTTATCAACATACTAACCCCCAGGTTTTATGAAAACACATATATATCATGATAAACATAGGTTTTCCGAAACCTAGCATGCTGTGGAATGTCTCAAATCATAACTTTTATATATACTAGTCGCTAGTGAATGTCCAATATAACACTTCAGGCCCTATGCCGGCTCCCCGTCTCTGAGCAGACAGTCAGAGGAAAATACACTCCAGGCCCCTTGCTGGCTCCCCGTCCCTGTGCTAAATAGCCAGAGGAAACACCCTCCAGGCCCTATTCCAACTCCAAACCGTCGCCCGGGAAGGACCAGAACTATCCCTATGTCCCGTAGCGGAATAAGGACCACTAGGTAAGTACAAAACTAGTGAGCATATATATTGAAAAGCAACTTCATAGTATAAAGTCATCGATTATCTATACTATAAAGAGGTGTTCGAAACATGTTCTAAATATTGTATCGTCATCGATCAGATATCCTATAAAGAACATGAGTTATAGGAAAAATAGTAGTAATTCAAACTAGCCTCAATAAGCATGTTATCTGAAAACGTTTCATAGAACATAATCATCAAATCATGCTTTTCCATGTATGCATTTCTAATATCAAAACATGCATTTTTAGAAGGGGTCCACTCACAGTACTTCGCCGTCGAAAGCTGCGCAGAGTAGCGAAGATAGAACGCCACAATACTTGCCCCTAAGCACATAAATGGTACACTTGGTCAAACTCCACTCAAACGATTTAATTTGGGAAAACGGACATCAGAAACGGGTCCAGGACATCGAAATTAGCCTAAGAGGGGTCCCGTTCGCCAGGAAGAGTACAAAACAGAAAAGTAAAAAAAAAAAAAGGGTAAATTACATAATACCCCTCAGATTTGAGGTCTATTACAACTCTATACAATATCTTTAAAACATTTCACTTTCATACCTCACGTACTATTTTATTTCAAAATAATACATCCGTTAACTTTTTCATCCATTGGTCTATTAAATGTTGACGTGGCTGCCACATTTGTGCTGATGTGGCTGCCACGTGGCAAATTTTTTTTTTTTTATACATTAAAATATTATAATATTAACCCTATTTGAAAAAAAAAAAAACCCCCAAACCCAGAAATCCTTCCCCGCAACCCCACATCCCACCCCCACCCCTTACTTATCTTTTCTTTCCTGTCCGTCCATCCTCTCCACCCCTCCATTCATCCCCTCGACCCTACTGGGTCCTCGTCTTCTTCGATGTTGCGAAGCTCCACGATAAGTCCGAGCTCCACCTCAAGGAGCTTCGCAAAGAGTTCGTCGTTGTCGCCTCCTCCTTCATCGGGAACAACCAATTGGCCGAGACTCTCGGTGGGGCCGCCTTCTTCATCTCCAATGTCTTCGATGGAGCTTCTGTTCCTTGCAATTTGGTCTCCAAAGTCGGGCCGGACTTCGCTTACTCGGTCCCGCGTGACCCGATTGTTGTACCCAATTGCAAAACCACTTTCTTCCACGCGTATTTTGATTCCGGCGTCGACGGTGATGAACGGCATGACCAGGTTCTATAACGGGTAAGAGCTTGCGACCCGATTAGGCCCTCGGATCTCCCCGAATACAGATTTGATTTCGGAATGGCTGTCGGTGTTGGCGGCGAGATCACCGTTGAGACGGTGGAGAAGTTGGTTGACAGCACTGTGTTTGTGGACATTCAGGTTCTGATTCAAGCTTTCAACGGAGTCGACGGGACCGTGAAGCTTGTGGGTTTGAATGAGAGTGGCTTCTTCCACCTCTTGCCTCAAATTGGGTTTTTGAAGTCTTCAGAGGAGGAGGCGTTGTTTTTGGAGCTGGAAGAGGTGAGGAAGCTCTGATTTGTTGTGATGACGAACGAGAGGCGTGGGTGTAAAGTTTTTTGGGGAGACGGTGAGGTGGAAGTTGGGCCTTTTCCGACGAATCAAGTTGATCCAATGGGCGCATGAGACAGTTTCCTTGGTGGGGATGGAAGGGTAGAAGGGATGGATGTAAGGGTGGATGGGATGGACGGACGGGAAGGAAGAGATGGGTAAGGGGGTGGGGGTGGGATGTGGGGTTACGGGGAAATATTTATGGGTTTGGGTTTTTTATTTTTTATTTTTTATTAGTTTTTAAATAGGGTTAATATTATAATATTTTTAATGTATAAAAAATTATTATTTTTTAAATGTGGCAGCCACGTCAGCATTTAACATACTAATGGATGAAAAAGCTAACGAGGTATTATTTTGAAATAAAATAGTACGTGAGGTATGAAAGTGAAATGTTTTAAAGATGTTGTATGAGGTTGTAATAAACCTCAAACCTGAGGGGGGTATTATGTAATTTACCCAAAAAAAAAACTCACACTATGTTTGGATGAAAAAATTTAAAAGGCTTATTATATTAACACCCCACATATTGTTGAATGCACCCAACATACTTAATATACCCCACATTTGCTTTTTCAATTAAAATTTATCTTAATACACCCCACATACTTCCCCATAATACCCTCACACCTCACACCTCACACTCTCAACATATACTTTATATTTTTTACACCCCACATTTTCTATATACACTTCACACTCTTCACATCTTACATCTTAGGTGCAAGTGAAAGATCATGGAAGTATCCTTCTTCTATTTATTTTAAGTAAAGAAATAACATGGAATTGAAAAAAGATCAAGGAAGTATCCTTCTTCTTGTTTTAAGATCATTATGTGTGCGCAGAAAGACATATGGAGAGAGCCATAAGGGATGTCTAGCTCTTGGGTGTCACACAATTGCTGCAGTTTTTGTTTATGCATTTTAATTCAACCACAAAAACAAAAACCCAGGAATAAAAAACAGAAAGTACAAAACTTTTAACATGTTCTTATCTCTGCATTGCTTTAATAAACAGCTCACAAGAAACCAACGGAGCATTGATGGGCGTTGCTTATGTTTTGTTATAGGTTATGACTTCCTTTCCCTGTTCTTGGAGATGCATTGATATCACTACTTCATGACAATTTTCTTTGCCTAATACGAAAGAGAAAGCTTTATCAACAAAAACCAGTGCCTTCATCTAAGGGTCATCAAGAACATTCACTTTGCCTGAGAGTTGAAGAAGATAAACAATCTTGAGATAAACAATTTAAAATGATTTGGGGGTGTATTTAGAATTTTTTTAATTATTTTAAGGTTGAAATTGTCATTGTATAGTAGGTTAAATAAGTTATTTAGTATTAAATTTAATGTGGGGTGCATTCAACATAATATGTGGTGTGATTAAAAAACCCAATTTAAAATTACTAATGACTCATTTGAATGTGTTTTTAAAATGACTGAAAGCGCTTTTAGAGAAAATGTTTTTGATTCCAAAAGCACAAGAAGCACCAGTTATGTGCTTCTTCTAAGAAGCACTTTAAGTGTTTTTCAAGAATTTACTCGCATTTTTACTAAGGATTGGTTCCAAAAATATTTTTCCAAAAAGCGTTTTCAGTCATTTTAAAAGCACATCCAAACGAGCTCTAAGGAATTTTGAAATGATGAAAATTGAAATGACGGAATTTTATTTTTTAGAATTTGTGAATTTCCTTGTTTGGTTAACTTTAAAGGACAATGGAATTGAATACGAAATTTGTTATTTTAAACTCTCAATCATAAAAATTAAGAAATGACACCTATTTACATAGAATTTAAACTTGGGAATTAGAGGTCTCAAATTCGAAGTTGTATTTTTTTTTACACGGAATTATAAATGTCTATGTTTATGAATCCAAACAAGGGATAAGGTGTGTGTTCGATTGATATTTTGAGAAATTTTAATTCTTTTAATAAATTTATGAGTATTCAATCATGATTTTAAGTGATTTTCTAAAATTTAAAGTGTATTTATCCGGAGTAGTTTATTAAAATCCTTACAAATCGGGGCTATGAAAAATATGACTTTAGCCCCTCAAACTCAAGTTTTATTACATAAAACCCGACATAGTCTTTTTATCTGAATAAAATCCAATGACTAGGCTCCACTTAAGCAAATTCATTATTTATGTTTGACTTTACACATTTTTCATTTTTCAAAACCTAGAATACCCCTAATTACAATCTTAGTGAATAATTTAATTGTATGCAGATTTGAAGGGAGAGATTAAAGATTCTTGAAAAAATGCATTAATGTTTAAATTCACGGCACATTACTATATGATAATAATTAACTACAAAATAAAGAAATGTTATCCGATTCAAAATTAGTCTAACTCTATTTCATATAATAGGTAAATTATTTGCACATACACATTAAATGCGAAACAAATCACGTAAAAAATAAAGAAATTTAATTTGATTACAAAATAATATATCTACTACTCATTGTTTATGAATCATAATTTACCTATTGTTTAATTTTTTTATAAAAAAATATTATATATCTACTATTCATTGTCTATGAATTTTAATTACCTATTGTTTAATTTTTATAATTTACCTATTGCTTTTATAAAAAAATAATAATATATCTACTACTCATTATCTATGAATTTTAATTTACCTATAGTTTAATTTTAATTTACGTACAAGTTAATATAATTTACTTATATTTACGTATAAATATATAAATTATTTTACCTATTTTTTACAAAAAAAATGAGCAATGATGTTAATCTATGTAAAATAATTTACTTACAAAATAAAAGAATATTAATTGAATTTTTTTTTATCAAAAAATATTATTTGGTGCAAAATAATTGATCGTAAAAAAGATTTTATTATTTTTTTTTTTCATACGAAAGGTGTGCCTGTTATTTTTTTTTATTAATATGGATTATATATATGTATTAATTGATACGTCCGATCCTGATATTCTTCTAAACACCAGGTGTGACAGCCCGTCCCGAATTCGTACATATTGTTATCCTCGTAAATGTGAATGTACGTTTTTACCCTTGAACGTTGGGTTACGTTTATGATTTTGGGCTTAAATAAAGGCCCAAATTCTTGGAATTGGACCAATCCCCTCATTTCCTAAGTTTTGGGAACAAATTAGAATCTAGTGGTTGTAGAACTTATTTCTAAACCAATTAGTTTTAGATTTTAGTTTTGTTTTGGGTGTGGTTGGTTAGTTTAGGACCACACATCCTTGAGCTCTCTCTCTCTCACCCGTACACTCTCCCTCACTCTCGAACTCTCACTCTCTCTCCCTGCAACCGTACGGACCAACCCCAAAAACCAAGCATTTCTCACAGATCGAACCTGCAGAGGCCAGCATTGTGATCCCTGAAGGTCCACGAGCACAACCATGTCCTTTGTTGGCCGTGAAACCTTCGAAAAACCTAGAACCCGAAGGCACCGTCGAGTGCACAGTGAACCATAGAAGTTTGGAGAGGTTTCAAACCATTTCAAGGCATAGAAAGGTATCCTTTATTCCTCCTAAGTGTAATGGTTGAGTTTTGGTTGGATTTAGACGTCGGAAAACCCTAGAAATAGGATTTCCGATTTGAGTACTATTCACCAACTTTTTAATGCGTGATTATCTTTGAATTTCAAGCTTATAGGAAGCTTAAGGACCTTCCCACAATGCTCGGAGTGCATCATTGAGAAGATTTGGACGTCGGGAAGCCCTGATACGACGAGTTGCAGAGGTGGCCGGACATTTGAAGCTTCTCCGGCGAATTTCCGACGACATTGAACCTCGAGACAGGTATAACGTGGTTCTACATGTCATAAGCTTCAATTTGGTAGTAATTACGTAGAAAATGGTGAAGAATCGAGGGAGAATAAGAAGTTAGAAAAATTCCCAGTTTTCCGGCGACGGCGACGGTCTCCGGAGCTGGAGGTTGAAGACGAAGAATATTCCGTCAGTTTTGACGAAATATTCTGACGCCGTCAGTTAGTATAGACGGATTTCGTTAGCTTTTAACGGAATATTCCTAACGGCAGTTAAGCTGCCGTCCGTGTGCCAGGCACGTGCCTGCTCGTGGGAGACGCGTCTGGCCGTGCCTTGGCCGGCGCGTGAGGGCGCGTGGGTGATCGGAAAAATATTCTAAAAATTTGGGGATGATCCTGAGGTTGTGTACACTTTGGTATATTCACACACCTCATTTGAGCAATGTATGAGAAGTTATTACCTAGTTTCGTGTATGTGCTTTAAATTAACGTTTTTATAGTTGTTTCTCACATATGCGAGACCTATCCAGAGGACGAGCGTAGCCAGGCTAGGCACGGGGGCTACGATCCGTCTACATACCAGTGAGTGGGCTTTTGTTTTCCGTATATACCTATATACTATGTATTTTTCCCAGAATATGCATTTTTAAATGCTTTTATAAATGAATTGCCATGCCAATGCATATGTATATTTTGAATATGCATTCTGAATTGTATGCGCATGATTGTTGGTGCTGTGGACGCTCAGGTAAGTTCAGGTAAGTTCAGGTAAGTTCAGGTAAGATTATGTGTGGTTATTAAGAAGTTGAGTTATGAAAAGTATGATGAGATGCATTAAGAGCTCATTAACTTGCACCCCGGTGTTAGTGCTCCCGCCCAGAGTTAGGGCCATAGTCTTTCACGTGATGTTCACCTCCCTCACCACACGCTCATCTTGGATCCAAGTTAGGTGCATAGTCCTGTCGTATAGACCACTTTTAGTGGGTTCGACTCGTAGGTGACCCGCGATCATTCGCACAGTCTTCACGTGATTGTAGCACTAGAGCGTATTATTTTACACCCAGTCCTATTGTATAGACCACTGTAAGTGGGTTCGACTCGTGTGCATGCATGATTTATGAGCTAGAAATCAGCTAACGAGCTGTTGCAGTAGTTATTGCAGTTGCATTACTTACCTGATGATTTAGTGGCATGGCATGGCATATTCTTGATTTGTTGGCATATATTAGATGATGAGGATTTCAGTTGAGTTTTAGTATATGTGTATATACTATTTTCTGGGAAAGTGTATAGGTTTTACGGCGAGGGGATATAAATGTTGTTTTGAAATGATTTTCGAAAAGCTTTGTTTTTGCTGACTCACGCTTTTGTTTTGCGCCCCTCCAGGTATTAGGTAGCTTTGTTGGTGGCATCCGAGGCTGCAGCAGTGATTCTATTCTGACAGACCATCACCTATGTAGGACCATTTGGGTGTTTTTTTTAAGTACTCTTATGTTCGACTGCACCTAGACTAAATATACTCTGATTATGTTCACACTCCTAGAAGTTGGTTTTTATTTATTTCGTATTTCTTATATTAATGCTTCCGCATTGTGCACATGGCTACGTCACCTCACGTGACGGCCAGCATGCCTCGATCTCGGTCAGGGTGTGTCACCAGGTGTGAGATCCCACATCGCCTAGGGGAAAGGATCTTCTATGCCTTATATGTACATGCTCACCTCCCATTGCAAGATGCGTTTTGGGAAATCACTGGCTCCGGATCCCATAAGAACTCCGAAGTTAAGTGAGTTTGGGCGATAATAGTTTTAGGATGGGTGACCCTCTAGGAAGTTCTCGTGCCGAAACCCAAGAACAAATCCGTGAGGGCATGGTCCAAAGCGGACAATATCTTGCTACGATTGTGAAATCCCGTTCCCGGATTTCACTATTATAATCTACATAATTGTATTATTGAGATTTTTATTTTTCAGGAATTTATATTAATTTATTTGAATTTAGATTTTAATTAAACTAGTTACGAAGAGTGAAGTTTGAAAACTAATTCTTTAAAATCTGTAGATTGTTCGATGTCACAATTTATATTTTCGAATAGTGCTCGATCTCACGAACACATAGGCGCAAATCGTTCGTGAAACAGAGCTATAACGAAGAAGTTATTAACGTTTAAAGTTAATGATATTTTGGTAATTTTACCTCAATCAAGAAGGCTCCAGATTTTCTGGAGTACTGAGATTATGCCACGTGTGTGGCTGGGATAAAAAGAAAAAAAGAGAAAGGAAGAGATGGATAGACATGATGGGAAGGAAATGAGAGATGAGAAAATAAAGAAAGGAGGGAAATGAGAGAAAAAAAGAAATGAAAAAAACAGGAAAGAAAAAAAAAAGGGGGGGGGGGGGGGGGGGAGAATCAGGTCTCCGTGGACCCGTGCAAACCGACCGGCAGGAACCATGGAAATCGATGGTTTCCCAGCCAAATTCTGGCTAACTAAGACAAGACATCACCTGGAAACTTCACACCGGGCCTCCCTCCTCAGTTCTCACCCCAAAATGGATGAAACTTAGCCTCGGTTTGGTGAAACCCGCACCAGTGGGTGCTGTGATACCTTGCCATTGATCCACCATTTCTGAAATGTTTACCCTTGATCACCACCACTTTTAGCTTCCCCTTGTGCCCTGCAGCAAAGCCCAAACAAGTTTGGGGCGGCGGAGCTACGATTTCGACGAATTGAGGAACACCCAAATTCTAGGGTTATGGCGGGTCCGAGGTGATTCCAAACACTTCCCGGCCAAATTGGACTTCGGCTCAGGTATGAAAGTTGTTCCTCTCATTGAAATCTACTTGCCAGTAAAATTTGATAATTTTTAAAAATAGTTGAATTTTCCCGTGAGTCGGGGTGGCCAACCGCTACCCGCGGCGACGCGTGGCCAGTGGCCCGACGATGTCTTTCGAAGTTCAATTAGATGCCCTGATTTCATAATTGATTTCCGTATGATGTGGTTTGATTGATTGAACGTAGTTCCATTACGATACATCACTTGACCGTTGTATGAATCGACGATCCGACCGTTGGATCGTCACCAAATTTTGATACATTATAGTACTTTATATTTGAAGACCATAGAAACTGAAGGATCGGGAATCCGACATATGGATCTTCCTGAATTGGATTTGTAAGTTCGTAAAATAAAATGTTGACCGCCACTTGAATTTGTGATTGGCGGAGATCCGACCGTCAGATCGTAGTGAGATTTTAATATGTTGTCCTAGAAGCATAATGTGGACCTTGGGAAGTTACGGATCAGAAATCTGATAACCAGATCTTCCGGTTTAGATTTCTAGGGTTGTGGACCCTACTCTCGACCTTGATCGATAGTCGACTTTTCAGTCAACTAGCATGAGTTCTTCTAGCATGTTGCCGATCTTAGAGTGTGGTTGAGATTTTATGGAGCTTGTTGGGCTCATCGTGATGATGTGTCTCCTCGATTGACGTGCACCTCGATTTACATACTGATGGCATTATATTGTGATATGCTTGTTTATTTTATGTGATTTGATTTGTGTATTGAACTTGTTATGGAATGTGTAGTTTGATATGTATGATTGGCTTGATGTGATGAAATGTGAGGGCTAGTAGTGGATCGTTAACCTATTATCTTGGGGTTTGTTGCTTCGACACTTGTTTCACATATTGATTCCTTATTTCACTTTTTGTTTTGTTCAACCTTTCTAAATTGAGTACTTGGTTCTTTTATTGTTTCTTCAAGCCGTTGTTATATCCCTTGGCCTTCCACTCGATTCCGTTGAGTGATTTGGAACTAGGTATCCGCTGGGGTTCCGTTGAGAGGTCCGGTTCCCTGCTCCGTTCTGGATTCCGTTGAGTGATGGTCCAAAATCCCTTCTATTCTGCGATTCCGTTAAGTGGTGGTCCGAAATCGTATCCAGCTTGTATTTCATTGAGTGGTTCTATATGCATTATACTCCGCGATTCCGTTGAGTGATGGTCCAGAATCCCTTTTATTTTGCGATTCCGTTGAGTGATGGTCCAGAATCGTATCCAGCTTATATTTCATTGAGTGGTTCTATATGCATTGTACTCCGTGATTCCGTTGAGTGATGGTCTAGAATCGTATCCACTCAGATTTCGTTGAGTGGTGGTCTGAAATCCCTTCTACTCCGCGATTCCGTTGAGTGATGGTTCGGAATCGTACCTTGGTTTGGATTCCGTTGAGTGGTCCGGAATCCCTTTGGTGTCTTGGTTCCGTTGAGTGGTCCGGAACCCGATGTTGATGGATTTCGTTGAGTTATCGTTTGACTTATTGGTTCCTTGGATTCGATTCAGCATCATAGATGTAGGCTTCGGCCGATTTGTGTCACTCTAGCCCTGCATTTCAGTGTATTGTACATGTTATTGTTTGGTGAGATTATGGGATGATGTTGGTTGTGATTGTTGGCTTTATAATTAGACTTGTTGATCAATATGGTTATAGAATATAATTGTGCTTCGTCGTTTGTTCTTTGAAATATTGTATGATATGCATTGTAGTAAATTGTTGATATATAGCTATTTATGTGATGAATATTTGAGTGTAGTGAATTGACAAACTACGAATGGCTTGATCCCTGTTGAGGGTATGTAGGCAGTCTAACGATGAGGTTAGATGCAGCCATAAAATATACGAAAATTACAATGCAATTGAAATATTGAATTATGCTTTGTACATATCCCGGAGGCAGGGTACGTGTCGATCCTGGACGAATGTCGAGATTGGGCATGACAACGGTGGAAGTTGGGATGTGACAATTTGGTATCAGAGCCACTCTCTGGCCGAAAGTGTGCCGATGAGGACGTCGGGCTCCCAACGGGGGTAGATTGTGAGATCCCACATCGCCCAGGGGAGAGGATCTTTTATGCCTTATATGTACATGCTCATTTCCCATTGAAAGACGCGTTTCGGGAACTCACTGGCTCCGGATCCCATAAGAGCTCCGAAGTTAAGTTAGTTTGGGCGAGAGCAGTCTTAGAATGGGTGACCCCCCAGGAAGTTTATAACATTCCAAGTGTATTCAATTAGAAATTTATTTTAAAAGAATTTTAAAAAGTTGAGGAGTTCGAAGGAATTGGAAAGATTTCGTAGTGTATTTTAAGCACCCACAAATCTCACATCTCCCATGAGATTTCGAGGGAATTGAGCCAAAATTTTACATGAAATCTCTACAAATTAATTAAACTCCATAAAAATCTATGAATTTATAAATCTATTAAAACTTCTCAAAATTCCAATTGAATAAACCTCCCTAATGCATTGGACATCCACATGATCTCATTAAGGTCCAATAACTGAAGGTGTGATCCCCATTTTTATTTCTTTTTGGAAAAATTGGGAATCGCTTTGCTTAAACAACCTGCATTACTCTATCTTAAACTTGGGGAGGGGTGGCAGTGTAGCTTGGCTACAGTGCAATTGAGGGGGGAATTTGTTTTAGTTACGAAATAGCCATTTAAATAAATAAATATATATATATATATACAGGTTGCTTAAAGGGAGGGATCCCCATTTTTTCAAAAAAATGCGGACACGCTCCCCACCGTTAGATTGGTTTTAATGAAATTGTGTGGTTAAGATTAAAACACAAGCCACACAATTTCAACCACACAATTTCATTAAAGTTAAATCCAACGGTGGGGAGCGTGTCCCCATTTTTTTGAAAAAATGGGGAACCCTCCCCTTAAGCAATTCCTATATATATATTATGTGAAAGTTTGATTTTTTTATATGTAAATATGGGCCCTGGTGTGTTTATGGGTTTGGACTTTGGAACCTATATGGGTTGTGGTGTGAATTTGTGGATTGGACACTGGAATGTTTCTTGGCTAAACTAATGTCTTTGCTCATTTAGGCATGTATTAGGTCTGTCACAATTAGTTGTGGACATATTTTAACATATCCGGTTGTTTTAGGGTTAACGGTTTTATCAGTGGAGCAAGTTTATTTTCAGCAATGAGATAGTAGGTTGAATGTCATAATATGTAAGCATACTTAGTTGTATGGTTGTTGAAAACAAATATATTTATTTTTTACTATTGCTTTAATTTAATTTTGAGGAGAAAATAAATAAGATTTATATCTTATTCTTTTTATTGCATAAATATATGGTATTAAAACTTTCAGTATATTATTTATTTACATGACAAATTTGTTGACTTGCAGCGGGAGCAAGAATATTTGTGATGCTTTAAAATGGAGGAGATTCAATCATGGCGTGCTCTTTCACTATTTACATTATTTGTGTTTTGGACGCTTTCACTTGCCAGAGAGACTCGGGTTTGGACACCCCTTGTAAATTCTATGGCGTATCATAGGTCGAATAATCTTTGATTTAGGGTGTGTATCCAATTGAGATTTTGAGGGATTTTAATTCTTTTAATGAATCTAGGGGTATTCAATCAGAATTTTAAGTGATTATCTGAGATTCAAGATGTATTCAATCAGGATTTTAAGATAGTTTATTACAAGGTTCTAAAAATCGCTAGGCGCTAGTCGGGCGGCGGGCAGGGGCCTAGCGCCTAGGCGGCTAGGCGGGGCCTAGGCGGCTGTTTAGGCCCAAAATTACACAATCGGCCCGAACGGTCGAGGCCGTTGAGTGAATGAAGTTCTAAGCCGTTAGGTGATTGAGTCAGGATAATTTTAGTTATTGTTAGGGAACAATATTGTGATTTTATCATAATAATTATCTCTTAATAATATATTGAATTATCTAGAACACGAGAATGTGATAAAGGTTAAGTGGCCGAAACCTATTGGGATAAGGAGTCCTAGGCAAATCATGGTGCATGAATGAATTTGGCCTGCGACTGGGGGCAGATTCAAAGTCCTAGTTGAAGTAGGATCGGCCGAGATAGAGTTGGATTAGGATCGGCCGAGGTAGAATTTGATGAGGAAGAGGATTCATACCCAAGGACGATTCTAACTCGATCAGGAGTATTTGCACTGCTATAAATAGAGGGAGGAGCACAACATTCAAGGGACCTTCAACACACACACAAATCTGCCCTGCGCAAACCCTCTCAACTTTGAGATTTTTATTTTCTTTTTCGCAAACACATCTTCAGTTTGGATAAACAGCACTATGGAGGCAACCGGTAAACATCTTCAGTTTGGATAAACAACACTGTTGCCGTAGAATCAGTCGACAACGGAGCATCTTCAGTTTGGATAAACAGCACTGCGTCGAGGCCGACTGGTTATCTATCCAAGTCTCGACCGAGAAGGATTTTAGAATCCTTATTGGCAGAGGTCATCTCATCAGCCTTCTCGGCGAAGTGAGGTGTTACAGGTTATTACATTCGGCATACTGAAAGCCGAATTTGATATTGAACTTCGCAGAACTAGCAGCCTTGTCTTCAGGCTCTAGAACCCAAAGGCCGAGACGTGTTCCTTCCTCGGCCGCAATCGCAAGATCGAGAAGTCAGCCGCGCACACAACGCAGCATCAACATTTTACTCACCGGCCGAGCTCGGCCGTCGAGTTGGCACGCCCCGCATTCAACCGAAGGACGTAGTTAGCTTATTAATTACTCGGCCTGCGCGCCACGTAGGCTTGGTAGTTTTTAGGGTCAACAGCGGCCTAGGCGGATTTATGTAAATTTATTATATATCTTGCAAATAAGTGTCTATTTACACCTAAAAAAAACTATACTTGTATAGATAATAAAAGAAAGATAAAATGCAAAAATTGAAGTAGAAGAATACACAAATTATATATACATCAAAAAGTTCAACATTTAAAAAATAGTAAGCATATAATCATAATGAGGAGGATTTGGATGATAGACTAAATTCTTCTTGTTCATGAATCATGATTTTTGTATTGGATTAGACACAGACTAAATTATTTAACCTTGTTGTATCTAGTTTATTTCTTTTCTTTGTATGTATCCCCCAAAAAATGCTCCAATTCGTTTCACTATTGGATGAACTTGTAGTAAATCCATCATTTGCAAATTCGGTACACCATTTCCATAAGAATACTACCATGAAACAAACAAAAAACACTCAATTAATAAAAATAATATATATAAAATATGTAAAAAAACCGCCTAGGCCCCGCCTAGCTCTCCGCCTAGCTTCCAGCCGATTTTTCCCAGCGCCTTGCCCAAAATTGGGGCGGGGCACCACCGCCTAGGCCGATTTTTAGTACACTGTTTATTAAAATCCTTATAAATCCGGGTGTATTCAATTAGGATTTTAAAGAAGTTTATAACATTCCAGGTGTATTCAATTAGAAATTGATTTTAAAGAATTTGAAAAAGTTAAGGAATTTGAGAGAATTTGAGAGATTTTGTAGTGTATTTTAAGCATCCACAAATCTCACATCTCCCCATGAGATTTCGAGGGAATTGAATCAAAATTTTATATGGAATCTCTATAAATCAATTAAATTCCATAAAAATCCATGAATTTATAATTCCACTAAAGTCTCTCAAATTCCCGATTGAATACACCCCCCCTTATTCAACTGGGAATTTCAGAAATTTTAATAAATTTATAAATTCATGAAGTTTTATAGAGTTTAATTTATTTGTAGAGATTTTATGTAAAATTTTGTTTCAATTCTCTCAAAATCTCTTGAGGAGATGTGAGATTTGTAAATGCTAAAAATACACTACACAATCTCTCTAATTCCCTCTAATTCCTTAACTTTTTCAAATTTTTTAAAATCAAATTCTAATGCTATAAATTTCTTTAAAATCCTAATTGAATACACCTGGATTTCTAAGAATTTTAATAAACTATCTTAAAATTTTGATTAAATACACATTGAATTTTAAAGAATCACTTAAATTACTGATTGAATACCTCCGGATTCATTAAAAGAATTAAAACTCTTCAAAATCCCAATTGAACCCCTAAGACCATCTCTAACCGATCCGACAAGAGAGCCAGAGAGCCGAAAATAACTCGAAATAACACGAAAACCGTTTCCAACCGAGGGCTAAGCATACTAAAAAAATCACGGAGTCCAGGCATCCCTTGCATTGTCAGGTGAAAATAGTGATCAAATCAAATGAATGACTTTACTTAAAAGAGCTGGAATAATTGAAAATTCAGAAATTTAGAATTGTTCTGGTTTATTGAGTTTTGGTTTCACTACCATACATTGGTTTGCTTCTCTGCGCATTTGTTTTGTGCAGCCATGGATACCAAAACCAAGCCAGAGCCAGTGCTTTCTGTTGTTTTCTTAGGCCTTCTATGTCTCAATGTTTCCCTTGGAGCTGACACCATCACAGTAAACCAATCTCTCTCCGGTGATCAAACCATTGTCTCAGCAGGAGGGATTTTTGAGCTCGGTTTCTTCACACCAGGTAATTCTTCAAAGTTCTACATAGGCATGTGGTACACCAAACAAGTGGTATCCAAGAGAACCATAGTTTTGTTGGCAAACAGAGAAAAACCAGTTTCCAATAGATTTTCTTCGGTTTTAAAGATCTTGGATGGCAATTTAGTCCTCTTAAACAGAGTCCAAAACCCCGGTTTGGTCCACAAATTTGACCTCCACTACCACCGCTGCTTCTGTACAAGCACTTCTTATAGATAGCGGAAACCTTGTCGTAAGACCTTATGGGCCTAGTAATACATATGAGCAGGTCTTATGGCAAAGTTTTGATCATCCAGCTGATACATGGCTACCAGGAAGTAAAATCGGATTCAACAAAATTACCAAACAAATTCAAGTTCTCAATTCATGGAAGAGTTTGGGGGATCCTGCACCGGGTGTTTACTTTCTTGAGAAAGACCCAAATGGAATCAACTCATTAACCATGTGGCTAAATAGGTCGAACTGGTATTGGACCAGTGGATCATGGGATGGAAATAATTTCCGATTCGCTCCTCAAATGATGCCTAAATCTGTCTACAAGTTGAACTCCGTTACAAATGAAAATGAAAGTTATTTCACCTTTTCTTCTAAGAATCCTGAAATGATATCCCGGTTTGTGATGCATCCCTCAGGGAAGATTCAGAGCCTAATATGGTTAAATATTTCCAGGCAATGGAATTTGTTTTGGTCAGGGCCAAGAGATCTTTGCGGGGCCAATGGCATCTACAATGAAAAATTGTCCCCTTACTGTAGTTGTTTGGTTAATTTTTCTCCAAAATCGCCGATGGAATGGAATTTACTGGATTATTCTGGTGGGTGTGTGAGAGATATCATCCTGCAGTGTATTGAAGAACGATTTCTAGAAATGCCTAGCATATCATTGCCAGATAAATATCCACAAGATGAACAGTTAGAGTCCATTACAAGATGTGAATCAATCTGCTTTAAAAACTGCACTTGCACTGCTTATGCTTATGGAAGTAGTACTGGATGCCAAATTTGGACAGGAGATCTCTTGGGTCTGCAACAACTGGAAGCAGGCGACAGTGATGGAGGAACTTTATACATCAGACTTGCAGGTCGTAGGGATCGTGCCAATAAGCATCGTACTGATAAGCGGACCCTTGTAATTGCCCTAGTCTCAGCAACAGCAGGATTGCTTACAATGGTTTCTGGCTACTTCTTATGGAAGAAATCTTCTGGAAAGAGAAGGTACTGCTACCACTCTGTCTCTGTCTCTTTGTCTCTCTCTTGCGCACGCACACACACATACACTTGTGCAGGCACACAGAGACGAGTGACCCAAACAGATTATAATTTTTAACAGGGAGCATAGGAGGAAGTATGGTGAGACTAAAGGTAATGTTGGCGCTGCAAGTCAAAAAAATAATACAGAACTACCACTCTTTAGGTTAAGGAGTATAGTAGCTGCTACAAACAACTTCTCTGAAGCTAATAAACTCGGAGTGGGAGGATTTGGTCCTGTTTATAAGGTGACCCTTCCACTGTATGCACTACATGCTAGCACATTAATAGTTCTTCATCATTTCTTTTGAATATTTCTTATCGATGTCCCAAATTAAGTTTCATTGTTAGAGTTTAGGGTTCATTTCTTCTGGAATTTTTCATCCTCTACAGGGTATTTTGATTGAAAATGAAGAAGTAGCCATAAAAAGGTTGTCAAAGAAGTCAGGGCAAGGACATGAGGAGTTCATGAATGAGTTAAAGCTTATAGCGAAGCTCCAACATACCAATCTTGTTAGGCTTTTGGGTTGCTGTATTGAAGATGAGGAAATGATATTGATCTACGAATACATGCCCAATCGAAGTTTGGTATATGCTCATCACTTCTACCATTAATTCTTTCATATTGTTGACTTCCAGAGCACCACATTTTATTACCATTTTGCAACACTAAAATCATTCTTCTTTACGGTTTGTGCAATCAGATTCATCTGAAAAGACAAAACTGGATTGGGGTACACGCTTTCTAATTATAGAAGGTGTTGCTCAAGGAGTACTTTATATCCACAAGTATTCTAGATTGAAAATCATTCATAGGGACCTAAAAGCAAGCAACGTTCTGTTGGATGGAAAAATGAAACCCAAAATTTCCGATTTTGGGATGGCAAAAATTTTCGGGATGGATCAAACTGAGGCAAATACAAACAGGGTTGTTGGGACATAGTAAGTTACAATGTTTCCTTCATATATAATTGTAAACCTTATGCAGTCCTTATTGCTGACTTATCTACCATTCATGCAGCGGTTACATGTCGCCTGAGTATGCCCTTTATGGCAATTTTTCAGAAAAATTGGATGTGTTTAGCTTTGGAGTATTACTCTTAGAGATTGTGAGCGGAAAGCGGAATTCTGCTTTTCATCGTTTTGAAGATCCGCTTACACTTGCTGGATGGGTAAGTACTAGAAATCCTAGTTTATATCTCTCCTTTTTTTAAGCCTTGCAAGACTGATGAGTGGAAGTTATGGAATGAAGGAAGAGGAATCGAGGTTATTGATGAATTGTTAAGGGAAACGTGCCAGCTTGATGAAGCTTTGAGGTGTATGCATGTAGGGTTTTTGTGTGTTCAAGAAGCTCCAGCTGATCGACCAACAATGTCTTCGGTAATTCGTTTGCTGCAGAGCAATGAAGCGACATCACTTCCACCCTCCAAAGAACCTGCTTTCTCAATACAAAGGGGTGCCGGTGCTGTTGGTTGTTCTTCTCAAACACCTGCCAGTTTTTCGAACAATGAACTCACTGTTAGTTTGCCAGAAGGTCAATAGAGGTTCATATTTCGTTTTGTGAACGTCAAAATTAAATATGTAAACCTCAAGAATAAGACTATGACATTCAACTCTTCCTTTCCATATCAGAAACTGTTGATCCTTGATTTTGTTATAATGTATATCTATTTTAAACAGAGACAGGAAGATTTTTGGGATGAATCAAAGTGTCATACTGATGCAAATACCAACAAGATTGTTGGCACACGGTAAGTGTTATACTGCACATGTTTTTGTTATGTACTAAACCTTATGCAACAAAGATTTCGAAGCAGACAAAGGGAGGATTTGATTTTTCTGGCGAAAATGATCCATCATCAAATGGAAACGCTGATACCGTTGCTTACAAGTTTGACGATGATGAGGAGTATGTTTCTTATGGTGTCTCAGTTAGTTCAATAAAATTGAGGCTTAAGGTGAATCCAACTGGGCGGATTGATCTACTTAAGTGGATGGATCACATAGTACATGGTTTTCAGGGTGGAGCATGCCTGTTAGTCAATGTGTTTTTTATGCTCCCTGCGGTCCAACCGGTGCCTGCAGTACAGGACAAATGAACCTCTCTCATCACCATGCAAGTGTTTGATAAGTTTTAGGCCAAAATTTCAAGAACAATGGAATATGGGGGATTGGTCCGGTGGTTGTGTTGTAGAAAAGGTATTGGTATGGGATAACGGAGAAGTGTTCTCAAAGTTGGAGGCTGTGAAACTACAGATCATGCTATTATGCTAGAAATAAAAGCATGAGCGAGTGTAAATCTGAATGCCTCTATAACCGCTCTTGCACAGCTTATGCATATGTAAGTGCGAGAACGAAACAGATATGGTACGTACGGTGACTTGATGGATCTTGTAGACAATAAAATTATCGGGCAACGAGATATTTATATTCGTGTTCATGGCTCCCAACTAAGTTTGTTTGGTCAAATTGTTTTGCGTTGTGCGCAAGTAGGGCCGTCTTTAATATTTTGGGAGTCTTGTGCAAATTTAATAAAAATGCCCTTCTTATTTAAAAAATAATAATTTATGGCAAGGTTCTAAAAGACGTTAGGCGCTAGTCGGGCGGTGGGCTGGGGCCTAGCGCTTAGGCGGCTAGGCGGATTTAAATAAATATATTGTATTTCATGTAAATAAGTGTCTGTTTATACTTAAAATATATTTAATTTCATCATAAACTAGAAAATAGAATGTCATATATATTATGAAGTATTGGAACATAATGAAAACATGGGGAGCAAACATATAATGTGTGTTTATTTAAGTGTTCAATAAGTCTCTTACAATTTGTTGGAAACAATAAAATCCAAAAGAAAAGTTATCTATTTTCTATTTAAGTGAGTTGTAACCTTTACAAGTGCCTAGGCGGGTCTGGGCGGGTTAGGCGGGCGCCTCAGTAGGTCTAGGCGTCATTTCTTAATTTTCAAACGCTTAGGCATTAATCGGGGCGGTGACCAACAGCCTAGCGCCTAGGCAGGGCCTAGACGATGCTAGACGGAGATTTTTAGAACAATGGTTTTTGGATAATATATTCATACAAAGCTAAATAATTAATATTCAAACTTCATTAAAATCAACATCTTACTCTTATAAATTGAATAATCTCCAAATGCCATGAAATCATAATTTAGGGTTCGTCCATGGTAAAATGGAGCATAACTGAAAGAGAGACGAAAAATACGCTTGTGTTTGTGGAAGAAAATAATACACAAATTCTTTTATTGTTAGAAAAAAGTGAAAAATTAATATATTAAGTATAAGTTCCACTTCTCAATTGTTGTGAGATCCCACATCGCCCAGGGGAGTGGATCCTCTATGTCTTATATGTACATTCCCACCTCCAATTAGCACAAGGACTTTTGGGAGCTCACTGGCTTCGAATTCTATCGGAACTCCGAAGTTAAGCGAGTTCGCGAGCAATTTCATGATGGGTGACCCACTGGGAAGTTCTCGCGTGAGTTCCCAGAAACAAAACCGTGAGGGTGTGGTCGGGGCCCAAAGCGGACAATATCGTGCTACGATGGTGTCGAGCGCGGGATGTGGTGGGGTCTCGGGCCGGGATGTGGCAATTGTAGTTTTATCTTCATATGATTAATTTTCTTTTCATTTGAAAATTTTATTAAAAAAAATATTTTTCTTTTCATAAAAAATTTACTCATTATTCCTATACTAAAACCCAAACTCGGGTTACTGTTCACGGACAGTAAAATGGCAAAAATGCCCTCGGTTTGGTTTATTTCCTAGCGTTTTTTCACTTTGTTGCACAGTAAAAGACGGATTTGCCCTCCTTTGCCACGCGTCTTCTTCACGGACCACAACGTTTCTCTTCTGGGTTCTTCTCATTTCTGTCTCTCTCTCTCTCAGAAACCCTTTTGTTTCTTTCAAACCTCTCTTTGCCTTGCTCTCCGATCTCCACTTCTCTCTGTGTCTTGCTTTCTTCCAGAAAGCGCTCAAGTTTCTCACAAACATTCTGCTTTGCCAGGTGAGTTCAAGTATCCGCAAAGAGTTCAAGTATCTGCAAACATTCTGCTGTGCTAAAATGTTAGCTTTACTGTATTTTGTCTTCTTATTTGGGATGATAAACGTGAAGAAATCACACTGACCAAACCGTCAGCATCGAAGATTGATTCTTTTTTCTTTCTTTCTTCAATATAAAAAAAAGAAATTTTATTTAAACCCATCTAACCTATTTCTACACCCAACTTACTCTTTGCACCCATTAGATTTTTAACTAAACTATTAATATCTCTTTAAACCCAAATTTAATAGCTAATATACCCCCATAAACCCAATTCAATATGTGGATTTATCTTTACACCCAATGTCTCACCCTTTACAAAACCCATTTCTGTTGCTACAAACATGAGGATGCGGCCTAGATTTCTTGCACCTTATTCTACCACTATTGTGATATTTTCCACACCAAGTTTGTGTTGATTTGATTTCTAAGCCTCCCCAGAACTTCACCTGGAAAAAGTTGCACACCAACTGGCCTTTTAAATCGCTGCTGGGAGATTTTCTCTCTATAACCTACAGATTATTGTGATTTAATCCCTAAAACTTCTGTGATTTTTCCGACCTGTATTCAGGTACCTTATATACTTATTGCATGTAAAGATTCAAATTTGTGATTTAAAATAATTGAGTTTTAGTAAATTATTAGTTTAAATTTCTGGTTTTGGAGAATTATCCAAACTTCCCCGTTGACACATATTCGTCTCCCGCTTCTATCTGCATTACGAAGGAATTGTTAATTTTTCATTAACTCCTATACTTTTCGTGTTTATTTTATGAAGAAGATGTTGCAAGAGATCATTCCTTGCTTAGTGGATTCGAAACTAGAATCCCCTCATTTCTCTGTTCTTTTTCGTTGCGCAAAATGTCAAGTTAAAACACGAATATTAAAGCTTTTATAAATACGGATTCTCCGAAGTTTCAATACATCGAAACTCATTGCCCATGGATAAAGAAAAACCGTTTCAAACATCAAAAACAACAAAAACCCGAGCAAACATATAATAACATATTCTAAATTGTAACCAAGCATCTCCATTGGTTCCATTCCCGATCCATAACTCAAATGTTTTAATCATCTTCAAGATCCACAATATCATTAGTGGCTACATTCTCTAGCCCTCGAAGTTGCTTAAATTGATCCACACGCCCCTGGTATTTTGAGTACAAGTTTTTCACTCTAATATCACTGCTCATTTGACTCTTTTTGTGCCACATGGTAGAAACTGGTGGCATAGGGTGACCTTCACACAAATGTACCTATAATACACAAAGTCGTCAATCAATTTAGAGTTATCAAATAAGATAAAATAAATATATATGTAAAAAGAAAAAAAAATATCTTATACCTGGATAAAATGATGATCTTCATTTAGATAACCAATGGCAACCTCACGTAGGTCAGTATCACTTGATTGAGACGATGACTCTAGAGAGTATGGAAGAAACGTAATGCATTGTGTCATGCTCAAGTGTATCAAACCACGTTATAACATGTAGCAATTATATGACCCATATCTAGCATGGTCAACCAGCTATACTCTGGTGCAAAACCATCTTCAAAATAATCAAGTGCTCGCTCAATCTCCGCATACCTGTCGTTCCCTACAAAACACTCCTGAAAAAGAGAAGGCATTTGACATAGTTGATGTAGTAAATCTCTCCGTACCTTACGCCATCCATTATCAATCCCCAACGCCATAGATATGACTCTGTATCCACAGTAAATCCACAGTAAATCTCTCCGTACCTTAAATCATCATAATTACTGAACTTAGATTCCATTTCTTGCAAAGAACGCTGATACTCTTCTTTTGTTTCCGGACTCACAAGGCAATTCCAATCTCTATTAAATTTATTCCATTGCTTGTTTGACTCGAACATTTTCTTGCACTTTGACAACACTTTTTTGTTAATATGCCATCTACACAATAAATGTTGCGCACTAGGAAATACAGACTTGATAGAATTCAGAAGTGCTAAATCTCGATCAGTGGCAATAACCCCAGGAAGACAATAGCCATGAAGCAATGTCTTTAATCTAGTCAGGACCCAAGTGTAATTGTCTTCTTTCTCAGCCTCCATATACACAAAAGCAACTGAGAATGTCATATTAGTGGATGTCACACCCACAATTTGTAAGAGTGGAAAACGATACTTGTTAGTCTTATATGTGCAATCCATGATAAGTACATGTGGGAATGCTCGTAATATCTCAATACTAATAGGGTGAGCCCCAGAAAAGGTCAGTCACAGTATCACCACAACTCCTGTGCCACTCAACATACTTGTGTTCTGATAACTTATGAAGCAATTGTTGCATCTGTGTCCTCCCGGCAAATTCTTTCATCCTACTTCGATGCCTAGCATTATATATTGTCCTTATAGTTGATACATTTTGTGCATCTCTGTCTTTGATAGAGACCAAGATATCTTTCGGCCTCACCAAACTCTTAGACATGTCCACCAACAATTCATTCTCTTCTTTAGAAAGTCGCCCCGCAAAAAAAATGTCCTTCAAGATACTCTGAAGCAGGATGATTATGCACTCCACATACTACCTTCAATGTCCAATCGTCTTCATCGCCAATATTCACACCTTTCAACAAGAATGGACATCCACATTTTTTTGTACCAGAAATCCTAGATTGTTTTTTTGTGTGACCAATCTCATCTGACCTTTGACCATATGCTATAACACACTTGTATGACGGATATGTACCGTTTCTTTCACAAGCAAGTGTTAGTCGAGGGCGACTCATAATCTTACCTTCACCTCCTAAATCAGACCTTTTAATAACAATTACCATATTATTCAGCTTTCCCTGTTCACGAACTCATGTAATCAATGCATCTTTTCCTTTGAATATCTGCACGTAACACATATTTTATTTCGAAGTAAAATCCTAAAATTAACTGACACGTCAAAGACACTATAAATATATAATTACCTCATAAGTTGTGAATTGATCAGTATAATCCACCACACATTCTTGTCCAACCTTGTTGCCTCGATCAGATGCATCATTGAATTCTTGTTGCTAAAAAATAAATGACAAAATTATGGTTACAGTAAAAAACCTTCAAGTTATGATTAAAAACAAACGGACAAATAGCTACATTGATGTAACTGGTTTTTTGGGAGAGCGGCAGTAATCGGTGGGCTGACCCTAAACCCTTGACATACATAACTTACACTTAACTTTTCTGCTAGTCTCTTTTCTTTAGTTTTTTTCAACAACCTAATGAAGCAAGGCATCTATTCAACAAATCTAAAAACGGAAATAAAATTATGAATCGTATTATATTTAGTACGACCGATACCTTTCTTTTATCTTATTTTTCTTGGATACCAAACTATGTAATGAGTACCCAGAAAAACCCATAACAAAAAATCAAGAACTAGACCTAATTGTAAATTCCAAATTGGGATTTTGAAATCCTCAAATTCTGACATCAGCAACTTACATAACATAACTTTCCACTTGAATGAACTAATCCAACCAACAGGATCAACTAGAGCGAGATTTTTAATTTAGATATAGCCTAATGTCCAAAACAAATTTTTTCGACAACATACAATGTCTTTAACTACACTCGAACACCTGTTATCTCAGTCTAAACAAACCCGAAAAAGACATCCCTTAAAATCTATGGAATCAAGGTTATTATAGGACAGAGAAGAAAAAAAATATATAAATTATTTTCAAAGCCAAGCGTGCAGCAGCTGATGCGATAAAGGCAGCTAACAAGGCAAGGAATATTGTCGCCTATCCTCGGCCCTCTGCTTCCCCGCTTTATGCAAGTAATCGGTGGGCGGTGTGATTATTATAGGACAGAGAAGAAAAAAAAATATATAAAAACAGAAGAACCAATGGAATCAAGGTTCTTGCAATATCTGCAAGATTTTTTGGTTTTTTGGGATGCAGATGAACAATGGGAAACCGATTGCATCAATATACTGTTGCAGAAAGATAAACAAACTATGCAGGATTGATTGAAAAAAAATTTATAACCAAAATACTCATCTTCTAAACTGTAAAAAATTGAAATCGAACGAACAAATAATTCATAAATTGAGTCATACCTTGGTTGGAGAATTCAAAACTTCAAAATCACCATCCATCAATAGAAAAACTTATTTTTCCCTACGAGAACTATTAGGGTTTTAGCCACAATGAACGTAAGATAGACAAAGAATGATCGTAAGGTTTAATTATTAGGGTTTGGGTTTATTGATAAATTTGAATTTTATTATTAATTTCTTTTTGTACTTAATAGTAATTATGCAATAGGGTAAAATAGACAATTAACATTCAAAACTTTAAGTTGGGTGTAGAAATAGGTTGTATGAGTTTAAATAAAATTCCCCTAAAAAAAACTTCAATTTTTTTTATTTCTTCCATTTTTTAATTTTTTTTTCTAATTTTCTGTTCATGGTTTTTTTTTTTTCCAGGAATTCAACAATCCCAGATGTTGAAATTTTTTGTTCCTGTTTGAATTGTCTCCGCCTGAACTGTACCATCAACGGCACTGTGGTCTCCTTCTCCGATTGCTCTCTTCTCTTCCTTCCAGTATTTAATCAAAACACAAATTTCCAAAAAACTTCAGAAAAATCCACTTCTGCATCAAATACAGGTAACAATTTTCGATTGTTTTCGACTTTTCCGCTAACTTTTACTCCCTAATTGAAACAAATTCCATAAATTCATCTACTTGAAGAAAGAGCCACGGACCCTAAATTCAATTAAACAATGCTTAGCAAAAATAAAAACATATCTCAAGCGACTTCCAACAAGATCCCTAGAATAAAGCACAAACAAGCAGATCGAGAGAAAGAGAGAGGAGAGAGAAGTGGGTTACCTGAGGGCTTTGTTTGCAGAGCTTCGATCTAGATGGAGACACTGTTGGAAATGGGACAGATTTTTGGGTGAGAAACCAGAAGGGGAGAGAGAGAGAGAGAGAGAGCGAGGAGAGAGAAAGAGAGATATGGTTAGTTTTAAATTTTTCGTCAAAATGGGGTATTTTTTCCCTTTTTTTTTACCAAATATTTTACAGGGTATAACCGGATCCTGCCCGACCCGATTTTCATTTTCCGTGTCCTAATTTGGGCAGCACCGGATCCGGTGTTCCCTCATTTTTATCTCTACTATTAGTATTATTATTAATTTTTTTCGTGTTTTGTATTTTGTTTATCTGTGTGGAGTTTCTCTTTGTTCGATGTGAGGACACCCACCAGCCTCTGATCAATCACGGTACTGGGTTTTGGTTTCGTTTATGAAGTTGGATTCTTATTTGGCCTTTATTATAGTTTAGATTATCTCTAATTTTGTATTTTGGTTGCAGGAAACCTTTTTCTTCCAGTTTTAGAGTTTTATTCTCTGATCTTGCGTGCCTTTTTTTGGCTCAGGTGTATAATTTATCTCTTTGGTGTTAATTTTGTTTTTGTTTGTATTTTTTGATTGTCTGTGCATCGATCTTTCCCTCATACTTAAAAAAAAAAAAGAGGGATGGTCAGCCTTAATTCTTGGGTTTTGCTCTGCATGTTTGGGTTTTTTGCTCTGGGTGAGAAATTTTTTTTTTTTTTTTTTTTTTTTGTGTTTTAGTTAAACGGCTAAACATTTCTCAGAAACACATGTGGATGATCGTATGATTAATTTTTGGGGAGAGAGAGAAAGAGTCAGAGACAGTTAAAAAACGTAGTCTATGTGAGTTGACATAAAAAATTTCTGCATTCTGATATTTGTATATAAAATTTTGGGCCATTTTAATTTGTTCGTTCTGTATTTATTTGCCAAGGGATTGATTAATGATATTCTGTATTTAGAGCTGTAATTTGGATTTCGAAATGGTTTTGTGTGCAAGTTTCGTTTTTATGATTTACTTTTTCGTGACATAGACCCAGGTTGGAATTTGGATGCTCATGTGGAAGAATGATCAGTTAGTGGCACGACATTTCACTAATGGACATGGAAAGGAGAAAATGGTATAATAAATATGGTAACTCTTTGGTCATTGTGTGCAGTTGTAGGTTCTTTTCCTTGGTTGTAGGCATATGATCTTACTATCGTCATATGATCTTACTATCGTCTGTCCAAAATAATAACAAATTTTCTTTTGCACTGTAAGTATAAATGACTTTTCTGGTATATTCGAAAGTGTTCTTAAAACAGTAGTTTAGCATCTTTTATCTGATGTACTTGGATGTATCGTGCTGATGCAAATATGCAGTACAACTTTTTTCTTATGTATTAGACCGAATTGGTTTGAGCATGATTGAATTGATTCGTTTGAGTATGAATGGTTTTAAAAATTTGGATGAAAATGTATTGTTTGAGATATATTTCATGATCACTCATTCTCACAACTTAATCTAAAATGTTCTGCATGTATAAGATTTGTGTTCGTGGAGGTGATTTCAGACGGATTTCAAGCTGGGCTGCAGAGACTTGATTCAAATTGCTGAATTTGGGTAAGAAACCTTGATATTTCCTTTCAATTTTAACAGCTAAAGTGGTCATGCATGTCCTTTTCTTTGTGAGATATAAGAGATTAATAAATTTTTTGTTTATCACTCTGAATTGGTTTGCAGATTTAATTTAGTTTTGTGTGTTTGTGGTTTTTGAAATTATGGTTTGTTTTTGGGATAGGAATTTGAGATTTTAGGGTTTAAGTTGATTTCGTATTGGTATGTTGTCGGAAATTTCAATATTTCTGAGTTGGAATTAAAAGAACTATGCATGCTAAAGTTTTACATGGGTGTTAGAAAATTTTATATACTTTTTTTTACAGGAATTAACTTGATTTAACTATGGGTGGTTTTGGATTTGAAATTTTAAAGGGAAAATAGAAATTACAAGAATAAGACAACCAGTATAATATAGCTCTATGAATATATAGTATATACATTGAGTTACCTACAAAAATATGAAAATAATTATATCATTATGGTCAACCCTGTAAAAACACAACCAGTTCAAATAATCAACGAATAACTAACTATGGAATTCTCATTTTGTGTTTGTTTGATTTTCTTTGTTTCATTGTGTTTTGCTCGCTGTTTATTTGCTTAGCTTAATTAGAAATTAGGGGCAGTTAGAAATTAAATTTTTTATACCATGCACGTTTTTTCCTTTCTTCCCAGCTATCAATTTGTTGTCCGGGGTTTCAATTTCATTCATCTTAAGCATTCTTCTCTTTATTTAATTTGGTTTCATTTTTTTAAATAGACTGTCATTTTTGCCATTGTACTGTTTGTGCAGAGTAGATATCTCATTATAAGGAGCTCAATCCAACAGAACATTTACTACTCTTAAAACCATTCTATTAACTCCAAGCTCAAGTCGATCCTTAATTTTCATCCTTTTTATTTCTTTATACCTAGGTGGTTTATATGATTTTTTTTTTTTTTAATCTTGGTATATATTATGTTATTTCATAGTTTTGGACGATGTTGGATTGAAAAGCTTTTCTGTAAAACTTATAGTTATTTAAAGTGCCTTTATTCACAACATTGGGGGCTTTGAAAGAAACTAAAGTGGAATTAATTGGAACCGAACTATTCACTAGAAATCGATATATTTTTAGGTGTATTCGGAATACAAAGTAGTATAATAAGTGGTATATATGGTTTATATTTTCTATATTTTTTCTTATAATCTCTTATGCCTTGGTCTAATTACTTTCTTGAATTCGATCTGTTTTTGCAGAAACTTGGTTGCAAGGCAAGTTGGAAACGCACAAAAGTTTGATTGCGTCCTATAGAATTGCCAGAGAAGGTCATCTCCATTTCGTGCAAAGTCAGACTTTTTCTGCACACAAAAACACTAGGTAAACACACTTTATCCTTATTTGGTTCATGATATAATTCTACCGTCTATAAATTTATTTCAATTTTTTTTCCCTTTGCCTGGGATGCTTCCTTAACGACCAACATAGCAGAGGACAACTTTTAGCGTTGCAGTAAACAACATTTCTCATTAATGTTTTTGGACAGGAAGCAATTTGTGTTTTTTCGTATCCATAGAACTTCATTTTTAATAGACGAATAGGTTTCTCTTTTGATATTTAAATTTGTTTCATTCATGATGACGTTGTGTATAATTTGCATTGGTATTGGTAACTCAGTTTTTGACTCAAAACATTGTTTATGAAGATTGAAATTGCATAATCTTTCATATAGTTTTCAATCCCGCAGCAAAGTGCGGATACAAATTCTAGTATGTACTATATAGGAGGATTAAATATTTTGGAGCCTTAGAGCATCTCCAAAGGAGATGTCAAAAGGTAAAATCAAATGTTTTTGATGGCTGATGTGGCAATGTCAGATTTTCTCTTTTCCAGCCGATATGTATTTTTTGTTATAAATGATATTTGTAGGACCCATTTTAAAAAGAAATCAATTAAAATAAATTTTCAAGATCTATAATTTGTGAATGAATGTGACCCACACAATAAAATAGTTAAAAATTATTTTACATTGTTGCAGTCCTATTAGATTAGGAATGCGATTGTGTAAATCCTAGTATATCTTGGAATATCTCTTATATTCCTATTAGGAGTAGATCACCTATTAAATGTTGTAATCCTAAAGGGTAAGAAATTAATCTTCCCTACTACTCTAAATAAAGGCACAATGGGGGTGGAATAACACACACCCACAATTACACATCTCTGTTTCTTCTCTCTCTCTATGCCACACTCTCTCTCTTTCTGGCCTACATAATTGTTCAATAAATTATGCATACAACACATTATCAGCACGCTCTTGACGCTGCGCTAAAGAGAGTTTATTCTTCAATCAGGGGAGTATTACGTTTTAATTATTCTTTTTGTGATTAATTTATTATTTTGAATTGATCTACATGCTATTGATTCAATTTAATTTTCTGTGTTGAACGTGATACAACGCATTGGAGATGCAATTCCGGCTTTATGAGAAGGATCTTCTACAAATTCAAAGGATTTTGTTGTTTTCTGCCAATCAGGTACGCTTAAAATAAAGTAAGATATTTGAAACGATCTTGAAGCATGAAAACATTCCCCATGATGCATGAACCCCCTATGTTTATATTTTCATTCCGATATATATATATATATATATATATTTGTTTCATGCATTACGCATATATGCTATGTGGAATTGTGAGTTAAAGAATAAAAAATAATTTAGAAGCAATTAGGGTTTTTAACCCTAGATTCGAAAAAAAAGGATTAAAAATTGGGAATTTTTTTGGCTAAGGCCCCTGGGTATTTATTTTGCTGCTGGACCTGCATGCTTGGGTTCCACACGATTGGGCTTGCAGCCTCAATCTGTGCCTCGAACCATCTCGCCAGAAGCTATCACTAATGGGCTTCATCCATGCCATGATTTGCTTCCAACAACCCATGTATGGACCTTTGATTTTCTGGTTTTCCCCACCCCGGCCCACTTCCCTACTGCCTGCAACAGTTTCACCCAACCCATCAGCCATCCACTGATTGGGCTTGCATCAGTAACCGGCCCGCATTCAATTGCAAGCCTGCAGCTTGCTTCACACGCTGGGCTGCAATCAGCTTTCCCAAACCCATACCCTTTTGGGCCTTGTTCCGTGAGCCTACCCCAAGCCTAACACACCAGCCTTCATGGCTGGGCTTCCCAGCTTGGACCCGTGGCTTGCAGCCATGATTTTTGGGCCTGCTCTTTGCAGCCAACCCGAGCCCAATTTTTTTTTGGGCTATATTTTTCGACCCTATGCTATTATTTAGCATTTTAAATAATTTTAACCCAAATGTTATTATTATTTTTGCTTCTACAATCGACCCCGTTTGGTCCGATCTATTAAATTAATTAAAAGTGACCTGCAATCCATTAATCTGATAATGAATCCAAAATTATTTGCCTGAAGCCCACTTTTGGACATTCACGATTCAAAATTATTTACCTGAAGCCCACTTTCGTAGTCCCGAAACACTCACACTTGAGTTCCCGAAGAACCTCAAATCCACTACACTTAAACCAGCATATTGCATTCTGTGTTCTTGCAGGAACCTCTCTTTTATGAACTAAACGTTCATAAACTAAATTGAATATGTAATTTCAAATTTAGTGCCTTTGAAACCCGAAGTTTTCATAAAACAATACACCCATGAAAACCATGTCTTAGAACTCGAATGTTCTAACTTTGATGCTTATGGATGATTCATTCCCATAGCACCAAATCACAATCTTGTTCCCTCCAATTCGGTGGATTGTCGAACCGTCACAAGTTCGATTTTCCTGATTTGGACGTTTCTATTAGAAACCACTTAATGTAGGGTATAAGACGTGAATCTCCCATTGACTATTATGTAGCTGAGAAATCATTGAAGCCAACAATGGCAAGGAAGAGCTGAATAAGCCCCCGCCATGATCTTCATTCGATGACTTATGCCCGAAGTATTACAAACGGAAGTACCTCCCGAACGAGAATTTCATGGCTCTTTGGCTCGCTCCTACGAATTGTCTAATTATGAAAGATATTGCCCAAAGCACACCATGATTACGTCCATGAATGAGTACAATTCTGAAGTTTATAAATCCGATCGATTTTTTACTAGAGATAATACTTTTCTCGTCCTTCCATATTTCTAACTCGCTCCTGAAGCAGCAGTGTAGAAAGCGACAGTTTACCAAATTCTTGGATCTAATTGTTACCATAAACGTGAAAGACAGGTATAGACTCAGTTCGACTAGAGTCTACTAAATGGCTCAACCCAATTATGTCAAAGCCTACCGAATGGTGATGCACTGCTTCGGCAGGGATATACCGAATGGCATACTTTGTCACAATCTAATTTTGAGTTTGTTTTTACAACATATGGTAAAATCAAGGCCTGCCAAGGTGTGGCATCATGCCCGAAGCATGATCCTTGGCACCTAAGACCTAAAACTTCAAGAATAGGGGATAGTATTCTCAAACCTTAACCTTACATAATCTACTTCCGTCTCGATGGAATAGATCATTGGTTATGCACATGTTCGTGCCCTTACCAATGTCGTTGAGGAGTACTATACTCGTAGTCAATATGTGAGACTAAGTTTGCTCCACCAAACATCGTTGGAAGAACATAATTTTGACATGGATGGTCTTGTTGGCCGAATCCCCTTAGTAAACCACTTACTTTGTGAACATTTTTCCATGTTCTTGGATTCATGTTTGGTGTATTTTTTACTTATGGATAATCTTATTGATATTGTCCTCGAATATGAGTTAATTGAATCATGTTTCTTAGTACATGTGACCGATTCAATTAAACATGTGATTAGATAGGAATGTGGGAAAATTAGTCGTATGGATGAATGCGTACTACGCACACTAACTTTACACCTAAATCACATTTCTAACAACGAATTCAGGTATATCCAACCTGATTAAGAGCATTGGCACGCTCCTCGGTGTATGAATGATACTGCATCACCATTTAAGGGACCTTAAATTCTCCATGACGTTGAGTTTTTAAGGATATTCGAGATGACAATGATCATAAATGAAACCACCGAAGAAAATAAAGTGAAATATCTTTGCACCACCTCCAAAAATGAGGTTAAAGCTTTGATTTGGTGCCAATGGGTTGTCTCTCAACTGGGAATACACCACATGTGGCCAGCCTGGAGCTTGGTGATTGAGCAGTTTACTTGTTTTGACACGATCTTTTGGGACACTTAGGTCAACTAACGATGCTACGACACATTTCCTTACCCGAAGTAAGGATCTTGTGCCTACAAGGACACTTGCCAAAGTCTGCTCATTTGTGAAATTTGATTTTTTAAATCATCCCTTGCAAAGATACGAAACGACTCTCTTTTCACAATGGATTCAAGGGAATATATGTGGACTAATCCAAGCAAAATGCGGACCATATAAATACTTACGGTTTTGGTTGATGAATCGACAAACTAGGTCACATGTTTGTCCACACACATTACTGCTAAACCTTTTGGCCGATTAAGGGTTCACCACCCTACTTATCCCTTAAGGTCGGGGAGACTGGATAATGCTGGAGAGTTTATATCGACGGTTTTCGATAAAGTATTGCATGTTGTTTTGGGTTTATAATTGAACATCGAATTCCCATTTTCACCCCAAATAGCCTCGCCTAGTGATCATAAAGCACAATTTAAATGATCGCCTGAATTTTAGTAAACGTACCAAGTTTTCGGTTTCTGCCTAGGGCTATGCAATCCTTGTATGCAGTGATGTTGGTCCGCCTTGAGGCCCATTGCCACGCAACCTACATGACGTTACAGTTGGTTACTGGGTACGAACTTGACGATTTTCATATTTACGCATTTGGGTGTGCATTCCATGTGCCAAGTTGCGTCGCCGCAACGTAACACCATGGGTCCTCAAAGAATGATGTGTATCTTTTGTCGATCATGATTCTCCTTCACACTAGCTTTGTTCGAGCCCTTGCACGCGATCTCTTTACTGCTCATTTGCTGGTTGTCACTTTAACGAGACAGTCTTCCAGCCATTAGAAAGGAGATAAGAACGTCAACGTTCCTGTAGAACGACGTGAATTTGCGCGGACGTTGCCCACTATGTCTCATCTCGATCCCCATACCGCACAAGTGTGATAGGCAAGTGCGATGAATTCTAGATTTCAGAATGTTACTCCAGACGCATTCCTCTGATCTAGCTAAAGTAACGAGATCATATACCAGCTGCAAACATGCCTGCAAGGATAGACGTACTTAACGGATGTCGAGTCAACATCCCTGGAGGGTGTGCTGCCCCCTGTTAGACGGTTTGGACGTCCCTTGTTGGACGGTCCAGTACACCGGCGGATAGCCAATCAATCTGTCTTGGCTTGGAGCACGACAAATCACTCAGGTTAGTAGGATTCACTTCCCTGGAAGAGGAAGACACGTCACAACAATGAATCTAAACTCGATCGCTGTCTCAAATCATTTCCATCTCATGAGATTAATCCAGATTACTCCCAAGACTTGAAGTTCTTGGTCCAGTATACTAGTTTGGGTGAGCTAAATGGAATTGGAATGAGATTATCATCGATGATGTTTTCACTTATATGGTAGCCACCGACATAAATGAAAAGTGACGATATCAAACCGTGTTCCATTGATTAAGTGACAACGTAGAACTGATTGGACAACTAAAATTACAATCCAAGTCAAATTCCTTACCAAAGTGTGTATTGGACCTGTCGTTCCTACACTGCCCAAGGTAACCCTGTTATGTTACAAGTGGGAAAGGAAGCGTTATGAGATGAATGAAATAGTGCGATATAATGCACGTCTTACAGCGTAATGTTTCTCTCAAAACGTCATGTGATTGATAACAACATTATGAAATGTGGTTAGTGTTTTCTTCATGGGGATATAGGTACAGAGATTTACATGTAAGTTCCCGAAGAATTACATGGGCTGGTTCAAATAGTTCCAAAACCACGGAACACCCTCTTAACTCGTTTTGAGGCGTTCACTTATGGATTGAAAAATCCGACAGATGTGGTATACTCGTCTACGTGACTATTTGATCAGTCAATGATATGAATTAGGCCATTGCGTGTTAAACTATGAAGTCTTATTCCAAATTGCTAGAGTTACAGTTCATATCGTTAACACGAATCTCACTAAGCCTTTAGAAGAGCTTGAGAAAACTAACTCGCACCTGAAGATGGAATTTAAGATGAAGGATCTTAGGAAAACTCGTTTATGCCTTGACCTGAAGTTGAAGCATTGTTTTGACGATATTTTGGTCTACCAGTCGAACTACACCCCGAATGTGTTACCTTTGAGAATACATTTGATCGTCCATACGTTATATGCAAATGAGACCCTTGAAGAGGTTATAGAATCCGAAATTCCATATCTAAAGTTCAACTTTGCGCTTCGTTGTACTTAGCTCAATATATTTAGACAGGACATCTCATTCACTGTTGATCTTGGTAAAGATGCAGCACCTTCTGCAAACGCATAAATGGACTTTTGAAGAAGGCTTGTGACCTCTCTATCCTCTACGATGCTGAAGTTGCCCTCATGATCATCTTCTCTCCCTCTGGCATGGCCTGCCAATTTGCAAGCCACGAGTACGTTTAATGAACAAATAATTCAACGAGCTAGCTAGGTTTGATGATTATCTTTTCAATTAATAGATGGTTTTGCTAACATGTGATGCAGCATAAATAGGACCATTTCCATGTATAGAGGTGAAGTAGGGTTGCCTGAAATCAAACAACTTAATTTTGTGTTCCAATATCACAAAGAATGGTGCAGGAATTTTGATATTTGGGTAAATTTTTATGAATTGTTCTAGAGCTAAAGGTTGAAATGATCTTATTCACTTTGACCTTTTCTAGAAACTATTTGTTAATGGTTGTTAATTTGGCAAAATGAGTTTTTCATGCTACCATTTTGTTTAAATTTAGAAACAAAAACTAATATCCATGAAGAGAAAGATGAGTTACAACTTACAAGGAAAGATGGGATATCAATTTAAGCTTGACTGAAAGTTAGAGTGTAATGCTTGGTGATCGTCTATTGCTACAAGAGGAAATTAAAAAAACTTTGTTATTTGATTCTCTGCATTTTCATTGCTGATTCGTCTATGAACATTCAAATTTTGGTTTGCCTTTATTAATCTTGAGTTCACTCTTTTCTATTTTTTATTATATATTGTTTTCAATTATATAATTGCAGTTTTCAAAAGAGGAAGATGGGTATTTTTGTTTGGTGAGAGAGGGGGGCAAGATAGTCAGAGAGGTGAATTATGTTGACAAATGGGATGGTGGATAATAATGTTGTATGAATTAGTGTGTTAGGATTTTGTATCATGTTGTGTGAGTTAATGTTTTCTGTTCTATGTTGTGAATGATTTTGTATTCGTTGCTGCCAGGTTTTTGTCCCAGTATTTCTACAATACTTTGTAATATTTAAATGTAATTAATTTCAAATTCTTACAGAAATGGGTATAATGTAGACATAATTATGTGAATTATTGACTAACCAAATTATTGAGTTTTAGAAATGGACCTATGACAAGTCCAAACTATTGACTAACCAAATAAAACTTGGAGACTATTCTACGCTCAGAGAGTTAAAAGAAGACTTGGCCTTCATCTTCCACTCATCCTCTTCGACCGCTCCGCAGCCACTCTGCCGACAGACTACCCCTCGCATACGCACAAGCACCCTACAAGGTATTCACATTTTCTTAATTGTTTGATTCTCTCTTTCTATTGTATGAATTAGGCTGTAATATTCTTTAATTTGAAGGTTTTTGGTATCATATCCAAGATTCAATTTGGAAAAATTAAATTAGAATTTGGACCGTCGAGTTTTTTTGTAAATTTTGTTAGCTTAAAATCCAACTAAACCGAGTTTCTAGGAGGGAAGGATTTTTTGAGTGAATTAAGTGAACTAAAAAACTCCAGTGGTTGTCTTTCTTGATTATACACTACCTAAAAACATATTGTGCTCATTAGTCAACCGAAAAATAAAACCAAATTAATTATTAATCAATTTCCGTTTAAGGTTTAATTAACTTGTGCTCCTGCGTACACTTATATGTCCAGTGCTTCCGCCGTCACACCTAGTTCAACTCCAAACCTAAATCATTCACTCTACTGATTTTTTTAATCAATATTGTCTCTACCACTCAATTCTTTATAAACTTGGCTTATTTGTGGCTCCTAAGTAAGCACGAAGTTGCTGGATCGGGATGTGCTGAGAGATATAGAATGAATTGGGAAATAAGTGATTCAGTTGTAAAGCGAGGGGGTATAGTAGGTTTTTGGTGATGTTTTATGGACCTTTTTGATTAAGCCTTAATCTTAACAAAAATTCTATGGTGGGGTTTTTTAAACCGTTTGAATTTTGTTCATTGTATCTTGACCAAGGATTTAACCGTTAAAATTTGGCGTATAGAATGCACGTGAGTATACTAGAAAATCCCTAAAACTTAAATACATGTGATAAAATTGAGGCATGTCATCCACATTTTGATGTAATGTGAAACCTTCACTATTTCAGTGAGTAAATTATATTGTTGGCACCGCTTGTATTTTTTGTAATAAACAAGGGTCAGCGGGTGGCTTCATGAGGATTCAACCAACGAACCCTCAAACGTCAGGGAACACGATTGTTTGAAGCAGAAATGAAAAGAACAATCAAGGATGAATCGCACTCAATCCAAAGGGAAAGCCAACTCTTATACCAAGCTAGGTTTACCGTATGAATTACAACATGTGATTCAGCTTCAAAAGAGGTAGCCACCCTTAAAGATGTAGCAAAACACCTTACGCATGAACCAAAATGATCAAGAAAGATTCAGCCACCAGCCAATCCCGGTGATCCACGAGCTGCACCATCGGTATTCACCTCGTGTTAAGTGTTATTGGAAATATGGCTCGATACATTATGTGTAATAATATAATTAGTTGAAAACTTAAAAAAAATTATAACCAATTGTATTATGACACTTGATATGTTCTGGGAACATTGAAAATCTTCTTAAATAGAGCATTAGCATTGTATTAATTTTCATTAGATGAATTTTTAGATGAATTTAAATTTTGACATTAGTATATTATTAATTTATAGGGTATTAATTCATATGACGTGATAATTGATTAGTGGCTTAATGTGTTGACTAAAGTATTTAATTTCCATTGGTGACACATCACATTGTTTACAAATTGAGTCTAAAAATTTGGTCTTCCTAACATTATTCTAAATTAAATCAAGCTTATCTAACAACACTTAAATATTGGTGATTCCACAAAAAAAAAAAAAAAAACCCATTCATGTTTCTCATAAGAGAAATGCTAAGAAAACTCTCAAAGAGAGACTCTCCGCTATCTCATATTTTTTGCATAATACTTTATAATATTGTCACGAAAATGATGCCAAATGTATAAAGTGGCGGAAAATTCATACAGAGTCCCACTTTAGAGAGTATCTCTTCCCGTAATATTGAAAACTAGCATTCTAGTGGCCACCAATGCAAGTTTTGAATGAAAACTATACGACTTACAATTTTATAGTAAATGCTTGTGGCCCACTTACACAATTAAACATTAAGGAACAAAGAAATTACAGCAATTAATCCTCAAATAGTTAAACAAATGAGATTTCAAAAAGATTTGCCGTTTTAAATACTTGAAATTAAGTAGAGAGTTTCTTTTAATTATGTTTTCTATATATTTTTATTGTTATAAGATTGACAATGGCATATGAGCCTGCGTAAGAAGTCATTTGATCCAAATGGACTTTAGCGCGTGACTTGACCCCTAATAGTTGATTTTGAATAATCCAAGTCTTTCTTTATTTTTCTATGAACTTGGAAGCTCTAATACCAAACTGGACTTGTTTGCAGATTTGTTTTGTGCAGCCATGGATACCAAAACCAAACAAAGCTTGGTGCTTTCAGCTATTTTTTTATGCCTATTTCTCAAGTTCCGTGTTTCCAATGCAGCTGACTCGGTCACTGCAAACCAATCTCTCTCCGGTGATCAAACCATTGTCTCTGCAGGTGGGATTTTTGAGCTCGGTTTCTTCGAATTAGGTGGCCGCTACTACATCAGTATATGGTACTCCAACCAAGTGGTATCTTCGAGTACCATAGTTTGGGTGGCGAATAGGGAGCAACCGGTCTACGATAAACTTTCTTCAGTGTTGAGGATCTTAGATGGTAATTTACTTCTCTTCAATGAGTCAAAAACTCCAGTTTGGTCTACTAATGTGACCTCCAACAACTTCTCTTCAGTAAAAGCAGTTCTATTGGATAGTGGGAATCTTGTATTATTTGATGAACCTATTTCATCCTCAGAGCCTTTATGGCAAAGCTTTGATCATCCGACTCATACATGGTTACCCGGAGCTAAAATTGGGTTCAACAAAATTACCAACCAAACCCAAATTCTCACTTCATGGAAGAATTCCGAGGATCCTTCACCAGGTCTTTTCTCTCTTGAGATAACCCGAGATGGAACCAGTTCATATCACATATTGTGGAATGGGTCTATAGAGTATTGGACCAGCGGATCGTGGAATGCAACTTCGCTTATTTTCAGCTTGATTCCTGAGATGAGGATTAATTACAGTTATAACTTCAGCTATGTAACAAATGAAAACATAACTTACTTATCCTATTCTCTTTATGATCCTAAGATAGTATCTCGACTTGTGATGTCCGTCACGGGGCAGGTTCAGCAACTATTATGGTTGGAGAGTACAAGGAAATGGAATTCGTTTTGGTTTCAACCAAGAAAACAATGTAAAGTTTATGCGACTTGTGGAGCATTCGGGAGTTGCAATGAAATATCAGGGCTCCTCTGTAATTGCTGGATGGGTTTTGAGCCAAAGTCGCCATCGGACTGGAATTTGCAGGATTATTCTGATGGGTGCTCAAGAAAAACGAGTTTGCAGTGTGGGACGGAAGACAGGTTCCTAGAAATGCGTAACATGTTAATGCCTGGAAATAAACGGTCTGTGGAGGTTAGGAGTGCTGATAAATGTGCATCATTCTGCTTAGGTAACTGCTCTTGCACTGCTTATGCTTATAATAGCAGTACTGGATGTTCAATTTGGACCGGAGATCTCTTGGGCCTGGAACAAGTTGCGGAAGATGACACTGGTGGAAGAATTTTATTCATCAGACTTGCAGCTTCTGAGCTTATGTATCTAAAAAGTAATAAGCGAACGATTGTTCATGTTGTTTTGAGTAACCATTACTTGGAGAGTCATCATTTTTATTGGCTAACCGAATCTTTTATTTTATTTGCAGGCGGCAAGGGCCATAATGATAAGCGTCCCCTTATAATTGCAACGGTCTCAGCAGCAGCAGGATTGCTTGCTATAAATTTTGGCTATTTCTTATGGAAGAAAACATTGAGAAAGAGAAGGTACTGCAACCATACTGCCCGTCTTCCTTTGTTTCTCATACAAACACACATACACAAATAGAAGTACGTGCAGGAGCATGGATTCTAGCAGTCTTTCTTTGTTTCTCATATATACACGAATGATCGATGCTCTAACAATGAGACTGAAACAGGCAGCATAAGAGGAAGCATGTTGGGACCAAAGTAAACTATGGAGCTGGAGCTGGAGGTGGAAAGAATGATACGGAACTACCAGTTTTCGGTTTAAAGAGAATATTAGCTGCTACAGACAACTTCTCTGAAGCTAATAAACTCGGAGAGGGAGGCTTTGGCCCTGTTTATAAGGTACCTTTCCAATTAATTAGTAATGCTAAAGTACATAGATTTTTCTTGATAAAAATGATAATTAGTATACTTTTCCCTAATTAAGTAATATTGGTACTGCGATGGTTCTCTCTGTGGTATTTACCTTCCTCTACAGGGGATTTTGCCAGAAAATCAAGATGTAGCAATAAAAAGGCTGTCGAAGAAGTCAGGGCAAGGACATCAGGAGTTTTTGAATGAGTTGGAGCTTATAGCCAAGCTTCAGCATACCAATCTTGTTAGGCTCTTGGGTTGCTGTATCGAAGAGGAGGAACTGCTATTGATCTACGAGTACATGCCCAATCGGAGTTTGGACAAACTTTTGTTTGGTATATCCTCATTATTTCTAAGATTTATGTTCTTTGATATTTTTGATTTCAGGGATGTCAAGTTTGATTAGGTTTTTCCTTCGAAAACACACTAGCTTATTTTCCTTCATGGTTTGTCCAATCAGATCCATGTGAAAAAACAGAATTAGATTGGGGAAAGCGTTTTCGAATTATAGAAGGTATCGCTCAAGGAGTACTTTACATCCACAGGTACTCTAGACTGAAAATCATTCACAGGGACCTAAAAGCAAGTAATGTTCTGTTGGATGGCTCGATGAACCCCAAAATATCAGACTTTGGAATGGCGAAGATTTTCGAGATACATCAGACTGAAGCAAATACCAATAGGGTTGTTGGCACACAGTAAGTCTCTATGGCACATGGTTTCAATCGTCTAAACCTTATGCAACCGATACTTTAGTACTTTTGCTTATTTTACCATTAATTGATGCAGCGGATACATGTCACTTGAGTATGCAAGATATGGCAATTTCTCTGAGAAACTAGATGTATTTAGTTTTGGAGTGCTATTGCTGGAGATTGTAAGTGGAAAGAAAAATACTGCTTTTTATCGTTTTGAACATTCACCGACTCTTGCTGGATGGGTAAGTACTAAAGTTGTCAACTTCTGTTTCTTTTGATTTTTAAGATTAGGGTTTTATATGTTGACTCTTAACTAGGCGTGGGAGTTATGGAAAGGAGGTAGAGGGATGGAGGTGATTGATGAATCAGTAAGGGAAACATGCCGGCCCAATGAAGCTTTGAGGTGCATCCATGTAGGGTTTTTGTGTGTTCAAGAAGCGCCAGATGATCGACCGACAATGTCTTCGGTAATCCATATGCTTCAGGGCAATGAAGCTACACCTCTTCCACCCTCCAAAGAACCTGCGTTTTCGACACATAGGAATCTCCGTGCTGTTAGTTGTTCTCCTCCAACACCTGCCAATTTCTCCAGTAATTCAGTCACCATTAGTATGCTAGAAGCTCGATAGCTCAGCAATGTAAAGTTCGAAAAAGATTGTGACAATATATTGTTCAAGAGTAGTGACATCCTTCATTGTGCTTCACAATTTTTATCTCCAGATAGTAGATACCGTTAAAGCTGCATTATTTGCTTAAAATGGATTGTGCTATTTATTTGTTGTTTCTTTTGGGTATGGCTCAAGAGAAAGAAAAAAAAAAGGACCATCAAAGGAATAGTCTTGGGCCCAGAAACACCTGCATTCCTCAAGGAGTCCAAACCCACATCCGAAGTGATCCGAGCATTTGTGCTGCTATTTTTTTATTTATTTTATTGAACTTGAAATATCTTCCAACGGTCAGTTTATTTTCTGTACAAATTGATTGGTTGCGTGGTTTATGATGATCGCACCTCCTGTGCTAGCTGAGACCTGGCCTTATGGTCTGGAGGAGTATTCTCTATTCTCTCAATTTCTCTTCTTTTTCTCCTTTTAATATTTGAACAACTACGATTAAGTCATATTAACATTTTAAATTAATTGATTTTTTATAGAAACAAAAAGATAAAAGATAAAGCATGAACGGAGTCAAGAAAAGGAAATGAGAATAAGAGGGAGAGAATTCTACTTCTCTATGTGATTGAGCTTGCATATATATGTGATTGAGCTTGCATGCTGGAGACCATATACACAAAAAGTTGTTCAATTTTGGCGCATTACTGACAATTCCAATCAAATCCCTTAATCAAAGATAATTATATATCAATGTAATTAATTTGTTATTACTCCATCTTTCCAATTAAGTGATGAGAGCATTTGTGCTCACCAACTTTAACCTAAGGTATAATAAGCTCATCGTCTTTCCCACAAGTTTCCACATTTACTCTTTTTGAATTTTAATCTTCATCAGTCTTCATCAATATATTGTTACGTGTAAGTCCACGTGACATTGACTCCACTAATTATATAAGTATGTCATGAAGTTGTTCTTTTTATTTGCTCTTTTTATAATTGTACAAGTTCTTGGGGTGATGATGCGTTCTTAGTATGACATTATTCCTATACTAAAACCCAAACTCAGGTGTACTATTCACGGACAGTAAATGGCAAAAAAGCCCTTCGCTGCTGCTGAGTCTGAGGTTTTTTCCCTGTTTAGAACAGTAAATTTACAGTTTTGCCCTCATTTGGTGCCATCTACTGGTTATGTTTGGCTTGGACTTTTTTTCACTTTTTTTATTGGTTGTATTTGTTTTTGCTACAGTTGCAGCATAGTTTTGTGAAGCCCACTTGTTGGTCATCGCGTGGTACTTTGTTTGGGTTTTATTTTCTTCCATTTGTTTCCTCTCATTTCCAACTTTGGTTCGTGATCGCTCTCTCACCCGTTTTGTTTCCTCTCATTTCCATCTTTGGCTCGCGGTCTGTTATGAACTTAAGATTTAGTGATTGGCTTAATCACTATTAGGAGTTTAATATTGGATTTGTTAGGCTTATTGTTGTTATTTACTGAAGTCTGTCAGAAATGCTGGCATGAAAAATGTAAAGTCTATAAAATGAGCTAAGCTCTTGAATTGTATCAGAATTTACAAGAGAAATA
Source organism: Cotoneaster glaucophyllus (assembly GCA_036320875.1). Lineage (NCBI taxonomy): Eukaryota > Viridiplantae > Streptophyta > Magnoliopsida > Rosales > Rosaceae > Cotoneaster > Cotoneaster glaucophyllus. Next base: position 5,151,002 of record CM070068.1, read on the forward strand.
CAAACACAAAAAAATATGAGTAATATATTGGAGCCCTGCTCCCTTGTTCATCTTCTCCGTTTGCCATTACTATTGCTACATTCAGGTTGAATAGGGTCTTGAGATTTGTGATCCTATCATTGGTATCAGCCATCTAGCTCCTGGTTTCCCTTATGTTTGCCCGCCAATCCAATACCTCTCGTTCCGCTGCCATGAACGCACGCGTTTTAGTCGCGTTAGACTCCCTTGAAGCTTCGATGTGCGCTGATCTCCGTGTAGCTCTGGATTCTACCCTCGCAGACATCTGCAAGGCTGTGGATTCTAAACTCGTAGAAATCCCCCGTGAATTTGGTCTGTTACCCCATGACTTGGCTCTCGGTGTTGGGGAAGGTTCCTATCCAGCCCCGATGTATTCCGATGTCGCTGCATCCATCGATCTTGGTCACAAAACACTTCAAAGAGTTGGACATCCCGATAGAGACGGCAGCCCACTGCGAATCTCCTCGGTAATACCCATCGATTCCGTTCCGCCGTTGCTATCTTCTTCACTGTTGTTGCGAGCAATGGCAATTTCTCATGTCAAGGCACATTTGAAAGATTCGTTGGCATCGACAATTCATACCAATGTGCAGGGTTTTGTTTCTCCTCTGAGGAACACAAACACCACCAAACTTGCAGTCCCTTTTCCATTTGCAGACCAACACTTCAGTGATTCCATCAACCTCGCGGAGTATGGAGTTTACAGGAGCTTCAACTCAGGGATTATATCCTTCTGTATGCTGCCCTCAATGCATACGAACACCACGAAGTGTCGACATGAGGTATTGACATCCTTGCTTTCCAATTTTACAAATCGGAAGGACAAATGGTATTGGATTTTGCAGTTTATTCCCGCATATTATATTGGTGTTATTGCGATCATGTATGAAGACTTTCTTGACTGATAAATGTGGACGGGTTAATTGGTATCTTGTGGGAAATTTGTGAAGAAAGATTTTTATGCATTGGAACTGTTTGAGAAAATGTCTGAGAAGGGTAGTGCAGACCAAATGGAAATATCTCACTGGAGAGACCTCTCCAGTTTCAAGATCACTAATTATATCTGGAATCCATCTGGTTGCACAATTATTGTTGAGCTTTTAGTAAGTACATTTCAAGGAATCACTGCTACTTTTCACCAATATGCTACAAGTGGATCACAAATTGGGAATGAGCTTTCCCAATTTAAAAATGTGGAGTTCGATCATGTTGCGAAGGAAATTGAGAATGTGGGTGTCAGATGGATGTCACTACCAACTGCTTCAATCTTAATTCTCTAGTTTGAAGAAATGACTACGAGACGTCTTTATGATTTGGTGCCAATTTCTTCGGCCACTGAAGCATATTTGACGAATGAAATTAGCAAAAATTATGTCAGGCTCAGGAATTTTTCCCGCCCTCCAGCAGATCTAAACGGGTGCCTCAGCACGTTTAGGTGTCATTTCTTAATTTTCAAACGCCTAGGCATTAAGCGGGGCGGTGACCAACAACCTAGCTCCTAGGCGGGGCCTAGAGGGTGCTAGGCAGGGATTTTTAGAACAATGATTTTTGGATAATATATTCATACAAAGCTAAATAATTAATATTCAAACTGCATTAAAATCAACAGCTTACTCTTATAAATTGAATAATCTCCAAATGCCATGAAATCATAATTTAGGTTCGTCCATGGTAAAATGGAGCAGAACTGAAAGAGAGACAAAAATACGCTTGTGTTTGTGGAAGAAAATAATACACAAATTCTTTTATTGTTAGAAAAAAGTGAAAAATTAATATATTAAGTATAAGTTCCACTTCTCAATTGTTGTGAGATCCCACATCGCCTAGGGGAGTGGATCTTCTATGCCTTATATGTACATTCCCACATCCAATTAGCACGAGACCTTTTGGGAGCTCACTCGCTTCGGATTCTATCAGAACTCCGAAGTTAAGCGAGTTCGCGCGAGAGCAATCCCATGATAGGTGACCTGGGAAGTTCTCGCGTGAGTTCCTAGAAATAAAACCGTAAGGGCGTGGTTGGGACCCAAAGCGGAAAATATCGTGCTACGGTAGAGTCGAGCCCGGGATGTGGTGGGTGCCCAGGCGGGGATGTGACAATTGTAGTACAGATAAAATCATATGATTATTTTTCTTTTCATTTGAAAATTTTATTAAAAAATTATTTTTTTTTTCATAAAAAATTTACACATATGTGCTATATAGGAGGATTAAAAATTGTGGAGTCTTAGAGCATTTCCAAAAGAGATGTCCAAAGATAAAAGTCAAATGTTAATTTGATGACTGATATGACAATGTCAGATTTTCTCTTTTCCAGCTGATATGTTTTTTTTGTTATAAATGATATTTGTAGGACTAATTTTAAAAAGAAATCAATTAAAAGAAATTTTCAAGATCTATAATTTGTGAATTAATGTGTCCCACACAATAAAATAATTAAAAATTATTTGACATCACATTTTCTTATATGTCAAATTTGACATATGAAATACACATGAGATTTGACAACATAGGATTTGACATATTGGTTGGACCTTGCTCCTACGTTCAAATTTGATTACACGATATTCCACTTAGAATTTAACATTTTCTTTGGAGATGATCTTAAAAATTCAGGGCCTTATGCCACTGCACCTTTTGCACACTCCCAACACCCCCTTTGTGCGCAAGGATGTGTCAATTAAAAACCTTGGTAGAAAATGAGCCTTAATTGGAGCCATCATTATTATTGGTAACTCCTGCATGTATTGTTGTTTTCAGTGTATGAATAGAAATTGTGTTCTACTCGTCAAATCGAATCTATGTTGTATGAATAAACAAAAAACGAAAGAGTATAGATACAATTATAGGGAATCAACTATATATCAACTCGTTCAGAAAGGATGACTTTGAATAACTGAATATTCTTGAGTTTTCAACCAATAGATTTCTGCTTTCCGATTGTCCATCTTCTTAATTTGCTATAATTACGTTTCTTCAATTCAATCCATTTGACGCACGCATATAAACTGTTCACAACCCAAAGCTCTTCTCATTCGCTTTCGCACTATCTCCAAACAACTACGAAAACTTGTCTTGACATGAGCTCTTCTCATTCGCTTTCGCACAATCTTTAGGGAAAAGCTGGGGATCTTAACAATTAGTCACCGACGAAAGTGTGGTCACGGGTCGATGACTCTGGAGTTTTTTGTTTTGGGATGTGGTGTGGATTCAACAGAAGAAAGGGTAAAACGGAATAGGTAAAAGCAACAGACTTCCTAACAAATAGGAATTTACTGAAATACAAATAGGAAGGGTTTAGGGTTTTCCGACAGTCTGACACTAACAAAGTATTTTTAGCAGCATTTTTCAACAAAGTTCAGTGATAAGTTGATAACTAAGGTTGCCCGCCAACTGTTTGCTTTTATAACTTTTTCCAAACTGTTGTCTCGTTTTAACATGTTGTAGCAGCAGCTGGAAGCAGTGCTTGATTGCCATGGCCTCCTAAACATGCCTACTCGAGCAACGTTTCAACAAAAACTCCCGTTTGTCGCAGCGGGTATTCAAGTTGCAGTGCATCTGAGGTACATGTTCAATGTTTGTTTCTTTTACATTGAACTGTTTGAGGTATGCTAGCTAGGCCAGGCATAGCTTTTACATTGGCAAAAAATATAAAGTACCCATAATATTGGGCTGCCCACTGAGTGCGATTTTAAGATTTAGTTTTAATGACATCATTGTCCAATAAATGTTTGTCAAGTGCTTAAAAATGCATTATTCATACGATTGACACATGATAAATCAGAGACATGAGAGTATCTCTTGACTGAGTGGGTAGGTATTAGGAATAGTTGATGCTTTTTGTGCCACATTGGAAGGTGATCATACTCACTTTCAACATTAGTGGTGGTGTGGGCCAATATGATCATGAGAAGGTACATGGTGGACTCACATTGTTTTTATTAAATTGCTGTCACTACCAAAATTTGGACTTAAATATTTGATGAAATTAAGTTTCTTTATAACACATGATGCTCATTCGCAATAGGGTGTGCACTTTCACTAGTTGTGGTGACAAATTATTGCTGATCACTTCTTCTCCTTCTTCTTCCTCCTCTGTCTCTCTGTATCTGAATGGGGTGGCTCCTTCTTTGTGTTTTTATGTTTCTCCTATCTGTTTGTACAAGCCTAGACAACTTAGTACCAGAAAAATCTCTCGGCGGAGACCAGACCTTGATTTCTTCCAGTGGAACATTTGCATTAGGCTTCTTCAGTCCTGAAAATTCTAAGAAATTCTTTCTTGGAATATGGTACAACAAAATCCCAAAGAACCCGAAAGTATGGGTTGCCAACAGAGGATCCCCACTTCATTCTCCGGGTGTTTTGACGCTTAGTGCTGATGGAAATCTTGTGGTTTTAGATGGGATGACTAGAAAACAAGTTGTCTGGTCGTCTAATGCGTCAATACCAGCTTCTGAAATGAATGCCACAACTGCTGTATTGATGGATAGTGGAAACCTTCAACTAATATTTGTACAAGACATTTTGTGGCAGAGCTTCGATCTTCCCTCTGACACATTGTTGCCTAGTATGAAGCTTAGCCTGAACAAAATAACAGGTCAACAATCGCGTCTAACATCGTGGGCAGCACTTGATGATCCACAACCTGGAATGTTCAGCACAGGCATTGATCCGAAAGTTCCCATGCAGCTAATTACCTGGAAGGGAAATGCTACATATTGGAGAAGTGCTGTTTACTTTGGCAAGGAGGTTAAAACATCCTTTATAAATGAAAGTGGAGGGTTCATTTACCTTGCTATCAATTTCGATGCAAATGATATTTATTTTACTGTTGATGTGTCAGATAGCTCTATAAAACTGAGGGTCGTTTTGAGTCCAACAGGTCAGTTAAATCTGCTGCTGTGGACTGCTAAATTTAAGAGATGGCTTGAACCATGGGGAGTACCTATTAATAAATGTGATTTTTATGCTGGATGCGGTCCATATGGCGCCTGTGATAAAGATGGTGAACCCCTCTCGTCACAATGCAAGTGTTTGAAAGGTTTTAGGACCGAATTACATAAACAATGGGCTATGGGGGACTGGCCCGGTGGTTGTGTTCGGGAAAAGGCAGTGACATGTGATAAAGGGGAAGGGTTTTCAAAGTTTGAGAAGATGAAACTGCCGGATCATGCTATTATTTTAGGAAATATGAGTACTAGCGAGTGTGAATCTGAATGCCTGCAGAACTGCTCTTGTACAGCTTATGCCTATTCAAGTGTGTTAGAAGGAGGTACTGTAAAATGCTTGACATGGCTTGATGAATTGACAGATCTTGTAGAGAATCATGATTTTGGGCAAACCATGTATATTCGTGTTCGCCGCTCTGATCAAGGTATGTCTGTTTAGTTTCTTTCGCTGTTTTCTGTGTCAATTAATATTCTTAACAGACAAGAGACAACAAAATTTAGCCAGAAAATGATTATTAGTTGGAGCCTTTTTTGTTAGTTGCAGGTGGTAAGGGTCATGTTAATAAGCTGTCCCTTGTAATCCCAATAGTCTCAACAACAGCAGGATTGCTTACAATAATTTTTGGCTATTTCTTGTGGAAGAAAACATTGAGAAATGAAGGTAGTGCTACCACTGCGTACACCACTGTCTCTCTCTCTCTCTCTCTCTATATATATATACACACACACACACACACACACACACACACACACACATATAAATCTCTCTCGTGTAGGCACCAATTTACACACAAATAAATGGTGCTATAACAATTAGACTCAAACAGGGAGCGTAGGAGGGAGCATAAGTGAGGCTATAAGAAATGTTAGCTTTAGAGGTGGAAAGAATGGTACTGAACTGCCAGTCTTCAGTTTAAGGAGCATATTAGCTTCTACAAACAACTTCTCCGAAGCTAATAAACTCGGAGAGGGAGGATTTGGTCCTGTTTATAAGGTGACCCTTCCACTGTGTGAACTACATGCTAGCACATTAATAGTTCTTCATCGTTTCTTTTGAATATTTCTTATCGATGTCCCAAATTAAGTTTCATCGCTAAGGAGTTTAGCGGTTCCTTTCTTCTGAAAATTTTCATTCTCTGCAGGGGATTTTGATTGCAAATGAAGAAGTAGCGATAAAAAGGTTGTCCAAGAAGTCAGGGCAAGGACATGAGGAGTTCATGAATGAGTTAAAGCTTATAGCCAAGCTCCAACATACCAATCTCGTTAGGCTCTTGGGTTGCTGTGTTGAAGATGAGGAAATGATATTGATCTACGAATACATGCCCAATCGAAGTTTGGACAGATTTTTGTTTGGTATATGCTCATCACTTCTACCATTAATTCTTTCATATTATCGATTTCTAGAGCATCGCATTTTATTACTTTTTTGCAACTTTAAAATCATTTTTATTTATGGTTTGTGTAATCAGATTCGTGTGAAAAGACAAAACTGGATTGGGGTACACGCTTTCGAATTATAGAAGGTGTTGCTCAAGGAGTACTTTATATCCACAAGTATTCTAGATTGAAAATCATTCACAGGGACCTAAAAGCAAGCAACGTTCTGTTGGATGGAACAATGAAACCCAAAATTTCAGACTTTGGGATGGCAAAAATTTTCGGTATGGACCAAACTGAGGCAAATACAAACAGAGTTGTTGGGACATAGTAAGTGACGATGTTTCCTTCATATGTAAACCATATGCAGTCCTTATTGCTGACTTCTCTACCATTCATGCAGTGGTTACATGTCTCCTGAGTATGCCCTCTATGGCCATTTTTCAGAAAAATTGGATGTGTTTAGCTTTGGAGTGTTACTCTTAGAGATTGTGAGCGGAAAGCGGAATTCTTCTTGTCATAGTTTTGAAGATCCACTTACACTTGCTGGATGGGTAAGTAACAGAAATCCTAGTTTATATCCCTCCTTTTTTAAGCCCTGCAAGATTGATGTGTTTATATACATGTTATTTCTCTTAGGCATGGAAGTTATGGACAGAAGGAAGAGGAATCGAGGTTATTGATGAATCGTTAAGGGAAACGTGCCAGCTTGATGAAGCTTTGAGGTGTATCCATGTAGGATTTTTGTGTGTTCAAGAAGCTCCAGCTGATCGACCAACAATGTCTTCGGTTATTTGTATGCTGCAGAGCACTGAAGCTACATCACTTTCACCCTCCAAAGAACCTGCTTTCTCAATACATAGAAGTGCTGGTGCTGTTGGTTCCTCTCCTCAAGCATCTGCCAGTTTTTCGAACAATGAACTCACCGTTAGCTTGCCAAAAGGTCGATAGAGGTTCAGTCATGTTTCGGTTTGTGAACGTCAAAATTAAATATGTAAACCTTAAGAAAAACACCATGACATTCGACTCTTCTTTTCCATATCAGAAATTGTCGATCCGTGATTTTGCTATGATGTATATCTGTTTTATACAAAGACGGAGGATCTTTGGGATGAATCAAATTATCAAACTGATGCACATACCAACAAGGTTGTTGGCACACAATAAGTATTATGTTGCTCATGTTTTCGTTTATGTACTAAGCCATATCCAACGAAGATTTCTAAGATTCAGTATGCTTGCTGGTCGGGTAAGTATTAGAAATCATAGTTTATATATTCCTTTGTTTTGAGCCTCGCAAGCTGCAGATTTCAAAGGTTGATGGTTTATATACGTGTGAAAGTTTAGCATGGGAACTCAAGTAGTCTGTTCTTCTTCTCAAACATAACAGTTACTCCAACAATTCTGCAACCGTCACTATGCTGCAAGCTCGACATTCCAGTCGAACCTCGACACTTACCCTCTACTCAGATCTGCAAAAGTCCTTTTCCAATACTTTTCTGATGGTTGCAACATTTTACCATATGTAGGAGTTAATTTGTTCCAGAAATGGAATATGCGCCTCGTCTATTTGCTTCAACAGTTTGGCAATGGGGAATGCATCATATCTATGCAATTGAAAGAAAACACGCTTCTTCTACTAGTGAGCCAACTTTCCTTGGTCAAAGTGGAAGGCGGTCATATGATCCTTCGTATTTTATTTTAGACTAACTAAATGACCAAATTAAGATCGAACAAGCTTTTTTCTGATATTATTTTACGTAGAAGTTGTTTGATAGCTATTTTATTTTTCGTTTTTACTTTTTTGAAATTAAAAATTAAAATCTAAAAAAAGAAAAAATGCAACCTAAAAACTAAAAATTGAAAAGAAAGTAGTTGTCAAATTACTTTAGTCTAAAAAAGGGGAGAAATTGGCACAAATGAACAGTGAATTGGCGAATTTTTCAGTTATTTACGAAATTGTCACCGCTTCTCCCGTGCACGTGTCGACCATCGTAGATAGGGTGTTCCGTCGGTCTCAATCAGAGTGGGTTGAGGACACAGACAGAGGCGAGGGACCTGGGCGGCGGAATTGCACAGAGAGAAAGGGGAGAAACAACGAGAAAGTGCGAATATGAGAATCTGAAGTAAAAGATGATTAGTGGGGTTTTAGCTTATGTCACTTTCTTCCCTGCTTTCTAAACCCATAAGCAACATCTTTTTCTCTGCACCCCTTCAAGCTTTGGAATTGTTTGCATAGATTTGAAGCTCAAAAGCGTCGGATTTTATGGAACAAATGGGTCTCAGAGAAGCAGATTACACTGCAATATAGCAGCGCAAGACCTGGTGGGCCCGGATTTGGTATTGTTCTTACCTCTGTTTCTTCGATTTTTTAATTTCTTTTATATGTAATATCTGTGCTTGTTGTTGAAATGAATATTCTGGTGGAAACTGTTGTTTTATATGAATTGGGGTTTTCACTAAATTAATAAAGATCAAATCTTTGTGGTTTTTGTTGTTTATCTCAACCTTGCTTCGTCCACTGCCGGTTGAAGATGACGTGGTCCTGATCGTCGGTCACTTCTGCGACAGTTCCGAACGACTGATTCGGTTCCCAAGCTCCAAGGATTCTGTTTGTGGCAAAGAGAATTCAGGAAGAGTGGAAGATCCTGGAGAAGGATTTGCCAGACAAGTTCTTCAGTTTTTTATTTTGAATTTCCTTTTAAAAAACTGTTTTGCATTAATTGTAGTGAAGTTTCCCCATACTTAGCCTATTCATTTTTATCAAATATTTTGCACTGACTATTTCATGATGCTGAGTACTGTAATTAATTTGGTTTTGTACTGAAAGTTGGAGTTGAGAATATATGGAATATAGTTGTTGGATTGGTGTTTGTACTATAGACACTTAGATGTTCTTAACCCCTTTTCATTGACATCCACGGATACTATATTTGTTAGAGCTTATGAGACAAGAATGGATTGTCTGAAAGCTGTAATTGTTGGGGCGGAGGGTACTCCTTACCATGATGGTCTCTTCTTCTTTGATGTTTGCTTCCCCATTGGCAATCCCAATGTACCACCAGTATGTGATAATTTTGAACGCCTAGAATTGATTTATATCTGTTTACATCTTTGGCCTAACTGGGAACTCCATTATGCTGAATGTCTACTACCACTCTGGTGGCCTTCGATTTAATCCAAATTTGTACAATTGTGGAAAAGTATGCCATGTTCTTGGTTCTGGACAAACCAAATTGCATGTGTATTTGGTGGTTTTCTGCATTTTTTGCATCTTCATTTTCCAACTTTTGTGGTCTTTGCTTTCATTTTACTGGAACTACCGTGCTTCTTTCTCATGGTCCTTACACATGTGCCAGTTTATATTTTTCTAATGGATTATACTATTGGGAACTTAGTTACTTTTACTTTTTATATTTGTTTGTTGGGTTTGTTGTTTTCGGAAAATTATTGAAACTGTGTAATCGGTATATAGAGTGTTAAATGAGTATATGATTAATGGCTTGAATTTTGTTTTCGAAAGGACTGTTGCATGTTTTGTGTCAATTTAACTGCGATAGTAAGATTACTTCATGGAACAGTGTAATTGTTGTGGCATGTGAATGTCGAATTTTTTCTTAATTTAATTTTGGAAAGAAATGTGTTTAACTGTAGTGCTATATGATGAAGTTAGCATCCTTATAGGGTGGGAACTCAATTAGTGCACCATTAGTTGTGCAAATGTCTGAATATTGGTGCTTTTTGTTTTCTGGAACTGTTTGGAGAGAGCACAACTTGAGGATCTCAGACCCAAGGTATAAAAATCTCTGGCTTCCTTTACTGATGTAAGCTTGCATGAAAGAGAGAAACAATAACAAAAAATTTATCTGAAGAGAACCAAGAATTTTGAAGCCAGCAACATTGGCTTAAGAATTCCTTAGGAGACAACTTGCACTTCGATCGACAGTTTTATTTATTTACCTCTGTTTTCTTGCTCGAAAAATATTATTTCCAGCCCTCAAAGCTTAACCAATTGAAATTTCTATTCGGGCAACAACCAACACATAATTCCAATAAAAAAGAAGTAGCAATAAGAAGAATGTAACACAGAGACACATGCATGTGAAACTTCATAACTAGATTTTATTATTTATCATAACTCAGTACAGAAAAATCAGAGACACTGCCTTGATAGGTTTAGGGTTTTACCTGAGATAAATTGCAGTGCACTCTCTGTGCTATAAGTTTATGGATCCAAGCGGTCAGGATGCTAAGTTATAAAGATTTTTCCTTTAAATTTCTGGGTTCTTTTGTGATTTCATTTTATCTGAATTATTCATTTAATGTTTGAGATGCACTACCTTGCAGACTATTATTCTCTTTTGGCTATAACAAGAAACTTGATTGTGCAGATTGTATTTGTTTTGGGATCTATAAAAGGATATTACATGGAACATATCTTTTTCGTTTACGGTTGGTTTCATTTACCATTGCAAGTGTTAAATTTGTGATTTGTTGTTTATGTGGTGAAAAAATAGGATGGTTTTATCTTTTTTGTGAGACTTAAGAGGTGACCTTCTGCAAACGCATAAATGGACTTTTGAAGAAGGCTTGTGACCTCTCTATTCTCTACGATGCTGAAGTTGCCCTCATGATCATCTTCTCTCCCTCTGGCATGGCCTGCCAATTTGCAAGCCACGAGTACGTTTAATGAACAAATAATTCAACTAGCTAGCTAGGTTTGTTGATTATCTTTTCAATTAATATATGGTTTTGCTAACGTGTGATGCAGCATAAATAGGACCATTTCCATGTATAGAGGTGAAGTAGGGTTGCCTGAAATCAAACGACTTAATTTTGTGTTCCAATACTTCAAACAATGGTGCAGGAATTTTGATATTTGGGTAGATTTTTGTGAATTGTTCTAGAGCTAAAGGTTGAAATGATCTTATTCACTTTGATCTTTTCTAGAAGCTATTTGTTAATGGTTGTTAATTTGGCAAAATGAGTTTTTCATGCTACCATTTTGTTTAAATGTAGAAACAAAAACTAATATCCATGAAAAGAAAGATGAGTTACAAGGAAGATGGGATATCAGTTTAAGCTTGACTGAAAGTTAGAGTGTAATGCTTGGTGATCGTCTATTGCTACAAGAGGAAATTTAAAAAACTTTGTTATT